>CM038681.1:1388143-1988143 GCA_021605205.1 Aegilops longissima
ATGACTCTCGGCAGGCCGCCTAAGCTCCTGACGATATGACGAAGTGGAATATGGTGGAGGGCACCGCCCGCTAAGGGCGATCCGTAGATCAACTTGTGTGTGCGGGTGCCCCTGCCCCGATATATAAAGGAGCAAGGGGGTGCAGCCAGCCCAAGAGGCGCTGGAGGTCTCTCCCACGAGTGGACTCCCCCTTTCCTAGTTGGAATAGGATTGGGGAGGAAGAGGGAAGAGCGCGCCGCCCCCCCCTCTCCTTGTCCAATTCGGACTAGGGGAGGGGCGCGGCCCTGCCTGGCGAGCCCTTCCTCTTCTCCTATGGCCCATTAAGGCCCATTGACCCCCGGATTCGTAACCCCGGTGTTCGGTAACTTCTGTTTTCATCGGAACCTTTCCGAAGTCAAACATAGGCTTCCAATATATCAATCTTTATGTCTCGACCATTTGAGACTCCTCGTCATGTCCGTGATCACATCCGGGACTCGAACAACCTTGGTACATCAAAACTTATAAACTCATAATGAACTGTCGCCGAAGCGTTAAGCGTGCGGACCCTACGGGTTCGAGAACTATGTAGACATGACCTAGAACCATTCTCGGTCAATAACCAATAGCGGAACCTGGATGCCCATATTGGTTCCTACATATTCTCTGAAGATCTTTATCGGTCAAACCGCATAATGATATCGTTGTTCCTTTTGTCATCGGTATGTTACTTACGAGATTGATCGTCGGTATCAATACCTAGTTCAATCTAATTCTTGGTAAATCTCTTTACTCGTTCCGTAATACATCATCTCACAACTAACTCATTAGTTGTAATGCTTACAAGGCTTATGTGATGTGTATTACCGAGAAGGCCGAGATACCTCTCCAGGCAATCGGAGTGACAAAACCTAATCTCGAAATCGCCAACCCAACAAGTACCTTTGGAGACACCTGTAGTACTCCTTTATAATCACCCGATTCGTTGTGGCGTTTGGTAGTACCAAAGTGTTCCTCCGGTAGCAGGGAGTTGCATAATCTCATAGTTACAGGAACATGTATAGGTCATGAAAGAAAGCAATAGCAATATACTAAGCGATCAAGTGCTAAGCTAACGGAATGGGTCATGTCAATCACATCATTCTCCTAATCAAATGACAACACATGTATATGGTTAGGAAACATAACCATCTTGATTAATGAGCTAGTCTAGTAGAGGCATACTAGTGACTATCTGTTTGTCTATGTATTCACACATGTATTATGTTTCCGGTTAATACAATTCTAGCATGAATAATAAACATTTATCATGATATAGAAATAAATAATAACTTTATTATTGCCTCTAGGGCATATTTCCTTCAGTCTCCCACTTGCACTAGAGTCAATAATCTAGATTACACGTAATGATTCTAACACCCATGGAGTCTTGGTGCTGATCATGTTTTGCTCGTGGAAGAGGCTTAGTCAGCAGTGCGCAACATTCAGATCCGTATGTATTTTGCAAATCTCTATGTCTCCCACTTGGACTTGGTCCCGAATGGAATTGAGGCGTCTTTTTATATGCTTGGTCCTCTTGTGAAATCTGGATTCCTTTGCCAAGGCAATTGCACGATATTGTCACGAAAGATCTTCATTGGTCCCAATGCACTAGGTATGACACCTAGATCGGAAATGAACTCTTTCATCCAGACTCCTTCATTTGCTGCTTCAGAAGCAGCTATATCCGCTTCACATGTAGATCCGCCACGGCGCTTTGTTTAGAACTGCACCAATGCAGCTCCACGTTTAATAAAAATCGTATCCGGTTTGCGATTTAGAATCGTCGGATCAGTGTCAAAGCTTGCATCGGCGTAACCATTTCGACTAGCTCTTTGTCACCTCCATATCTGAGAAACATATCCTTAGTCCTTTTCGGTATTTCGGGATGTTCTTGACCGCTGTCGATGATCCTCTGGATTACTTTGGTACCTTCTGCTCAAGCTTACAGCTAAGCATCGTCAGGTCTGGTACAGCATTGCATACATGATAGAGCCTATGGCTGAAGCATAGGGAACATCTTTCATTTTCTCTCTATCTTCTGCGTGGTGGGCATTGAGTCGACTCAATCTTACACCTTATTACAGGTAAAAACCTTTCTTTGCACTGATCCATTTTGAACTTCTTCAAAACTTTATCAAGTTATGTGCTTTGTGAAAGTCCAATTAAGCGTCTTGATCTATCTCTATAGATCTTGATGCCCAATATGTAACAACTTCACGAGGTCTTTCATTGAAAACTTTTATTCAAGTATCCTTTTATGCTATCCAGAAATTCTATATCATTTCCAATCAACAATATGTACGTCCACATATAATATCAGAAATGCTCTGAGCTCCACTCACTTTCTTGTAAATAGAGGCTTCTCCAAAATGCTGTATAAAACCATATGCTTTGATCACACTATCAAGCGTTTATTCAACTCAGAGGCTTGCGGACCATAAATTGATCGTTGGAGCTTGCACTCTTTGTTAGCACCCTTTGGATCAACAAAACCTTCTGGTTGCATCATATACAACTCTTCTTCTAGAAATCCATTCAAGAATGCAGTTTTACATCCATTTGCCAAATTTCATAATCATAAAATCGGCAATTGCTAACATGATTCGAGACAGACTTAAGCATCGCTTCTGGGTGAAAGTCTCATCGTAGTCAACCCTTGAACTTGTCGAAAACCTTTTGCAACAAGTCGAGCTTTGTAGAACAGTTACATTACCATCGGCGTCGGTCTTCTTCTTAAAGATCCATTTATTCTCAATGGCTTGCCGATCTCGACAAGTCAACCAAAGTCCATACTTTGTTTTCATACATGGATCCATCTCAGATTTCATGGCTTCCAGCCATTTGCGAATCTGGGCTCACCATCGCTTCTTCATAGTTTGTAGGTTCGTCATGGTCAAGTAACATGACTTCCAGAATAGGATTACCATACCACTCGGTGCGTATTTTACTCTGGTTGACCTCTGAAGTTCAGTAGTAACTTGATCGAAGCTTCATGATCATCATCATTAGTTTCCTCACTAATTGGTGTAGTTGTCACAGGGAACCGTTTCTTGTGATGAACTACCTTCAATAAGGGAGCAGATACGATTATCTCATCAAGTTCTACTTTCCTCCCCTCACTTCTTTCGAGAGAAACTCCTTCTCTAGAAAGGATCCGAATTAAAGCGAAAACCTTGCCTTCGGATCTGTGATAGAAGGTGCACCCAAGATCTCCTTTGGGTATCCTATGAAGACACATTTCTCCGATTTGGGTTCGAGCTTATCGGTTGAAGTTTCTTCTCGTAAGCATCGCAGCCCCAAACTTTAGAAATGACAACTTTGGTTTCTTGCCAAACCACAGTTCATCGGTGTCGTCTCAAGCGGACTTAGATGGTGCCCTATTTAACGTGAATGCGGCCGTCTCTAAGCATATCCCCAAAGCGATAGCGGTAAATCAGTAAGAGACATCATAGATCGCACCATATCAAGTAAAATGCGATTGACGTTCGGACACACCATTTCTCTGTGGTGTTCGGGTGGCGTGAGTTGAAACTATTCACATTGTTTCAAATGTAAACCAAACTCGTAACTCAAATATTCTCCTCCACAATCCGATCGTAGAAATTTTATTTTCTTGTTACGATGATTTTCCACTTCACTCTGAAATTCTTTGAACTTTTCAAATGTTTCAGATTTGTGTTTCATTAAGTAGATATACCCATATCTGCTCAAATCATCTGTGAAGGTGAGAAAATAACGATACCGCCGGCGTGCCTCAACATTCATTGGACCACAAACATCGGTATGTATGATTTCCAACAAATCAGTTGCTCGCTCCATAGTTCGGAGAGGCGTTTTAGTCATCTTGCCCATGAGGCGCGGTTGCAAGTACCAAGTGATTCATAATCAAGTGATTCCAAAAGTCCATCAGTATGGAGTTTCTTCATCGTTTACACGATATGACCAAGCGGCGTGCCACAAATAAGTTGCATTATCATTATCAACTCTGCATCTTTTGGTTTCAACACTATGAATATGTGTACTACTACTATCGAGATTCAATAAAATAGACCACTCTTCAATGGTGCATGACCATAAAGATATTATTCATATAAATAGAACAACCATTATTCTGTCTTAAATGAATAACCGTCTAGCATCAAACAAGATCCAGATATAATGTTCATGTAACCTGGCACCAAATAACAATTATTTAGGTCTAAAACTAATCCCGATGGTAGATGTAGAGGTAGCGTGCGACCGCGATCACATCGACTTTGGAACCATTTCCCGCACTCGTCACCTCGTCCTTAACCAATTTTGGAATCCTAGGCCAATTTGGGCAAATTTGGCCGATCCCCAATGCGTTTAGTTCCATCAATTCATGTTTTCCCCTTTGCCCTTTGGACCTTCTTATCCGAAATTTGGGGATTCCCGAAATTTCCGGTTTCTTCGAAACCCCAAAGGCGGCCAAGATTGGGTTTCCCTTCAGTTTTTCTATTCTTTTTGAATTTCCTTTTCTTTCCTTTGTTTTCGAAACTAGGGTTTGTTGGACCTAAATTACTCTTTTGTTTCCCTTCCTGATTTTAGATTGCGAAGAAGTGGTTTGTTTTGGTCTCCCTTCAATTTGGGCATTCCGGCCCTTTAGTTGGGGCATAAATTCTTTTGGGCCTATTTCCCGGAAGAAAGAACCCCGGAATAAGTGGTTTTCTTTGAGTTTGGTTCCTTTCAAACTAATTTTGGCCCAAAATTTCAGGCCCGGTTTCGTGGACCTAATTACTCATGGTTTTTGGGGCATTATTTCCCAAATGGGCAAAAGAATGCTTTGAAACTGTTGGCAAAAATCAACATTTGGCAAATTTGGCCCGTTTTGGACATTAAACCCTTTTGGGCCCCCTGAAACCCAGAAATTAATGAACCAGGTGTGCTTACGTTTGGGGAAACAACTCTATTGTTTCCCCTTTACCCTTTCAAAAGGAATTTAACCTTAATTTTTTTGGGGCCGGGGTGAAAACCCAACGTACGTGTCGGTAATCAACGCTCACAGTTTTGGCGATTCTGGCCCATTTCATGGACGATTAATCACTGTTTTGGGGTCCTAGAGCGATTTCCACAAGTGACGATCCCGGGGTGCGTTTACGTGTCGGTCATCAACTGTCACAGTTTTGTCCGATTCTGGCCCGTTTCATGGACTATTAATCACTATTTTGGGGTCCTAGAGCGATTTCCACAAGTGACGATCCCCGGGGTGCGTTTACGTGTCGGTCATCTACACTCACAGTTTTTGCCCATTCTGGCCTGTTTGGTAAACTCTTACTCACGTATTTGGGTTCCCAAAGCGATTTCCATGGTTGTCGAAGCCCAAGGTGCGCTTAAGAGTCTGTCATCAACACTCACAGTTTTGGCCGATTCTGGCCCGTTTCGTCGACTATTACTCACAGTTTTGGCCGATTCTGGCCCGTTTTGTGGACTATTACTTACTGTTTTGGTGTCCCGAAGTGATTTCCACGATTAACGAACCCCGAGGCGCGTTTACGTGTCGGTCATCAACACTCATAGTTTTGGCCGATTCTGGCCCATTTCGTGGACTATTTATCACTGTTTTGGGGTCCTAGAGCTATTTCCACAAGTGACGATCCCCAGGGTGCGTTTACGTGTCGGTTATCAACTTTCACAGTTTTGGCCGATTCTGCCCTGTTTCGTGGACTATAACTCACTATTTTGGGGTACCGGAGTGATTTCCACGATTAACAATCCTCAGGGTGCGTTTATGTGTCGGTCATCAACTCTCACAGTTTTGGCCGATTATGGCCCGTTGCATGGACTATTACTCATTGTTTTGGGGGTCCTAGAGCGATTTCCAAAATTGACGATCCCTGCGGTGCGTTTAAGTGTCCGTTTTCAACACTCGCAGTTTTGGCCAACTCTAACCCGTTTCGTGGACTATTACTCACTGTTTTGGGGTCCCGGGGTGATTTCCACGATTAATGAACCCCGGGGTGCGTTTACGTGTCGGTCATCAACTCTCACAGTTTTGGCCGATTCTGGCCCATTTCGTGGATTATTAATCACTGTTTTGGGGTCCTAGAGCGATTTCCACAAGTGACGATCCCCGGGGTGCGTTTATGTGTCGGTCATCTACACTCATAGTTTTGGCCCATTCTGGCCCGTTTCGTGGACTCTTACTCACGTATTTGGGATCCCAAGGAAATTTCCATGGTTGTAGAACCCCAAGGTGCGCTTAAGAGTCGGTTATCAACACTCACAGTTTTGGTCTATTCTAGCGCGTTTCGTCGATTATTACTCACTGTTTTGGCCGTTCTAGCCCGTTTGTGGACTATTACTCACTGTTTTCGGTCCCGGAGTGATTTCCACGATTAACGAACCCCGGGTGCGTTTACGTCTCGATCGTCAACACTACCAGTTTGGGCGATTCTGGCCCGCTTCATGGACTATTACTCACTGTTTTGGGGTCCGGAGTGATTTCCACGAAGAACGAACCCCGGGTGCGTTCTTTAGTCGGTCATCAACACTCACAGTTTTGGCCAATTCAGGCCCGCTTTAGTGGACTATTACTCACTGTTTTGGGGTCCGAGAGTTATTTCCACGATGAACGAACCCCGGGGTGCGTTGACGTGTCGGTCATCAACACTCACAGTTTTGGCGATTCTGGCCCGTTTTGTGGACTATTACTCACTGTTTTGGGGTCCCGGAGTGATTTCCATGATTAACGAACCCCAGGGTGTGTTTACGTTTCGGTCATCAACTCTCATTGTTTCGGCCGATTCTATCCCGTTTCATGGACTATTACTCACTGTATTGGGTTCCCGGAGTGATTTCCACGATTAACCAACCCCGGGGTGCGTTTACGTGTTCGTTGTCAACACTCGCAGTTTTGGCCAACTCTAACCCGATTCTTGGACTATTACCCACTGTTTTGGGGTCCCGGAATGATTTCCACGATTAACGAACCCCGGGTTGCGTTTACGTGTCGGTAATCAACGCTCACAGTTTTGGCCGATTCTGGCCCATTTCATGGACGATTAATCACTGTTTTGGGGTCCTAGAGCGATTTCCACAAGTGACGATCCCCAGGGTGCGTTTACGTGTCGGTCATCAACTGTCACAATTTTGTCCGATTCTGGCCCGTTTCATGGACTATTAATCACTATTTTGGGGTCCTAGAGCGATTTCCACAAGTGACGATCCCCGGGGTGCGTTTACGTGTCGGTCATCTACACTCACAGTTTTTGCCCATTCTGGCCTGTTTGGTAAACTCTTACTCACGTATTTGGGTTCCCAAAGCGATTTCCATGGTTGTCGAAGCCCAAGGTGCGCTTAAGAGTCTGTCATCAACACTCACAGTTTTGGCGATTCTCGCCCGCTTAAATCGACTATTACTCACAGTTTTGGCCGATTCTGGCCCGTTTTGTGGACTATTACTTACTGTTTTGGTGTCCCGAAGTGATTTCCACGATTAACGAACCCCGAGGCGCGTTTACGTGTCGGTCATCAACACTCATAGTTTTGGCCGATTCTGGCCCATTTCGTGGACTATTTATCACTGTTTTGGGGTCCTAGAGCTATTTCCACAAGTGACGATCCCCAGGGTGCGTTTACGTGTCGGTTATCAACTTTCACAGTTTTGGCCGATTCTGCCCTGTTTCGTGGACTATAACTCACTATTTTGGGGTCCCGGAGTGATTTCCACGATTAACAATCCTCAGGGTGCGTTTATGTGTCGGTCATCAACTCTCACAGTTTTGGCCGATTATGGCCCGTTGCATGGACTATTACTCATTGTTTTGGGGGTCCTAGAGCGATTTCCAAAATTGACGATCCCTGGGTGCGTTTAAGTGTCCGTTTTCAACACTCGCAGTTTTGGCCAACTCTAACCCGTTTCGTGGACTATTACTCACTGTTTTGGGGTCCCGGGGTGATTTCCACGATTAATGAACCCCGGGTGCGTTTACGTTTCGGTCATCAACTCTCACAGTTTTGGCCGATTCTGGCCCATTTCGTGGATTTTTAATCACTGTTTTGGGGTCCTAGAGCGATTTCCAAAAGTGACGATCCCCGGGGTGCGTTTATGTGTTGGTCATCTACACTCATTGTTTTGGCCCATTCTGGCCCGTTTCGTGGACTCTTACTCACGTATTTGGGATCCCAAGGAAATTTCCATGGTTGTAGAACCCCAAGGTGCGCTTAAGAGTCGGTTATCAACACTCACAGTTTTGGTCTATTCTAGCGCGTTTCGTCGATTATTACTCACTGTTTTGGCCGGTTCTAGCCCGTTTTGTGGACTATTACTCACTGTTTTCGGGTCCCGGAGTGATTTCCACGATTAACGAACCCCGGGGTGCGTTTACGTCTCGGTCGTCAACACTACCAGTTTGGGCCGATTCTGGCCCGTTTCGTGGACTATTACTCACTGTTTTGGGGTCCGGGAGTGATTTCCACGAAGAACGAACCCCTGGGTGCGTTTATGAGTCGGTCATCAACACTCACAGTTTTGGCCAATTCAGGCCCGTTTCATGGACTATTACTCACTGTTTTGGGGTCCGAGAGTTATTTCCACGATGAACAAACCCCGGGGTGCGTTGACGTGTCGGTCATCAACACTCACAGTTTTGGCCGATTCTGGCCCGTTTTGTGGACTATTACTCACTGTTTTGGGGTCCCGTAGTGATTTCCATGATTAACGAACCCCAGGGTGTGTTTACGTTTCGGTCATCAACTCTCATTGTTTCGGCCGATCCTATCCCGTTTCATGGACTATTACTCACAGTTTTGGGTTCCCGGAGTGACTTCCACGATTAACCAACCCCGGGGTGCGTTTACGTGTTCGTTGTCAACACTCGCAGTTTTGGCCAACTCTAACCCGATTCGTGGACAATTACTCACTGTTTTGGGGTCCCGGAATGATTTCCACGATTAACGAACCCTGGGTTGCGTTTACGTGTTGGTAATCAACGCTCACAGTTTTGGCCGATTCTGGCCCATTTCATGGACTATTAATCACTGTTTTGGGGTCCTAGAGCGATTTCCACAAGTGACGATCCCAGGGTGCGTTTACGTGTCGGTCATCAACTGTCATAGTTTTGTCCAATTCTGGCCCGTTTCATGGACTATTAATCACTATTTTGGGGTCCTAGAGCGATTTCCACAAGTGACGATCCCCGGGGTGCGTTTACGTGTCGGTCATCTACACTCACAGTTTTTGCCCATTCTGGCCCGTTTGGTGGACTCTTACTCACGTATTTGGGTTCCCAAAGCAATTTCCAAGGTCGTCGAAGCCCAAGGTGCGCTTAAGAGTCTGTCATCAACACTCACAGTTTTGGCCGATTCTGGCCCGTTTCGTCGACTATTACTCACAGTTTTGGCCGATTCTGGCCCGTTTTTGTCGACTATTACTTACTGTTTTGGTGTCCCGGAGTGATTTCCATGATTAATGAACCCCGAGGCGCGTTTACGTGTCGGTCATCAACACTCATAGTTTTGGCCGATTCTGGCCCATTTCGTGGACTATTTATCACTTTTTGGGGTCCTAGAGCTATTTCCACAAGTGACGATCCCCAGGGTGCGTTTACGTCTCGGTCATCAACTTTCACAGTTTTGGCCGATTCTGCCCTGTTTCGTGGACTATAACTCACTATTTTGGGGTCCCGGAGTGATTTCCACGATTAACGAACCTCAGGGTGCGTTTATGTGTCGGTCATCAACTCTCACAGTTTTGGCCGATTATGGCCGATTGCATGGACTATTACTCATTGTTTTGGGGGTCCTAGAGCGATTTCCACAATTGACGATCCCTGGGGTGCATTTAAGTGTCGGTTTTCAACACTCGCAGTTTTGGCCAACTCTAACCAGTTTCGTGGACTATTACTCACTGTTTTGGGGTCCCGGGGTGATTTCCACGATTAATGAACCCCGGGGTGCGTTTACGTGTCGGTCATCAACTCTCACAGTTTTGGCCGATTCTAACCCATTTCGTGGATTATTAATCACTGTTTTGGGGTCCTAGAGCGATTTCCAAAAGTGACGATCCCCGGGGTGCGTTTATGTGTCGGTCATCTACACTCATAGTTTTGGCCCATTCTGGCCCGTTTCGTGGACTTTTACTCACGTATTTGGGATCCCAAGGAAATTTCCATGGTTGTCGAACCCCAAGGTGCGCTTAAGAGTCGGTTATCAACACTCACAGTTTTGGTCTATTCTAGCGCGTTTTGTCGATTATTACTCACTGTTTTGGCCGGTTCTAGCCCGTTTTGTGGACTATTACTCACTGTTTTCGGGTCCCGGAGTGATTTCCACGATTAACGAACCCCGGGGTGCGTTTACGTCTCGGTCGTCAACACTACCAGTTTGGGCTGATTCTGGCCCGTTTCATGGACTATTACTCACTGTTTTGGGGTCCGGGAGTGATTTCCACGAAGAACGAACCCCTGGGTGCGTTTACGAGTCGGACATCAACACTCACAGTTTTGGCCAATTCAGGCCCGTTTCGTGGACTATTACTCACTGTTGTGGGGTCCGAGAGTTATTTCCACGATGAACGAACCCCGGGTTGCGTTGACGTGTCGGTCATCAACACTCACAGTTTTGGCCGATTCTGGCCCGTTTTGTGGACTATTACTCACTGTTTTGGGGTCCCGGAGTGATTTCCATGATTAACGAACCCCAGGGTGTGTTTACGTTTCGGTCATCAACTCTCATTGTTTCGGCCGATTCTATCCCGTTTCATGGACTATTACTCACTGTATTGGGTTCCCGGAGTGATTTTCACGATTAACCAACCCCGGGGTGCGTTTACGTGTTCGTTGTCAACACTCGCAGTTTTGGCCAACTCTAACCCGATTCGTGGACTATTACCCACTGTTTTGGGGTCCCGGAATGATTTCCACGATTAACGAACCCCGGGTTGCGTTTACGTGTCGGTAATCAACGCTCACAGTTTTGGCCGATTCTGGCCCATTTCATGGACGATTAATCACTGTTTTGGGGTCCTAGAGCGATTTCCACAAGTGACGATCCCCAGGGTGCGTTTACGTGTCGGTCATCAACTGTCACAGTTTTGTCCGATTCTGGCCCGTTTCGTGGACTATTAATCACTATTTTGGGGTCCTAGAGCGATTTCCACAAGTGACGATCCCCGGGGTGCGTTTACGTGTCGGTCATCTACACTCACAGTTTTTGCCCATTCTGGCCTGTTTGGTAAACTCTTACTCACGTATTTGGGTTCCCAAAGCGATTTCCATGGTTGTCGAAGCCCAAGGTGCGCTTAAGAGTCTGTCATCAACACTCACAGTTTTGGCCGATTCTGGCCCGTTTCGTCGACTATTACTCACAGTTTTGGCCGATTCTGGCCCGTTTTGTGGACTATTACTTACTGTTTTGGTGTCCCGAAGTGATTTCCACGATTAACGAACCCCGTAGCGCTTACGTGTCGGTCATCAACACTCATAGTTTTGGCGATTCTGGCCCATTTCGTGGACTATTTATCACTGTTTTGGGGTCCTAGAGCTATTTCCACAAGTGACGATCCCCAGGGTGCGTTTACGTGTCGGTTATCAACTTTCACAGTTTTGGCCGATTCTGCCCTGTTTCGTGGACTATAACTCACTATTTTGGGGTCCCGGAGTGATTTCCACTATTAACAATCCTCAGGGTGCGTTTATGTGTCGGTCATCAACTCTCACAGTTTTGGCCGATTATGGCCCGTTGCATGGACTATTACTCATTGTTTTGGGGGTCCTAGAGCGATTTCCAAAATTGACGATCCCTGCGGTGCGTTTAAGTGTCCGTTTTCAACACTCGCAGTTTTGGCCAACTCTAACCGGTTTCGTGGACTATTACTCACTGTTTTGGGGTCCCGGGGTGATTTCCACGATTAATGAACCCCGGGGTGCGTTTACGTGTCGGTCATCAACTCTCACAGTTTTGGCCGATTCTGGCCCATTTCGTGGATTATTAATCACTCTTTTGGGGTCCTAGAGCGATTTCCACAAGTGACGATCCCCGGGGTGCGTTTATGTGCCGGTCATCTACACTCACAGTTTTGGCCCATTCTGGCCCGTTTCGTGGACTCTTACTCACGTATTTGGGATCCCAAAGAAATTTCCATGGTTGTCGAACCCCAAGGTGCGCTTAAGAGTCGGTTATCAACACTCACGGTTTTGGTCTATTCTAGCGCGTTTCGTCGATTATTACTCACTGTTTTGGCCGGTTCTAGCCCGTTTTGTGGACTATTACTCACTGTTTTCGGGTCCCGGAGTGATTTCCACGATTAACGAACCCCGGGGTGCGTTTACGTCTCGGTCGTCAACACTACCAGTTTGGGCCGATTCTGGCCCGTTTCGTGGACTATTACTCACTGTTTTGGGGTCCGGGAGTGATTTCCACGAAGAACGAACCCCTGGGTGCGTTTACGAGTCGGTCATCAACACTCACAGTTTTGGCCAATTTCAGGCCCGTTTCATGGACTATTACTCACTGTTTTGGGTTCGAGAGTTATTTCCACGATGAACGAACCCCGGGGTGCGTTGACGTGTCGGTCATCAACACTCACAGTGTTGGCCAATTCTGGCTCATTTTGTGGACTATTACTCACTGTTTTGGGGTCCCGGAGTGATTTCCATGATTAACGAACCCCATGGTGTGTTTACGTCTCGGTCATCAACTCTCATTGTTTCGGCCGATTCTATCCCGTTTCATGGACTATTACTCACTGTTTTGGGGTCCCGGAGTGATTTCCACGATTAACCAACCACGGGGTGCGTTTACGTGTTCGTTGTCAACGCAGTTTTGGCCAACTCTAACCCGATTGTGGACTAACTCACTGTTTTGGGGTCCCGAATGATTTCCACGATTAACGAACCCCGGGTTGCGTTTACGTGTCGGTAATCAACGCTCACAGTTTTGGCGATTCTGGCCCATTTTATGGACTATTAATCACTGTTTTTGGGGTCCTAGAGCGATTTCCACAAGTGACGATTCCCAGGGTGCGTTTACGTGTCGGTCATCAACTGTCACAGTTTTGTCTGATTCTGGCCCGTTTCGTGGGCTATTAATCACTATTTTGGGGTCCTAGAGCGATTTCCACAAGTGACGATCCCCGGGGTGCGTTTACGTGTCGGTCATCTACACTCACAGTTTTTGCCCATTCTGGCCCGTTTGGTGGACTCTTACTCACGTATTTGGGTTCCCAAAGCGATTTCCATGGTTGTCGAAGCCCAAGGTGCGCTTAAGAGTCTGTCATCAACACTCACAGTTTTGGCCGATTCTGGCCCGTTTCGTCGACTATTAATCACAGTTTTGGCCGATTCTGGCCCGTTTTGTGGACTATTACTTACTGTTTTGGTGTCCCGGAGTGATTTCCACGATTAAAGAACCCCGAGGCGCGTTTACGTGTCGGTCATCAACACTCATAGTATTGGCCGATTCTGGCCCATTTCGTGGACTATTTATCACTGTTTTGGGGTCCTAGAGCTATTTCCACAAGTGACGATCCCCAGGGTGCGTTTACGTGTCGGTCACCAACTTTCACAGTTTTGGCCGATTCTGCCCTGTTTCGTGGACTGTAACTCACTATTTTGGGGTCCCGGAGTGATTTCCACGATTAACAATCCTCAGGGTGCGTTTATGTGTCGGTCATCAACTCTCACAGTTTTGGCCGATTATGGCCCGTTGCATGGATTATTACTCATTGTTTTGGGGGTCCTAGAGCGATTTCCACAATTGACGATCCCTGGTGTGCGTTTAAGTGTCCGTTTTCAACACTCGCAGTTTTGGCCAACTCTAACCCGTTTCGTGGACTATTACTCACTGTTTTGGGGTCCCGTGGTGATTTCCACGATTAATGAACCCCGGGGTGCTTTTACGTGTCGGTCATCAACTCTCACAGTTTTGGCCGATTCTGGCCCATTTCGTGGATTATTAATCACTCTTTTGGGGTCCTAGAGCGATTTCCAGAAGTAACGATCCCCGAGGTGCGTTTATGTGCCGGTCATCTACACTCACAGTTTTGGCCCATTCCGGCCCGTTTCGTGGACTCTTACTCACGTATTTGGGATCCCAAAGAAATTTCCATGGCTGTCGAACCCCAAGGTGCGCTTAAGAGTCGGTTATGAACACTCACGGTTTTGGTCTATTCTAGCGCGTTTCGTCGATTATTACTCACTGTTTTGGCCGGTTCTAGCCCGTTTTGTGGACTATTACTCACTGTTTTCGGGTCCCGGAGTGATTTCCACGATTAACGAACCCCGGGGTGCGTTTACGTCTCGGTCGTCAACACTACCAGTTTGGGCCGATTCTGGCCCGTTTCGTGGACTATTACTCACTGTTTTGGGGTCCGGGAGAGATTTCCACGAAGAACGAACCCCTGGGTGCGTTTACGAGTCGGTCATCAACACTCACAGTTTTGGCCAATTCAGGCCCGTTTCGTGGACTATTACTCACTGTTTTGGGGTCCGAGAGTTATTTCCACGATGAACAAACCCCGGGGTGCGTTGACATGTCGGTCATCAACACTCACAGTTTTGGCCGATTCTGGCTCGTTTTGTGGACTATTACTCACTGTTTTGGGGTCCCGAGTGATTTCCATGATTAACGAACCCCAGGGTGTGTTTACGTTTCGGTCATCAACTTTCATTGTTTCGGCCGATTCTATCCCGTTTCATGGACTATTACTCACTGTTTTGGGGTCCCGGAGTGATTTCACGATTAACCAACCCCGGGGTGCGTTTACGTGTTCGTTGTCAACACTCGCAGTTTTGGCCAACTCTAACCCGATTCGTGGACTATTACTCACTGTTTTGGGGTCCCGGAATGATTTCCACGATTAACGAACCCCGAGTTGCGTTTACGTGTCGGTAATCAACGCTCACAGTTTTGGCCGATTCTGGCCCATTTCATGGACTATTAATCACTGTTTTGGGGTCCTAGAGCGATTTCCACAAGTGACGATCACCGGGGTGCGTTTACGTGTCGGTCATCAACTGTCACAGTTTTGTCTGATTCTGGCCCGTTTCGTGGACTATTAATCACTATTTTGGGGTCCTAGAGCGATTTCCACAAGTGACGATCCCCGGGGTGCATTTACGTGTCGGTCATCTACACTCACAGTTTTTGCCCATTCTGACCCGTTTGGTGGACACTTACTCACGTATTTGGGTTCCCAAAGCGATTTCCATGGTTGTCGAAGCCCAAGGTGCGCTTAAGAGTCTGTCATCAACACTCACAGTTTTGGCCGATTCTGGCCCGTTTCGTCGACTATTACTCACAGTTTTGGCCGATTCTGGCCCGTTTTGTGGACTATTACTTACTGTTTTGGTGTCCCGGAGTGATTTCCACGATTAACGAACCCCGAGGCGCGTTTACGTGTCGGTCATCAACACTCATAGTTTTGGCCGATTCTGGCCCATTTCGTGGACTATTTATCACTGTTTTGGGGTCCTAGAGCTATTTCCACAAGTGACGATCCCCAGGGTGCGTTTACGTGTCGGTCATCAACTTTCACAGTTTTGGCCGATTCTGCCCTGTTTCGTGGACTATAACTCACTATTTTGGGGTCCCGGAGTGATTTCCACGATTAACAAACCTCAGGGTGCGTTTATGTGTCGGTCATCAACTCTCACAGTGGTGGCTGATTATGGCCCGTTGCATGGACTATTACTCATTGTTTTGGGGTCCTAGAGCGATTTCCAAAATTGACGATCCCTGGGGTGCGTTTAAGTGTCCGTTTTCAACACTCGCAGTTTTGGCCAACTCTAGACAGGCCAACAGCCGCTGCCAGCCCATGGTGGTGATGGAGAAGTTGATTTTGCTGCAGGACGGATGGAAGTCGCTGCGTGGAGTTAGAAGCCACTTTGAGAAGCTGGAAATGTGGAGTTTTGAGAAGCTGGAGAGGTTCAGAACAGGCCCTTACATTGTTATGCATCATATTTTAATTATTTTTGTTCATCACAACGCTAGGGCCTAGGGCACCCACAATTGTCAGAAGTCACGCACATGCCAACGAAGACCAGCCGATCTACTTCGAGTATTTGACCTAATATATAGCAGAGGGAATGAGCAAGGGCTGGATTTGATTCTCTAGGTATTTTCCCTAATACAAAAACACAAAATATGACAATACAATCAATGATGATTTTTAATTCAAACCTATATAAATGCAAGCTAAAAGCCAATCGTTTTGATATACAATGATCATTCTTGTTTGTATATTTTAAATTTCCATATGAATTTTTTTAGTAGCATGGTATTTCATGTCATATTTTGCAGTAGTTTGATTATCAAGTTCATTATTGACCTTTTAGCTATAACTAGACAATGCCTCCGGCTGATAAATAAGTGTGTGTCTAGGCAAAGTGAAATATGAATGATATTTGGATACAAAAGTATTGGGTACTTTTGTGATGCAATATTTTTTGGCTTCACCAACGTCGTTTGCCCCCCACTATGTCCAAATCCTGGCTCCGCCCCTGGTAGTATAAAACCGTTTAATGCCCATGTAGTGTGGGCAACTCTGCCTACTAATCAACACTAAAAAGTTATGTCCAGTGAAAGGTTTCTTTGTATTAGCTTATTCTGGGCTTTTTTGGAATCTTGAACTGATAGCAAAATAATTTTGATAATGTCCTTTTGATTTCTAATATTCAATTGTTATAAATTAATACAGTCACATTTCATTGCTATGCTTATTGATACAAGCTTTGGAAGCTTGGACAACAATTGTCTTGGCAATGCCATGGGGCATCAGCTCCCTATATTTTGCTATATATGTACAATTTTTCTAAAATGTCGCACTCTACTATAGTTTTCTTATCATGAACTAATTGGGATTTTCTTTATACTATCTGAGTATTGCTACCTTTAGTTGCATCGGTCAGTTTTTTGGCTCGGTGTTAGAGCCACGTAACAAGGGACTTACAGCTTCAATTGAAACCCAACTCTGACGACATTGTAGATACAAATTGCATTGGGATTTAGATCTACCCGTTTAGACTTTAACTATTTGTCATGCCTCTCATTGTTCCTTCCTTTCTATGACTGTCCGTTTGAAATATGAACTCATGAGCTGACATCGTGTTCATCTATCAAGGATGTACAAGTGTAATTTCGTCCATTATCCAGATGCAAAATTGACGATGAATGAACATACTTAATACACTTGGAAATATAAACTATGAACACGTATTCAATTGGTGGTCAACCCCTTTTTGTTTGGTACCCACAATTCTGTCATTTTCATTCATACAGAGTCTATCTCTGTGGATGTTAGTTGAGTTCATCTATTAAAACTGCACGCTTTTCCAGCCCTCACAGGCCATCCGTGTTTTCGGCCGTCGGATCACCACTTTTAGGCAGTTTTTGCCATTAGATTAGCTCTTAAGCCCATCTCTGGTCGCTCTGATCGATACAAACGAGCGCTAACATCTTGGGCCGCTGCCCTGGTGACAATTTTGGGCTTGCCCCACTGCTCTGGTGAGATTTATCTGGCCCAGTCTCCACTAAAGGCAGCACATGTAGCTGACTGGATTGAGATACAGTACAAGGGTGTGGAGGGGAACTTTTGTTCTATGGGGACATATGCATCCTATATGGGAATTTTTTTTAGTAATTCAACAAAAAGTCAAAAATTCCAGAAAATATTTTTGAAATAAACTTGACTTTCTATTGTACTCGTGAGAAAAAATCCACAAAAAAATATCCCTTTGACTTCTTTTCAGAAAAGACAAATTTTTGGCTAAAATAGTGTGAATAGTGACCTATAATAGCAAATAATTTTTGTCTTTTTTGCTGTGAGGTCAACTTTTGTTTTTTATCATCGAGAATTATATACTAGTGCAAAAGTAAGTCAAGTGTTTTGTCAAAATAGTTCTTACCTATTTTGACTTTTAATTTAAATATTTAAAAAAAATCCCCATATAGGGTGCATATACAACCAGGAACACAAGTGTATTTCCCACAAGGGTGTGCGCTGCCTCAACCACACCTGACATCTCACCCCTTCCAATCCCTAAAATAACCTTCCGACCTCCCTTCTCTCGCGCCTCTTCCTCTCCTATGCGGATCGCGGCCCTCCCGCGCGCAGGCTCCAGGGGCGCGCACAATGCCTGCGCCAGTGGCGGGAACACCGGAGCCTGTTCCCGTGGAACCACAACGGGCAGCGCAGTCCCGTCGCCACCGCCTAAGGACCGCAACAGCGACGAATCCAATCCAGGTCCACAGGTAGATTGTTCTGTCCTTTGAACGTGCAATAAATTTCGAGATCCAGGTTGTTCGTTAGATTGACCGGTTGATTTGGAGTTTAAAATGCATCTAGGTCGACTCTTGGTAGGTGACCATGAACTTGGAGAATGAAACCACGTACAAGAGCTGGTGATGACCCCTAGGTTGGTAGATCTGGTACGTTGTGTTAACTCCATACAAAGAGGAGAAGCTGCATTCAGCTGATAAATCATGCGTGAATTATAAACATTTCCTATAGGTATATATTTTTGGCATGATGATTTGAGTGTTGATCTGTACATTGTAATAGGGTAATAGGTTTAGTAATTACTTCTGGCAGTAGCATTAGTCGTTCTGCCGATATAGTCTCTATGTGGGCAGAAACATGTTTTGTGTTAGCCGGCATTTTGGTATTGCCCCCCAAAGGCCTGAACTCAAATAATGTGTCCTGTTCTCTCAGTAATTAGATCCAGGTTGAGTCCAATTGAAAGCAATGCACAGAGTATAATTAGAAACTTGGTATGTCGTATGCATATTTTAGAAACTATATAATATTTCATGGTTGGTGGTAGATAGATACTGATATGTCGCGGAAAACATTTTTTACACTTAGTATAATTAGAAATAAGATTCATTGAACACACATGATGTCCCATGTTGAAATATGTCTTTTTAAGTCAAACTAGAAATATAAACTATTTCTGCCGAATTTAGGACTTCAGGTTGGATAGTCTCTCTGTAAGAACTGAACGCTTATGTGCTATAGGTATATGAATCTGTTTAGTACTGCCTTTTCCATTTTGACATGCGAATGTTTCCTTTCTTCTGTCACAGATTCAGAAAAAGAAGTTGCCCTGATAGATTTTTCAACTATTGTATCATTGCATCATGATGCTTTGAAAGATGATTCAACGACGATCAATATTCAGATGAGCTCTTTCAGCTTAACATGTTCGATATGTTGATATGAGATGACCCTCGTCCACTTAAACTATCTTATCATACACTGATGTGCCTTTTAGTTTTGTAATTTGCCGCTAACATTTCTACTTGTGTGGCTTTTTTTAGGCTTGAAGTTTATTGGTCCCTTTTTTTGAGGCCGACGTTTATTTGTCCTGAATGAAGGTCTATTGGGATCCTAAGCATCATATTGGCTCATTGTGAGAACAACGAATAGTTGTCCATCTCATCTCCAATTTTGAAAGAATATAAGTATTTCTTCTTAATCAAAGAAAATGAGCATACAGGTGTGTTTTGTGGACTTGATTTTCTATCTTGAGTTGGACAATAAGGTGATGATTGTAAGTCCCGCCTGCTAATTCATAATGAGGTCTCTAAATTTATGTTTTGTCACTTGATAGGTGATGTACAATGCTTTCTGGTATGAGATTGCATGTCAATAATTTCTTTGCGTCAGTCTCATCTCAATGATGTTCACATTTTTTATTATTATATGCAAATGTCTTTTTTCTCCAGTCTTTCGTTGCTGAGCCAAATAGTCTAAACATATTATTGAACATGCTTTGGCTGAAACATCAAACAAGACTACTTATTACAAACTTGCAGATGGACTCGGTTGATATGGTGCCTCATATGGGAACATTATATGCAAGAAGGATCAAAGTATGAGTGTATAGTTTTTGCATTAGCTTTTCTATGATTTCCTTTTCCTAACACCCTGCTATTCAGGATTTGAAGAGCATGATGATTTGCATGCATCTTCCCTTTAGATGTCACAAGGTATTGAGGTTCCACATCAAAGGTGCATAGGATATCGTTATATCATTGCCCACCGATATCTCATAAGATACATTACTTATTTTGTATTTGCCTTGCAATTTTGCAATCTACCACAATGATATGATCTCCTCATTTAAAAACGAACAAAAATCAGGTTACGGCAGCAATGATTCTCACAACCGTTTTTCAATTGTGCATTTCCTTATTTTGCTCACAGTTTTGCCACTCAAGGTTTGATGAGCATGATGACTTCCAACACTTTCCTTTTAAGTGTTGCAAGTTATTGATGATGTTTCACTTCCATTGTTGTAGACCATATGGTTCCTTTGAGATTGATCTTCCATGGTAATTTAAAAAACTATGTGTTGGTTGGCAGCTTATATTTATGGGCTATGCCTTTAGAAACACTTGGTTCACTTTATGAACCGATGATTAGTTATCACTTTGTTTCTATTACTTTGTATCTTTCATCATATACATGCTGTTACTTGCTATATTAGTTATGTTGTCCTGACTGAGATTTACTTTTTCGACCTTATTTATTTTGCAGTTAAATATAACCCTTGTCAGCATTCGTCCCATGAATGTCATGCACTGCACAAGAAATAGGCAGATGCACTAGGCGCGTCCAATTCTTGTTTGTTTCTGAATGTGGTGGCCCCTTAGATGCTTGCAAAGGTTTCATTATTCCACCATGTACTCAGTTGAACTACCAAAACATCTTACATTTATATTAGGAACGAAGGGAGTAATTCTTATCTTATGTCTTGGCAGTAGTAATTAGTTGTATTTACTATGAATACCGTTGTACCAATTGCAAGCTAACTTGTATACTTTTATGGTTTTGCGGACTATATATGAGATTTCTTTTGATTACTCACTAATGTATTGTTACGCTTATGGAAATTTAAAATGTATCATGTGATTATATATTTATGAAAATTCAGATCATCTCATTATACAAACTGACGGGCGCGGCGCCATCAATGATCTAGTATAAATCATGAACAGTTCACAAAAAACTAACCTGGAAAATAATTGCATCTATTTTCACATGAGTCTTCTATAGAAGAAACCCTTGCGTCAAAGGATACCTAGGTTTGCTTCGGTACAACTACTAATATCATCTCTAGCTGACCCCGTATAATGCCCCGACCCGCAAAATAACCGCCAAAATACGGGTCGAAAATGCTGACCGACCAGACCCCGCAAACGCGTCCGACCCGCAATTTTTTTGAGGGGCGCGGTAAAATCCCATCCCAACCCATGAAAACGCAGGTTTCCGCCTCGCCCCGACGGTGCCCCGTATTCCAGGAAAGCGGTTGGCGGGAGGGACATTTCAGCCTGCGTCCTTTCCCCACCCCTTCCGCCGTCGTACGCCATTAGTTCCGCCCGTCCGCCGTCGGCGATTCCGGCCAAATCTGCGGGCGGAATCGCGCCGTGAGGGCGCCCCTACCCTCTTCCATCGGGCCGCTTCACCGGCTCCCCCGAATACGCCGATTCGAGCCGCCCCAAGATGCAGTCGCTGCCCAGGATCCACCGCCTCGAGCCGCCCCTAGTCGCCGTTGCTATCCGGGATCCACAGCCGCAGAGCCACCGCCCGAGCCGCTTGTGAGTACTTGTACTTGTGCTTGTGCCGAGCGGTATGCATAGTTGGTTAACGTGGCGTGCGTATTTGTGAATTTAGATGGCATTAAGCCCGTGGGAGAAGTTTTTGCTCGAGGATTTGTCTGATTTGGATGACTCGGATGTTGAGACGCTGCTTGTCAACTATCGATAGTAGACGTTGGTGATGGCCTTCGCCATGAAGGAGCACGAAGATGAGAACCGAAAGAGATGACGAGGATCGACCGTCGGCCGTCTTTGCATTCCCCGAAATCGCCATCTCGGGAATGAGATGTTGATGCAAGACTACTTCGCGGACAATCCAACATATCCGACGCATCTCTTCCGGAGAAGGTACCAAATGTGTCGATCCCTCTTTGTTAAAATAGTTCAAGCTTGGGAAGACAATTGTCGGTATTTGACTCAGGGAAGAAATGATGCGAGCTTGAATGGATTTAGTGCGTGTCAAAAAATCTCGGCAGCTATGCGGGTAATTGCATACGGCATTCCGGCTGACTATGCCGATGAGTACCTTCGCATTGGTGAAGATACTACAGTTGAGTCAGTGCGTAGGTTTGCCAAAGTGATCATCTGTGTGTTTGGTCCTGAATATCTTCGGGAACCCAACGAGAAAGAAACAAAAAAATTGATGGCATCCAATGAGAGAAGAGGTCGGCCTGGCATGCTAGGTAGCATTGATTGTATGCATTGGACTTGAAAAAATTGCCCGAAGGCATGGCATGGAATGTATTGTGGCAAGTCTCGTGATGCAACAATTGTGCCAGAGGCCGTAGCATCCGAGGATTTATAGATCGGGCATTGCTTTTTTGGTATGTCGGGTACTCCTAATGACATCAATGTGTTGCAGCGATCTCATTTGTTTGCTAGGCTTGCTAGTGGTGATGCTCCTGCTTGCAACTACACTATCATTGGGCATGAATACACAAAGGGGTACTATCTTGCAGATGGTATATACCCTCCTTGGTGCACATTTGTGAAGAGCATCAAAGGCCCCAAAATTAAGAAACAATGTGAATTTGCAAGGATACAAGAGGCAGCCCGAAAAGACATTGAAAGAGCATTCTGGGTTTTGCAATCTAGGTTTGCCATTGTTCGTGGTCCTGCTCATTTTTGGGACAAGCGATCCTTGAAAAACATCATGAGATGATGTGTTATTCTTCACAATATGATTCTCAAAGATGAGAGAGGCATGAACTTGGAGTTCCTCTGCAATAATTTGGGTAGCCGTGTCAAACCAGCAAGAGAGCTTTTCTTTAGACCTACAGGGAGATTGAAAATGCAAACACCCACTTTCAGCTTCAGGAGGATCTCATTGAGCACCATTGGCAAAGGGCTGTGTAGTAATATATTTCATTTTTCCATTCATTTTCATTTAATTCATGTGTGATTTGTATTCAGACAAGTTTTGTATTGAATTATTTAGTTTGCTTTGGTGATTTGAATAAGTATTGTGATTTGGATGATTGTTCTATTGTAGTATTGACATTCTTTTGTAATGCAAATTAGTAATTCTGAATATGTGCATATGTGCCAAATTCAGATAAAAAACCGCATCTGATTTGCGGGCCGGTGCAAGCGCCGGAAGAGCCGATCCCGCTTAGCGAAACTGTAAAACGGAACATCCAGGTCTGCTCGGCCCGTGATCACGCCGGCCCGCAAAACTGTTTTTTCGTGAACTGTAAACGAGTTTTGCTGGTGGGCGATATACGGGGCCTGCTAGAGATGCTCTAACATTCGCTTGGAATGAGGTTCAGAACTCTTTCTTCTTCTTTTCCATCGGACCCTCTGGAATACTAGACCATGAACGCGCGCGTTGCCGCGCCCGTCCATTACAAATACAATCATAGAAAATATACGATAAAATTTCATTGGTTCAAAGTATAGATAGTGGTGTTACTTTTTGTACATAATCAGCCAATGACAACCGATGTGGTATGCTAGCTAAGGACCTTGGTGACTTTCTGAATATTTGCTGATAGCACATCATGGACAAACTCCAACCTGCTTGTTGCTGCTGCCATGAAACTTTGCTTTGCATCATGGATGACCGGTTGAACACACATGTGACCAACAAATCGATCTGCATCATTGTGGTGGCACAAATTTGGTCAACAGGACTGAACAGTCACAAAGAGTAGAAACCAACCGTTGTAAACAACAGCTACAATCTAGAAAGTAATTAAAATGGACGTTTCATACTGTCAACGCAACATAGTGCTTTATCATGTACAACTAATAGATTTCCCACTTGTGGGAGAAAAATTATACAATAACAATGACATTACTCATTATCTAATATTTCCGTAAATCAGTTCGAGTTAAACTAAAAAAATAAAGTTCAACTTAGCAGTTCAAAGCTGTTTACTGGTAGCATGCATATGCTCCAGCACCAGACGGAACAGGCAAACAATAAGGCCAATATAGTATTAAAGCACAGATTATCTACTAATCAACCAAGTACATAAGTTACAAATTCTCATTCCTAGCCACAACTGAGCAACAGACATCCACATTTGCATTTTCCAAGCACTAAATGCATTCCTAGCTTTCATGGGACACTTCAATTGTTAGATAAAGTAAAAATTCTTCCTCATAATGATTGGACATGACAGATCAAACTAGAGTTAATGAGTATTCTGTAAGAGCAGGTATGCAAAAGAGAAGAGCACTGACAAACAACAATGAGTCAATGAGGTGACAACAACTTTGTATATCTTAGAATTTGAGTTGACACATACCTTAGGAACTGAATGTGTGTCAGTCGTGACCCTTTATCTTTTATCTGCTAACAAAACATAATTTATAAAATACAGACATTAGACTTATCTGCTAACTCACGGCCGGCTAATCAGCTAACTACTGACGCGACTCACACAAACACGCTCGCCGGTCACAACGCGCATCAGACTAGTCAACCAACTAACTACATGTATCAAGATTAGTGCTAACATTTTCCCCTCTAATCTTGACTTGCCGTCGCCGAAGTTGTTGCAGTGTATCAAGATTAGTACTAACAAATACCAGTGACGGGTCATGCACTAGTGGCGATCACTTGGTTCTACCCGCCACTGCTAGTAATTTCAGGATTTAAAAAAGAGTTAATTACATGAAACCACAACTTCAGGTCAACTTATAACAGATTACCACAACTATTGAGTTATTTATCACAGAACCACAACTCGTGGGCTAATTGACAACGCGCACCCAAATCCTCATACCTGCCTCTTCTAATTGCAAAACTGACAAATTGGGCCCATTTGTCAGGCCCGACGTGGCTGAAACTTGCCACGCCAGCAGCTGGCACAGACGACCTGGGTAAAAAGCACTGGAAGGAGAGGGCTCCTCCCACTCTCCCCCATTTTCTGTCCCACCCTCGCCGCCGTCAGCGCCAACAACCCCGCCGCACACGAAGGCCTCGCTGCGCGGCCGCACGATTCGGCCTCACCGCGCCGCCCCATGCTTCGGCCTCGCCGCGCTGCCGCACGCTTCGGCCTCGCCGCCGCTGCACACGAAGACCGCGCCGCCGCCCACTCCTTTCTCTGCCTGCGTCGGAAGGAGACAGCCATTTCTCTCTGCCATCAATGGATACTCTCTGCTATGGATTTGAAGCAGAGGACAGCGCACATAGGGTCCGAATTGAGCCGGTGTGTATTTGTTTGGGAATTTGGGATAACAATTGAGGCAATATCCTGTTTTTTTAGATGCGCATTGGCCATGGCTATGGTAAGATTCTTTCATTTTCGCTGGATGATGAACAAGGCACTGCAATTTAATTTGGTTTGGCTAGTTTATTATGAGCTATACATGTAATTGCATTTTCTGATTTTTTTTTTCAGGGCCAGGACATGTGTGACTTTCTGTATTGGCTAGATGATGAGTGGCCTGAGCAAATGCAAAGGGCATTGCAGAGAATGTGGGCTAGGCTAGAAGCAAAATTTGAAGAGGAGCATAGCAAAATCTGGGTTCTTTTCAATGAAGAGAAGAGGAAGAGGAAAGAGGCAGAAGGGAAGAAGAAGGAAATTAAAGAAGAATATATCAATAACAAAATCAAACTGGCATTTGCTGCATTTGCTGGAGGAGTTTTAGTTTCTGTTTTCCTGTTTAGGCTTTGAGTGTTATGAGTATTTATGTATCTGGTGGAAGAGAACATGTGGTATTTGAGATTAAATACAATTCAAACATGTGGTATTTGAGAGTATCTTGAATGTGTCATGTGCATTTTCATTTGTCAATAAGACTATGACCAGAACATGATACTGGCTCACATATGCTGGACAAACTGAACATATATTTGAACAAACTAAGAATATGATTTGTGCCACTGCACTTACTAGCATAACATCAGGATTTTCTGTCGCCATACTTACAATACTGCACTTACAAAATAACATGAACTGCACTATCACTAGCAAGTCCCAGGAAGACACCAAAAGGTTTCACGCATTCACAAGTATATGAAATTTGGTTTTCACAAAAAGATGCTAATTTTCATTCTTCCTAGTAGTTCCCACTGGCTGTGAAGTAGCCCATCATCCTGCCATTTGTTGATGTGCCCCTGCCTCTTGTGACTGGCATTTTTTCCATGCCCCTGCCTCCACCAGTGCTTGGACCAGGAGGATGCCAAGGCTAGTATCATGTGAAATAGCAGTATGTAGTTATTTCAGGTAGTGAAATAACAGTTAGTAGAATAAAAATAGGTGGTTACTACAGTTAGTGAATTACCATGTTTGTTGGAGTTGGTTGTAAAATTGCAGATGTTGTTCTTCCACCTCTGGCAGATGTTGTTCTTCCACCTCTTGCAGATGTTGTTCTTCCACCTCTTGCAGATGTTGCTGATGTTCTGCCACTTGTAGTTGTTGTTCTTCCTCCTCTTCCACCTCTTGTCGCTCCTCTTCCACCTCTTGGTGCTGGCACAAATCTTACTCTTTCTGCTGCTTGTTCTTGTGCTCCTTCACACTCCTCAGCTGTCAACTGAGCTGCCGCTTGTGCTCTTTGATCTGCTAGAAGTGCTGCCGTTTTTGCTTTTTGTTCAGCCCTCTTAGCTGCTGCAAGTGCCTTTTGAGCTGCTTTCTTGGCTGCAACAGCTGATCTTTGTGCCGCCACCTAGGCAGCATGCTTGGCCGCAATTTGAGCTTCTTTCTCTGCAGCTTCTCTCTCTGCTGCCTCTGCTAGTTCTTCTAGTTGTTCTTCCATTGTCTTTTCTCGTTGTGCTACATACTCCTGTTGTTGGTCAAGCCCTTCTTGTGCAACATATGCCTCTTCTTGCGCCACATCTTCCTCCTCTTGTGCTATAACATAGTCAGGTATCCTTCTATTACTTTTGTGCTTATTTCTCCTAATCTCCAAGTCAAGCCTCAAAGGTTGAGCACAGTGTGTGTACTTGTGACCTTGTAGGTTGCAGTTTGAGCAGGTTGTGGTTATCATCCTATTGTTGCCACTGGGTTGTGGCACCTCATGAATTCCCTTTCTTCTATTTTTCTTTGGTCTGCCTGGATGCCTTGTAAAAATAGGGGGATCAATGTCTATTGTGTCAGTCTTTGTCCAACCACTTTTGTCAGGCACTAGATAGATCATGTTGTTGTATGCAAGTTGGTACATATGTTTTTTTAAGAAGTCACTGATATAATCTTCTGGGTGCTCCTTCCTCTTATAGATGCAAGACACTGCATGCTTGCAAGGCACCCCTGTGATGTCCCACTTTCTACATCCACAGGTCCTAGCGACAATGTTGAATGCATATGTTCTCTCTCCACTTGCTACCTGATACAGTCCCTGCCCTGCATGAACTGGCCTACATGGTTTGGCTGCCATTTTCTCCAACTCTAGTTTTTTGGCATAAGTTGGTGTGATCTCCCAAGCACAATCAGCTGCACCTTCCCTATTTATGGCATAACTAACCAATAGTTTAGTTCTTATGCTGTCTATCATGGTGACAATTGGTTTATCTCTACATCCAGGATGTAGTTGTTAAAAACTTCACTCAAGTTGTTGACTACTAAATCTGTCTTGCATGTAGTGTCCATTGCCCATCTGGCCCAGTGTTTAGGATGTATGTTGCTCAACCATTCCCATGCACTTTCACTCTCTTTTTTCAAATCAGCCATGTGAGCATCAAAGAAGTTTTTGTTCCATGAATAAGCAGCATTATCCATCAATTTCTTTAGATCAGCACCCCTATGCCCAGCAGTTTGGAAATTTGCATATATGTGCCTGAGGCAAAACCTTTGTGAACAATTGGGAAAGACAACATCTATTGCATTGAGCAGGCCCTAGCAGTCAAGAAACATTGTATTAAATACAATACATTTTATTATGAAACTATATTAAATAACCACATGGATAAAGACACACGACCACATGGATAAAGACACACGACAACATGGATAGGGGTATCCACCCACCCTTACAACAACCTCGATACTCTCGACTTCAACCACAACATACAAATTATGACCCAACAATTTTTGGACAGCTATACTATAAGCATACAAATTATGCCTCAACTATGTTCAACAAGTTAAAAAATACCTTTTGTCTATCTGACATGAAAGGAAATTGGCCGTGTGGTCCAGCTTCACCACCAAGTGCTTCTTTAAGTTGCTCTAGAAACCATGTCCAATTTTCTGTCTCTTCCTTCCCCACCACGGAAAATGCAAAAGGAAATAAATTATTATTGCCATCTCTTGCTGTTGCAGCCAACACTTGAGCTCATGTGGTCAATTTGACAAAGCAACCATCAAGACCAATGAAAGGTCTGCAGCCATTTAAAAAACCTTCCTTTGCAGCAGTGATACAGTAAAATAAACCATGAAATCTAGGGTTCATAGCTGGTGTTTCTTGCATTTCTGTTGTGACAATGCATCTTGAACCTGGGTTAGTGTCAATGACAGTTTGCAAGTAGTCTCTAATCCTATAATACTGAGCCTTGTGGTTCCCAAGTACCACATCTGCAGCCTTTGCCCTTGCCCTATATGCCATCATTGGATTGATCTCAACACCAAACTGCCTCTTAGTGTTGTCAATCAGAGCACTGACTTTCCATTCAGGACCACTTCTGAAATTATCCTCATAAGTCTTGCTGAGCCATGAGCTGTTTATTCTTGAACTCTCATAAGTAATGCCACAAGTGTGTGGCAATGTCATCTTCCTTATGCAAACTGTTTTCTCCCTTTTGATCCCTGAAGTAGACATATAGAATTGGCAATGCTCCTCCACACAACAAACATTCACTCTGTCTTTGTCATTTCTTAGGTACATAAATCTCTGCTTTCTTTTATATGGTAGTCCTTGAGTGCCCTTCTGAATTGGTGAATATCTAGGAAACACATGTTCAAACAAAACTGATCACCAACAAGTTCCCTCCTCTCATCAAACCATACTCTAGGAGCTAATGGCTTTGCTCTGCTCTTCTGCAACTTGGGTGCTAGTGAAATGGGTTGTTCAAATCCATCGTCATCGCTAGCAATTAAATCTCCCCCAATGTCTTCACTGTTTGAATCAGGCACCTCAAATGGGTTTTTGGCTGTACTTCCTTTTCTCTCCCCTGATCTGTCAGGTACTTTGCTAGCTGATGCTCTGATTTCAGGTACTTTGCTAGCTGATGCTCTGATTTCAGGTCCTTTGCTAGCTGATGCTCTGCTGAATTGTTCTTCTCCTCTACAGAAGGTTGCTTCTCCTTTGTTTGGTCTGTCAGGGCCTATGCTAGCTGATGCTCTACTTGAACTTGGTTTAGGAACATTCACTTCCATAGCAGGTGGCTCGCTAGAGCCAATAACACTAAAATCATCAATCATTGGGAATAATTCCTCAACATCTGTGTCACCCTCAAGATGTTCTTCTTTTTATCTCTTCAACTCTCTCAAGTTCTCAAGTTCCTATTCATCATAACCTCCATCTGACAAATTTTCTTCCTCCAAAAATCCTTCCTCATGTGCTCCACTGTTGCCTATGTTGGCAGGATCTCCTGCCCTTGTTATGCCCTTGCTCTGCTGATTAACACTTTGTTGAGAGGGCAACACATCATTCATATATGCTGATTTCCTTTTCTTCCCCCTGAACTCTGACTTCATGATTCTTATGTCCACAACCCTCAAGTTTCCATACTGCATAACCATTTCTTTTACTTTCTGCTCACTGTCAATTAGTTCCAAACCATCTAAACCAGTAGTTGTTGCATCCCTAAAATAATACATGTCTTCATAAGAACTGAACCTTGATAAATCGTTCAACAAAAGAAGCTTTTCATAGCACATGTCTGATCTTCCTATGGTTCTGATCTCACACTCCAATTCATGAGACAGAAAATTGACTACCCACAGTGGATCATCAGGTCAGCAAAAAATAAAAAAATTGTCTTAAAACAACAATAATTAGAGCAGAAATTCTAAACCTCACTAAATTCGCAAACCCTAGGTCGATTCAACATTTCGCAAGAAAGTCTCAACATTTTGTACAAAGATGACAAGCCTAAGGTCGATTTCGACTACATCGGCCAAAAACACCTACAACGGTCATCCAGTACAGACAATCTCGCTGCTTTTTCCCCAAATACACAACCAAATCAAGTCGCCACTAGAAGATTTAGACGGAGTAAAAAGAGGGAAGAAGAGGACTAACTCGAGGCCAGACATGGCATCGCTCCACACCATGTCGCCGCCAGGTCGCGGCCGAATCCCCTCGTCGCCGCCGCGAAATCGCTGCCGTCTCCTTCCCTTTCGTGCGAGGGAGAAAAAGAGGGAAGGAGGAGGGGGAGCGTCGTGCTTGGGCCTCGGGCCAATTAATTCGAAGAGAGAGGCTCAGGGTGCCACTCTGGAGCTGCTGGCGTGGCAAGTTTCAGCCACGTCGGGCCTGACAAATGGGCCCAAGTTGTCAGTTTTGCAATTAGAAGAGGCAGGTATGAGGATTTGGGTGCAGCGTTGTCAATTAGCCCACGAGTTGTGGTTCTGTGATAAATAACTCAATAGTTGTGGTAATCTGTTATAAGTTGACCTGAAGTTGTGGTTTCATGTAATTAACTCTTTAAAAAAATGCAACTTATTGTACTATGTTGTACACAGTACAGTTATATAAATTGTTCACATGTACATACAGATAGCATATAGGCTGGCATCCAACACGCAAATTTACATACATCATCATTGATTTACAAATTTAAATAGGCTCTTGCACAAAGTTCATCAATGTACTAAATCAAAAATAAAGAAAACAGGAAGAATGAAAGGGCTGAATAGGGTAGACTTCTGCTCAACTATTCTTTCCGGATTGGATCTCACCTGCAAAAGAAAAAGAAAAAGAAGTCATGAAGCCACGAATACATGAACCAGAGCAGGAACCAGTATAGAAACTATATACATAAGTGTAAACATGCCAGTAGAGCAAGGGACAGCATAAAGCAATAAACTAGAAGGCTATTGCTATGACTTAGCAATATATAAACCCAGTAGCAATAGCACCATGAGCAGTACAAGAGATACCGGTACAGGAACTATGAACCCGAGGATTTTGGGAAACCCAAATTTGAAAGCAGATAACCACAAGTGCCAACAGATCATGGACAGCACCAATTTCAACAAAACCAGTCCATAAGCTAAAACAGTGACAACTACCCCAATAGGAACAACAGTACAATCTTTATAAATCTAGCATCACAGTAATTTAATGAGCACATTCCAAAACAAAGCCATGGAAACATAGCCACAAACCACCTAGCATACCACAGGAGAATCCTCTGAGGAGATGGAGCTCACCGAGCAGGATGCCAGCTAAAGCAGAACGCAACCACTCAGTGGTTACGGTGCGGTCAACCACAGCTGTCCCACCGGCAAGGAGCAACGAAAATTAGGCCATCTTCGGCATGGTTTTTGCGTAGCAATGGCACGGGAGGCCATCTTCTTCACCTAGCCGTCGGGAAAAACTGAAAAAATAATCATAAACAATATAAACATCTATGATCTCTGAATGATAATACCAAAATATAAGCAAAGAAATTCTCAACTACTCTGATCTCTGACATTAGTTAAATGTGCTTACATCATGGTTTCCTGGGGGATTTGAAGTTCTGAACCAAGAAGAGGCCATGATATTGTAACACATGTCCACATAACACTGATGAGATAACAACAAAATGGACCGCTGGCCAACTAAAACACAACTATACTGAACTCTAACACGAAAGAAAAGACAACACAAGTACTGAGCTATAACACAACTATACTGAACTAAGACAACAGACTGCACCAAAAGTAAACACTCATATACTGAAACAAAAAGACTAAAGACGTACTAAGCATGAAGACTGGAAAGAGACAATGAAAAGACTGATGAGTAGAGACAGGCTAGATTGAACCAATAACTTTCCAAACTAAAAAATGAAATTTAAAAAAAACATGGCTGCTGCAAACAAGCAAATAAAAGCAGTAGTACTTGTCTAAAATGAATGAGATACATGATTCTCATCAATTAGATCAAGGTTTCCTTCTTCTAGTTAACAAGCAAGCAGTCATCAATCAAGCAAGCAACACCACATCAGTTGAGCAGCTCCGTATATGGATTCATTTGTACCACAGTGATGAAGAAAAGAACATACTATTTGCAGTTGAAGGTTGCTTGTTGGGGCATGGAGGCAGCAGCAGCAGCAGCACCTTGTTCATGGCTGTGGCATCCACCTTGTTCATGGCGTCGTCCTCCTTCACCAGACTAGATGGGAGTAAAGGAAACTGCAAACAAACCGCAGAAATCAGATTCGAGCAAACTGGAAAAAAAATCACTGCATATTAGCTACTAACGGTGCTTTAACTCTCATGTAACGTATTGCAGCAGCAAACTAGCATACTATGCTATCTTGATACAAATCAGCAACAGAGAAAATGGCGTCCAGCATGTTTAAATTGAACGGAACATCTTGTTCTGTCCAGCATGTTATGTTTTCACTTTATTTGTTGATAAGAAAATGATGCTATCTTGATAAGTACTCTCTGCTTGCAATGCGCACACCTAATATCCTGTTTTAGTACCGACATATATATGGAAACTCTGGATTGGAATTATCATGTCTTGTGAAGACCTAATATTCTGTTTTTCTACTAATATATGGTTACTCGGATTAGAATTATTGCCGTTGTGTTTTCTAATTGACTATGGATTGAACATCACAATGACTATGTCTCCTTAATCATTTAAGGCAAGGAAATTCAGTCAAGCATGCAGGAATCAGCTTCGAGCAAACAGAAAAAGAAGAAACCGAAGAGGAGAGATGGGGCCGGACCTTGATGCCGTTGGAGCAGGGGTGAGCGGTGTCCTCCATGGCGCCGGGGACACAGAGCAGAGCACTTTACCCTTGTTGTCCCGGCGACGGTGGCATGTAGGATCTGCGAGGGAGAAGATGGGGTGAGGAAGAGAGGATGTGGTACGGTAGATCGCGAGGAAGAAGAGTGCGGAGATCTACTAGAGCCACTCCGGAGGACGAAACCCTAGCCACAGGAGGGTCGCGGGTGACCGCTCGAGGAAGCACATGATGAATCTAGTAAGAGGGGAGGACGGAGCGGATGAAGGCGGTCATGGGGGGTGTGCTTTGTGCCATTGACGGCCACCGGAAGCCGCCAGAATCGGCCTGCATGGGTGGTTGCGGTGTCCAGATCTCGCGGGAGATAGAGAGAGAGAGAGAGAGAGAGATAGAGAGAGAGCTCGTGCATGGACTGCTCGTGGGAAGGCCACAAAGTGAAAACTGCTCGTGAAACTTACTAGTGGCGGGCAGAAAAATTAACTTACGGTGGGCATAAAATCACACCGGCCACTGTTATTTGAGTTAGCAATGGCGGATACTTATAGGCTTAGGGGGTGAATGTATAAGCCGTGACCGGCATGGTGGTGACCGGCGTGCGTGTGCACCAGGTGCGGTCCATGCAGGTCGTGTGTGTGTGTGTGTGTGTGTGCGCGCGCGCGTGCGCGCGCGTGTGTGTGTGTGTGTGTGTGTGTGTGTGTGTGTGAGTTGGCAAAGTGTGCGGAGGAGTGACCGCGTCGGGTCCTGGACCTGGCCGCGTCGAGCGCATGCGTGCACGTCGGGCGCGCGAGCTGTGGAGCACGGGACGTGTAGAGTGCGTAAGTGGGGTGCATCGGGATTGCGGGTATAAACCCCTCTCCCTCCCGTGTGTTGTAGTCTCTGCATTGATTTCGAGCTCGAGGAGAAAATGGAGAAAAGCCGTTCGCGCGGCAAGGTGTTTGTGCGCCATCATATCCACTGCGTCCCTCCTCTCGCCGTGATCGCCGGTGCGCCGTGAGTCGGTCTGCTCCAACAAGGGGGAGGGTCGAGCAGATTAGTAAGTACAGTTTGAGAGCACCCCTTTGGGGAGGTCGTCGAGCGAGAAAATCCACCTGAAATTGGGTGACGTCGGCAAGGTGGCTGGAGTCGACGAAGGGCGCGGGGTGCAGCCACGGGAGGCCGATCTGCTGCTGCTGGTTGGGCGAGGGCGGGTTCTGGGGGCCGTTTCGTCGCCCGATCTTCCTCGCAGCGGATTACGTTTTCCACCGAACACATATTTGGCGGAGTAATCCTCCGCCGATGTTAATTGCTAGGTACAATCATAGCAACAGATGAGATTAATCTTGACTGTTAGATGTGATTAGGTGGAATAATCTGATGATAGTAATCAAGCGGGGTACATTTACGGGGTGGCCTTCTTAAGAAAGATAAAGTTAGCTAGTTTAATAGTATAATAAGTATATAGAAGATATATAGATATAGACTAGCAAAAATGCCCGTGCGTTGCAACATGAGAAATTTTAACTTCCCTAGATAGACTAAAATATAAACCATTATTTAATTTATGATCCACGACAATTATTCCAAAGATGAAAAAGAATTATGCTTTCAATCGTACCGTCTTTGCAACATGATCATAGTTCAGTTTGCGGCTTCATAGTTTCATTCTTACCTCCATGCCACAATCAAATGAGAAGAAGAAAGAAAAAAGTTAGCTAGTTTAATAGTATAACAAGTGTTTAGGATGTATGTTGCTCAGCCCACCCGTCGGAAAAACATAAAAGATGTGTGGTACATTGGTAGATAGATGACGGCCGAAACTATAATCAGACGGAAGAATCTTTCCTTCCTTTGATATTAATATAATAATTAGTATATATAAAAATGGGATTAGGGCAACAAAGTGACAGGAATTTTACATCGGGGCAAAATTTCAATGACCTCATCGAGGCCATGACGGAGTTTGCAACATCTGGTTCATGACCATGGACGGCACGGATCATGTTGTGTGCAGCCAACAACAACAATCAAATCATCAACAAAATCTAGGAGGTTGACGGCATCTCGACGAATATTGTTGTGAGTAATTGGAAAACTTTCTTACAGAGCACGATGAGTATTTTTTGAATGAATGAACATTTTTATATCTTGTGAACACTTTTTTAAATAGGAACACATTTTTGGAATGGGTGAACATTTTTTCAAATTAATGAACATTTTTTGTTTGATAAATATTTTTTAGGGTGATAAACATTATTTTTTTAATGCATGAATATTTTGAATCAGCGGACATTTTTTGAATCAATGAACTTTTTTAAATTCATGATCATTTTTATTTTTTGTACACATTGTTTAAAAAAATTCATGAACATGTTTTGAATTTGTAGAATTTTTGTTAGAATTTATAAACATTTTACTACATGTGAAACATTTTTCAAAAGTCACATTTTTAATTTGGAACTATTCTGAAATCCCAAATTATTTAAAGAAGAAAAAAAATCAAAAAACGAAATAAGAAAACAGTGGTGTCCCTCCCCACTCACGGGCCGGCCTAATAGGGTGCACAGTTTCTAAAAAATAATTCAATATTCACAGTTTCTTTTGAAATTTGGAACTTTCTGAAATCCGAAGTTATTTTAAATAAGGAAAATAGAAAAAAATAAAAAGAAAAGGTGAAATAAGAAAAAGGGGAGTCCCTCCCTGCTAATGGGCCGACCCAATAGGCGCGCGGGAGAGGAGCATATAAGATAATATTCCTCTGTCTTTGCAAAACACTGTGGCTAGGTGGACTGGTTGTTGCATTGTAGCTGAACATAAGTGGGCAAGGGTTTGAGTCTCGGCGAAAGCATTATTTTATTTTTAACGTAAAAGACGACGGACGGACGGATGAGAAACATAAAATGTACGAAAAACATCTGATGGACCAAAAATAGTGGAGAAACAATCCGTCCTTTAATATTAGGTATGGATATAGATATAGATTAGAAACCACCACCACCATTCTACTCCAGATGGGCTCATCTACAAGGGTCTAGGGGCACCACGACCATGTGCCGCTGGAGGACAACGTCGCCGGCCTTGCTGAGGGCGTTTGTTTCCACAAAAATAGTTGTGAAAATATGGTGCAAAGTCTTTTTAGTTTATCTTTTTGTGAAATATGATGCCATCACAAATAGGAAATTAAAATGGTTACGCGACTATAGCCTGGAAGTTCGCAAATATATTGTGAAGATAGGTTATCGGAAGTGGAGACATGACCCTTGTGTACGAACCGCTTCCATTATGTACTAGTAGCAAGGCATACAAGCAGAAATAGAGCTTACATTGTGTACTACTCCACGACGAGTAATTTGGAACGGAGGGAGTAGAAGAAAGTTATACAAGCAGATTATCGGAATCTGGTAGTGCTTGATTCCAATGATCCTCCTAGTTCTCATCTACCCATGTAATGATGAGCACCAGATGTGTAAATCTTCTGGGCTTATATAGTTGGCAGCAAGGTTTTTCTATGCAAGAAGCAATTGTACTGTCATGGTAACGTTGACACAAATTGTTGAAAATATTTCAGATTGACACCATGAAAATATTGGACACATACATGTATTAGTTGTCGTGGAAGAAAGTTGTGGAGTCCACATAAATAACTAGTTTTTTAAGCTTTGTTTCTACAATATGAAAGCGAACCTTAGTAGTTGTATCAAAGAAAGCCTCGGTAACTAAAATGTTTCTTCTATGGAAGAATGATGTGAAAATATATGGATAGTCATTTTTATTTTGGTTGTGAATAGACCATGATTTATATGATTGTTTCCCAAACTATTAAATGTGTACATGCATTGCGTGTGATATTCGGTAGTATATTAATTCCTCACATATTTTAGGTAGAATATTATTTACGCGCTATCTATATAACTAGAGTCGATAATGATATTTGGTATGATATTTTAATGCATGCTAAACATGTTTAGTACTCACGATTGGAGCACTCTCGTTCATTGGATTGACCTAGTTTGGTGGTTGAGATTAATTGGGTCTACTCCTCTGAGTATTTTCATATTTCTATGTATAAATATATAGATAGATACTACATGCAAGCTGTAGTTTCCTGAAGAAAATATTTCTATTATTCATAGCTAATAAATGCTTCCAATATATAGGCTTCACAATTTCTAAAGAGGGATGATTTAGCGGACCTATTTCACGGAAGTATTTGCTCGTATGAAGAAACAAAATCGTTCTCGGGTGGTGATTTTGTATCCAACGAAAAAGAAAAATGTAAATTCCTATTCCCGAAGATTCCTACTCTCTAGTGCTGCCCCAAATCAAATCACAACATGACAAATATAACGACAACATAGATACTTCTTTTGATTGCAATTGTTTTTTGCACATCATACATTATTAATCCAATCAAAAGTTCAATTTGATGGGAATGGAGATAGGGTAGGTGACGGAGGGGTTGCCCTCACCACCATGCCAGCAGCAGGTTTGTTGCATTCAGCAAGGCATGCCTGAAGGTCTATGTAACACTTATTCGTCACTTTGCAACAGTAGTCACCAAGGACTGGTTTGTGTAAAACGCACAACCCGTGTAGAGTGATCTTCTCCTTATCGATGCCATCGATGATTCGACCTATGGAATAACAAATAAACAATGGAAACTAGTATGATTTTCGATTGATTAATAAACAACCACCACGTGGGAAACGAAATAAAAAAAAGCATGGTCGTCATGCACCAGCAAAATACCCACTTCAAGAAACAATAAGAAAATTATTACACATGTATACGTACTGTAAAGACTAAAGATTATCACAAGTAGAACTAACTATTTCGTATCCCCTACTTACTTTGTGTGGTAGTAGCATGACATATGAGAAGAAGAAGTAGAGCCTGCAGTAGGACTCTTGCATGGATGGCAGTCGGGTACTTGTCCATCTAGATAATGCGACGCTATAGGGACACTTGTTTCAAGAGATCTACAAGATGATTTTTCCACCTCACATAATCATGTATATATAGAGAGAGATAGAGCCAGAGAGGTCCCATTCCATTCTAAACCATTAGAAGCAATAATTTGTATAATTAGCACGGTATTATACCTTTCCATATATTCGTTTTGTGTACAAATCTCCATGCTTATGGTGGATAAAAATAAATGTAGATCATTGACTACTATTTATTATTAGTTGGATTATCATCACCATTCTACTTTTAGATTTGTTTCCAAACTGTATTTTCTTTTTCAATCTGAAAAATTATGTGTAACAGAATTTCAAAATTACAACTTCATTCTGATCGATAAGGTAGCTTTTCGGAGCTGCTACTCATCTATTAGTTCTAGATAGATAGGGATAAGGAACATGGCATCAAGTTTAGACAGCTTTTAAGGGGCCCATATATATGTACCAATGATGATCTGCCACCCATGTTTGTAGAAGTGAACAAGATGGTCTGGGACGTCTTGGAGAGCCTAGAATGAGCTTGGCAAAATTAAGGTTGGTAGAGATGTGTCCTTGGTAGATCCGATGGTTGCCACGGTGATGCATCCTCGGCGGCCTCGGCCTTCTCGCGCATAGGAGTGAGCTCGGCTCGGCTCAATCCCACGGCCATGGCCTTGGCTGGGCCTTGGCGAAGCGCGGAGGAGGAGTCGCGAGGCCTCATCTCTTCTCAAGCTCCAATAGCATGAGGGAGAGAGAGTCCCTTATAAACCACTCCAACTCTCCTTCCACTTGCAAGGTGGGACTAAACTTCCCACCACCTTGTCATGCCACCTACATGGGCCCTTAGAGATTAAATCTGAAATTGTCATACGGGCTCTAGGCCCATCTCATATTTCAACATATACTATGGTGCAATCCGGCGACGAATGCTTGTTGCCGAGACAGCGACGGCGGCCGTAGAAGTCAGGGGAGAGGGCATCGGCGTGATTTGGAGCTCAAAGGGCTGGCCGCACCGCTATTTATAAACAAAAGTAAGCCGAGTGTCATTTCGCGCCCACTCGGCTTACTGGGAGGCCAAGCGTTTTCTGGCATTGAAAAAGAAAATCAAGAATATAAGCCGAGTGTCCGCAGAGCGCACTTGGTTTAGACTAGCCACAATGGAGAGTAACATACACTAGTAACATACACATATCCCTAGACTATGTTACTACAGTGGGTAGTAACATAAGTGTAGTAACATGCAAAGCTTCATTTATTGGGTTATAAACTCATATTGCATTGGAACATATGATGTTACAGTAACTAGCTAAGTTACTAGTACTACATCTCTCCTCGTTAATTCATTAGCACATAAGCAAATTTGCTGAGTTGGATTCAATGTTACTACCGAAGTTACTCCCACTGTGACTAGCCTTATACCAACGGCCGTTAGGCTAGCCGTTAGGTGCGCCGACGGAGGACAAGTGGCAACAGACTTCGCCGACGTTGTTCTCTATGCCGAGTATATTTTAACGAGCATCACGGCTTACTTGGACGTAAGCCGAGTAGCTCTTGTAAGCCGAATATCTTTTGTTCGTTCTCACGGCTTATGCTTACGTAAGTCGTGTCCCTTCTGTTTGCAATGTACATTTTACTCCGTACTCGGTGTATCCTATCGTAAGCCATCAGTTCGTATTTTTACACTCGGCTTGCTGCATGATACTAGGCAATGTGTGTTTTTCTTGTAGTGGTTATAGGTAATGTTTGTGCGGGCGAAAGAGTGACAACGTAGTTGCTCCAGTTCAATTGCAGCCTCTTTACCGAACTCTTTGGAGTATTTTTTTCAAGCAGAGATTCATACCGTGAAGAAGGTGTTTTCAATAGATTCAATGTAATTCTTAGTCATAGGATGTTTTGTATTTTCTTGAATCTTAAGTACAAATTAGTGCACTTGTAACTATTATGAGTATAAATAAAGCTATAGGTGTTTCTCGAAAGAAAAAATAGTGTGATGAAAAATGGGAAGTAAACCGAAAGTGATCTTCTGAGCGCGAGCACTTGTGTCAAGCGGCCACTGCTACGACATCAACCAAATGGGCTCTGCAGACGGGGTGGGCCGTCAGCTTGCAGATTCTGGACTGTTTGAATTTCCAATAGGATGCACGCACTTTAAATTCCAGCACACAAACATAGCTGGATTACCTCAGTTTTAAAATTCAGTATGCATGATCATACTGTCAAAAAATTCAGAACACATCAGCATACTGTCGAAAAAAACTCAGAATGCATGCCCATGCTAACAAAAAAATTCAGAAACAGACATCATCCATACTAAGTTGGTACCAGTTTGAACATCCACCCAGAGGAGTTTCATTTTTATCAAGAAACGAGTCATTAATAAGACATTCGGCAATCATGCAAACAAGACAGATTTTACAGGAAATCGACATTCTCGGCGCACATAGACACACTTAGCTACACAACACACTGGTCTACAGTAAAGAAACGATCAAACAGATAGCTTAGTAAGGGACATTGTCGTCGGTCCTCGCATGTTGTTTATCCGCAGATCGCCTACTCTTTGTGACCTTCAGTGCTAGGGTTTCTCTGTACCTGGCCGGTTTACGAACAGGCTTCGAGATATCAACCCGGTCCGGGAAGGTTGTCCTCATATGCCCTTGCTAGCGCAAATCGTACAGAGCCTTGTCTGTATGGCGCCTTGTCTCGGCTAGTTGTTGGCGGCCCCATCTCCTTCCGTTTTTTTTTGTGCTAACAAACTAGTGAGCCTGTCGATGCACATAGGTTGTGCAGAGAGATTAACAATTGAGAAAATGTACAATACATACTTTGAACAAATTTTAAAATTACTTTCATAACCTAATAGTATATGTTTCTGTATATTATTTCAAAAACTAACAGAACAAAAAAGAGAAGTAAATATCATATATTCTTAGAATACACAAGAACACAACTAACCAAAAGTTACCAGTAGCAGCAGGCACCGTCAAGTGAATGAAGCCCAACAACTGCCACTTCGAGGATGGCGCGGCACCGCCGAAGCGTCGCAAATTCAAGATTTTGGTGTGCCGGTGGAAATCCTACATCATCTTATTTCGTCGTGTGTGTGCGAAGATTGGCTAGCGATGCTTCTGTCGGGATCGAGGCAAGTGGAGGTGACAATATGATGACTTTGACAATGTGGTGCTTCTCGAGCACCCGGTCTCGAGCTCCAGGGTGAAAGCCCTAGGTTTGACCATTCTTGGTTATACCTAGCAATGGCGGCATTTTTATATTGTTACCTTGCTGATGGCATTGCTTGAAATTTGCTCGGACATGAACTTCAGGGTGAAAACCCACGATCTGGCCTTCTGAGCTTGGATCCGGCAATGGCGGCGCTTGCGTGTCGTTCCCTTCTTGAAGGCATTGCTTTTGAAGAACCTTTCTCGTAGTCTTCTGTTGTCAAGAAATAGTTACTGCCGATGGTCGTTACCGTTTGATCGTCTTTTCTTTTTTTTTTCTTTCTCCGTCAAGGCATAGCTTCGGTCTTATATGACTTTGCTTTTTGCCGGCGTTTTTTTTAAGTGTGTTAGTGTAGGCTGTGTGCATCCTAGCTATGCAGAGGCTGGATGTTCGCTCATTGTGTTTGTATCCGCTTGATGCTTCATTATGAGTTAATAAAACATCCTTTATCGAAAAAGTGAATGAAGCTACAACACGCTACTAAAGAAGCAAGTGTGCAACCCCTGCTCCTCCCTTCGCGCACATTTGGGCTGGCCCATGTGCGGGCCGGGACGCTGCCTGTTTCCTTTGTTTTTTTTTCTTTTTTCAATAATTTGGGATATCAAAAAAGTTGCTAATTTTAATAAAACTACCATGATTTCAAAAAAAATATTCATGATTACAGAAAAATGCTCTGGAAATCAAAACCTGTTCATGAATTCGTAAAAAAATGTTCATAATTTAAAAAAAATCACGATTCAAAGGACTGTTCGCTAATTAGAAACATGTTCTCGATTCAAAATGTTGTTCGCTAATTCAAAAAATGTTCACAAATTTGGAAACAACGTTCACATTTCAGAAAAATGTTCGCTAATTCTAGAAAATGTTCACGAATTTGAAAAAAAATGATTTTTAAAAACTTGCCTTTAATTTTAAAATATTCATTATATCCAAAAAAATGTTCATGAGTTGAAAAACATATTCATGAATTAAGAGAATGTTCGCAAATTTTTAAAAAATGTTCACAAATTTAAGAAAATGTTCACAAATTTGAAAAATGTTCGTGAGTTTTCAAAATTGTCCATGATTTAATAGTAAAGTAACATATTAGTAAAATGAAACCAAAATTTTGGAAAAAGTTCACCATTCTGAAAAACAATTTTAAAAACAAATCACGAATTAATAGATTTTCGAAAATTGGAAAACAAGAGTAAAAATGAAAACATAAAGTAAAGAAAAAATGAAAAGAAAACAGAAAAAGGAAAAGAAAAAACCAAAAAACGAAAAGAAAAGAAAAACCAAAAGAAAAATAGAAAAACCGGGTCCAAGGAAGGTTCTAGAACCTTCCCAAAACCGGTAGAAATGGGTCGGCCAGAAATAGTAGCGAGCGAGGGGTACGCTACCTCGCTCATGGGCGCGTGTCTGCGCTATATGTTGGGGAACGTAGTAATTTCAAAAAAAATCCTACGCACACGCAGGATCATGGTGATGTATAGCAACGAGAGGGGAGAGTGTTGTCCACGTATCCTTGTAGATCGAAAGCGGAAGCGTTAGCACAACGCGGTTGATGTAGTCGTATGTCTTCATGATCCGACCAATCCAAGTACCGAACGTACGGCACATCCGGGTTCAGCACACGTTCAGCTCGATGACGTCCCGCGAACTCCGATCCAGCAGAGCTTCACGGGAGAGTTTCGTTAGCACGACGGTGTGATGATGGTGATGATGTTGCTACTGACGTATCTGAAGTCTGATTTCGCTGTGAAGCTTGAGTCCTACCTACTCCCTCTGTTCCTAAATATAAGTTTTTCTAGAGATTTCAACAAGTGACCACATACTGAGCAAGATGAATGAATCTACACTCTAAACTATGTCTACAAACATCCGTATGTTGTAGTCCATTTGAAATGTCTAAAAAGACTTATATTTAGGAACGAAGGGAGTAGTTTAGAATAGAGTAGGAGTTGTACTCGAAGACGAACATGCATGCATGCGACCGTCACTAGTGCAGAACCGTGCAATAGCACCGGTTCGTAAGGACCATTAGTGCCGGTTCCATAACCAACACTAAAGTGTGGCACTAAAGCCCCCCCAACCCCTTTAGTACCGGTTCAACACGAAAAAGCCAACCATCCTATATATATATATATATCATGTAAAGGGTGACGACCGATTGAAAACTGAAACACACAGGTCAATCAATCGCACCTTCATTTCAATACACGTCTTCTTCTTCCTTTGTCGGTGCTTCCATTCATCGACAACCCCGTTCATTGCGATTTTGCTCCTTGATCGACAACCGAGCTAGAGGCTCAGCAAATCATCGCCGTGAGCCCTGACGAAATCACCCCGGGCGAGTGGGGCTTGTTGTTGAAAAGCGCCGGCTAGACTGTCTTACGTGCCGCACTTCCACTTGGACTCCTGTGGACACTAGTGGTGCATCACCCTGCTTCCGTGGGTACACGTGTGCATATTCGATGTGGACTTGAACAGTAATCTATATCTATACCTACTAATAAAACAAGGTGTGTTTCGCGAATTTTCCATCCGGTCATTGTCGAAAAGAAATTTTTTATTCAAGGTGATACTAAATTCTTATGCATTCGTGCGTTAGAAAAAAAAAGGCTTTTCCAGAATTTCGTCCATGGGCCACGCACTGTGGCCCAGCGAAGCCAGCCCACTTATTTTTCTGCCCATGCAGCTACGAGAATTCTATTTTCCGCACAAAGCGACAATAATCGGAGCTCCGCACAGGACAAGCAATAATGGGCTGGCCGATTTTTCTTTGTTTCTGTGTTTTATATCTATTTTTATTATCCTTCTCCTATCTCTTTTTTCACTTCCAAGATTATTTTTCTAATAGAATATATTCCATAAATTCAAAATTCACAAAAAAACGTACATAATTAATAAAATAAATTGTAGGAAATTTCAGAATTCCAATTTTTTGCAAATATTCGAACTTGAAAAAGTTTCCCATTTTTCAAAATGGTTATTGTTTTGAAAATTGTTCTAATTTATAAAAATAAAATCACAATTTAAAAATGCTCCAAATTCGAAAATTATTCTTGTTTTAGTAAAATTTTGATAATTTTAAATAATTTAAAATGATACGATTTTTAAAAAAAGTTTATGAATTTTCAACACATGTTCTCGTTCTAAAAGAAATGTTCAAAAATCTGAAATAATGTTCATGTCTTTATATAAGAAATTGACGTTTTCGAAAAATATTTGTGAATTTTGAAAGTTGTTCCTGTTTCGAATATTGTTCACGTTTTTTTCTTCTGAAAGTGCAAAGAGTTTCCAAAAAGGTGCTCAGGAGATGAGAAATGGTTCATGTTTCCTACAATATCCAGAAACTTCATAACTTGAAAACCTTGTCGATTGAAAGGAAAAGTAGATTCAGTAACTCCTGTTTTCTCCATCGTGGTTTTGGGGGAAAAAATAATATATACGACATGTTCATTGTTCTCTGAATCCTGTGGGTTTTGGTGTAGTGAGTTGAAAAGAGGCAGTTGTGTGAGATGAGATGAGATGAGATGTTGGATGAGATTAGAGAGCCGTTGTGCTGGGAGGGGAGGGGAGGGCCCACATGGCAGTGAGGTGGGTGGGAGGGCCAAACGGCTCTCCATCATCTCTCCCTTTCACCAATTGGATTCCCAACCCCACCACACCCACTGAGAGTGAGAGTGAGCTGGGAGCGGGGAGGAGCGGCGGGCTGGTCAAAGCCCTAGCCTTTTTCCGGTCAAACCAAATCGATCCCCTTTCTTCCCCGCCGCGGAATTGGCTCCGGCTCCCGGGCGGCGGCGGCGGCGGCCGGCGGGCGACGATGAACAATCCCGACCTGTCCAGGTGCGCCAGGCACCCGTCGCAGCCGCCCTTCACGGGCTTCTGCTCCGCCTGCCTCCTCGAGCGCCTCTCCGCCGCCGCGCTCCCGGCCACGCCCCCGGCCCCCTCCCCGTCCCCCCTTCCCCCACCTCCCCCTCCTCCTCCTCGCCAGGCCGCGGCGGCGGCTCATGAGGGGGAGGGGCGGACCACGCTGCTCCGCCTCTTCCAGCTCCACGACCAGCAGGACCGGCCCCCGCCGCCCCGCGGGCCCGAGGACCAAGATCCCGACCCGCCGCCGCCGCTGCAGCGGAAGCGCTCCCTCCGCCAGTCCTGCGAGTGGATCGTCTGCTGCGAGCACGGCCACGACCCCGCCTCCTGGCTCCCCTCCCGCCAGTCCTGGGACGCCAACGACTCCGCCTCCGCCTCCGCCTCAACCTCCGCCGCCGCCGCTGCGCCCACCACCGCCGGCACCACCACCGCCCCTGCTTCGACCTCGGCGCTCGTGCTCCACTCCAGCTCAAGCAGGGCCCCGCTCAGGCCGTGGTGGGACCGCACGCGCCGGGCGGCGAACCCGGTGGCGGGCTTCCTCAGCAGATCCCTCTCCTCCCAGTCCTGGCGGGAGACGGACGCCGCGGCGAGGTCCCGGGCGCAGGGCGGCGCCGCGGCCCGGGCCAACGGGGGCAGCCACTCCGTGTCGTCGTCCGCCGGGGGCGTCGACTCGGAGGTGTCGCCGGCCGACTCGCTGCACGCGCATGTACATAGCGCCGGCCGCCGCCGCGGCGGCGACTCCCTGCTCAGGAGGTTCTACTGGCTCGGCCGCAGCAGCAGCGTCCACTGCCCGTCGCCCCGCCGGAGCCCCGACACCGGGATGCTGCGCTTCCACCGCACCCCTTCCACCACCACCACCAGGAGCAAGACCCAGGGGAGGAGGCGCCTCAACCTCTTTGCTGCTCGCAGCCACAGACATCAGCAACAACAACATTAGCCATGGACAGTGAAATGTTTCTCCTGCTGGTGTAAAGTCCCTCTTCAATCAAGTTAACCAAATGCTGCTCTTCCATGTCGTCGCAACGATGTTTCAGGTTCACTAGCCTGCCTGCCTCCCTAGGTAATCTGTTGCAGTGCAGGCGAGCAAGATTGCGGTGGCGTCGATAGGCCTCGACTGTCAATTCAGAATTTGTTGTGTTCGTCGTGGTTTGCCGATATTTCGCTGCTGGCGACAGTAATCAGGCTGCCATCTTGGACAACGTCGCGACCAAGATGTCCCGTCATCGGTAACTTGTAGGTGTTAATAATTCGTCCCATTCTTTGTACTATGTATGTTATACAATAAACTCCTGGATTCGGAAGAAATAGAAGCTGATAATAGCTGACCCTGTTCGTTCATTCTTAAGAGTTATGGCTGATGGATGGAAATTCTTCTGCTGTTCTTTTTGTGCTGTGGATAGAAATTCTTCTTTCTCTGGTTGAAGTTCATCCTGATGACAAACATTTCATGCATTCACCTGATTATGATATGTTCACCTGTTTGTTGTATACATCAGTGACCACTCTTAAAGAAGTCTGATAATAGCTTGCAACGACATCGTTCATTCATGTGGATGGGTTCAGCTAATTGTAGGCTATTTTGCCAAAATTGGTCCTCTTTGATATAGGCTAATTGTAGGCTAGGAGTGGGAGATACAGGCTAGTGTCCCTTGATTGATAACTTGATCTTCGACAACATGGTAATGGTAGCTGGGAGTGGGAGATGCAAACTAGAATGTCCCCTGACCGATGACTTGTAGGTGTTCATAATTCGTCTCATTCTTTGTACTATGTATCTTATACAATAAACTGCTGGACTCTGAGATACCGACATAGAAGCTGATAACAGCTAACCCTGTTCGCTCGTTCATTCTTCAGAGTGTTCACTGATGGACACGCTGCTGTTTTTGATGTGGATGGAAATTCTTCTTTCTCTGCTTGCAGTTCATCCTGATTCCTGAATGAATACCCTTTTCTCTTGCATTCACCTGGTTATGACATTTTCACCTGTTTGTTGGATACACATATTTTAATAAGTCTGATACTGGCTCGCAATGATATGGTTCATTCATGTGGATGGGTTTTACCTAATTGTAGGCTATTTTTCCCAAAGTGCTCTGCTGTTCTGCTCTGGTTCACTATTCTTCTCCGACACTGGTTCATTTGTGTCGATGAGTTTTAGTTAGGTTATTGACCAATCTGGTCGTCTATGTTTTATTGCATGACATTGCTACAAAGGTGGGCACATCCAGTGAATACTTACTCATGACTTTTTGCACTGTATTAACAGTCATCCAGTGGAACATGTGCTGTCATGCTACTATCATGTTAAAGAAGGGCCTTTTACAAACTTCTTTTCCCCGCCAAAAAAAAACTTGATGTTTTGTTGATGACTGATGAACACACATAGCTGTTTTGCTGTGGTAGAAATTCTTCTTTCTCTGCTTGATAAGAACGCAAGGTGTTAATACTTAATAATCAGCCTCATTATTTGTACCATGTATGTTATAGAATAAACTCCTGAAACTCTGACATGCCAAAATAGAAGCTGATAAGATCTGACCATGTTCGTTAATTCTTCAAACTGACGACTGATGTGCACTCTGCTGTTTTGCAATGGCCTCAAACTGATGGACATTCTTAGTACTATGTATGTTATAGAATAAATTGTTGGACTCAGAGGTACCAAAATATAAGTTGATAATAGCTGACGATATTCGTCCATTCTTCAAATTGACGACTGATGGACACTCCCTTCTGTTTTGCTTTGGCTTCAAACTGATGTAAGCTGATAATAGCTGACAATATTCGTTCATTCTTCAGAGTGGTGACCGAGGGGCGCACGCTCGGCTGCTTTGCTGTGGTTGAAAATTCTTCTTCTATGCGTGCAATAGTCTTGAATGAGTTCCTTCTGTTCAGACATGCTATAACTTATAAACAGTATGTGATTTCCACCTGCTTGTTGGATACAGTTTGAAACTCAAATTCCTGTTGATTGTCAACTTAAAAACTCTGATTCTGACTGATGATAATAATTTTCAGCTAATTGTAGGCTATTTTCCAGTTTTGTCATCTTTGCTTTATTGGCACGTCCAGTCAATACTTGCTTATGACTTTACATTGCCAATCCAACACAAGTCACAACTTCAGCACTTGTGCCTCAGTTGTTATGACAAAGAAGGGATGTTACTATGAATTTTCAGTTTTAAACTTACGTTTGGGCTAATACCCACACCCACTTCAACGTAACGAGTTCTCTATTTTCTTCATTTGATCTCATCTGGGAACGTAGTTGCTGATGGCACTGGTGAGGCATGTAGTTGCTGCCTGATCAGATCACTCACCCATTGTATTGATGAATGAGATGGAAGCCTGAAATGAGATAACTGCTATCAACAATGGTTCAAGTTATATTCAAATTATGCCTGCTCGCAAAACAAGCATGGCGGGCACTCCAAGATGTGTGTTCTCTTAGCGAGAGTATCCTGAAGGTGTGTTACTACCCCAATGGCACGTTATTTTTTATCATCACACGAGGAGGTGTAGCATTAGCATGGCTGATGTTACCTTGCTGCAGAGAAGAACAGGGTCATGCAGGGAGGGAGGGAAATTGTTGTTCCCAAACCTTTGCCTTCTGATGTTTACCACTCAAGATGCACGATGAAATATCAGGTGCTAGGATTTTACCACCCAAGAGATTTTCTCCGGTAACCAAGCTGGACTACCGAATGCACCCGAAAAAAATGCCGCCTCCACACCGCCTCCGGAATCCTAGATTGACCAGGGACTTGTGAGAGAACCCCAGATCCACGCCGCCTCCAAGGATTTACTGGCTCTACACACCAATTGTCGCTACCTGAATTTAACACTAGAATTTCAGAGATTCAGAGCTATTGGCTTAATTTGCTAGGGTTTATATAGCCAAAGGCCACTGGAGGCTAGATCCCCTACAAGTTTAATTGCTGCGTAGATTAGTTTCAGTTTTAGGTATTTTGTGCGGACTGCTCAATTGTGCCGCTACATCTTTTTAGACAAATATAAACATGTTTATTTAAAAAAACAAAAAACAAAATTGGAACCTGCATTCCATTTACCACTCTCATACTCATACCTGAAGCGAAAAAAACAATATTTTTATCTTTAATTGAAAGCTACATATGGCCAAAGGTCAAAACTGAGCATGCATTTCTTTTTCAAAAAGAAAGAAAGAAAGAAAATTTGGAACCTGCATTCCTTTACCACTCTCATACTCGTACCTGAAGTGAAAAGTGCACAGTTTTGACTTAGTTACAACAAACATTGTCAGTGACTTGAAGATGAAGAGTTTGTACTTAACCAAACTGCTGTTTTCGTTCATCACCAAACTCTAGTCCCTTTCCCTCGAAATCAACCATGGAAACTGAACCGGCATTACTACATATATACTGGATTCTGCAGCTAAGCTTAAGGTTAGAAAATTGATTGCCATCAAATCAAACAATTCTCTGATCAGCAGCAAATCCAAATACTAGACTGACCCAAGGTTCACGATCTCCTCCCTGTTCCTGGGAGAGTAACAAGTAGTAGTAGTAGAATAAGGACAAGAAATACAGAAAATCATGGGCTGAGCGGCGGCGGTGGCGGCGGGGAACCTGGAGCTGAGCGGTGTTGTTGGGTCGGACCATCATGGGCTGGGTCCAATGCTTTCCTTGTATAAACAAAGATATTTCCGAATTTTAAAAGTGTTCACAAATTTGAAAAAATATTCACATATTTGAAAGATAATATTCTCTAATTTTTCTAAATTTTGTAAAATCTTTCACCATTTTCTCAATATACTCTCTCCGTAAACTAATATAAAAGCGTTTAGATCACTAACATAGTGATATAAATACTCTTATATTAGTTTACAGAGGAAGTACAAAGCTATCACCGAATAAATATAGCAATCGAATGTGGATGGAGCATGATTTTTTATCAAAAAAGACCACCTACGATGACCAATTAACAAAAATGACTACCTCTGGACCAATTTAATTAGCAAAAAAGACCGCCCCACTCATGGCGGCAGGTGCGGCCGCCGACACGTGGCTCCTGCCGCCACGAGCTGAGGCGGCCGACAACGTGTAACAGGATTTACGGCCAGCCTCGGCCCGGGACAGAACGGGGCAGGGCAGGTGGGCCCTGCCGCCTCGTGTGTTGCTGCTGCCGCACAGGCCCGCTGCACGAGGTGGGCCATGCCGCTACTACCTGAGGCGGCATGCACTGTTTGTAATCAAATCAACACCATGATAACCATACTCAGTTTTATATCACCGACTTCAGTACAAAAATTCAGTATTGTGATCATCCATGTTAATATTAATATAAACCATGATATTACTGCGGATGCAATCAGCAGTTTTCCTTTGTTCTTCCTGTTGACGTGAGAGATTACTGTGGATTTGTTTTCAGATTTTTTTGAAACATTTAAATACACATTTTGATATTTTCAAAATACCGAGGTCACTGGAGCTCGGCCTCCAAAAATCCGCACCCGCTCAGAGCCCCCTAGTTTCATTTTACCCGATAACTGCTTTTTGGTACTGGCTATGAAGAACTGACCAAGATTTATATTCCCTACAACATTGGCTCCACCTTGAGATGTCGCCTCCAAGTATGGAAAACCCCGCAAAATCAAGGCCACTTGTTTAGCTAGATTGAATTTCTCTCTCTGACAAACACCCTACATTTTCTACATTGGCTCCACCTTGAAATTGTTTAACTACTCATGATATTAAAAATGTCTATGAATTTCAAAAAATATTCTAAACTTCCAAACAAGTTCATTTTTAAAAAAATAATTCCGATATTTCTAGAAAAAATCCAAATATGAAGATTTATTTCATTATTTTAGAAAAATTTCCAGAATTTCAAAAAAACATGAATTTTAAAATTGTTACTGCATTTCAATAAATCATGTATTTTTGGAAAATGGATTTTTAAAATTTCTAGAATTCAAATAAGTTTGCAAATTTTAAAAATTATTTCTAGAGTTATAAAATATAAAGATGGAAAATGGTAAAAGGTAAATAAGTATAAAATAAAATAAAATAAATAATTAGAAAAGTAATGCATTACCCGAAAGAAAACCGAAAAAAAGAAACACAGAAAAATAACCGATTCAAGGAAGGTTCCAGATTAAAACGGTACCTAGGAGTAGGAGATATAAATTAAAACGTTAGCTGATCTTTGTAGCATGTACATTATACAAAAAGTGGCCGAACCAAAATAGGGGTTTATAATTGCTGACCAGACATGCTATAACTGATAAATACTATGAGACTTTCACCTGTTTGATGGATACAGTTTGAAACTCAAATGTACCTTGATTGCCAACTTAAGAACCCTGAAACTCGCTCAGAATGATATAGTTTATTCTTGTGGATAAGTTTCAAACTGTAGGCTATTTTCCAACTTACTGATTTTTCTAAAGACATGAGATTTTTACAAAGCCGGGCACGTCCAGTCAATACTTACTCATTGTCGGGGAAAACGAACACCTATGGGTCACAAGGATCCCTTCTACGTTCGGTGGGGGATTAGCTGCACGAAGAGCAGGTCGAGCCGTTAGCACACATGGGATTTTTAGCCAGGTTCGGGCCGCAAAGATGTGTAATACCCTAGCCCTGCTTGTCTGGATATATGTGTGTTCTTTAGCTTTTGAACTAGCTACGATGCGTGCCTGGTCCAAAAGTCTGAATCCTCTCTCTATATGCCCTGGGCCTCCTTTTATACGCAAAGGGGTTGCCACAGTGGCACACAGGAGGTGGCAAGCTACAGCGCACGAGCTTATCGCTCGGCAACGTAGGACAAACACATTTAATGTGTTGCCTACGTGTCCTCTTGCTTTGTTGGGGACGGCAACAGAAGCCATCCCGTCCTTCGCCACTCCTCCTTGCTTCGACACGTGTCCAGGCTGACGGGACATGCAATGCCACGCGGGCTAGCTAGCTGCTGCGTTGGCACAATTGTGAAGCTTCCACGAAGATCTGCATGCCGCCATGCAGGTGTCTGCTTAGTTGGCACGCCGATCGCCGCACTGGAGTGGTGGTGAGGTGGCGGAACCTTGCCGGGCGCGGGCCTGGCCGCGGCCCAGCGATCGTCCCCGACAAGGCTTGCCGAGGCCTTGGAGTCGTCCCCGGCAAGGGTCTTGTCGGGGGTCTTCGAGTCGTCCCTGGCAAGGGTCTTGTCGGGGGTCTTCGTCTTCTGGCCCCACGTGAACCTATGGGCTATCAATCTTTATGAAGATCTGCATGCTACCAGGCATGTGCTCTCCAGATCTTGGTCTTAACGTTGTCGATGGTGTCAGAGCTCTCAGGTCCAAGGGTGATGGACTCGCTGGTGTCGTGCAGGTCGCCCCGGCAAGGCCCTTGCCGGGGGTGGTCCAGCTCGCCCTCCAATTCTTGTGCTTCGGGTATCTGTCTTGGTAGTCTTCATACTTTTCCTTCCTCTACCTCGCCAAGCCCTGCCGCAGGTGTGGCTACGACTGCCCATGCACTAGTAAGGGGTACATAAGTACCATACTTTTGTACACCGACACTCATCGACTTTTGCCGCTGGTCCAAAACAAGTCACAACTTTTGCACTTCTGTTTGAATTGTGAAATATATGTTGGATATGTTGGGGAACGTAGTAATTTCAAAAAATTTCCTACGCACACGCAAGATCATGGTGATGGCATAGCAACGAGAGGGGAGAGTGTCCGTCCACGTACCCTCGTAGACCGAAAGCGGAAGCGTTATAACAACGCGGTTGATGTAGTCGTGCGTCTTCACGATCCGACCGATCCAAGCACCGAACGTCACGACACCTCCGAGTTCGCACACGCTCAGCTCGATGACGATCCCGGACTCCGATCCAGCAAAGTGTCGGGATGAGTTCCGTCAACCGACGACGTGGTGGGACGATGATGATGCTCCACCGACGCAGGGCTTCGCCTAAGCTCATGACGATATGACTTCTCCGGCGCAGGGCTTCGCCTAAGCTCATGACGATATGACCGAAGTGGAATATGGTGGAAGGGGCACCGCACACGGCTAAGGAACGATCCGTAGATCAACTTGTGTGTTCTAGGGTGCCCCTGCCCCGTATATAAAGGAGCCAAGGGGAGGGGCGGCCGGCCAAGAGGAGGCGCGCAGGAGTCCTACTCCCTCCGGGAGTAGGATTCCCCCTCCAATCCTAGTTGGAATAGGATTCACCGGAGGGGGAAAGAGAGAGAGGGGGCCGGCCCACCTTTCCTAGTCCTAGTAGGACTAGGGGAAGGGGGGAGGCGCGCGGCCACCTAGGGCTGGTCCTTTCTCCTTTCCACCAAGGCCCACTATGGCCCATATAGTTCCCGGGGGGTTCCGGTAACCTCCCGGTACTCCGGTAAATTCCCGATTTCACTCGGAACATTTCCGATGTCCAAATGTAGGCTTCCAATATATCAATCTTTATGTCTCGACCATTTCGAGACTCCTCGTCATGTCCGTGATCACATCCGGGACTCCGAACTACCTTCGGTACATCAATACTTATAAACTCATAATGAACTGTCATCGAAACGTTAAGCGTGCGGACCCTACGGGTTCGAGAACTATGTAGACACGACCTAGAACCATTCTCGGTCAATAACCAATAGCGGAACCTGGATGCCCATATTGGTTCCTACATATTCTACGAAGATCTTTATCGGTCAAACCGCATAACGATATACGTTGTTCCTTTTGTCATTGGTATGTTACTTACCCGAGATTCGATCGTCGGTATCCAATACCTAGTTCAATCTCGTTACCGGTAAGTCTCTTTACTCGTTCCGTAATACATCATCTCACAACTAACTCATTAGTTGCAATGCTTGCAAGGCTTATGTGATGTGTATTACCGAGAAGGCCCAGAGATACCTCTCCGACAATCGGAGTGACAAAACCTAATCTCGATTCATGCCAACTCAACATATACTTTTGGAGACACCTGTAGAGTACCTTTATAATCACCCATTTACGTTGTGACGTTTGGTAGCACACAGTGTTCCTCCGGTAAACGGGAGTTGCATAATCTCATAGTTGCAGGAACTTTGTATAAGTCATGAAGAAAGCATAAGCAACATACTAAACGATCAAGTGCTAAGCTAACGAAATGGGTCATGTCAATCACATCATTCTCCTAATGATGTGATCCCATTAATCAAATGACAACACATGTCTATGGTTAGGAAACATAACCATCTTCGATTAATGAGCTAGTCTAGTAGAGGCATACTAGTGACTATCTGTTTGTCTATGTATTCACACATGTATTATGTTTCCGGTTAATACAATTCTAGCATGAATAATAAACATTTATCATGATATAAGGAAATAAATAATAACTTTATTATTGCCTCTAGGGCATATTTCCTTCAGTCTCCCACTTGCACTAGAGTCAATAATCTAGATTACACAGTAATGATTCTAACACCCATGGAGTCTTGGTGCTGATCATGTTTTGCTCGTGGAAGAGGCTTAGTCAACGGGTCTGCAACATTCAGATCCATATGTATTTTGCAAATCTCTATGTCTCCCACTTGGACTTGGTCCCGAATGGAATTGAAGCATCTCTTGATATGCTTGGTCCTCTTGTGAAATCTGGATTCCTTTGCCAAGGCAATTGCACCAGTATTGTCACAGAAGATCTTCATTGGTCCCGATGCACTAGGTATAACACCTAGATCGGAAATGAACTCTTTCATCCAGACTCCTTCATTTGCTGCTTCCTAAGCAGCTATGTACTCTGCTTCACATGTAGATCCCGCCACGACGCTTTGTTTAGAACTGCACCAACTGACAGCTCCACCGTTTAATAAAAATACGTATCCGGTTTGCGATTTAGAATCGTCCGGATCAGTGTCAAAGCTTGCATCGACGTAACCATTTACGACTAGCTCTTTGTCACCTCCATATACGAGAAACATATCCTTAGTCCTTTTCGGTATTTCAGGATGTTCTTGACCGCTGTCCAGGTGATCCATTCCTGGATTACTTTGGTACCTTCCTGCCAAGCTTACAGCTAAGCATACGTCAGGTCTGGTACACAGCATTGCATACATGATAGAGCCTATGGCTGAAGCATAGGGAACATTTTCATTTTCTCTCTATCTTCTGCTGTGGTCGGGCATTGAGTCGACTCAATCTTACACCTTGTAATACAGGTAAAAAACCTTTCTTTGCCTGATCCATTTTGAACTTTTTCAAAACTTTATCAAGGTATGTGCTTTGTGAAAGTCCAATTAAGCGCCTTGATCTATCTCTATAGATCTTGATGCCCAATATGTAAGCAGCTTCACCGAGGTCTTTCATTGAAAACTTTTATTCAAGTATCCTTTTATGCTATCCAGAAATTCTATATCATTTCCAATCAACAATATGTCGTCCACATATAATATTAGAAATGCTACAGAGCTCCCACTCACTTTCTTGTAAATACAGGCTTCTCCAAAAGTCTCAGATAAAACCATATGCTTTGATCACACTATCAAAGCGTTTATTCCAACTCCGAGAGGCTTGCACTGACCATAAATTGATCGTTGGAGCTTGCACACTTTGTTAGCACCCTTTGGATCAACAAAACCTTCTGGTTGCATCATATACAACTCTTCTTCTAGAAATCCATTCAAGAATGCAGTTTTACATCCATTTGCCAAATTTCATAATCATAAAATGCGGCAATTGCTAACATGATTCGGACAGACTTAAGCATCGCTACGGGTGAGAAAGTCTCATCGTAGTCAACCCCTTGAACTTGTCGAAAACCTTTTGCAACAAGTCGAGCTTTGTAGACAGTTACATTACCATCGGCGTCAGTCTTCTTCTTAAAGATCCATTTATTCTCAATAGCTTGCCGATCATCGGGCAAGTCTACCAAAGTCCATACTTTGTTCTCATACATGGATCCCATCTCAGATTTCATGGCTTCAAGCCATTTTGTGGAATCTGGGCTCACCATCGCTTCTTCATAGTTCGTAGGTTCACCATGATCTAGTAGCATGACTTCCAGAATAGGATTACCGTACCACTCTGGTGCGGATTTTATTCTGGTTGATCTACGAAGCTCAGTGACAACTTGATCTGAAGTTTCATGATCATTATCATTATCTTCCTCGCTAACTGGTGTAGGTGTTACAGAAACTGATTTCTGTGATGAACTACTTTCCAATAAGGGAGTTGGTACTATTACCTCATCAAGTTCCACTTTCCTCCCACTCACTTCTTTCGAGAGAAACTCCTTCTCTAGAAAGGATCCATTCTTAGCAACGAATGTCTTGCCTTCGGATCTGTGATAGAAGGTATACCCAATTGTCTCCTTTGGGTATCCTATGAAGACACATTTTTCCGATTTGGGTTCAAGCTTATCAGGTTGAAGTTTTTCACATAAGCATCGCAACCCCAAACTTCCAGAAACGACAACTTTGGTTTCTTGCTAAACCATAGTTCATAAGGCGTCGTCTCAACGGATTTTGACGGTGTCCTATTTAACGTGAATGCGGCCGTCTCTAAAGCATAACCCCAAAACGATAGCGGTAAATCGGAAATAGACATCATAGATCGCACCATATCTAGTAAAGTACGATTACGACGTTCGGACACACCATTACGCTGTGGTGTTCCCGGTGGCGTGAGTTGCGAAACTATTCCGCATTGCTTCAAATGTAGACCAAACTCGTAACTCAAATATTCTCCTCCACGATCAGATCGTAGAAACTTTATTTTCTTGTTACGATGATTTTCAACTTCACTCTGAAATTCTTTGAACTTTTCAAATGTTTCAGATTTATGCTTCATTAAGTAGATATACCCGTATCTGCTTAAATCATCTGTGAAGGTGAGAAAATAACGATATCCGCCACGAGCTTCAACATTCATCGGACCACATACATCTGTATGTATGATTTCCAATAAGTCTGTTGCTCTCTCCATACAACCGGAGAACGGTGTTTTAGTCATCTTGCCCATGAGGCACGGTTCGCAAGTACCAAGTGATTCATAATCAAGTGATTCCAAAAGTCCATCTGTATGGAGTTTCTTCATGCGTTTTACACCGATATGACCTAAACGGCAGTGCCACAAATAAGTTGCACTATCATTATCAACTCTGCATCTTTTGGCTTCGACATTATGAATATGTGTATCACTACTGTCGAGATTCAACAAGAATAGACCATTCTTCAAGGGTGCATGACCATAAAAGATATTACTCATATAAATAGAACAACCATTATTCTCTGATTTAAATGAATAACCGTCTCGCATCAAACAAGATCCAGATATAATGTTCATGCTCAACGCTGGCACCAAATAACAATTATTTAGGTCTAAAACTAATCCCGAAGGTAGATGTAGAGGTAGCGTGCCGACCGCGATCACATTGACTTTGGAACCATTTCCCACGCGCATCGTCACCTCGTCCTTTGCCAGTGCTCGTCTATTCCGTAGTCCCTGTTTCGAGTTGCAAATATTAGCAACAGAACCAGTATCAAATACCCAGGTGCTACTACGAGCTCTAGTAAGGTACACATCAATAACATGTATATCACATATACCTTTGTTCACCTTGCCATCCTTCTTATCCGCCAAATACTTGGGGCAGTTCCGCTTCCAATGTCCAGTCTGCTTGCAGTAAAAACACTCAGTTTCAGGCTTAGGTCCAGACTTGGGTTTCTTCTCTTGAGCAGCAACTTTCTTGCTGTTCTTGAAGTTTCCCTTCTTCTTCCCTTTGCCCTTTTTCTTGAAACTAGTGGTCTTGTTGACCATCAACACTTGATGCTCTTTCTTGATTTCTACCTCCGCGGCTTTTAGCATTGCGAAGAGCTCAGGAATTGTCTTAGTCATCCCTTGCATATTATAGTTCATCACGAAGCTCTTGTAGCTTGGTGGCGTGATTGGAGAATTCTGTCAATGACACTATCATCCGGAAGATTAACTCCCAGCTGAATTAAGTGATTATTATACCCAGACATTTTGAGTATGTGCTCACCGACGAACTATTCTCCTCCATCTTGCAGCTATAGAACTTATTGGAGACTTCACATCTCTCAATCCGGCATTTGCTTGAAATATTAACTTCAACTCCTGGAACATCTCATATGCTCCATGACGCTCAAAACGTCGTTGAAGACCCGGTTCTAAGCCGTAAAGCATGGCACACTGAACTATAGAGTAGTCATCAGCTTTGCTCGCCAGACGCTCACAACTTCGGCGTTGCTCTCAGCAGGCTGGCACCCAGCGGTGCTTCCAGGCGTAATTCTTCTGTGCAGCAATGAGGATAATCCTCAAATTACGGACCCAGTCCGTGTAATTGCTACCATCATCTTTCAACTTTGCTTTCTCAAGGAACGCATTAAAATTCAACGAACAACAGACGAGCCATCTATCTACAGTAAACATAGACAAGCAAAAATACTATCAGGTACTAAGTTCATGATAAATTTAAGTTTAATTAATCATATTAAAAACCTCCCACTTAGACAGACATCTCTCTAGTCATCTAAGTGATTACGTGATCCAAATCAACTAAACCATGTCCGATCATCACGTGAGATGGAATAGTTTCAATGGTGAACATCACTATGTTGATCATATCTACTATATGATTCACGCTCGACCTTTCGGTCTCCGTGTTCCGAGGCCATATCTGCATATGCTAGGCTCGTCAAGTTTAACCTGAGTATTCTGCGTGTGCAAAACTGGCTTGCACCCGTTGTAGATGGACGTAGAACTTATCACACCCGATCATCACGTGGTGTTTGGGTACTACGAACTTTTAGCAACGGTGCATACTCAGGGAGAACACTTCTTGATAATTTTAGTGAGAGATCATCTTATAATGCTACCGTCAATCAAAGCAAGATAAGATGCATAAAGGATAAACATCACATGCAATCAATATAAGTGATATGATATGGTCATCATCATCTTGTGCTTGTGATCTCCATCTCCGAAGCACCGTCATGATCACCATCGTCACCGGCGCGACACCTTGATCTCCATCGTAGCATCGTTGTCGTCTCGCCAACTATTGCTTCTACGACTATCGCTACTGCTTAGTGATAAAGTAAAGCAATTACATGGCTTTTGCATTTCATACAATAAAGCGACAACCATATGGCTCCTGCCAGTTGCCGATAACTCGGTTACAAAACATGATCATCTCATACAATAAAATATAGCATCATGTCTTGACCACATCACATCACAACATGCCCTGCAAAAACAAGTTAGACGTCCTCTACTTTGTTGTTGCAAGTTTTACGTGGCTGCTACGGGCTGAGCAAGAACCGTTCTCACCTACGCATCAAAACCACAACGATAGTTTGTCAAGTTGGTGCTGTTTTAACCTTCGCAAGGACCGGGCGTAGCCACACTCGGTTCAACTAAAGTGAGAGAGACAGACACCCGCCGGTCACCTTTAAGCAACTAGTGCTCGAAGCGGTGAAACCAGTCTCGCGTAAGCGTACGCGTAATGTCGGTCCGGGCCGCTTCATCTCACAATACCGCTGAACCAAAGTATGACATGCTGGTAAGCAGTATGACTTATATCGCCCACAACTCACTTGTGTTCTACTCGTGCATATGACATCAACGCATAAAACCAGGCTCGGATGCCACTGTTGGAGAACGTAGTAATTTCAAAAAATTTCCTACGCACACGCAAGATCATGGTGATGGCATAGCAACGAGAGGGGAGAGTGTCCGTCCACGTACCCTCGTAGACCGAAAGCGGAAGCGTTATAACAACGCGGTTGATGTAGTCGTACGTCTTCACGATCCGACCGATCCAAGCACCGAACGTACGACACCTCCGAGTTCTGCACACGTTCAGCTCGATGACGATCCCCGGACTCCGATCCAGCAAAGTGTCGGGGATGAGTTCCGTCAGCACGACGGCGTGGTGACGATGATGATGCTCCACCGACGCAGGGCTTCGCCTAAGCTCCGCGACGATATGACTTCTCCGGCGCAGGGCTTCGCCTAAGCTCCGCGACGATATGACCGAAGTGGAATATGGTGGAAGGGGGCACCGCACACGGCTAAGGAACGATCCGTAGATCAACTTGTGTGTTCTAGGGTGCCCCCTGCCCCCGTATATAAAGGAGCCAAGGGGGAGGGGGCCGGCCGGCCAAGAGGAGGCGCGCCAGGGAGTCCTACTCCCTCCGGGAGTAGGATTCCCCTCAATCCTAGTTGGAATAGGATTCACCGGAGGGGAAGAGAGAGAGGGGGCCGGCCCACCTTTCCTAGTCCTAGTAGGACTAGGGGAAGGGGGGAGGCGCGCGGCCACCTAGGGCTGGTCCTTTCTCCTTTCCACCAAGGCCCACTATGGCCCATATAGTTCCCGGGGGGTTCCGGTAACCTCCCGGTACTCCGGTAAATTCCCGATTTCACTCGGAACATTTCCGATGTCCAAATGTAGGCTTCCAATATATCAATCTTTATGTCTCGACCATTTCGAGACTCCTCGTCATGTCCGTGATCACATCCGGGACTCGAACTACCTTCGTACATCAATACTTATAAACTCATAATGAACTGTCATCGAAGCGTTAGCGTGCGGACCCTACGGGTTCGAGAACTATGTAGACACGACCTAGAACCATTCTCGGTCAATAACCAATAGCGGAACCTGGATGCCCATATTGGTTCCTACATATTCTACGAAGATCTTTATCGGTCAAACCGCATAACGATATACGGTTGTTCCTTTTGTCATCGGTATGTTACTTACCCGAGATTCGATCGTCGGTATCCAATACCAGTTCAATCTCGTTACCGGTAAGTCTCTTTACTCGTTCCGTAATACATCATCTCACAACTAACTCATTAGTTGCAATGCTTGCAAGGCTTATGTGATGTGTATTACCGAGAAGGCCCAGAGATACCTCTCCGACAATCGGAGTGACAAAACCTAATCTCGATTCATGCCAACTCAACATATACTTTTGGAGACACCTGTAGAGTACCTTTATAATCACCCATTTACGTTGTGACGTTTGGTAGCACACAAAGTGTTCCTCCGGTAAACGGGAGTTGCATAATCTCATAGTTGCAGGAACTTTGTATAAGTCATGAAGAAAGCATAAGCAACATACTAAACGATCAAGTGCTAAGCTAACGAAATGGGTCATGTCAATCACATCATTCTCCTAATGATGTGATCCCATTAATCAAATGACAACACATGTCTATGGTTAGGAAACATAACCATCTTCGATTAATGAGCTAGTCTAGTAGAGGCATACTAGTGACTATCTGTTTGTCTATGTATTCACACATGTATTATGTTTCCGGTTAATACAATTCTAGCATGAATAATAAACATTTATCATGATATAAGGAAATAAATAATAACTTTATTATTGCCTCTAGGGCATATTTCCTTCAGGATATTATTGTGAATTTTCAGTTCTGAACTTACTTTTGGTCCAATACCCACCCAGCTCCACATAACTAGTTCTCTACTTTCTTAATTTGATCTCACTGTAGGATCAAAAGTATGTCTAGAGGGGGGGGGGGGGGTGATTAGACTACTTGACCAAATAAAAATCTAGCCTTTTCCAAATTTTATTTCTTGACAGATTTTAGCAACTTAGCACAAGTCAAGCAATCAACCTACACATGCAATTCTAAGAGTATAACAGCGGAATGTAAACCAATTGCATATGAAGGTAAAGGGAGGAGTTTGAGGAGGCAAACGCAATGTTGACACGGAGATTTTTTATCCGTGGTTCCGATAGGTGGTGCTATCGTACATCCACATTGATGGAGACTTCAACCCACGATGGGTAACGATTGCGCGAGTCCACGGAGGGCTCCACCCACGAAGGGTCCACGAAGAAGCAACCTTGTCTATCCCACCAAGGGTCTTCAAGAAATTGTGTTTGCTCGATGAAGAGCTGATGAAGACGAATATGGTGCTCAACGGATTTGAAGGCAAAGAGAAAACTGAAGCCAAAGGTGTGATGTATGTGGAGCTTACAGTCAGAAGCAAAACTTTGGCTACTGCATTCTTTGTCACTGAGGTGCAAGGTAACTACAACGTCATACTAGGCCGTGATTGGGTTCAGGCAAACCAGTGCGTGCCATCCACTATGCACCAGTTTTTGATCCAATGGGTTGATGATGAAGTGGAAGTCATTCATGCGGATAATTTGGCCTGTGTTACTTTGGCCGATGCATCAGTGGATTGGCAACATCCCAATGCTACTTGCTTGACAGGACGTGACTTGTCAGAGTTTTATTTTCTCAGCGCGACCAAGAATGGTTTCGTGCTTGTCTCTTTAAAGCCGACTGAATGCAGTCGGCTCCAACGTATGATATGTTTAAATGTATTCTAGTTCCGAGTGGTTACAAAAACGTCTTTTGAAATATCGGTCCAGCGAGAATGATATGTATGAGTCTATAGAGGAGTTGGATGACATGGATAAATTTGGACAAGGTTTTACATCAGCCGATCCATTAGAAGAGGTAGATATCGGAGACGGATCAGTCAGTCGACTGACATTTGTAAAAAAAAAAATTTGAAAGCCGATTGTAAAGCTAAGTTAATCGAGCTATTGAAAGAATATGTTTGTTGCTTTGCGTGGGAATATCATGAGATGCCAGGTTTAAGGCGAGAGCTAGTGGAGCATCGGTTACCTATAAAGGCCGGTTTTAGACCATATAAATAGTCGGCCAGAAAGTTTAATCCGAAAACATATGACCGAATCAAGGAAGAGATCGGTCGACTGCTTGAAGCTAATTTCATTCGACCTTGCAGGTATGCCGAGTGGATTTCTAACATTGTCCCAAAGGGAGAAGAAGGGATCCGCAAGTTGAGGGTGTGCATTGACTTCAGAGATTTGAATAGGGCTACACCCAAAGATGAGTATCCCATGCCAATAGCCGATATGCTTATTAATGATGCTTCTGGACATAAGGTTATTAGCTTTCTAGATGGTAATGCCGGATACAATCAAATATTTATGGCCGAAGAGGACATGTACAAAACGGCTTTCCGATGTCCTGGTTTCCTTGGTTTATTCGAGTGGACAGTGATGACATTCAGATTAAAAAATGCTGGAGCCACATATCAAAGGGCTATGAATTTGATTTTTCATGATTTACTAGGTATCATACTTGAAGTTTATATTGATGATATTGTTGTCAAATCGGATGCTTTTGAATCTCACTTGGCCGATTTGCGTTTAGCTTTTAAAAGAATGAAAAAGTATGGACTGAAGATGAATTCTTTGAAGTGTGCTTTCGGCGTGTCAGCTGGCAAGTTTTTGGGTTTCATTATTCATGAAGATGGCATAGAGATTGATCCCAAAAAGATAGAGGCTATACAGAAAGTGGAGGCTCCAACATGCAAGAGAGATATGCAAAAGTTCCTTGGCAAGGTCAATTATTTGAGAAGGTTCATAGCTAATCTATCAGGGAAAGTTGATGCATTTACTCCTATCCTTCGGTTGAAGAATGATGCTGATTTCACTTGGGGCGCAAAACAGCAAGAAGCATTTGATATGATCAAGAGATATTTGTGCACTCCTCCGGTGATGAAAGCACCCAAGCATAGGGAACCCTTCAGGCTTTACATTGCAGCGGAGGAAGGAGTTATTGGTGCTGTTTTGACTCAAGAAACCGAGAGAAAAGAGCATGCTATTACATATTTGAGCAGACGCTTATTGGACGCCGAGACAAGGTATACATTTATTGAGAAACTATGTCTATGCTTATATTATGCTTGCATAAAATTGAGACATTATTTAGTGCCGAGTGCTTGTATAGTAGCTTGTCAAACCGATGTCATTAAATACATGTTGCATAGGCCAATTCTTAGTGGTAGAATTGGCAAGTGGGCTTATGCTTTGCTTGAATATGATTTGGCTTATGAATCTTTAAAATTCATGAAAGGCCAAATTGTTGCTAATTTCTTTGTTGAACATCGGATTGATGACAACATGATGTTGATATGAACCTTGTTTCATTAGTACTATGGAGATTATACTTTGATGGTTCAGTTTGTAGCAATGGTCAAGGTGTTGGCATTGTTTATATATCTCCTCATGGTGCTATTTTTGAAGCCTCATGCCGCTTAGAATATTTTTGCACAAACAATCAAGCCGAATATGAAGCATGGTTATTCGGCCTAGAGATGTTACTTGCTATAGGTGTTACACCTATTGAGGCTTACGGTGATTCGTTACTAGTGGTGCAGCAAATATCCAGAGTCTTTCAGTGTTTGGACGAATCACTTAATGTTTATCTTGATAAATGTCTAGATATAATTTCTACTTTGGATTGTTTTAGCATTGCACATATATCTAGACATGACAATTGAAAAGCAAATGAGTTGGTACAGCAAGCATCTGGATATCATGTTGATCATGGCATGTTTCATATCTCTCAAAGACCGATGTCTTGTCTTGCCAATATAGGAGAGGCCGAATGTAGCCTTGCGAGCTCACCTAATGTAGCCTTGGTTCTGAAGTTGAAGGTCGTCTACGGATGCGGCAAGTTGCACATCGAGGATGCCTCGGACGACGGCGGCAGGGTCGATTGAGGACCGCAGCGGCAGAGGCCCTGCCTTGGTCTGACGCTGTCGATGGCGGCATATCAGTCGAGGTACATGGCGGCGGCGCTGCGTCTGCAGCGGCTGCCGCGGGAGCAAGGTGTGTAGCAGTGGTGGCTGCACCCTGCATCTGCAGCGCCGGCGGCGCCCGCCTGCTGCGGCGGTGGCTTGAGGAGGGCACGGGCGGGGCAGCGATGGATGGGGTTGCGTCCCTGCTGGTTTGGTGTTTTGGCGGCGCTCTCTGGGCACAGGGGTGGGGTTTGGGGGAAAAGTTGGTGCTTGTATAGCGGAGGGATGCGCGCGTAGAACAAATTTTGCGCGGGCTCGAGTCAAAAACGAAAATCTGGCGGGCTGGATATGGCGCGTACAACCAATTCTGCGCGAGCATGGTCAATTTTGGCACTACTGAACCAGCATCTGCTCAAGAAAATATGCAGCACTACACTACTACTACTTAACTAGTACGATTTTTTTTTTGCGGGGTTACTTAACTAGTACGATTATCTTCGCTCAAAAAACAAAAACTAGTACGATTATCTTTGCTCAAAAAGCAAAAACTAGTACGATTATCTTCGCTCAAAAAACAAAAACTAGTACGATTATCTATTTTGTATATCTACCACATGGCACACGTGGCTAGTAGCTACTCGAACTATATTAAAAAAACTATTTTGTATATTTTCGTCTATTTCACTAACATTGTTATATTTTATTGCACCAAGTGTGTGCACAAAAAGGAATTGGTCAACTTATATTTAAAAAAAAATGATCAATCAACTTATATTTTTCTTTTCACCCAAGTTCATGTTATTTCCACTTGTATTTTCCCCGTATATATTTAAAATTATATATTTTTCGTCAGTATGTTTAGCATATAACTTTTAGATATAGTGTATATGTTGAAAAATCAAATGTGTGCAAACTTCCCTAGAGCTAACACTAGAAACCTAGGGATACTTTACAGTGTTAGTGAGAGTGGAAGATCATCGTTAGCTTCAGATGGACTCTCCCTAGGGTTGCATTTCTTCACCCTAGGTATAGCCCTTTCCTAAGGGTTTAAGCTATAACCCCTAGGGAACGTCGCCAGCGTGGCTTTGGTATGGTCCCACACAGTGAATTCCCCTTGGGTCTGCTAGCGAACCCTAAGGAAACAATGCGCTCCCTTGGGTTGTCAAGTTAGACCCTAGGTAAACTTTATGTCCCTAGGATGTCCATTTTTGGCTCTAGGGAACCATTTCAGCCCTAGGGCTATTTGCATATTCTAGTAGTAATTATGATCAGTTGGAATATCAGAATAGCTGAAATGTTCTGTGTTTTACACTTTCCTTTTGTCAGTTATTGAGTTTTCTACAAAATTTTATGTATTATGTATTTGAAATTCTGAATTGTCGGTTGTTGAATTGCGAGTGCCCATTTCTACAATGAGTTGCTTGAAGTTCAGTTTTGCTTGCCACTAGTGTATTATAAATTTTGTCCCTTGTTATTGAAAGTCATGCTTGTTGTTAGAGTCAGTGCCCCTTTGTACACAACTCAAACTTTTCGGACGTACATAGGGATTGGCAAAGAAGTTTAACCGAATGGTTATAGTAGGTAAAGATTTTGGGGGAAACAAATGGTGGGGTTTTGTAGGGATTAGATGACGGGGTGAAGATCACCCAATCTTTGGGTGGATTTAAACCTAAAGAGGTTTTGTTTGCTCACAAGGCCTTAGAGAGCTTGCCCTAGCATAAAAATGCTTGTCTGGTGAAAGAGCATTTATGCTCTCAATGTTTTTGGTGTAGCAGGCTGCCTGGATGGGTAGTCAATCTGTTGCAGTGCATACGAGCAAGATGGCAGTACCGTCGATGGCCCTCCACGGTCAATTCAGAAGTTGTTGTCTTTGGCCGTTGCTTTTCGGTGGTGGCCAAAGTAATGAAGCAAGAGACCTGGCCTGCCGTTGCTCTTGAGACTGAAATGTCCCTTTTATGGGTGACTTGTGCTAGGTGTTAATAATTCATCTCAGTCTTTCAAGTACTCCCTCTGTAAAGAAATAAAAAAGCGTTTAGATCACTACTTTAGTGATCTAAACGCTCTTGTTTATGGAGGGAGTACTAGGTATTATTGTTACAGATGGAGTATCTTATATAAAAAGTTGATGAATTATGGCTGAGATAGCAAAATAAAAGTTGACCTGTTGTGTTTGTATTTTCTTCGAAAGTGATGACTGATGGACTGTTTTGCTGTGGTCTAATAATCTACATCGCTTTTGTGTAGAGCACGTTCCACTTCCACGTACCAACAACCTTCCCTAATTTTCTTGTTTCTTTTTCCAAACGAACGTACCAAGAAAGATCCATACACCGTCGAGTCGATCTGCCACCAGAACGCTCTGGCCAACCCGGTCACGGTCATGGAGGGAGACGGACGCCGCGGCGAGGCGAGGTCCCGGGCGCAAGGCCACGTGGCGTCACTGCAGTCTGTATCAACCGGGGCAGCCACTCCATGTCATCATCCGTCGGCAGCGTGGACTCGCTGCATGCGCATGTACATAGCGCGGGCTGTCGCGGTGGTGACTCCCTGCTCAAGAGGTTCTACTGGCTCAGGAGTTAAGTCTGTCTTAAACCTTGAGTTTGTAGAGCGAGACACGAATGAACCCCCACGTGGACACAAGGAAGTTGTTTGGGAAAATTTCATAGAGGACCAAGACAAAGGTGTATTTGCCATATAAGTATGTAGGCCCGCGCTGTCAGTGAGAGCAACGAGCAATCCAGTTCGGGTTGTCCTTCCAAACTATGTACGTTCGGTTTAGGGTTACAATTGACCGGGATCGATGAGTATAGGGTATAGAATTTAGGGATTTATAGATGTTAGGGTTGGTTTGCGTCACACTCTACAACTTCAAGGTGCAAAATAGACTTCACTCCTATCTCGGCTGCAGCAGCAGCATCCACTGTCCGTCTCCCAGGCGGAGCCCCGACACCGGAGCAAGACCCAAGGGAGGTGCCTCAACCTTTTTGGTACTCACAGTAGCAGATATCAGCAACAACATTAGCCATAGACAGAGAAATGTTTCTCCTGCTGCGTCCTGGTCCTGGTGTAAAGTCCCTCCTCAATCAAGTTAACTAAATGCTGCTCTTCCATGTTATCGCAAGAATGTTTCAGGTTCACTAGCCTGCCTGCCTCCCTAAGCAATCTGTTGCAGTGCAGACCAGCTGCCATATTAGCAGTGTCGATGGTAGGAAATACACATTGGTTCCTGGTTGTAGATATGCCCTATATGGGATTTTTTTTAATAATTAAATAAAAAGTCAAAATACTTCAGAAGTATTTTTAGAATAAACTTGACTTACTTTTGCACTAGTACATAAATTTTCACCAACAAAAAACCAACGTTGACTTCAGAGCAAAAAAGTCAAAAATTATATGCTATTGTAGGTCACTATTCACACTATTCTGGCCAAAAACTTGTCTTTTTTAAAAGAAGTCAAGGGGGCGTTTTCTTTTCATGGAATTTTTCTCACAAGTACAATGGAAGGTCAAGTTTATTTCAAAAATATTTTCAGAATTTTTTGATTTTTTGTTGAATTACTAATTAATTTCTTTTTTCCATATAGGGTGTAGATACACCCATAGACCAAAAGTTTCCCTCCTGTCGATGGCCCTCCACCATCATCAATTCAAAAGTTATTGTCTTAGCAAGATTATACCAATGTTTCGCTGCTGGCCACAGTAATCAGCCTGCCATCTTAGACAACATGGCGACGGTACGTTGGAGTGGAAGATGCAAACTAGAATGTCCTGTGATCGATGACTTGTAGGTGTTAATACTTCGTCTCACTCTTTGTACTATGTATCTTATAGAATAAGTTGCTGAACTCAAAGATGCCATAATAGAAGCTGATAATAGCCGACCCTGTTCGTTGATTATTCAGTGTTCAATGATGGACGCACTGCTTTTTTTGATGTGGATGGAAATTCTTCTTTCTCTGCTTGCAGGTCATCCTGATTCCTGAATTAATTCCCTTTTCTCCAGCCATGCTACAACTGATAAATATCTCTTGCTTTCACCTGGTTATGACTTATGACATTTTGCTAGATACAGCATGAAACTCAAGGTTCTTTTCTAGTGCAGTGACGGCAGAATCAACTGTCAACTGAAATAAGTCTGATACTGGCTCGCAATGATATGGTTCATTCGTATGGATGGGTTTTACCTAATTGTAGCCTATTTTGCCCAAAGTGCTCTGCTGTTTTGCGCTGGGTGACTATTCTTCTTCTCTGACACGGTTCGTTTGTGTGGAATGAATTTTAGTTAGTTATAGGCTATTGACCAATCTGGTCATCTTTGTTTTATCGCATGACATTGCTACAAAGGTGGGCACATCCAGTGAATACTTACTCATGAATTTTTGCACTGATTTACCATTCATCCAGTGAATACTTCCTCATGTCTTTCTTGATTTAATCCCATCTTCTTCAGCAGGAATGATTTAATCTCATCTGGGAGAACTAAACAGTCCCGCGTTGATTGGGCTTAGGATCCAAGTCAAATTGCATTGTTTTGGTCTCGGCTGAGTTACTAGATGGGCCTATAATGAAAGCAGCACCTTTCCTCTGTTGTTCATGTTGACGTGAGAGCTTGGCCAGGCATGCTTTTAAACGATATAGAGGACCAACTCTGAGCCCCCTAGTTTCATTTTACCCGATGTTCTGAATGATGTAACTGCTTTTTGGTATCAGCTAGGAAGAACTGACCAGGAATTATATTCCTCACAATATTGTGTCCAACTTGAGATGTCGCCTCCAAGAATGGAAAATCCCACAAAATCAAGGCCGCTCGTTTAGCTAGATTGATTTTTTTATCTCTGATGAACACCCTATATGTTCTACACAAAGCTATCTTATCAAGGTCAATTATATTCCATTATCAAATATTGAGCAAGTACATGTAGAACGAATTATTGAATCGTTTATAATATGTGGGACACTTTTAACATGAAAAAAAGAAGATAAAGAAACATAATGTTAATTGTTTGGTGAAAAGCTTCACATAAATATTTTATATATTCTAGACTTTCCTATTTGCATATACCTAATCATTAATTAGAATCGGTTGTGAAGATATTTATGAGACCATATCTTTTATTGATGCACACACACACACACACACACACACACACACACACATGTATATAAAATATGAGCATGCAAGTATCATAAATTAATCTAGGAAGGCATGCAATTCTATGTTTTAGTATTATTTTTCTAACATTATGGAGATTTGATTTAAATATATAGTTAAGGCACAATCTGCGAAATACAAAATAATGTAACTTTAATTATAAATGTGATTCGTAGCGCATGTGCATTTTATTGATATATATTACAATACAATCATTAATAACATTACTAAAATACTTTAGCAATAGATCTGATTAATTATAGTTATTAAATTTTAAATAGTACCAAACATTGGGATCTTTAAAAATTATAAATAAATATAAAATTTTATAATAAATATTGAATATCTTTTTCCACTACATACTCAGTTATTAGAATGCTCGCCGTCTGCTCATGCTTTGGCCTATCATTGTTTACGTTTGACACTTATTATTAAACTAATTATGTTACCGCCGTGGCAACAAAAGATACGAGTAGCAACGCCATCACTTAAACCAATTTTTTTTCAAACCATGCAGGAGAGCTGCATGTATTATATTAAAGAAAGAGGGATAAACAACACGACCAATCCAAAACAACTCAGAAAAATAGAAAAAACAAAGTACACACCCAACCGAGAAACATATAACACACAAAAAAGCCCCTACAAGCCGAACACAATAACATGCAGTTAATGCAGGATCAAACGACCAAAACTCGCCACCTCCCACTGCCTAGCGTCAGCTTTAATTTGATCAACGACATTTTGCAAAAGCGTGAAGCGATTATTAAAGACTCTTCTGTTTCTCTCGCACCATATGCTCCAGATGATCAAGTGAACTAAGGAGTTCAGAGATTTCCTCTTAGTTCCTTGAGTAATGAGTCTAGCATTGTGCCACCAATCCTGGGGAGACAATAATTCTCCTTTTTGTCTCCTTTTTCCATGGAAGGAAAAATAAATGCATCTCCAAACTTCGCCTTCTCCTTGATCTGGTGGTGACAATTTTGATCTGGCAGCCACATCTCGCCTATCTCTCACTATTTCATTTTTATGGCGGGCGAGGAAAAGCAATATGTACCGTGTAGTATGCTGAAATATGCGCTATCCCTGATGAAGAGTAATCCATTTGCGATGGGTGCTCTACTCGCCTCTGAGTCCAAGTTCGCTAATCTCCTGTTTTTTCTCTGTATTAAATAAAGTGGTTGAGGATATTCAGTAAAGTGGTGTCACAGGTTCTCAATTCATGGAAACATTGCTTGGATCTTCCTTCAATGCCACAACACGTGGATGCACACTCTGTAGAAAAATATGTGAGGCGTTGTGCTGCAGTCTATCCATACTGCCAAGCGCATGTTGTAAGTGAAGTTTCCTTTGAGATTGCTGACAGTTTAGTGAACGTAATTCCCCAGTTTATTCTCTCCCTAAAACAGATGTTGATGAAGAATATGTTATTGCATAGCAGATAGATAAAGTGGTGTCGTAGCCTATAAGCAGACACATAGTCCACGACAAACATATCAATTTTTCCTTAAGAACGTTGAAAGTGTCATCTGGATTGGGAGAAATTTATCCGAGTTATACTAACTCCATCCTTGGTTTCCTCATATATTTTAGGTGTCACTTTTTTTTTCTACAACCACCAGCGCTCAAATTTCCCATCTAGACATGTCTGTACTCCATGTTTCATTGAATAAACAAGAGAAGAACGATAGACTCACTGGCAGGTTCCTTATCTTTCTTTTTGTCGAGAAGGAGTGCATACTTATGATAGAACTTGACGAGCTTCATTGATAATGACAATTAGTATTAGATGCAATTCAGGAATATATCTTAACCGAGTGAATTTCTTAAATTAAGGCCTTATGCACTCCTATACTTTTAAGGATTTGGTTTTTCCAACATTACATTCTATACATGCATGTTTGTCACCTGCATCTAATTTACATATTGTACGCATTTCCACTTGGCACTTCTACCCTTTTTCTATTCTCCATATCGCATAGCTATTGTTTTCTAAATTGTCCATGTATCGCATAGCTATAACTAACTAAAGTAACAGCAGCCTGTTGGTACTATTTTATGATGTCTACTTCCGACTGAATATTGGTTGCCATTACAATGCTAGGTAACATTTATATCTTCACCACTCACATAAATTTTAATATTGATCCAATATTTTTGCATCTCAAATTGCTCTTAGCTTACATGTACAGATACTTTAAAGAAAAGTCTCCTCTTTCTTGCTATGCATCTTATGACACCATGGAAATTTATCCCTGCTCCAAATCTGTTCATATATGAGCCCTTTGTTTGCCGAATTTGGCAGCACAGATATATAGTGCAAAAAAAGATGGTGTAAATCTTTTCCAAGTTCGCTTATAGTACTTTCCCTTGGCCGAGTTCGGAGAAATACATAGCTGCTGGACTGAAGGAGGAGACAATACTTGCATAAGTTTGTATTTTGCACTCCAGATTTTGATATGCGTTTCAGTTACATAAAACAGAATGTACCAGTTCAGTTAGCTTTTTTGATTCAAAGGTAACAGTATGAATGAGTAAGTCGATCTACCCGGATAAGAAAATCATAGACTCATTGTGTTCATGATGTTCAGTCTGTAGTATCGCGCAACAAATCCATCAACTGGGAAAATATAGTTCATTGTTGGCATGGTTTACATATGTTTTCGTACTATATCAGTCATTAAAGTTATGCACAATATCTTTTAAAACTGTAGCACGATATTGTTTTCCTTAGTAATATCTAAATACTACAACCACCCCAAAATACATGAGGTGTATAGGTTTTGTCCTAAATCAAAGGTGTTTTTGTTTGATAAAGTTGTGCAAAAAAATTTAACATATATACTACCTCCGTCCCATATTTACTGTCGCTCAAACGTATGTATCTAGAACTAAAATACATCTAGATGCATCCATTTCGGCGACAATTAACATGGATAGAGAGAGTACGAAATAAATATCAGTAGAAGAACCATGGTGAAATATGTATTTTTCTGTGAAGTTGATGTCTAATATGTGGGCAAGGACGGAGTATTTGTTTCCCAAATAAACATTACAGACATTAATAAAAATGTGTTTCATTCTTTGCAACTTATTTATATAATCAATGCCTACTAGGAAAGTGAACAAATGCATGAACATATTGAAAAATCTAAGAAATTTGAACTTTTTCACTTTAGCATATGCTTTTGGCGCATGTAGAAGGAAATATTATGGTTTTAGCATGCGATTTTGTCAAATATAGAAGGAAATATGAGTGCTTTCTTTGGTGCCAACTATATCTAGTTGTAATACGTATATACAAAATATTTTCCAAATCTGTTTTTATTAGTCTACTATCCATAAAACTAGCTTTTGCAGAGGCACGGGTTGATGACTAGTGACTACTAGTTCTACTTGGAGGACGGATGGATGCCCCTATACTTAAACCAAATCACTGCAGTGATTCCTTCCAGGTGCGGCGTCTCTTGTCGACACACGAAAACCCTCATCGCCAGTGCCTATACTCATGTATTTTAAGAAAATAGTTTGAATTTTTTAAAAAATATGCGATAAAAAAGTCTTGACGAATAATTTTATCATAAATTCAAAAATATTTCAAAACTTGTAAAATATTTATAATTAAAAAATCATGAATTAAAAATTTTCTCTCACATTCCACAAAGTGTTCCGATTCTTAAAAACAATTTAGTTTTAAAGTTAATGGAGTTCAAAAATATTCATTAATTTAAAAGCTGGTACGAATTGCAAAAATACTCCAACATGTAAAACCAGTTCACTAATTTATAGAATATTTATCTATTCTGAAATATGGTTATGATATTATAAATGTTTCTTGATTTCAAAATAATAATAAATTTTAAAATGTTCTTCTATTTGAAATTTATGTCAAAATGTCAATAAGTTTTACATTAATTTTCAGAAGTTCCTAAATTTTATATTTTCAATTTAAAAATGTTACAACATTTCAAAATATTCATGATTTAGGAAAATAACTTAGTTTTAGGAAAATTCCCTGATTTAACAAAATGTTTCTAATTTTCTATAAAATTTCGAATTTGAAAATATAAAGACGGGAATTAGAAAAATAGGCAAAATGAAAAATGAAAATGAAAAAATAACACGCAAAAAAAAATGACAAGACGTAGGGCAGCACTGATAAAGGGCAAAATGAAGTGGCCCGTGTAGCAGGCAGCACTCATTGAGGGATGCACATTTGCCGCCCGACGCAGGGAATAGATTTTCCCGTATTTTGAGTAAGAGCATTTTTCCCATATCGACGCAGGGGCGCACACTCTGCTGCTTTGCCGTGCTTGAAAGTTACCATATTACTGTGTATGAGTTTCAGTGATTATATCCTATTTCCCAGTTTGCCTTCTTTTGGTTTATAAGTGACATTTCTAAATTTTTAGGTGTTAATTGTTCATCTCATTCTTTGTAATATGTATGTTAGACGGTAACAAATTGCTAAACTCTGAGATGCAAGATAGAAGATGATCATAGCTGATCATGTCCGTTCATTCTTTAGAGTGATGACATGTTTGGTGTGGTTGAAAATTCTTCTTTTTTCTGCTTGCAGTTGGTCTTAAGTAAATTCATTCTGTCCAGCCATGCTATAATTGGTAAATATTATGAGATCTTCACCTGCTTGCTGGATACAATTTGAAACTCAAATTTAGTTAGGTTGTCTACAATTTGAAACTCAAATTTAATTTGCTTGTCTACTTAAGAACTCCGAAACCCGCTCACAATGATATACTCCCTCCGTCCCATAATATAAGAGCGTATTATATTATGGGACGGTGCGAGTAGTTTATTATTCGTGTGGATAAGTTTCAGCTAATTCTAGGCTATTTTCCAATTTAGACATTTTGTTTTATTGTCATGACATCTTTACAAAGTTGTGCACGTCGAGTCAATACTTAGTCATGACTTTTTGTCATTGATGCAACAAAATTGACAAGTTCATCACTATTGTCTAAACTATGAAATACCCCCTCCGCCTGAAAATACTTGTCGGAGAAATGGATGTATCTAGATGTATTTTAGTTCTAGATACATCAATTTTAATCCATTTTTCCGGACGGATGGAGTATATGTTATGACAAATAAGGATATTTACACGAATTTTCAGTTTTGGACTTAGTTTGGGCCAATACCTAACATATTAACCATAACCACCTCAACATAACCAAGTATCTATCTGCTTCATTGGATCTAAGAACGTGTTAACCATCGTACCTAAACATTCTGATCATGTATTTCTCCATTTAACCCCATCTACTTGCAGCTGATTGGATTAGCAGGTCACCCATGCATGCACCCAAACTAAATGTTTCAGCTTAACATTCCAACAGAGATATATATGCATATGCATGACGAAATGATAGGCAATTCGACGTATATATTTTTTAGATAAAAAACATTTTATCCAAACGGCCGGTCTAGGAAAGAAGACCCCACGCATATTCAGTATTCCAAGGTTCAGACAGAACAAAAGATAACATGCTTTGCTGGGGTTTCCAGCTTTAACATGAGCACTCAAGCAATCTAGAGAAACCGCCAACATGATCTCTATGCCGCATCCATCTTACGCTTCTTCGATCCAGCATCACGTTCGCCTCCGTCTTCAGCTTGGCCACTTGCGCCCGTATCATTTGCCCCTTCCACAACACCGCCCACCGCTGCAAATGGAAGAGTACACCAAAGATATAGTCAGTGGGAGGGATGGATGACACACATACTTGCGACCAAATTTAGAACAGTAGTACTCAAAGCCACTTGACGATTGACACACATGGAGAGTGACGCTGCCATATCTAGGGTCCGATTGTATATACAAGAAGTACGAACCTTTCCGTTCTTGTGAAGCAAACTTGGAGATGAGCTCGTCGAGAAAGTAGGGGCTGCAGGTCCTGATTATCTGCTCCAGGCCATCCGCCGTAAAAACTGTGTGCAAACTGGTGTGAGTTTTGATGAACTCCAAGCAGGCCTCCTTCAACCAGCGGCACTGTCTCCGCTCAGCCACCACAATAATGCCTGCCACCTTGCGCTTGCATATCAGATTGGCCAACTTCTCTTCACAGATCAACTTCAACTTTTGGAGATCGTATCTTTCCGCAGCTTGAAGCATCTGCAGCAGCCATGTTGCATGCCTTTGACCTTTGTCACCATTCATCAACCAAATAGGCATTGCATCCTCGAAAACAGGCATTCCGTCAGTGTAGATGAAAGTAAGCAAGCTCTCAAAGACACTTGTTTCGATGCCATCAATCTTCACGACACTTGGTGTAACAGCGCCCTCACTCATGGCGCCAAAGAGCTGTTTCTTGAAGACGGTAGATCGGGCAGCAAGCACGCACCGGTGTGCAGCCAACTTCTTGCCGCCAACCTCGAACGTAATGTCGGCACCCTCCTTGCTGAGGAGCAGAGCAGGTCACTAAAATGGCTTGGCAAGTCAGACGGCGGCAATTTGATGAACGGACAAGCACGCTCATGCTCCTCATCTTCGTCGTCCTTGACAATGACATCACACCGTACGACGAAGCTGTCATTCTTGAGATGGCTTGATCTTTCGAAAGCCTCCCTTGTCACAAATCTTCTTGGCTGTTCAGCAGCATTACAGCAGTGCTCATGGAAGCTACTAGGTTGCTTTTGACGGATGAGGTTTGACACTCGCAACTCAGGCTGGTCAATGAAACTGAATGCAAACTGAGCCTGAACTATTTTTGTGAGAGATTCCTCGTGTTCAAGGGAAACCGAGATAAACTCTTGGTCGTCACGGTTCACGGCCATAGCCATTAGGGTGGTAATGGACTTTCCAGCGACGGCCTCCAACAATGAAAGGACGAGACTGGATGCACTCCCCGTTGGGAGTTGTCTCTTTGGTGCGGGAGTAGCCTTCGACAACGAGCAAGTGGTACCCGCTGTCGGCGCCGGAGTCGAAGACGGACTCGGTGGAGGCGCACAACCTGCCGTCAGCGACCAGAGACACGCCAGCGAAGGCCATGCCTGACAAACCTCCGATAGCAGAGCTGCGAGAAACATATATACGATCTGATGAGAATAGCGTCGTGATATATATGGGATGTCTGGATGCACTTACTGATCCAAGAAGAATGGAGGATCGCCGGCCGGGGTGGGAGGCCATCGGTTCCCTTTGAGATGGATTCACACCGGTGCTACTGCGTGCCGGCGCGTGTCGTCTCCTCGAAGGTGAGAGAGCATCTCCAATGCCATGGCCGAGCCCCTCTTCTTCCCTGGTGAGAGAGCATCTCCAATGCCAATGGATGATGAAAAAATACGGACATGCCCAAAAAAACAAACAATTATGTTTATTTGGGCCAAAAACGACACTCTAGATACCCTATTCGTATCTGTTCTTCCAAGAATAAGAGGATAATCATGGGCCTTTGCATCGAGCAATGCACACAGCCATATAGTATTAATTATTCAAGATCCAGCAGTCGACTAACAGGTCCTTTGCGCACTGCAGAAACTAATAGCCCGCGGCCCTCGCGTCGCCCCTGGGGCGACTCGGGGGTGATTAGGGATCCGCCGCCCAGCCACCCCTTCAGCCCCCCTTCCCTCCTCGCCGCCATCGGAGACGGCCGCTGGGAAAGCCCGAGCAGGCGCCGGGAAAGATGGTAGTGGGGTTCTCAGCGCTCGGATCGATCTAGTTGGTGCGGAACAGATCGCATCGGAGGCCTGCACTTCCTGGGCCGGCGGCCCTGCCGGTGACGCTGGCCAGTGTGCTCGGTCGCGCTGGCGGCGAGTTGCTGGTGGAGTCCGGCTGCGGCGCGCTGCTCCATGCGTGAGATCTGAAGGTTCCCCTCTGTTCTGCTGCCTCTCTTGACATCCCGGTGGCTTGCGTGTGCTGGCTCCGGTGATGGTGAGCCCTGATGGTGTACTTGGGGTCCGGGGGAAACCTTGGCCGGTCTGGCTGGCCCGGCGGCGGCGATGCCCAAGGTGAAAACAACCCATCCAGATCCCCTGCCCAGGTAAAAACCTTCAATCCTCTTCGGATCTGGCGGCGGCGGCGTTGTTCGCGTCGTGACCTTCCTGGAGGCGTCGTCAGGGGCCTTGGGGCTCGTTTGGGAGTGCAGAGGAACTACGGGCGGAGGGGATGGGACAAGTGGCAGCGGGTGGTGTTCGCGAAGGAGAAGCGGCGTGGCATCTGGCACGTCGACGACGGCGGGTCTCAGCGGCATGGAGCAGCGGAGTCTCGTCGTTGGGCGTGTGATGATGGACGAGTGTAGGATGGTGGCGTTGTCTGGCGTCGTGGTGGCGTCAATGGCAGCTAGGCCAGGCAAGGTAGATGCGTCAGTACAGCTCTGAAGATGGATCGGGGGCAGTTGGCGGCGGCGGCCTCTTAGTGTGCGCCGGACCGGTGTGTGCCTTATACCCGGCAATTGGCTTGGTTGGGGCATCCGGTCTTGGATGTTAGGCTTTGCTGCGAGGTCTGTTTGGTTAGGCTCGGACTATCAACATTTCTTCATCAACTGGATAGGAGTAGGACAGATGTTGCCAAGATGGTGACTTCAGACTTATTGATGTATCACTGTGTAAGGTCTTTGTGAATAATTAATAAAGTAGCTGCATGCATCGCCCAGATATTGCTGAATCTTCACCACTCTGCATGGCAGATCGTACTGCCAAGCGAGAGGCGGATGAGTTTCTGGCCAAGCTTATGCGGGAGGAAGAGTTAAAATGGTGTCGTTGTGCTAAAGTAAAATCTGTTCCTGAAGGGGACAATAATACTAATTTTTTTCCATTTGGTTGCAAATGGAAAGCGTAGGAAAAAGAAAATTCATCAACTAGAACAAGATGAAGGAACTAACGTCAGTCAAGATATGCTAAAGGCATATATTATCAATTATTATAAACGTTTGTTTGGGCACCCGGACTCCAATTTCGTGATGATGGACGAGGATATGTTTGAGGATATAGCCCAACTTTCTCGAGAGGAAAATGCTATTTTGACAGCACCTTTCTCGGAGAAGGAAATTTTTGACACTATTTCACAGATGCAAAGGAATAAAGCTCCGGGACCGGATGGGTTCCCTGATGAATTCTACCAGAAGTGTTGGGAGACTACCAAAGGTGACCTGCTCCCTATGTTTGACGATCTTTTTAGCGAAGATTTATCTTTGTTTCGCCTCAATTTTGGGATTATCACTTTACTTCCTAAGAAAGAAGAGGCCATTCGAATCGAGCAATTCAGACCTATTTGTTTGTTGAATGTCAGCTTTAAAATATTCACCAAAGTGGGTACTAATAGGCTCTCCACGGTTGTCAATCGGTTGTCCGCCCTACTCAAACTGCTTTCATACCTGGATGAAACATCTTGGAGGGTGTAGTCATTCTACATGAAACTATCCATGAGCTTGACAAAAAGAAACTTGATGGAGTTGTCTTTAAGGTTGATTTTGAAAGGGCGTATGATAAAGTCAAATGACCTTTTCTTCAACAAGCTCTACAGATGAAAGGGTTCGCAGCCGAATGGCGTTAACTGGTGCAATCTTTTGTCCAGGGTGGGACTGTCGGGGTCAAGGTAAATGATGATATTGGTCATTATTTCCAAACCCTAAAAGGTATAAGACAAGGTAATCCTATGTCTTCTATCCTTTTTAACATTGTAGCCAATATGTTGGCCATCCTCATAGCACGGGCTAAGGAGGATGGCCAGATTGGCGGGCTCATCCCGCACTTGGTGCAGGGAGGCGTCTCTATTCTTCAATATGCTGATGAACAGTTATCTTTATGGAGAATGATTTGCAGAAGGCGGCAAATAAGAAACTGATACTATGTCTTTTTGAGCAACTTTCTGGCCTCAAGATTAACTTTCATAAGAGTGAGCTTTTTTGCTTTGGTATAGCCAAAGAAAATGAAGACCAATATAGACAGTTATTCGGGTGTGAGGCCGGCACACTACCGTTTACTTATCTTGGTATACCCATTCATCATTGAAAGCTCACTAACAAAGAATTGAAAATAATAGAAGATAGTTTTAAAAAATTAAGTTCTTGGAAGGGTAAACTCATGTCATATGGAACATATATCCATGCAATTTACGCATTTTGTCTTGAAAATTTATCTTTATTTCTTAACCAAAACTTACAGGCGCATACTCCATTTTATGATGTAGCTCTGAGTTTTCTCCAAATTGTTGTAGAACTATCAGGAGAGGTCAACCGGGAGTAGTTGCTCCTGTGACCAGACCAGAATCCATTATAATATCAGCCCAGTTTGGTCATACCGGGCAAGTTGTCTTTTCTTTTAGCCATCTAGCGGTTCTTCTATACAGTTCTGTAACCTAGAATAGCGGACTGGTTCCAAGAAAGAATCATCATGACTTTTATTTAAACCACTAAACCGACTATCTAAATAAAAATAGAAACTAGATAATTTCCAGTCAACAAAAAAGAAAGAAAGAAAAATATCACTTGTTATAATGGGCTACATCATTGCAGCCTATTTAGGGGTGACACAAAGGCAGCAGGAGACTACCGCGCCGCTTGAAGTGGCGTGTAGGAGCTCCCGCGTGTGGTTTGTCTCGACGTCGAGAAACAAGCAAATAAATATATGAGCATCCTCAACCAACCCCACTTCTTCACTGTATGGTGCACAACCCAGATACAGGCCGGACAGAAAAACCCCACCCAACTGGACCCAGTAATCAGCCCAAATGTCCGGGCTATCATCAACCCTCATACGCAGATTTTGGGCCACCCCAGCGCGTCTGCCACATCAGATCTTACATATTGGACCCATCCCAAATCACCTAAATAAGACAGATCCCTCGCCCAACTTGCAAGCTCTGCCCCCCTTCCCCCCTCTCCACTCCCCCTTGCCTAGCTCTAGCACCGTTTCAGCCTCCGTGCTGCTCCTCCGATCATTTTGTATGGTTTACATATTTGGCAGCCATGTCTGACAGCCAAAGCCCAACCATCCAACGAAGTGTTCTTTATCTGGATTCTGGATGCACCGGGGTCAGCTTCTTAACCACGTGGGTTCAACTTCACTGTCATTTCGCTGACTAAAAAATGTCCATGCTGGAGAAGGTGGTGGTGTCTAACAACTCGGAGCTAGACACCATTCACATGCGCTCTGTCCGCCCCCTCCACGATCCCGCATGGGTGGCGGCTCAATAAGCCTGGCGCTCGGAGTTACCCTAGCATTGCCACCGTTTAACATGAAACAAAAAAAAACACCATGTTAATGATTTGGCAGCAAGATCATCATAAATATTTTAAATATTCTAGATATTTCTATTTGCATAACCTAATAATAAAGTAGAAACCATTTTCAAGATATTTATGAAACCATACCTTTTAAGGATGAACGCTTAGATATATACACTATATTCTGCAATTTTATGTCTTAGTATTTTTCTCACACTACTCTGATTTGGTTCAAATATATTTTCAAGGAAAATGTAAATCAAATACAAAGTAATGTAACTTTCATTCCAAATATGTCTTAAATTTAGTGCACGTGCATTTTAATGATAGATATTACAGCAGTAGTATAAATAATATTATTACTAATATTTTGGGAACATTATGATCTTATTAATTATCCTGATTATATTACGAAATAATTCCTATTATTTGTATTTATGAACAAGTTATAAATAAGTATAAAATTCTAACAGATTGTTGAAAATGACAGTTTGCACAATCAGTAGTACACCACACTACCAAGCGCAACCATACAAAAACCAGAGCAACCAAATACCAACTCAGGCATGGCTTCTCGGGGGACGTATTACTGGGATATAAGATGGTTGTGGCGAAGGAGGCAGGCTCACAAGAACGGTCGTCACTATAAGAGTCATTTCTTTGCTATATAATGATGTATAACCTGAGTAGCAGATCTGTTTCGGTCAAACTTGTTTCCTATTATTAGAAACATAAATTTTGTTCAAATATTGTATAAATATACGATGCAAAAGAAAAGTTTGGAATTAAAGAATTAATGAGAAAAAAATGTAACCAACGACACGATAATATTTTGGTTACCACTCGACTAGAATTTGAAAAATTCTTCAACACTCGATCAGCAACCTTGCTAAGTAAATAGGCAATTTTTTGATTAATTTGATCCACGAGTAAATCACTAGCATGGCATTTGTATCGCATATTGATATTCAATCATGCAAGCACATACTACACTAATTGCAGACAAATCTATGTATAATGCTAGCATGGCTAAAACAGAAAGCAGCAGGAGTGGGATAAACAAGTTATACCCTCCAGTAGGCCATGCAGAAGCCGCGGCGGCGGTGGCGTTAAGAGCAGCGTCCTTGGCGGCCTTCTTGTCGGCCTCTAGTTTCTCGGTGGCGAGACGGTTGGCTTCAGTCTGAGACATGGTGTTGACGAAGACGACGCAGACGTAGAGGAAGTAGTGGATCAGAGGTGAGCAGTCGCGTAGTCGCTTCCCAAAAACCGATTCACCCCTCTCCCGTACATGATCCGGAGAGGCGGGGTTTCGGAGACCAGCACTAGTAGGAAAAGGGTCATTAGTCCCGGTTCTAGAGGGCCTTTAGTCCCAGTTCTCCAACCGGGACTAAACTATTGGGACTAAATTCCCCCACTTTTAGTCCTGGTTGGATTACAAACTGGGACTAAAGGGGCTCCACGTGGCCGCTGGCTGGAGCGGTGGCAGGAGGACCTTTAGTCCCAGTTGGTAATATGAACCGGGACTAAGGGTGCTACCACGCGTCAGCACCAGCCAGTCGCTAGTTTTTTTTTTTGAAGGAGGGGTTTAGGGGTTTTGGAGGGTTTAGGTGTTTCATATTGTGTTTCCCCCTTTTCTTTTTGCGTCCATCATGTTTTGTTTCTTATGCCCTGTTGGTGTGTTCTTGGCCGGTGCCATGATTGAGCTCCATTCAACTAGCAAGTACGTACATATAGCAATGAAGGGAACGGTTACACGACACCGTCATGAATATAGAGAGAAGTGACCTCTCTTTCTCTCGCTTGGTCGAACAACAAGTTTTCGTATATCTATTTGATGCTACCACATATATTGTTCATGCTATCCCTAACTAGCAAATATCTATCCACCCACATAGAAAAGGAAATTCCCATGGTATTCTCTGTTTCTAGGTATGACATGATCAACAAAGAATGCCACCATTTCCTCTTAATTGCTCGGATGCGATCAGTTGGTAGGAGTATGTCCCGCTTATCATCGATCTAATTTAAAGAAGGGAGTCAATATATATACATGAATGAAACTCAACACAATTGATGGTAATAAAATAAAAATGTGAATATTGATTACTTACTTCATATTCTCGAAGAGATCCCCTCAGAGAGGTCATCTGGTGAATCCACTCGCAAATGTAGTATCCACATAAATTGTTCCCATCTTCCTGCCTCAAGATGTACTTTACGAGAATAGAGTTCAATCAAAATAATAATCAAGCATGATAATGGTATTGAAACTATAATGAATGAGAGATGCGCGCGGGGAACTAGCTATAGTACTACTTACTTTCTCTTGTGTAAACCGCAGCTCCTTTTTCCATTCACCCCTATTGGTAGGGGTGCGGATGGACTTTTTCCAAACCCTGCATGGCAAAGAAATGATTACTCGATATCAGGAAATGAACGAAAGTTGCCGATATGGTGCGATAATGATTGAACTTACTTCTGGAGCATTTCACTTATCATCGCCCACTCTTCAGGGTCTTTACGTTTGGAGTCCAAGACAGTTAAAACTCCCTCGTCAAGCTTAATGATACAGAGAATAAAGTGAAATATGCGCACGCATAACTCATCGATTACACTTAACCTCGAGTAGCGAAACAGAATATGCACAAGAGAGAGTAACACTCACTTGAAGTTGTAAGAAAAAAGTATTGCCCTTCTGTCATGTTGTCTAATTAATGCATCTAGCAAGTTTTTCTCTATATCCACGGGACTTTTCTCAATGTTATAGGCATTTACTTGATTTGGGTTAATGAACCCAATGTCATAGATTTGTTCTTTTGCATTCGAGGATCTTCAATCTGTATAATATAGTGAGGATAATTAATTATACATGCAATGAACAAGCTAAGCTAGAGACTTAATTACAGAAATAATACTTGCAGATAATAGGAACTGACGAGAAGTTTTGTCGAGGGTCTCTTGATTGAATAATATAAAGAATTCTTCAAATTCAATGTACAACACCTGGTCTCCAGTGTAGGAGTGCTCATCTTTAATTGCCACATAGATACTAGCCTTGCCATCCTTGCAGGTTGCCAAGTACCAGTCATGGAATCTTCGCATCGTCATTGATAGTTTCCTCATATTCTCAGGCTTGACGAGAGGCTTCCCGTTCTCATATTTATAGACTACCTCAGCCGTTGGGAACTGTACATGATCAGGTAAGTAATCACTAGGATTGTAACCAGGATTAGCGGCCACTACCAATGGGGGGCACGATTGTTCTTTCTGTTGGCCGAGTTGGGGAACTTTTTCCCACTTCTTGTTGCAGCACTGGTAGTACTTCCCGACCGCTTAGCTTCGTCATATGTCTTTAGAATACTGCGGTCATAGTGTGATAGCTGCTCCAGCGGTGGTGGTTGCTTTAGGGCTTCCACACAGCGCTTCATTTTTACTGCATCTATTTCCTCCTTTGGAGGTGACGTTCGGTGCAAAATGTTCTTTCACTTTGGTTCTGGAGATTTCCGTGTTTTCCTCCGGAGTCCTGTCGTAGGCTCTCTTGGGAAGAGGCTTGAGACATGGACCATACGCACATGCATCTCTGGATTTCTTCGTTGGTGCTGTACTGCTAGCCGCAAGACCGGCGGCGCCTCTTCCGCCATTGCTTAGGCGTCAGAGGAGGCGGAGGAGGCGGAGTCCATCGATGCGGCGGAGACAGCTGAGGCGGGGGAGGATTTTGTTGAGGGCCCTCCTCCGTCAGAATCCACTGAGGCGTCAGAGATGGCTGAGGCGGCAAAGACGACCCAGGCAGCAGAGATAGCGAAGCTGGACTGTGAGGAGTCAGCTGAGGGGCCTCATTCGGCTGAGTCTGCTGAGGCGGTGTCCAGTTTGGAAGCACGATGTTTTCCTTTCTCCACAGACAGGGGTCCTTAAGGCATTTCGCAATAATGTCTCCCCTTCACCTATAGGATGATCAAACTCCAGCCCCTCAAATCCGGCCATTATTTCATCCACCCCGACAATAGCAAAGCCATGTGGAATCGGACGACAATGGTAAGTTCCCTCGGGTAGAGGAGGTAAGACATAGCCGACCATCACCTTCAGGGTTAGGTTGCAGCATTTCACCATTAACTCACAAGATTCCTTCTCCGTGATGCCATCTATGGGGCAGCGAGGAGCCGTGATATCAGGCTGAAGGAGCTCAGTGGAAGCCACACTGCTTTTGCGCTGAGATGGTGGGGTAGCTTCGTTGGCAATGTCGAATGAAGGATCCTCATTGGCAGTAGCTCGTTGTCCCTCTAGTCTCGCTATTCTTTCTTCCAAACTCTTCATGTGGTCTGCTCCCTCTTTCTTCTTCCTCCCTCTGCTTTTATAAGTGGCACTGTTGTCCGAAAAGCCATACTTCCACGGAACAGAGCCTGGTGTGCCTCGTGTCCGTCCAGGGTGTTCAGGATTCCCGAGGGCCTGTGTCATCTCATCCTTCTCTCTGTCGGGAAAGATCCTCCCTTCCTGCACAACCTTGATTGCTTCGTTAATCTTTGCGAGTGACATTGCAAGTTGAGCTTTCGTGAATATGCACATCCCTGTTACTAGGTCCAAAGTCCCCCCAACCCCGAAGAACCAAGTCCTTGACCGAGCGGGCCAGTTTAATGTCTCTGGTTCGACCCCATTAGCAAGCAGGTCGTTCTCAAGTTTTTCCCACAAAGGTCGGGCTCTCAAGTAGCCACCTGACCCCGTTGTATGGTGATATTGCTTCTTTGCAGCATTTCGCTTATTTGTCTGTGACCTTTCCTTGGCTTTCTCAGATTTCTTGTACGCCACAAATGCGGGCCAGTGATCTTTTATCTTCTCATATGTACCGGTGAATTCTGGAGTCTCGTCGTTCTCCACGAACTTTAGGTTCAATGCTTTCTTCTAGTTCTTAAATAGTTCTCCCATCTTCTTCAGAGCCCACGACTTGACCTTTGGCCGAATAACTGGGTTATGTGGATCCTCCTCAGGCAGTAGCCTGAAATTGATCATCAACGAGTTCCAAAGATCATCTTTCTGTCTGTCGTCTACTTAAGATACTTCAGGGTCCTTCCTCTTGTTCCATTCTTGCATGGTGATGGGATGTTATCCCTAACAAGAACTCCACATTGATTTGCAAATTTGTCTTTGCTCTATAATTAACTCTTTTCTCCAGTTGTGAAGCATAGCTCTATTTTCACTTTACTCAGTATTGTTGTCATGCATGATTTTGAGCTTGAACAATTCGAGTGGTGATCGACGGCAAAGACAACCGTGCCACGTCCATGGATGTACACCCACCACGGAGCTGTCCGCGAAACGTGCCCCACCGACAACCAAGCGGTCTAGCTCAGCAAACGCGTCGAGGGAACTAGTCATATGGTTCCTTCCACCGGTGTCGATGAAACACAGCTCGCCGTGGGGACATAATCGCGGGTGGGCGTAATAACCACCCTCTCCTCCTTGAGGAAGACATGGCCTCCCATGTGCACGTGCCGGGTGTGCAGCATGGTCTTCGTGGTGGTGACTATGGGAGCCGCGTGTTCGTGAATGCCCATGACACACACCATCATGAGCCCAGGGCCGTCGTTCTCCTCGGCCTGGACGAGGTCTCTTCATGCTACTTCTTGCAACACTCACGGGCCCAGTGGCCTGTGTTGCTGCAGTGCCGACACTTCTCCTTGTCGATGATGTCGCCCTTCAAACTGCGCACTGGTGGGGCCTGTAGATGAGGATTGGCGCCTTTTTCTCCATCGCTGGTGCGGACAATGCATGGGTATCACCATCCCAACAGCGCCGCCTCCACGTGGCTGCATCTTCCTAGCCTCCTACTGCTGCTCGGTGAGGAGGAGCTGGCTGCCACCGCTTCCTTGGTCCTCATCCAGGTGTGCCTCGACGACGCCACCGCTGCTTCCTTGGTCCTCATCCAGGCATGCCTGGAGGATGACATCGCCGATCTGAGCAGCATGCTGGACGATCCTACATCCATAGCGCAGATGTAGATGGTCAGCCCACTTTACCGCCGGTACCCGGGCCCTGCCATCTGCCAACACCATCGTTGAACCAAGCGTCGCCTCTAGCCTTGGAACGTCACCAACTCACGCTCAGTAGGGAAATAAGGCATCGTCCTAGGCCAAAAGAAAGTTTTACATAAACTAGTATTAACAGAATTATTTTGTAGAACCGGTTTTGCTAAACAACCACTACATCACTAATTCTCTGTATCCAAACAACCACTAAGTGATGAAACTCAACGTGTCCAAAACACCTAACACCTAACACCTAAGAGAAAAACAGAGATAGGGAGGGACCCGGGGTTTAGAGACCTGCATCAAGTCAATTTGGACCGTTTGTTTTTGTGGTTGGACGGCCCAGATAAGGCAATACTACATCAAATTTCTGGTAGTATATTGGGTAGTTAGGGGCATTTTAGGTAGTTCGTTGTTTTATCAATCTCAGACTTCCTAAAGGCAGGTGGTTGTTCCTATAATGATTGGGACAAGCCGTTGATGTCATCCCTGTTTCCACCTGAGAGGCGGATGCACTTGATTCGCGAGGTGCTGCTGCACTTCACAGGCTGGCTCTGGTCAAGAGATGGGCCGCCGCCCGCGTCGTCCCGTTCATCGACTGGCTGAGCTCCATCCCGTCAATACGCCATGACCTCGACAATGCTACCCAATACTTTTCGACAATACACGCGTACTAGGTAGCTCGATCAGTTCCGTCAGCCAAAGACCCTTCCAACCAAGTGTTTTATATTTGGATTCCGGATGCACCAGCCTTTTAACCACGTGGGTTCAACTTGACTGTCTTTTTGCTGATTAAGAAATGATCATTGGCTTAATGGCTCCCACGTACGTTCCCAGTTGCTTCTATGATTACATTAGCATCGTGGGCTTTGGTCTTGAATGTTTTTCTTTTGTTTTAGACTTCTAACTGTAGTTTGTTTGTCCTTTAACCTAGCATAGCAAACTGATTCAACGAAACATCAACGTGTGATTTCGCTATAGCTTATTGGACCTATCAACGGTGTGATTTGCATGGTTGGTCAAAACGCACCTGTTCCTGCACGCTGGCCGGAAAATTGCAAATCCACGGCAAGTTGCAGTATCTCTATTAATCCCTTTGATTAATGCAGGTTGCATTTCTTTGAAGACAATTTCACCTACCGACGAACAAAACTTTAGTTTTCTTCACACCGTTAACCGGCTGCATGTGCTGATCGAGGCCAGGTCATGGGAAGCAAACTCTAAACCGTGCTAATTAATTTTCCTCTGCTATATAACTAACTCCACAAGTCATTTGTAGCAGATACGTCCGCCGTTTCTCGCTTGAAACCATGGCGATCAATTTCATTTGCTTGCCAAGTAGCAAACCGACATGGATCTTGGCGCTGCTCCTCAACCTGGTCATGATGATTCAAGTCCACGGCCAGCCTCCTTCTTCTGGTAACACAAGCATATCCTCTTAGCTTCTTCTTGGAACACATGAAATTGATACATATTCTCCATTGTATAGGGTTCATAAGCATCGACTGTGGATTGAGAAACCGCAGTTCCTACAACGACAGCACCACCGGGCTACGGTTCGATCCTGACAGTGGATTTGTCGAGGGTGGCATGAGAAAACAGATGTCTCAAGAGTTTATGGCTAATGCCACAAATGAGCAACAAAAAACCCTGAGGAGCTTCCCTGACGGCTCAAGGAATTGCTACACACTGCCATCCACCATCGGTAGGAAGTATCTATTGAGAGCCACGTTTACTTATGGCAACTATGATGGGTTGAACAAGACTATGGACGGGTCGCTGTTTCTGTTTGGGCTACATATCGGTGTTAATTCCTGGGATATGGTTAACTTGACAAACTGGGACCACACGACTATGGTATGGAACGAGGTGCTCACCGTTGCTTCCAGCAACTCCTTGTCCGTCTGCTTGGTAAACTTCGGTTCAGGAATTCCCTTCATATCCTCGTTGGAGCTAAGGCCACTCGAAGATACGATGTACCCTTTTGTCAATACTTCTGTTTCAATTACCCATATTCTTCGAACCAGATTTGGCAACGTCGCCGACATTATCACAAGGTGAGATGAGGGGCCCCGTCCGTCCACAATAATTTTGGGCTAGATCTAATTTTGGTTTTCGATTCAGTTTGCTAGTAGATGAGGTGTCTTAATGCATATAAAGTGTTTGCTCTTTTTTTCCATTTATCCTGGAATTGCTTCTAACAAAAATTGATAGTAGTAAATCTCAAGGCGATGAGAAGTCAGAGTTGCTAGATCCCATGATTCCTGCAATTGCTGCCAAACTTTACTGTACCATGCTAGCTATTTATCTATCTTTTTTTGTGCTTGTGTTCGATTAAGGTATCCAACGGACAACTATGACCGCTTCTGGAATAACGACTCCACTGCAGACTACCCCTTTATGAACCTGAACACCACCAATAAAATGGCGAGCCTCCCCGGCAACAACTTCAATATACCGTCCGTCATCATGCAGAATGCCTTGACCATAGACATGAACTACTCCGGGATATTCATCTCCTCGATGTCAATTCCCAACCTAGACACTAAAAGCCTGCAGCTTCTCCCAATCTTTCACTTTGCCGAGATCAATGGGAGCAGCCCGAACAGGAGGTTCGACATCTACAGCGCCGGCGAATTGCTGTTCTCAGACTTCTCCCCTTCACGATTCCAGGTGGACAGCATGCACCAGAACGGCCGGTTCTTGCGTAACCCAAATATATCCTTCCTCCTGAACAAGACAGACAGCTCGACACCCGCGCCATTGATCAACGCGTTCGAGCTCTACTCCCTCGTTCAGATGGATAACCTCACTACTGACTCGGAAGATGGTAAGCTGATGTACATACTGCTCGTTCATTACACACTTATCATTTACTCCCTCTGTACCAAAATATATGTCGCTGGATCAGCTAAGCTACATATTGCTTAGCTCCTCCAGCGAAATATATTTCGGTACAGAGGGAGTAGTGCGTATATGCATTTTATATTCACATGATCGTGATGCAATTTATTCAGTTGATTGAATAGCACCTCCAGCTGCAGGCATGCATTTATAAAGAAATGTTAATGACCGGTATGATATCACTGTGTAGGCCCCCGAAAATTTTCGACCCCATTTGGTATTGTCAGGATCCTCATTAAAGTAGTAGAAACAAGTTCATCAGCTGGTTGGCTCACTAGTATACTCGACTCCTGAGTAAGCCAGAATATATAAAGGTCAAATTGTCAATGAGCCGTGTGGCTAAGACCATAGTTGAGCAATGAATCCATGCAATTTACTCAATTATATGGAAAGATAAACAGTTGCATCTGAAATAACTTTGCAACTTGTTATCATGAACTGCCGCTTAGGCTATTGGAGACACTTCGTCTAGTGAACCGAGAGAGATTGGAGAAGTTAGGGTAACTTCTAGTGTACTTCATTCAATAGCAGGTATCTCCTTGTATATACGGAGACACCTCGAGAAAATCGAAACCTTGAAAAATAACCTCTATCTTTAAAAATCCAATCAGGAAAACGGAAAGGATGCCCTCGTATAACGCAACTACTTAAGTTAATGTTTTCATCTTTGTAATACATATAAGCCCTATAACCAACATATACATATTTTTTATTCTGGGTTCATATTTTTATGTGTTTTTCCTATTGTAGTCAATTACATGAAAGAAGTGAAGAACCACTACAATTTGACACGAATAAACTGGAATGGAGATCCGTGCTCCCCAAGAGAATATTCCTGGGAAGGTTTGACTTGCGACTACTCAAAGAGCAATCAGAATCCAAGGATCGTCTCAGTGTAAGAATATAATACCATATACATTTGAAATTAAAGCATTAGAATTCACTTTAAAAAAAAATTAAGTGCATGAGTTTAATGCTCCACAAAATCGCCCTCTTAATTTAAGTGTTTCTCCATATATATACTGTTATGTATAAATATTTTACTATGCAGATACTCGGTCATGTTTTTTACTGCCTAAGATCTTGATAACACAGATAATTTAGTTGAAATGAAAAGCATGTAATTTATTGTAAACCTTGACCATAGAAATAAGCTTACATAATCTTCAAAATATATGTCAGCTCGGTGAAATCACTAGATTAAAACAACTTGTTGTAACATAGTTGGTTTTGCAGAAATCTCTCTGCGAGTGGATTGAAAGGTGGATTAGCCGTATCATTCATGAACATGGTATCACTAGAAAACCTGTAAGTACTACTTACCACACTGTATTGATATGCTAGACACTTATTGCGATTATGTTGACATAATTTTGACCCTAAAAACAAAACATATAGGGATTTATCACATAACAATTTGACGGGAGCTATTCCAGACTATCAACTAAAGTCACTCAAAATTCTGTAAGTCTGATTGCATATTTGGTTGGTGATATAGATTTCACATGAATAATTTTAACTATTATTTTCCAGCAATTTGTCGAACAACCAGCTCATTGGGCCAATCCCTGATTCTATTCTTCAAAGATTTCAGGCTGGTTTGCTTGATTTAAGGTTTGACATGCTCTACTGCGCAATTCCTTGATATATTTCTCTTTGTGATCAAACTAGAAAACAGACCAATAGGCTCAACCCAAGGTTCATTATCACGGAAATAATTGGACAATTAGAAACAATAGTTGCAAATATTATATAAATTATTGGTGGAAAAACATTATGTTCCTTTGGCACGCCTTGCCAAACAAAAGCTACACATGTTCACTTTCTACTTGTGCAGCAGCACACTTCTAGCTCAACCAACTATATGCATAAACTCTTGTCAAATCCGACTAAGTTGTGGCACCCAATTAGTAAATAGTCATACTTTTCCAGTGCTTATTGATCCAAACGTACCCCGGTAACATATGCTAGCATCTGGGATCTACAAATGATTTATCATTTGTGAGCCTTCAAATCAGAGAAAGATAATAACCTATTCATAATAGGATGCAATTTGAAAACAATGCAGTCTATTAGTTTAGAGGTTGGAGGTCCTTATAAGAACTATTAGAGGGTTAGTCGTGCTATAAATCAGAGGTATGTTACAATCATAATTTTGTAGAACCGTTGTAGCTAATATGTTTGAGAGATGATTTATAGATATGTTGTGCATTTGTGTCACAAGATTGGAAGGCAACCCTGTATGCTCCGGAGTCAAAGATACATACTGCTCAAATAAGAAGAAGAACACCATACAAACAATGCTTATCGCAGTGACAGTTCCTGTGGTACTGGTATCCCTAGTATTGATGTGCATAATCTGGAAGTTATGCTGGAAAGGTAAAATATAACTTTTATTTATACTCTAAAAACCCTTCCATCCCTGCAACAAAATTAGGTAGACATTAGACAACAACTTCACACCTAAACTTTCATGTAAACGTAATTTCTTGACTATGCAGGTAAGTCAGACCATCAGGATTATGCCATGTGTGAAGAGGAAACTTCCCTACATGTTGACCTCAGACGATTCACGTACGTAGAGCTCAAACTCATAACAAACGACTTCCAATCAATCATTGGAAAAGGAGGTTTTGGTATTGTTTATCATGGCAAACTGGAAAATGGTGATGAAGTAGCCGTTAAGGTGTTGATGGAAACATCAATAGCGGAGTCAACAGACTTCCTACCAGAGGTATATCATGAAATAAACATGGCTGAATCATTTTTTTTCCTCAATAGAGACTATATGATAAGTCAGCAACATAAATATACCTTTATGTAATCTATATGCAATAAATGCAATTGTCTTGTATGTTTGATAACTATATGTATTGCCGCAGGTACAAACCTTGTCCAAAGTTCATCACAAGAATCTTGTGACTTTGAAAGGATATTGCCAAAATAAGAAGTGCCTCGCCCTCATTTATGACTTCATGTCGAGAGGGAATCTTCAACAGCTCATCAGAGGAGGTTTATTTATTAATTGTTTACCGTTTATTAATATTTATATCAAACATAGTTGACTTGTTAAGTTGTAGTTAAATATGTATAGAAGCTGTTTTTGACTTAAATCGATAAATTTTAACCCCAAGCCAAACCTAAAATCGGTAAAATCTAAATACAGATTGAGAAATTCAGGGTTTTAATTCTTCCAAAACAAACAACCAGAACAAACACCTTGACCACATAGTCTAATTAACCCTTGGGTTACAAGTACTTCTCAAATTATATGAATATATGGTGTTTTATAGAGTAATACAAAAATCATAGGACATGTCCATAAGTACAAAAATGAACTCCAAAGTTAAAGTAGTCCACCTTTTGATATCTTATTGTCCACATGATTTCTTGTTACATGTATGGTTGGTTGCCTAGACTGTTATTGTTACTTTGAGTAAATGCATTTGACTTGGTGGACCTAATTTACTAAGTATATGTAGATTATGTAGTAGTACGAAGTAAGGCCCTAGCAACACATTTTTGAAGTCACAACCATGGAATGTTCAATTAATCGCTCGTAGATATGTGGCTAACAAACCGAGGAAAGCATAGTTACACCCCTAGAGTCATAACCATGACATGATGGGATTGTAAGCATTTTTCTAAGGCATTAAGAATGAAATCATCTCTAGAGGAAAAATTAATGTAATAATTTAATAGTTCGATATAACAAAAACTCTCATAAAGAGAAGGAAAAGTATCAGTCGCCTCTCGAATATCAAAGCTTAGTTTTATGCAGGTTTAAGATCTTAATATGTCTATTGGTTCTATGCTTAACCACTAAGAAAGTGTGCATAATTTGTTAGCTTAAATATATGTACAACATAATAACAATAATAGTATTAATAGTGGTGGTGGTGGTGGTGGTAGAAGTAGTAGCAATGAAAAACATAGCGCGCTATACAAAATAGCGTCGCCCCTCAAAACATACTATTAGCGTGCTATTAGCGAGACATTGTACACAGGTCAATTTAGCAGGACAATTCTCTACATGATATAGCGTGCTATTTTTTCAGTGAGTAGTAGTAGTTGTAGTTATGGTAGTAGTACCAATAATAAAAACATACTCCCTCTGTCCCACAATATAATACGTTTTTGGCAGTACACTAGTGTAAAAAACGTTCTTATATTATGGGACGGAGGGAGTATATTTATGTGCTATGCACGTATCAAGGAACTTACATTAATGCCATATTTCTTTATGCAGGAGATGACTATAGTGTGAATTGGGAACAACGACTTCATATTGCACTTGATGCTGCACAAGGTCCATATTTTAATTATTAACTAATTTTATGTATTGTATGTACGTATGCTTATTTTGACTAAGTATGACTTCAATAAACTATAGGGCTGGAGTATCTACATGAGTCATGCACCCCATCAATAGTTCACAGAGATGTAAAGACCCCCAACATCCTTCTAGACAAGAATCTGGTGGGTATAATATCTGATTTTGGGCTTTCCCGGGCTTTTAATGATGCTCACACACACATATCTACTGTTGCTGCTGGCACTCTTGGCTACCTCGACCCTGAGTACCATGCAACATTCCAACTCACAGTCAAGACAGATGTCTATAGCTTCGGCATTGTGCTTTTGGAGATCATCACTGGCCAGCCCCCAGTATTGGTGGAGCCTCAAACCTTTCATCTACCAAACTGGGTACGCCATAAGATTGCTTTGGGCAATATTCATGACATCGTGGACAAGAGGTTTTTGGATCAGTACGATGCTAGTTCTCTCCAGAGTGTGGTAGACCTCGCCATGAACTGCGTCAAAAACACGGCCATTGATAGGCCGACCATGACCGAGGTTGTTTCAAGGCTGAAAGAGTTGTTGCCAGTAGTTTCAAGCGAAAAGCAGTCTGTTTCTGCTTCAACTAGTAGTATGAACCCCATGGATGCTGAAATTCGAAGGCAATTTCAGTTGACGATTTCTGGAGTATGCAACGAGGAGAACTCCTTCCAGTCTGGTTATGCCGGTGGGATGTCGGAATTAATCCATTTATCTGGACGGTGAAAGGGAAACTCATATTGAGTTATTGTTGCATCTGGTTAGTCAAAGTTTGGTAATCTGATCAAATGTGTCCTTGTTTGTTGTTCATAAACTGCAATCGATTCATTTTATGTTTCTGGCACGTCTGTGGTGTTTTCCTTTCTGTTCTGTTCTTGTGAGAAGTATGCTACTTAGTTGGAGTAATTATCCAGTACCCATGCATTGAGTCCCAGAACCAATCCAAAACAAGTGGTCTTCTCAAGCGTTGCTGATTTATAATTCTTCTTATTTATCCCTAATATCTCATGCAGTGTGTGCTATAAGATAAAAAATAGATGCTCCTTCTACCAAACCCTATGAACATATTCCGAGTCACAGAATTATACGCGATGGAGTTGCGATATGTGCGAGTTCGAACCTGAGCTGTGAAGAGGCCGATCCTGTTCATGGTCGCCGGCCGCCCCACGGGAGTTCCTCAACTCGGGCGCCGCCCACTGGAGCGCCTCATCCTCCTCTGCATTGAACACAAACTGTTGTGGCTGCACGTACCGAGCGGAAGTTGCGCGTGTAGGACTGTAGGCCCTAGGCCGGTATCAACAGCCCATAACCCCTCTGTGTGTCCCTTGTCCAGTCAGGGGCGGAGAGAGGGAGGGGCGAGCAGGGGCTAGACCCCTGCCAATGGCTCGCCCCCCTCAACGATTTGTAGCAGGTAGTCCAATGTATATACGCTAATGGCCACAGCTAATCACCTAATTTAGCTAATCACCTAATGCAGGTAGTCCAGTAGTCTTATTTTATCTCACACATAGCTGCATTCCCTCAAAAATAAAATCTCATGGCTGCAGGTTATAACAGTATACAAGCTTGTATGCCAATTGGGGACGCTTTTAGTTCAAGTACAGTACAAACTTGCACAGTGTGAAAAATCGATTCCGTTTGAGATGGATTCACACCGGTGCTACTGCATGCTTGCGTGCCTGAGCGTGTCGTCTCTTCTTCCATGGTGAGAACGCATCCCCAATGGCAATGGATGATGAAAATAATACGGACATGCCAAAACACACACACACACACACACACACACACACACACACTTGTGTTAAGGTTATTTTGGGCCAAAAACGACACTCTAGATATCTTATCTGTATTTGTTTTTTTATGAAAGGAGGATAACCCATGGCCTCTGCATTGAACGGCAATGCACACAGTCATATATTATTAATAATTATTCAAAATCCAGTAGTCAACAACATCAACCCACAAATAATATCGGAGGCCTCATGCGGGCGACAGAAACTCCACCAACAGCTACTAAGCCTATGATAAAAGACAAACACAAAACAAAAAGTATGCAACCTCTAGGTTATGCCTACAAGAAAGAATCACCGCATGTGCGCCAATGAAGACGAGTCGAGCCCAATGTTGATCTTAGGATTCTCATCCTCAAAGCCGAGCTTCTATCCAACATCTTTAGCACGGACACAACAGGCGCGCGTCGACATAGCCTGATTAGAGATCTTTTCTTTCCACTCGAGTGCGCAAACTCATCGTTGAAGCCGTCTTTACCATCATCCCCTGTCCGGCTACTGAAGCCTCGATAACCGGATACCTCTGGAGAAGATACTGAAAGACAAAGACGTACCATACCGCCTTGCCTCCCATGACTGTCGTTGCACCAGTTTTGATCCAGCTGCAGCAACAGGAAAAACATGACACCTCCATCAGAGCCACCATATAGTACCTGCTGATAGCATGCATGACTTGACGCCCCTGCATGAGACGTCATACGTAGCACCCGCTGGCTCCGGAAGAGGCGCATGTGTCAACTATCAAGTGTTTGCTCTCTCCTAAGAGTGGTTGGGTAACCTTCAATTGTAAGAGTGAATTAACCCAACATAAGTATTTCCTTCGATTAGCGATTTCTTCTACACCCCAAAGCCTCGATAACACCAAACACAAAAGGTTGTCAAGCTTCTTGAGCGAGCGGTAATGTAGCCAACACAAGGTTTGCTATAAAGTGGAAGTCATGGTTGTATGTGGGCAACATGGTAGGCCTAAATATCCGGAAGGTAATGAGACAACGAGAGCATCGAGAATCTAGCAAGCAGAGTTAGTAACTGTATCAAGGTTAACGATCATCCTTGCCTGAGGCCTTGTTTGGTTCATAAGTCCTAAGAATTTTTCTAGTCCCAACTAAAAAGTCCCTCCCTGTTTGTTTCCAGGGACTAAAAAGTCCCTAGTCCCTCCCTAGAGGTTATTAAATGACCATGTTACCCCTAGTATACAAAAAAAATAACAACCAAACAACATCATGGGGCGGCGAGGCAATGGGTGCAGGGAGGGCATTCTTGGAAAAGTCCCAAAAAGTCCCCAAAAGACTCTCCTTGAGAGTCTTCTTCATTTAGTCCCAAAAAAGTTCCTTGGTCCTCATCCAGGCGTGCCTCGACGGCGCCACCGCTGCTTCCTTTATCCTCATCAGGCATGCCTGGAGGTGGCCCGAGACCTCCTCGACCGTCACGGAGAAGGCAATCTGCATGAACCGGACGGGTGGGAATGACAGCGAGGAATTTTGGAGTAGCTTCTATTCATCGACGACGGCACTGATCCGAGCAGCGTGCTGGACGATCCTACAGCCACAGTGCAGATGTAGACGATCAGCCCGCTTTGCTGCGGGTACCCGGGCCCTGGCAACACCATCACTGTATGAAGCGTTGCCTCTAGCTTTGGAAGATCACCTCACGCTAGGAAATAGGCATCATCCTAGGCCCAACCAAAGTTTTACATAAACTAGTATTAACAGAATTATTTTGTAGAACCGGCTTTGCTAAAAATCTGCTAAAAACCCGTTTACAGAAAACTCATCACTAATTCTCTGTATCCAAACAACCACTAAGTGATGAAACTCAACGTGTCCAAAACACCTAACACCTAACACCTAAGAGAAAAACAGAGATAGAGAGGGACCCGGGGTTTAGAGACCTGTATCAAGTCAATTTGGATCGTTTGTTTTTGTGGTTGGACGGCCCACATAAGGCAATACTACATCAAATTTCTGATAGTATAGTGGGTAGTTAGGGGCATTTCAGGTAGTTCGTTGTTTTATCAATCCGACTTCCTGGAGACAGGTGGTTGTTCCTATAATGATTGGGACGAGCCGGTGATGTCATCCCTGTTCCCACCTGAGAGGTGGATGCACCTGATTCGCGAGGTGCTGCTGCACTTCACATGCTGGCTCTTGTCGAGAGATGTGCGCCGCCTGCGTCGTCCCGTTCATCGACTGGCTGAGCTCCGCCGCGTCGATACGGTATATGATACGGTATATGCATGCTGACCTCCTAGGGAAAATGCATCCTTTGGTTCCCGCACATTGTTTTGCTTGAGGTTGTGATATTTGTTTATGTTGGAGGGGATTCGAATGTGGCAGCATGTCTCCCTCCCAGCCAAAGACCCTTCCAACCAAGTGTTCTATATTAGGATTCCGGATGCACCAGCGTCTTAACCACGTGGGTTCAACTTGACTGTCTTTTTGCTGATTAAGAAATGATCATTGGCTTAATGGCTCCCACGTACGTTGCTTCTGTGATTACATTAGCATCGTGGGCTTTGGTCTTGAATGTTTTTCTTTTGTTTTAGACTTGTAACTTTAGTTTGTTTGTCCTTTAACCTTGATTCAACGAAATATCAACGTGTGCTTTCGCTATAGCTTATTCGACCGAGTTGCATGGTTGCTCAAAACGCACGTGTAACTGCACGCTGTCCAGAAAATTGCAAAGACAGTCAAACAAAATTCCACGTCAAGTTGCACTATCTATTAATTCCTTAGTTTAATGCAAGTTGCATTTCTTTGAAGAGAAGTTCACCTACCGATGAACAAAACTTTAGTTTTGTTCGCACCGTTAACCGCATGTGCCGATCGAGGCCAAGTCATGGGAAGCAAGCACTAAACCTTGCTAATTAATTTCCTCTGCTATATAACTAACTCCACAAGTCACTTGTAGTAGATACGTCCGCCGCTTCTCGCTTGAAACCATGGCGATCAATTTCATTTGCTTGCCAAGTACCAAACCGGCATGGATCTTGGCGCTGCTGCTCAACCTGGTCATGATGATTCAAGTCTGCGGCCAACCTCCCTCTGGTAACACAAGCCATATCCTCCTAGCTTTTCCGTTGTAGATCCAACAGTTCTTTAAGCTATGCTCCATCTGCATGCAGTACAGTTATGTTTACTTCAGCATGCAACTTGAAGAAATCTTAACATTCATACATTATCAACTTCTGAATATCCGGTGGCACAATCCCAAACTGTTGGGAGTTGGAACACATGAAATTGATACATATTCTCCCTTGTACATATAGGGTTCATAAGCATCGACTGTGGATTGAGAAACAGAAGTTCGTACAACGACAGCGCCACCGGGCTACGGTTCGATCCTGACAGTGGATTTGTCGAGGGTGGCATGAGAAAACAGATTTCTCAAGAGTTTATGGCTGATGCCGAAAATGAGCAACAAAAAACCCTGAGGAGCTTTCCTGACGGCTCAAGGAATTGCTATACGCTGCCATCCACAATGGGTAAGAAGTATCTATTGAGATCCACATTTACTTATGGCAACTATGATGGGTTGAACAAGACTCTGGACGGGTCGCTCTTTCTGTTTGGGCTCCATCTCGGCGTTAATTTCTGGGATATGGTGAACTTGACAAACTTCAACCCAATGGCTGCGGGATGGAGCGAGGTGCTCACCGTTGCTCCGAGCAACTCCATGTCTGTCTGCTTGGTAAACTTCGGTTCAGGGATTCCCTTCATATCCTCGTTGGAGCTAAGGCCACTCGAAGATACGATGTACCCTTTTGTCAATACTTCTGTTTCAATCAACCTTATTGATCGAGTCAGATATGGCAACATCGCCGACTTAATCACAAGGTGAGATGAGGGGTCCCGTCCGTCCATAATAATTTTGGAGTAGATCTAAGTTGTGCCTACCAATGGTTTTCGATTCAATTTGCTAGCTTAATCCATAAAGTGTATGCTCCTTTTTTCCTTTATCCTACAATTGCTTCTAACAAAAGCTAATACAAGTAAATCTTAAGGTGATGAGTAGTCAGGGTTGCTAAATCCCGTACAAATTGCAAGTAAATGCCAAACTGTACCGTGCTAGCTATTTATCTGTCTTTTTTGTGTCCTTGTGTTTGATTAAGGTATCCGACGGACAACTATGACCGCATTTGGTACAATCACACCACAGACTACCCCTGGATGAACCTCAATACTACCAATAAAGTGGAGACCCTCCCTGGCAATAACTTCTTCAATATACCGTCGGTCATCATGCAAAATGCCTTGACCTTAGACATGAACTACTCCGGGATGATTATCTCCTCGACGCCACATCCCAATGTAGACACTAAGAGCCGACAGATTCTCCCAATCTTTCACTTTGCCGAGATCAATGCGAGCAACCCGAACAGGAGGTTCGACATCTACAGCGCCGGCGAATTGCTGTTCTCAGACTTCTCCCCTTCACGATTCCAGGTGGACAGCATGCACCAGAACGGACGGTTCTTGCGCAACCCAAATGCAACCTTTCTCCTGAACAACACGGGCAGCTCGACACTCCCGCCGTTGATCAACGCGTACGAGCTATACTTCCTCGTTCGGATGGATAACCTCACTACTGACTCAAAAGATGGTAAGCTGATGTATATACTGCACGTTCATTACACACTTATCATTTAGTACGTATATGACAGATTCACGTGATCGTGATGCAATTTATTCAGTTGCTTGAATAGCACCTCCAGCTGCATGCACACGTTAATAAAGAAATGTTAATGAGCGGGATACCACTATGTAGGCCCCCAAAGATTCTCGACTCCATTTGGTATTGTCACGATTCGCATTAAAGTAGTAGAAACAAGTTCATCAGCCGGTGGGCTCACTAGTTGAGTAAACCGGAATATAAAGGTCAAATTGCCAATGAGCCATGGCCAAGACCATAGTTGAGGAATGAATTCATACAATTTATTCAATTATATGAAAAGATAAATACTTGCATCTGAAATAACTTTGCAAATTGTTAATATGACCTGCCACTTAGGCTGTTGGAGATGCTTCGGCTAGGGAAAGGGGAGAGATGGGAGAAGTTAGGGTAACTTCCAGTATACTTCATTCATGGGAGGTATCTCCTTGTATACACGGAGACACCCTGAGGAAATCCAAACCTTGAAAACTAACCTCTATCTTTCGAAGTCCAATCTCGAAATGGAAAGGATGCCCTCATATAACACAACTACTTAAGTTAATGTTTTCATCTTTTTAATACATATAAGCCCTATAACCAACATATACATGTTTTTTATTTCGGGTTCATATTTTTCCGTCTTTTTCCTATTGTAGTCAATTACATGAAAGAAGTCAAGAACCACTACAATTTGACACGGGTAAACTGGAATGGAGATCCGTGCTCCCCAAGAGAATATTCTTGGGAAGGTTTGACTTGCGACTACTCAAAGAGCAACCAGAATCCAAGGATTGTTTCAATGTAAGAACATAATACCATATACATTTGAAATTAAAGAATTGGATTTTAGTTTTTTTAACAATTTAAGTGCATAAGTTTAATGCTCCACAAAAGCCCCCTCCTGACTTAAGTGTTTCTCCAGATATATATTGTTATGTATAATATTTCACTATACAGACACTTGGTCATGTTTCTTACCGGCTAAGATCTTTATAACACAGATAATTTATTTGAAAAGAAGAACATGTAATTTATTATAAACCTTGACCACAGAAATAAGCTTACATAATCTTGAAAATATATGTCAGCTCGATGAAATCACTAGATTCATAGAACTTGTTGTAACATGAGTTGCTTTCGCAGAAATCTCTCTGCGAGTGGATTGAAAGGTGGATTAGCCGTATCATTGATGAACATGGTATCACTAGAATACATGTAAGTGGTACTTACCACAATTTTATGATATGCTAGACACTTATTGCGATTATGTTGGCATATTTTTGACCCCAAGCACAAAACCTATATAGGGATTTATCACACAACAATTTGACGGGAGCTATTCCAGACTATCAACTAAAGTCACTCAAAATTCTGTAAGTCTGAATGCATATTTGGTTCATGATATTGATTTCACGTGAATAATTTTAAAAATTATTTTCCAGCAACTTGTCAAACAACCAGCTCGTTGGGCCAATCCCTGATTCTATTCTTCGAAGATTTCAGGCTGGTTTGCTTGAATTAAGGTTTGACGTGCTGTATTGTGCAATTCATTGATATATTTATATTTCTGATCAAGCTGAAAACACACCAATAGGCTCAACCCAAGGTTCATTATCACCGAAATAATGGGCATTTAGAAACAATAGTTGCAAATATTATATAAATTATTGGTAGAAACACATTATGTTTCTTTAGCGTGCCTTCCCAAACAAGAGCTACACATGCTCACTTTCTACTTGTGCAGCAACACACTTCCATAGCTCAACCAGCTATATGCATAAACTCTCGTCAAATGCAACTATGTTGTGTGGCACCCAATTAGTGTGCCACAAAATAGTCATACTTTTGTGGTTCTTATTTATCCAAACGTACCCAAGTAGCATATACTAGCATCTAGTAACTACAAAATGATTTATCATTTGCGAGCCTTCAACATGAGAGGAAGATAATGACCTACTCATAATGGGATGCGATTTGAAAACCATGCAGTCTGTTAATTTAGAGGTTGGATGTCCTTATAAGAACTATTAGAGGGTTAGTCGTGCTAGAAAAGGGAGGTATGTTACAATCATAATTTAGTAGAGCCGTTGTAGCTAATATGTTTGAGAGATTATTTATTGATATGTTGTGAATTTGTGTCACAAGATTGGAAGGCAACCCCATATGCTCAAAAGTCAAAGATACATACTGCTCAAATAAGAAGAAGAACGCCATACAAACAATGGTTATTGTAGTGACTGTTCCTGTGGTACTGGTATCCCTCCTAGTATTGATGTGCATAATCTGGAAGTTATGCTGGAAAGGTAAAATATAACTTTTACGCTCTAAAATCCCCTTTCATTGCTGCAACAAAAATAGGTAGACATGAAACAACAAATTCATACCTAAACTTTCATGTAAACGTAACTTCTTGACTATGCAGGGAAGTCAGACCATGAGGATTATGCCATGTATGAAGAGGAAACTTCCCTACATGTTGACATCAGACGATTCACATATGTAGAGCTCAAGCTCATAACAAATGACTTCCAATCAATCATTGGAAAAGGAGGTTTTGGTATTGTTTATCATGGCAAACTGGAAAATGGTGATGAAGTAGCCGTTAAGGTGTTGATGGAAACATCAATAGAGGACTCAACAGACTTCCTCCCTGAGGTATAAGACGAAACTAACATGGTCAAATCATGGATTCTTCAATAGACAATATACAATAAAACAGCAAGATAAATATACCCTTTATAGAGTCCATACGTAATAAATGCAATTGGCTTGTATGTTTGGTAACTATATATATTCTTACAGGTACAAACCTTGTCCAAAGTTCATCACAAGAATCTTGTGACTTTGAAAGGATATTGCCAAAACAAGAAGTGCCTCGCTCTCATTTATGACTTCATGTCAAGAGGGAATCTTCAACAGCTCATAAGAGGAGGTTTGTTTATTAATTTATACCTTTTATTAATTAATGTTTATATCAAACATTGTTGACTTGTTAGGTTGTATTTAAATTTGTATAGATGTTGTGTGTGATGTAAATCAATAAATTTTAACCTTAAGCGAAACCTAAAATCAGTGAAATCTAAAATGCAGGTTGACAAATTCAGGGTTTTAATTCCTCCAGAACAAAAAACCAAAATAGACACCTTGAGCACATGGTCTAATTAACCCTTGGGATACAAGTACTTCTCAAATTATATGAATATATGGTGTTTTGTAGAGTAATATAAAAAATCATAGGAATGTCCATAAGTAAATGCATTTGAGTTGCCTAGACTGTTATTGTTACTCTGAGTAAATGCATTTGAGTTGGTGGACCTAATTTACTATGTATATATAGATGATATAGTAAGAAGTAAGGCCTTAGATGCACATTCTTGAAGTCATAACCATGGAATGTTCAATTAATTGTCCATAGATATGTGGCTAAGAAACTGAGGAAAGCATAGTTACACTCCTAGAGTCATAACCATGACATGATGGAATTATAAGCATCTTTCAAAGCCAGAAAGAAAGAAATCAACTCTAGAGGAAAATTTTAAACTAATAATGTAATAGTTGGTTCTCTTGTTAATTTGATTTGGATATAACAAAAACTCCCACAAAGAGAAGGAAAAGCATCAGCCGCCTCTCGAATATCAAAGCTCAGTTTTATCCAGGTTTAAGATCTTAATATATCAATTGGTTCCATGCTCAACCATTAAGGAAGTGTGCATAATTTGTTAGCTTGAATATATGTGCAACATGATAACAATAATAGTAATAATTGTGGTGGTGGTGGTGGTGGTGGTAGCATTAGTTGTGGTTGTAGTGGTGGTAGAAGTAGTAGTAGTAATAATAATGGTAGTAGTACCAATAATAATAACATACATTTATGTGCTATGCACATATCAAGGAACTTTTAATAATCTCGTATGTCTTGATGCAGGAGATGACTATAGTTTGAATTGGGAACAACGACTTCATATTGCACTTGATGCTGCACAAGGTCCATATTTCAATTATTTATTTATTTCATGTATTGTATGTATGTATGCTTGTTTTGACTAAGTATGGACTTCAATAAACTATAGGGCTGGAGTATCTACACGAGTCATGCACCCCATCAATAGTTCACAGAGATGTAAAGACCCCCAACATCCTTCTAGACAAGAATCTGGTGGGGATAATATCTGATTTTGGGCTTTCCCGTGCTTTTAATGATGCTCACACACACATATCTACTGTTGCTGCTGGCACTCTTGGCTACCTCGACCCCGAGTACCATGCAACTTTCCAACTCACAGTCAAGACAGATGTTTATAGCTTCGGCATCGTGCTTTTGGAGATCATCACTGGCCAGCCCCCAGTATTGATGGAGCCTCAAACCTTCCATCTACCAAACTGGGTACGCCATAAGATTGCCATGGGCAATATTCATGACATCGTGGACAAGAGATTGTTGGATCAGTATGATGCTAGTTCGCTCCAGAGTGTGGTAGACCTCGCCATGAACTGCGTCGAAAACGTAGCCATCAACAGACCGACCATGACCGAGGTTGTTTCAAGGCTCAAAGAGTTGTTGCCAGTAGTTTCAAGCGAAAAGCAGTCTGTTTCTGCTTCAACTAGTAGTATGAACCCCATGGATGCTGAAATTCGAAGGCAATTTCAGTTGACGATTTCAGTAAGCAACGTCGAGAACTCCTTCCAGTCTGGTTATTCCGGTGGAATGTCAGAATTAATCCCTTTATCTGGACGGTGAAAGGGAAACTCCTACGACTGAGTTATTGTTGCATCGGCTTAGTCAAAGTTTGGTAATCTGATCAAATGTGTCCTTGTTTGTTGTTCATAAACTGTAATCAATTCATTTTATGCTTCTGGCACGTCTGTGGTGTTTTCCTTTCTGTTCTGTTCTTGTGAGAACTCTGCTACTTATCTCACACATAGCTGCATTCCCTCAAAAAGAAAATCTCATGGCTGCAGGTTATCACAGTACAAGCGTGTATGTCATTTGGGGACGCTTTCAGTTCACGCCTAGGTCCTGGAAGAATAATTCATCGTAACCAAGTGCAAACTTGCACAGTGTGAAAAAATATTTATAACCTGCATGGTTTCCGTATGCACTGCAGTCATACCGATGAATTATATGTCTTACAAGCTGTGCCCATGGTTGTGCAGCCTTCCACAGGCGACCAAGCACTATAGTCGTTCCTCTTCCGAAGCTAGTGACCGAGATCACCTCGTCGAAAAAGAATTTTATTTTGATGGACACCAAACATGACGCTACATTTAAGAAACATCATCTAAAAATTCAGTAAAATCTGGAAATCGACGTGCATGTATATTGTGAGAAGGGACATATCGGATTTTTTCTTGGAAAAGGGGAGCATGTATATTACCTGATGGAACATATATCTGTGAATTTTTTTGATCTTTTCCTGAAAATTCACAATTTTTATCTCTATTTCTTAACCAAAACTTACAGGTGCATACTCCATTTTATGATGTAGCTCTGAGTTTTCTCCAAATTGTTTTTGAACTATCTGGAGAGGTCAACCAGGAGTAGTTGCTGCTGTGAACATACCAGAATCCGTTCTAATATAAGCCCAGTTTGGTCATACTGGACAAGTTGTTTTTCTTTTAGCCACCTAGCGATAGTTCCATACAGTTCGGTAACCTAGAATAGCGGACTGGTTCCAAGAAGGAATCATCGTGTCCAACCGCACCAGTTCGTGTTTTTTTTAAACCACTAAACCGACTATATAAATAAAAATAGAAACTAGATAATTTCCCGCAACAAAAAAGAAAGAAAGAAATATCACTTGTTATCAATGTATTAAATAGCGGGCCATGCCTTTTAGTAGCGGCTCGGCCAGAAGCTATGAAAAGCTATAGCGGAGCTAAGCCCATTTAGCGTTTTTCATAAATCATGAAGAATTGAAAAAATAAGTATACACAAAGGCATCATATATAATATCTCATATACTTAACATATTACATATACTCCCTCCGTAAACAAATATAAGATTGTTTAGATCACTACTTTAGTGATCTAAACGCTCTTATATTTCTTTACATAGGGATCAAAATCCAAGAACCAATCAGGTGTCCTAATTAAATAACCAAGCTACGTACCAATGCATCACATATATAGAAAGAAGAACAAAAAATAATGCAGAAAGTTGGTTCTGTATAGCGGCTTAGCGGGCTAAATGACTCTGAATTTAGCGCTACAACGGGAAATAGCGGGCTATTAGCGTCATTTTCAATTTTCCGTTATAGCAGGGCTATAGTGAAGCTATAGCCGGCTATTTAAAACTTTTCTTGTTATAATGGGCTACATCACTGCAGCCCATTTAGGGTGTCGCAGAGGCGGCAGGAGCCCCCGCGCCGCTTAAAGTGGCGTGTAGGAGCTCCCGCATGTGGTTTGTTTCCATGGCAGAAACGAGAGACGAAATATAAGAGCATCCTTAACCGATCCGACTTCTCCCCTATACGGCGGACAACCCAGATACGGCCCAGATAGAAAACCCCACCCATCTGGACCCAGTAATCAGCCCAAAAGCCCGGGCTATCGGCAACCCTCATACCCAGAGTTGTGGCTGCTCGGACGCATCCGCCATGTCGGATATGACATGCATATCGGACCCATCCCAAATCGCCTAAATAAGACGGAACCCTCGCCCAACTTGCATCGTTTGGCACAATTATGCCCTCTCCCTTGCTTAGCTCCGCCTCCCCTTGCCTAGCTCTGCCGCTGTTTCGGCCTCCTCACCGCTCCCCCGCACCCCTGCCGTCGTCTAGACTCCCGATGGGGCGTTCGTGGAAGATGGCTCAGTGGCTGCCGGAATGGTCTTGCGAAGGCGGGATGGTTCGGTCGTGTTTGCTGCATATCGGTATTTATTCAATTGCAACGAAGCGCTTGAAGTGGAGAGACATGCGATAATGCTGAGTATGGCTGTTCTAATGCCGTCAGACTCGTTGATGACTCGTTGTGAATAAGTCAAGTAAAAGTTCAGATTGCTCAGGTTGTGAATAAGTCTTTAATAGTTGGTACAGAGTTTACTTTCATAGAGTGCAAAACAGGGTTGCAGATTATCTATTTACCATGGAATAAAACTCATATGAAACCCAAAAAAGAAAAAACATCCTTGATTTTTTTTCTAAACTATACGACAACTCGTTCGCCAAATCGAAAGATCCATCCGAGTCCCAACACGTTACGAAGGCCCAACAATCTATATGGCCTTCTAGTACCCCATGTCTCTCTCATTGCTAGCTTGACAGAAACCCTAACCACCAACCGTCGCAGGCCCATCGATATCAACGACATGGACGTGCTGGAGCACCACGACGTGCTGGCCGACATCCTCCGCCATCTGCCGCCCCGCAGCCTCGCCGCCAGCCGCTGCGTGTGCGCGGCCTGGCGCGCAGCCGTCGTCCGTCGACGAACCACCACCTGCTGCGCGCCGAACTGCTCCCGCTCTCGCTCCACGGCGTCATCTACCAGACCCAAGATTCGTTCATCACCAAGATCTTCTCCCGCACTTCCACGGCCGACCGCGTCGTCGCCGCCTTCCGTGGCCTCGACGACAACTTGCCTGAACTTATGGACTGCTGCAACGGCCTCCTCCTATTCTGGGACTACGTGCTAAACCCCGCCACCCGGCAGGTGGCGCCGCTGCCCTCGCAGCCGCGCCCCTGCGAGGCAATGGACTGTACTCGTTGCATTGCTGGGATGATCACTACCTCATCTACGACCCTACCGTGTCGCCACACTTCGAAGTGATCTTGGTGCCATAACCTCACCACGACATTCCGGTGGGTCATATCTCCAGCCATACTTGCGGTCACGGATCAGTCGTCTCTGCAATGGAATGGCCACCTTCGCCCTACATCATGCATGTCTTCTCCTCAAAGACCGGGAGCTGGGAGAAGAGGTCATTCCGGCGACAGGGAGAGGCCGCCGGAGCACTCGCCGACGTCAAGATCAAACTGCCGAATCTCGTATGCTTTTTATACCACGTCGCCTATTGGCGGGAGGCACTCTATGTTCGTTGTGGAGCCGGCTTTATTATGAGGTACTCACACAAACCATAAGTTTGCTCATAGTAGGGACTATCATACACTAGTATTATGCATATGGTACTATATCTTCAATACATACTTACGATACAGTATCACAGTATGATAAGGAAACCTCTTTTTCTTAATTCAATCGAGTCGTGAGTGTCACCTCAGCTAAATTGCCTATTCATTTCGTGCATGATACTTGCTATTATTTCCATTACAGGATTTTTTTTATCACACGCTTATTTAGAGACTGTTGGTTTTAACTTCTTTTTCATACCAAGATATGCAATTTGTGTCATTAATGTAATAATAAATTGCAGATTTTGCTTTCTACAGGATAGATTTGCGAAATGACATGTATCAAGTTATTGAGTTGCCAAAGGGAAGAGAAGGAACACCTCGTTTAGGAAAATCGAAGAACGGTGTGTATTGCGCATTGCGCCACGGACGATGCACATTTGAGGTTTGGTTCCTGGATGAATCATATGGTTGGATCAAGTGGGTGTTCAAGAATAAGGTCAACCTCGAGCCTATAAGAGGAGATTTTGGTAAGAATCATGCCGACGAACAATGGATAGTACAATCATGTGATCCACTAATAAAGCAGGATGAGTCAAAGACTAACATCAACCTTGAGCGCGTAGATGACAACAACCAAGCACCGGTGGAAGATGCTTATGATTGGAGCTCCGACAATGAAAATGCTATTGACACCGTAGAATGGCCTGGAGGTTGCAACTCCAATGCCTACATTGGTCCTACTTTTGAGTGTCTTGGATTTCACCCCTACAAAGAAATCGTCTTGTTCAACAACAGTAAGAGAACACTAGCCTATCATTTAAAAAGCTCAAAGTTTCGGCATTTGGGCAAGATGGTAGTCAATGGCCTGAATATGGGAATGGAAGAGTCTTTTCCATACGCTCCATGTTGGGTGAGGAACTTACCTGGAAGTAGTTAATTGCAATATCTGATCTACATTTATTTATTTTGCAGTTTCAAACATGAGTAATTGCGATATTTTTAGGGAGTCTATTTGGCACTTGACGTATTTTAAAAAGGCCTTTTACGGTACATCCTTTCAATAAGAGCCGTCCATTTTGCTAACCCAATGAGTCAAATATATCCAACCATATTGTCCTGCGTACTTCAAAATCCACCACTCAAAATGGTAAAATCAGACAGAATCTATTTTTTCTTTGGCGACAGGCATAATCCATTCATATGGGTAGAGGTGCAGAGCCCTCCGCTCTCCGTGTTCGATTGGTTAGATGTGAGTTCCGTCCGTCCGCTGGAATGAATTTGGCCTGGCTCAGCTAGCTGCTGCCTGGGCTGTGCGACCCGACACACTAGTTCGGGCGATCCCCTCAGCCAGCTGAAAATTGTCCAGAATCCAGGCGATACGGCAAGACGCGCCGTAAAACTGGCCCAGATTTAGGTACAAAACACAAAAACTTGTCAAATCTCACAATCCGTATGTCTAGGCCAGAATCCCTTGCCACTCCCGCCCGCGGCCGCCGCACGTGTGCTGCTGCTGTCTTAATCCACGCGTCGTCTTTGGTTCTGTTAAAATACCTATGTATTCATGTCTTCTACGTAGTTGGGAGTCTGATGTGTTCAGTTGGTGTAGAGATTTAATCATATCTCTTATATATCTTGTCTTACATGGTATACAAAGGCTAGCCTCTTCCAACGAATGTAAACATGGCTGGCTGTCCAATAAAGGATGGCAGGGGCTTCGGCAGGGAGACCCTATATCCCCGCTTCTCTTTGTCATCGCCATCGACCCGCTCCAAAAAATTCTAGATGTGGCAACAAAGAAGGGGCCCCTCCATAAAATCCGGGGAAGGGGGCCATGTTGAGGACCTCCCTTTATGCGGACGAAGCAGCCGTCTTCCGGTCTCCAATCAAGCAGGATGTTGATAACTTTGCAAGCATTTTGAGGGGTTTTGGGGAAGTCACGGGCCTTTGCACCAATTTCCTAAAGAGCTCCATGGTGCCCATTTGCTGCAACCACCTTGATGCGGGTCACCTAACTCAAAGCCTGCCGGCTGCGCGGGCGTTGTTTCCTTTGCGATACTTGGGACTCCCCATCTCCGTGTGGAAGCTGAAATTGATGGACCTTCAATTCCTTGTGGACAAAGTGGTAAGCAAGTTGCCAACGAATGACGGCCGAAACATCACCACCATTGGGCGAACAGCCCTTGTCAAGTCCGTCATCTCTTCCAAGGTGGTCTACCCCACCACCCCGTTAGTCATCCCGCCAACCATCCTCCACAACGTCAACAAGCTCGGAAGAGCTTTCGTATGGTCTGGTTCGGACAAGACATCAGGGGCTAAATGCAAGGTGAATCGGGAGAAAGTTTCCCGACCACTTTCGTATGGAGGGCTCAGTGTCCTCAGCACCGCCAAGTTGATGAGGGCCCTCCGTTTACGATGGCCATGGTATGAATGGAAAGAGCCCACCAAGATGTGGGTGGGGATGGGAAACCCATACAATGCGGAGAACCTCAATTATTTTCTATGCTTCCACCACCATCACCTTTGGTAACGGCGTGAGGACCCCCTTCTGAGATTCACCTTGGCTTCTTGGGCGTACACCAACAGACATTGCCCCCGCTAATTGATGAAGCCTGCAAGAGAAAAACATGGAAGGTCAAGGAGGCCCTCAAGTGCAACGCGTGGATCCTCAAGATAAAAAAAAGCCCATCAACGTCACCGCCGAGCACATCACGGAGTTCTTCGCTCTTTGGATCCTACTAGATGATGTCCACCTTGATGAGCTCACAGAGGATGAAGTCATTTGGAAGCATACGAGCAGTGGCAGTACTCGGCTGCATCAGCATATAAGGCGCAATTTGGGATGGTCCTTTCGCCCATGTATAGGATGATTTGGAAAGTTTGGGCAGCTCCAAAGGTAATTTTTCTTTGCTTGACTAGCCGTTCAAGATAGAATCTGGACGGTTGATAGATGGGCAAAGCGAGGTAGCCAAATGGTGATGTTTGCCCTCTTTGCAAGAGGAGGCAAGAATGTGGACCCCATCTCTTCTACAAGTGCCGCTACCCCCGGTGCCATTGGTCCTTGGTCCTTGGGAAATTCTCCATGCTCGAGCTTGACATTTCCTCTTGGCCCTTGTTTGACACGGTTGAAGAGTGGTGGGCAAGCACTTGCGCTGACGGCACGCCAAATCAACAAGCCAAGGCCACCATCACCATGCTTGTCTCTTGGAAAGTTCTGGAATGAGCGGAACGCAAGGGTTTTCAAGCATAAGAGTTCCACATTGCCAATCTTTGTTCCTTCCATGTCCACCGAGGAAAACCTTTGGGTCATTGCCAGAGCAAAGAACTAAGGTATTTTATTGCGTGTGAGTAATCCGCATGTCGTGTATTTCGGTGGCTTGTAACAAACTCTATTCTCTCTTATTTAATGGATGAGGCAAAACTTTTGCCTCTGTTTCAAAATAAACATGGCCGCCTCTTCATATTCCTCTACACCGCTGGCCTCCAGCCCTTTCAGCCAACAAGTAACGGACCATCTCACCCAAAACAGCATCCTCCTCTGGAAGGCCCAAGTACTCCGACGGACTACACGCAGCAGGATCTTCAGCTAGCTCAATGGAACCACCATCCGTGATGGAATTACCATGATCACCAGGTACTCGCCTATGTAATGGGGTCTATCTCCTAAGAGGTCCTAGATAAAATCTCCTACATCACCTCATCGCCGTTGTGGAAATCCATCACCAACATGTTCTCGTCCCAATCTCAGGCGAGGATGATCGAATTGCGTACCTGGCTCGCAAACACGAAGAAGAGCAACATGTTAGCCACAACATAGTTCACGACGATGAAGGGGATCGTGGATGAGATGGCTGCAATCGGAAAGAAGTTAGATGATGATGATTCGATCTTAGATCCTTGCTGGGGTGGACAATGACTACAATAAATTTGTCGGCGCCAGCTACGCCATATCTGGTCGTGGTGATCAGCCACCTCTCACCATCGAGGACCTCTACGGTGCTTCTGTCGGTAAAGGGGTCTCTTGACACCCAGAACCGGGGATACACAGCCAACATAGCAAACAAAGGGGGCGAGGATACAACATCGGACCTAACTGGAACAACGGCAGATCTGTTAGTCGCAACAACAGCGGTAATGATGCCTATTCAGGAAGTGGTGGTGGCTATCAATCCAATGGTCGCTAGAGAAAACAAGACAACTATACTAGTTACTAGAGTGGTGGTAGCTATCCAGGCAACGACAATGAAGAAAAGCATAAAATTTGTCATCGAGATGGTCATGCTATCGCTGTTGGAAGCAGTTTGATAAGCACTGCCATACACCCACGACAGTACTGAAGAACATATCGAACAATGCCGACACGTCCTATGGAGTGGAAACAAACCAATTGGTACGCCGACACATGGGGGAGTGATCACATTACTAGTGAGCTAAACAAGCTCATAGTTCATGATCGCTACAATGGTCAAGATCAAATTCATGCTGCTAATGGACCAGGTAAGCAAATAGCACACCGATGGTGCTAAATCCGCCAGATATCAAGGTAGGGGATTCTAAGCTAGGCATCTAGGAGCGATTGGAACAAAGACATGGGGTTTACCTAGTTTTAGGCTCTCTGAAGATCGAGCATTTTTGAGATGGCAAAATCACAGTCCCTTGCCTCTCATGATTGATCTTCCTCTTCGCCATTCGCATAGCGGTTGGGAATCTCCATCAATCGGCTCAGTGTAGAAACATCTGAGTGAACAAGTAAATTCAAATCATGTTATCTCACACCTTGCTTAAAAGCGTGAATCCCCTTATGCTCATTAACATTCTGCACCGAATTATGCAGTGTAATCAATCTCTAAATATACCCTCGTAGAGTCTCACTCGCTTTCTGAACACAAAGTTGCAACTTGGTCAAACCTCGAGACCACTTGTAAGTGCCTCCAAAATTCTTCGCGAACACCTTGTGTAAATCTTCCCAACAGTAGATATTGCTAGGCGGTAGCTAGTCGAGTCAAGCTCGGGAAGATCTCTCCAACATAAGTGGCATGTGCTTCATAGCAACCTCATCATCACCACCGCCGATCTAAACTGCAACACGGTAGTCGTCAAGCTATGTCTTGGGCTTGTAGTTCCCATTGTACTTGTTAACTCCAGATGCTGACAAGAACTAGTGTGGAATTGTGGCTGAATGAATATACTGACTGGAGCATAAAGGTCCCACAGGACTAGAGCCACTCGGGTAATCTCTTTCATAACAAACCCGTTCTGCCCGACCTCGGTCCTCTTCGGACTGAGTCAAGTGATCTCAAGCATCATAGGGGCCATCATCTCATCCTCGCGGTGAACACGTGCACCCTCATACGTGTAGCAAAAGAATATTGAACCAGTTGTAATATGTGAAATATATTTGAAACGGAAAAAATGGAACATGCTAGTTACCCAGTGACAAGATCCTCGTAAATACTGAATAAACTCTAGACATTTCTATTTACATATATGTAATCCTAAACCAGAAACCGATGTGAGGATATTTCTGAGATCCGCGTAAAAATGGAACCTGTTGTACTTTAAAGATGCACAGAGAGAGATATATACTATGTTCACCTGGGTATTACAAATCAATTTTTGAAAGCATGCAGATTCATTTATCTTATTTTACCATATCACGAGAATTTTGTATAAATATCTGTTTAGAGCGTAATTCGACGAAAATTAGAGATTTAACTTTCATTATGAACCCAACTTAAACGTAGCACAATGCATGCACATCTTTCAATATTTTTTTTGCGGGTATTCGATATTAGACCTTACAGCACATCATATTTGATATTACTAATCATATTTAGCAATATTGTCATTTAATTAAATTATAAAAAATGTATAAACTATTATTGTGATTCTCTCTGAAAATAAGCCTTAAATAAATATAAAAGTTAAGTATAAATATTAAATCTATGTTACCTCATCCCATAGTAGGATTTTGATCTAACACAAATAAAATGATTTGCGGACGCGACGCAGCAGCATGTTGGCACCCTCCGTTGTCGTGTGTCGAATGGAAAACGCCACTTACGCGAGAGCACCAGTTAACAGAAACAGAAATAGTTCATCATGAGCGCAATTCTGATAGGTTTTTGTAATGAAGTCTATAGGGGATGACCTTACTGTCTCGTCATCAGTTGTCGCGAGAATTGCGCACTGCAAGCTTTACATGCCCTGTTTATCTCTTATTACTTATTTACTTCAATGGATGTTTTCATTTGTTTTTCAGGAAAAAATGAATTTTGATTAACAGATTGAATAAGGCATTAGTGTCAAAAAAATTAAAATAATAGTTTTATATGATATATTTAAAAATAAATTTGTTTCATCAATGTAGAGAATGAAAAAGTTATATTACAGAAAATTAAAGAAAATGAGTTACTGTAAATAAAATGTTCATCGCGCGTTTGAAAATAGTTTAGCTCGTATCCAAAACATGTTCATCACAAAATGTACAATAGGTATATTTATCACACATGCCAAAAGGGGGATGCATGTAACAGATAATTAACAGTTAGTAACAAAAGGGTGATGTGACAAGCTAAGCAAAACTACCATGCACGAATGGCACGTAATAAGTGTTGTACTCGACATAGCTTTGCACCAGTTACGGAGAAAAGAGAACATGGCTGACAGTTAAGACTATCTGGTTGAAGAGTGTGTGAAGAGGAACACTATCTGGGTCCTAAGCCTGACTATGCCAGAGATAGTACCAATAAATGCAACAACAAATATAGACTGTAGTAGAACAATTCGATACCTAAGAAGCTAACTATAATGCAACCACTCCATTCAATTTCACGAGCAGTGCTCCAAGCTCCTCTAACCATCAGGTGAAACAAGCAAGTGAACAAATTGAGAGGATGATCTACCACATTTAATCCTCGGCTAGAACAATACTTAGAAACAGAAAACTGATGTATATTGAATGAATACTTAGTTATTAAAAAAACCACTGGATTATCTTTAAGGCCTTGTTTGGTACAAAGGGAATGGGATGGTTTTGAGGGGACTATCCCTGTGTGGGCCAAAAACCTCTGAAATCCCAACGAGTCATGGGCTTTCCCCAGGCGAGCTACCCTGATCCACGAAAACCCCTCCGACCCACGTTGTTCAGAGCCCGAGAGAGGGGGGCTCGTGGATTTGGGAGAAAACAATGTTGGCCGCTGCCTGCTCAACGCGCCAACGCCAGACACCTCCTCAACACGCCGCCCAACGACGCCTCGACGCCGGCGGACCTCCTCCGACATATTGGCCGCCAGTGTATTTTTTCAGATTCATGATCTTCTGCCAATAGGAAAGTGCATAACCGAGTATATTGTTCACTAACTTGACATGGAAGACTAAGAGCAACCTAATTGGTTTCCTTTCTATGTGGCGTTCTTGTTCTGGTTACCTACAAGTAGTACTATTACTGAATTTTAAGTGAATTGTAGAATGCTTACTGTCTCTTGGTTGGCTCGTTGCTGGTTAGACCTGCCGTTGCTTGTTGTCGCTTGATATGGGTGAAGACGGGGACCTTGGTCACGGCTCTTTTTATCTCTTCGATGGAGGAACGTACGAGGGGTGGAGGAGGAGGTCGAACCATCACAACGATGGCAGATCCCTAGACATCGATGCGAGAAAGCAAATCATGTCTAGCCACGCGCGACTGTGCCATCCCATGATCCGAGCACTGTGCTGGAAGATCCTACATCCTAGCTGATGGCGCACAAATCGCAACCAGCAGGTAAGCTAAACTTGCTTAAAAAACGCTAATCGAACCTATCTGCTAAATGCTTAACTGACGAAACTGAAAGTGTCCAAAACACCTAACACCTAACAGAAAACACAGAGATAGGGTGGAGGGAGCCGGGGTTTAAGCCTACAAGGCTACAACGTCCCCCTGTCATGTCGTGGGCACGCTCAAAGTGCAGCTCGTTCATCATAGCCGCGATGTAGCCTCACAGGTATATCTTGACGCTGTTTTCCCTTTTTTTTTTGAAAAAGAGACGAGTAGTGTTATCTTGACGCTGCACGCACTCGAGGAGCATCTCTACTGCACAACTTAACATGTAGAATCTAGGAAGAGTTAATGGTTACACGGCAGAACTCGAAGCGAGTCCTTCCCAGCGGTGTGGTGGTGCCGCTGCCGTGGTGGCCGGCAGGAGCAACGGGCAGTACAATGACCACTCTCTGGCAACGAGCAACAGGACCGGTGTCCTCTAATAAGCCTAGCATGAGGGGCCTTCTTCTGTGGTATTACATCATAGCTGCAGCTCATTCATCATAGCTGGACCATTCCTTGTGACACGGTCAAAATGAACTTGGCTTAAGCATGCAACTGATTTGTGGGTACAGATATCTGCGGAGCTGAGTAAGCTGGCGGCCGCCCAGACTACTAATTCATGCGAGCCAAAGCAAAGCGCCGCGTGCAATCACAGGAATGATTCCCAAGTGTCTTGGTCAAGCTCGCGTGGGCTGCTTGGAATGAGTTTAATCAATTAGCTCGCACGTTGTTTTGCTTGGGGTTGTGATATTTGTTTACGTTGGAGGGGATTCGAATGTGGCAGCATGTCTCCCAGCCAAAGACCCTTCCAACCAAGTGTTTTATATTTGGATTCTTAACCACGTGGGTTCAACTTGACTGTCATTTTGCTGATTAAGAAACTATCCTTGGCTTAATGGCCCCCGCATACGTTCGCCGCGACATTCCCCGGTGCACCACGCCATGACGAGGAGCAGTCGCTTATGTGATTACATTAGCATCGTGGGCTTAAGTCTTGAATGTCTTTCTTTTGTTTTAGACTTATAATTGTAGTTTGTTAGTCCTTTAACCTAGCATGGCAGACTGGTTCAATGAAATATCAACGTGTGCTTTCGCTATAGCCTATATGTTGCTTTTTGAACGCTAGCTTGGTTCACTAGGATGGACTCAATGTACGCGTGCGAAGAAAGATCCGCGTGTGCTTTCGCTGTAGCTTATTTGGGTCAAGTTGCATGGTTCATCAAAACGCGCGGGTTCCTGCACGCTAGTGGGAAAAATTGCAAAGACAGTCAAACAAAATTCCACCGCAAGATGCAGTGTCTCTATTAATTCCTTATCCTTAGATTAATGCAAGTTGCATCTCTTTAAAGAGAAATTCACCTACCAATGAACAAAATTCCATGGCAAGTTGCAGTATCTCTATTGATCCCATAGATTAATGCAAGTTGCATTTCTTTGAACCAAACTTTTTTTTTCTTCACACCGTACGCATGGAGGCCAAGTCATGGGAAACAAGCACTAATCCGTGCTAATTAATTATATTTCCTTCTTCTATATAACTAACTCCACGAGTCACTTGTAGCAGATACGCACGCCGTTTCTTGCTTGAAACCATGGTGAACAATTTCATTTGCTGGCCAAGTACCAAACCGGCATGGATCTTGGCGCTGCTGCTCAACCTGGTCATGATGATTCAAGTCCACGGCCAACCTCCTTCTGGTAACACAACCATATCCTCTTAGCTTTCCCGTTGTAGATCCTACAGTTCTTTAAGCTATGCTCCATCTGCATGCAGTACTGTTCTGTTTACTTCAGCATGCAACCTGAATAAATCTCGCGTTACAGTAATCTGAACATCCATACGTTATTATCAGCTTCTGAGTATGCAGTCACACAGCTAATGATCTTTGCATCAATCCCACACTGTTGGGAGATGGAATTGAAACACATGAAACTGATACATATTCTCCATTGTATAGGGTTCATAAGTATCGATTGCGGATTGAGAAACAGCAGTTCCTACAACGACAGCGCCACCGGGCTACGGTTCGATGCTGACGGTGGATTTGTCGAGGGTGGCATGCGAAAACAAATTTCTCAAGAGTTTATGGCTAATGCCAGAAATGAGCAACAAAAAACCCTGAGGAGCTTTCCTGACGGCTCAAGGAATTGCTATACACTGCCATCCACCATCGGTAAGAAGTATCTATTGAGAGCCATGTTTACTTATGGCAACTATGATGGGCTGAACAAGACTCTGGACGGGTCGCTGTTTCTGTTTGGGCTCCATATCGGCGTTAATTTCTGGAGTATGGTGAACATGACAAACCGGGGCGCAAGGACTACTGTACGGAACGAGGTGCTCACCGTTGCTCCGAGCAACTCCGTGTCTGTCTGCTTGGTAAACTTCGGTTCAGGGATTCCCTTCATATCCTCGTTGGAGCTAAGGCCACTCGAAGATACGATGTACCCTTTTGTCAATACTTCTGTTTCAATCAGCCTTTTTGCTCGAATCAGATATGGCAACGTCATCGATTATATCACAAGGTGAGATGGCAGGTCCGTCCATAATAATTTTGGAGTAGATCTAAGTTGTGCCAGCCAATGGGTTTTTATTCAGTTTGCTAGCTTAATGCATATATATATATATATATATATATATATATATATATATATATATATATATATATATATATATATATTCAGTTGTGTCTGCTCCTTTTTTCCTTTACCCTGCAATTAATTTCTTCTAACAAAAGCTAATAGTGATAAGTCTCAATGCGATGAGTAGTCAGGGTTGCTAGATTCCGTACAAATTGTAAGTAAATGCAAGCCTGTACCGTGCTAGCTATTTATCTGTCTTTTTTGTGTCCTTGTGTTTGATTAAGGTATCCAGTGGACATTTATGACCGCTTCTGGACAAGTGAATCCAATTCCTACCCCGCGGTGAACCTGAACACTACCAATAAAGTGGAGAGCCTCCCCGGCAACAACTTCTTCAATATACCGTCGGTCATCATGCAGAATGCCATGACCGTACACATGAACTTCTCCAGGTCCAGGATAATCCTCTCCCTGGAAGCAGATTCCAATCTAGACACTAAGAGCCTGCAGCTTCTCCCAATCTTTCACTTTGCCGAGATCAATGGGAGCAACCCGAACAGGAGGTTCGACATCTACAGCAACGGTGAATTGCTCTTTTCAGACTTCTCCCCTTCACGATTCCAGGTGGACAGCATGCACCAGAACGGCCGGTTCTTGCGCAACCCAAATGCATCCTTCCTCCTGAACAAGACGGTCAGCTCGACACTCAAGCCATTGATCAACGCGTTCGAGACCTACTCCCTCGTTCGGATGGATAACCTCACTGCTGACTCGGAAGATGGTAAGCTGATGTATATACTGAATGTTCATTACATACTTATCATTTAGTATACGTATATGCATGACAGATTCACATGATCGTAATGCTATTTATTCAGTTGGTTGAATAGCACCTCCAGCTGCATGCATGCATGTGTAGGATTTCGGAGATTCTCGACTCCATTTGGTGTTGTCAGGATCCTCATTAAAGTAGTAGAAACAAGTTCACCAGCCGGTTGGCTCATTAGTATACTCAACTCCTGAGTAAGCCAGAATATAAAGGTCAAATTGCCAATGAGCCATGGCTAAGACCATAGTTGAATAATGAATTCATGCAATTTATTCAATTATATGAAAAGATAAACACTTGCGTGTGAAATAACTTTGCAACTTGTTATTATGACATTCCGCTTAGGCTCTTGGAGATGCTTCGGCTAGTGATAGGGGAGATATGGTATCTCCTTGTATATACGGAGACACCCGAGAAAAACGAAATCTTGAAAAATAACCTCTATCCTTAGAAATCCAATCTCAAAAATGGAAAGGATGCCCTCATATAACACAACTACTTAAGTTAATGTTTTCAGCTTTTTAATACATATAAGCCCTATAACCAACACATACATAATTTTTATTCCACGTTCATATTTTTCTGTGTTTTTCCTATTGTAGTCAATTACATGAAAGAAGCCAAGAACCACTACAATTTGACACGAATAAACTGGAATGGAGATCCGTGCTCCCCAAGAGAATATTCCTGGGAAGGTTTGACTTGCGACTACTCAAAGAGCAACCAGAATCCTAGGATCGTCTCAGTGTAAGAATATAATACCATATACATTTGAAATTAAAGCATTATAATTAACTTTTAAAAAGATTTAAGTGCATAAGTTTAATGCTCCACAAAAGCCCCCTCTTAATTTAAGTGTTTCTCCAAATATATACTGTTATGTATAAATATTTTACAATGCAGATACTCGGTCATGTTTTTTACTGCCTAAGATCTTGAAACACAGATAATCTAGTTGAAATGAAAAGCATGTAATTTATTGTAAACCTTGACCATAGAAATAAGCTTACATAATCTTCAAAATATATGTCAGCTCCGTGAAATCACTAGATTAATACAACTTGTTGTAACATGAGTTGGTTTTGCAGAAATCTCTCTGCGAGTGGATTGAAAGGTGGATTAGCCGTATCATTCATGAACATGGTATCACTAGAAAACCTGTAAGTACTACTTACCACACTGTATTGATATGCTAGACACTTATTGCGATTATGTTGACATAATTTTGACCCTAAAAACAAAACATATAGGGATTTATCACATAACAATTTGACGGGAGCTATTCCAGACTATCAACTAAAGTCACTCAAAATTCTGTAAGTCTGATTGCATATTTGGTTGGTGATATAGATTTCACATGAATAATTTTAACTATTATTTTCCAGCAATTTGTCAAACAACCAGCTCGCTGGGCCAATCCCTGATTCTATTCTTCAAAGATTTCAGGCTGGTTTGCTTGATTTAAGGTTTGACATGCTCTACTGTGCAATTCCTTGATATATTTCTATTTGTGATCAAACTAGAAAACAGACCAATAGGCTCAACCCAAGGTTCATTATCATGGAAATAATTGGACAATTAGAAACAATAGTTGCAAATATTATATAAATTATTGGTGGAAAAACATTATGTTCCTTTGGCACGCCTTGCCAAACAAGAGCTACACATGTTCACTTTCTACTTGTGCAGCAGCACACTTCTAGCTCAACCAACTATATGCATAAAATCTTGTGAAATGCGACTAAGTTGTGGCACCCAATTAGTAAATAGTCATACTTTTGCAGTGCTTACTGATCCAAGCGTACCCCGGTAACATATGCTAGCATCTAGTAACTACAAATGATTTATCATTTGTGAGCCTTCAACATCAGAGGAAGATAATAACCTATTCATAATAGGATGCAATTTGAAAACAATGCAGTCTATTAATTTAGAGGTTGGAGGTCCTTATAAGAACTATTAGAGGGTTAGTCATGCTATAAATCAGAGGTATGTTACAATCATAATTTTGTAGAACCGTTGTAGCTAATATGTTTGAGAGATGATTTATAGATATGTTGTGCATTTGTGTCACAAGATTGGAAGGCAACCCTGTATGCTCCGGAGTCAAAGATACATACTGCTCAAATAAGAAGAAGAACACCATACAAACAATGCTTATCGCAGTGGCAGTTCCTGTGGTACTGGTATCCCTAGTATTGATGTGCATAATCTGGAAGTTATGCTGGAAAGGTAAAATATAACTTTTATACTCTAAAAACCCTTCCATCGCTGCAATAAAATTAGGTAGACATTAAACAACAACTTCACACCTAAACTTTCATGTAAACGTAATTTCTTGACTATGCAGGTAAGTCGGACCATGAGGATTATGCCATGTATGAAGAGGAAACTTCCCTACATGTTGACCTTAGACGATTCACGTATGTAGAGCTCAAACTTATAACAAACGACTTCCAATCAATCATTGGAAAAGGAGGTTTTGGTATTGTTTATCATGGCGAACTAGAAAATGGTGATGAAGTAGCCGTTAAGGTGTTGATGGAAACATCAATAGCGGAGTCAACAGACTTCCTCCCTGAGGTATAACATGAAATCAACATGGCTGAATCATTTTTTCTTCAATAGAGACTATACGATAAGTCAGCAACATAAATATACCTTTATGTAGTCTATATGCAATAAATGCAATTGGCTTGCATGTTTGATAACTATATGTATTGCTGCAGGTACAAACCTTGTCCAAAGTTCATCACAAGAATCTTGTGACTTTGAAAGGATATTGCCAAAACAAGAAGTGCCTCGCTCTCATTTATGACTTCATGTCAAGAGGGAATCTTCAACAGCTCATCAGAGGAGGTTTATTTATTATTTGTTTACCATTTATTAATGTTTATATCAAACATAGTTGACTTGTTAAGTTGTAGTTAAATATGTATAGAATCTGTTTTTGACTTAAATCAATAAATTTTAACCCCAAGCCAAACCTAAAATCGGTAAAATCTAAAATACAGATTGAGAAATTCAGGGTTTTAATTCTTCCAAAACAAACAACCAAAACAGACACCTTGACCACATAGTCTAATTAACCCTTGGGATACAAGTACTTCTCAAATTATATGAAAATATGGTGTTTTATAGAGTAATATAAAAATCATAGGACATGTCCATAAGTACAAAAATGAACTCCAAAGTCAAAGTAGTCCACCTTTTGATACCTTACTGTCCACATGATTTCTTGTTACATGTGTGGTTGGTTGCCTAGACTGTTATTGTTACTTTGAGTAAATGCATTTGACATGGTGGACCTAATTTACTATGTATATGTAGATTATGTAGTAAGAAGTAAGGCCCTAGCAGCAGATTCTTGAAGTCACAATCATGGAATGTTCAATTAATCGCCCATAGATATGTGGCTAACAAACCGAGGAAAGCATAGTTACACCCCTAGAGTCATAACCATGACATGATTGTAAGCATCTTTCTAAGCCATTAAGAATGAAATCATCTCTAGAGGAAAAATTGTAATAATTTAATAGTTTGGTATAACAAAAACTCTTGTAAAGAGAAGGAAAAGCATCAGTCGCCTCTCGAATATCAAAGCTCAGTTGTATGCAGGTTTAAGATCTTAATATATCAATTGGTTCTATGCTTAACCATTAAGGCATTGTGCATAATTTGTTAGCTTAAATATATGTACTACATGATAAAAATAATAGTACTAATAGTGGTGGTGGTGGTGGTAGAAGGTAGCAATGAATAAAATAGCACGCTATACAAAATAGTGTCCCCCTCAAAATATACTATTAGCGTGCTATAGCGTGCTATTAGCGAGTCATTGTACACAGGTCAATTTAGCGGGACAATTCTCTACATGCTATAGCATGCTATTTGCGGCGCTATAGCATGCTATTTTTTCAGTGAGTACCAATAATAAAAACATATATTTATGTGCTATGCACGTATCAAGGAACTTATATTAATGTTGTATTTCTTGATGCAGGAGATGAGTATAGTGTGAATTGGGAACAACGACTTCATATTGCACTTGATGCTGCACAAGGTCCATATTTCAATTATTTACTAATTTTATGTATTGTATGTACGTATGCTTGTTTTGACTAAGTATGACTTCAATAAACTATAGGGCTGGAGTATCTACATGAGTCATGCACCCCGTCAATAGTTCACAGAGATGTAAAGACCCCCAACATCCTTCTAGACAAGAATCTGGTGGGGATAATATCTGATTTTGGGCTTTCCCGGGCTTTTAATGATGCTCACACACACATATCTACTGTTGCTGCTGGCACTCTTGGCTACCTCGACCCTGAGTATCATGCAACTTTCCAACTCACAGTCAAGACAGATGTCTATAGCTTCGGCATCGTGCTTTTGGAGATCATCACTGGCCAACCCCCAGTATTGATGGAGCCTCAAACCTTTCATCTACCAAACTGGGTACGCCATAAGATTGCTTTGGGCAATATTCATGACATAGTGGACAAGAGGTTGTTGGATCAGTACGATGCCAGTTCACTCCAGAGTGTGGTAGACCTCGCCATGAACTGCGTCGAAAATGCAGCCATTGACAGGCCGGCCATGACAGAGGTTGTTTCAAGGCTCAAAGAGTTATTGCCAGTAGTTTCAAGCGAAAAGCTGTCTGTTGCTTCAACTAGTAGTATGAACCCCATGGATGCTGAAATTCGAAGGCAATTTCAGTTGACGATTTCTGGAGCAAGCAACGAGGAGAACTCCTTCCGGTCTGATTATACCGGTGGGATGTCAGAATTAATCCATTTATCTGGACGTTGAAAGGGAAACTCCTACTGAGTTATTGTTGCATTTGGTTAGTCAAAGTTTGGTAGTCTGCTCAAACGTGTTCTTGTTTGTTATTCATAAACTGCAATCGATTCATTTTATGTTTCTGGCATGTCTGTGTTGTTTATTCATGGATCATGATCTAGATAAGGCAAGAAATCTCAAATTGCTCTTATGTGCTTTTGAGGAACTTTCTGGTCTCGAAATTAATTTTCATAAGAGCGAACTTTTTTGCTTTGGCGATGCTACAGAATCAGCACCTGAGTACGCTGAGATTTTTGGATGCCAGCTCGGGCAGTTTCCGATTCGATATCTGGGTATTCCCATACACTATCGGCGCTTAACTATCGCTGAGTGGAAGCATGTGGAAGAGAGACTTGAGAAACGCTTAGCCAGTTGGAAGGCCAAGCTCTTGTCTTACGGGGGACGACTGATCTTGATCAATTCAGTTCTAAGCAACATGGTTTTATATATGTTGTCATTCTTCCACCTACCGAATGGGGTTCTCCAGCGACTAGACTACTTTAGATCCAGATTTTTTTTGGCAATGCGATAACGAATCCAAGAAATATCGACGGGCTAGGTGGAGCGTATTATGCAGACCTAAAAGTCAAGGGGGGCTGGGAATCCAAGACCTTGAGATATAAAAACATTGCTCTTCTCAGCAAGTGGGTTTACAAACTACTCACTGAGAATGGAGTATGGCAGGAAATCATTCGCAACAAGTATGTGGGATCCAATGCCATTTCTCAAGTTCATTGGAAACCTAGGGATTCGCATTTCTGTAGTGGTGTGATGAAGGACAAGGAATTCTTTTTCCAATTTGGGACCTTCTCAGTTAGGGACGGTTCTCAGGTTCGATTCTGGGAAGATATCTGGCTAGGGAATAACCCACTAATGGTGCAATATCCGAGCTTGTATAGGATTGTTAGACATAAATTCGTCACAATCAAACAAGTTCTAGGACAAGAAAATCCTGATATTTCTTTCCATAGGGACCTTTTTGGCCCTCGCCTGGCAGCATGGAATGAATTACTCACTCGCCTGGAGGACATTTAACTGTTAGGTGAGCCGGACATTTTTCGATGGAACTTGCATCAGAATGGCAAATTTTCAGTCAAATCCATGTATGATGCAATGGTTCATTGTGATGTTCCAGTTGATAACAGGAAATTGTGGAAGCTCAAAATCCCTCTAAGAGTGAAGATTTTCCTCTGGTTTCTTAACAGAGGAGTCATCCTAACTAGAGACAATCTGGCACGACGAAACTGGCATGGTTCCAAGACATGTGTCTTTTGCCAACATGACGAGTCTATTAAACACTTATTTTTTGAGTGCAAGTTCGCTCGGGCAGATTGGGCCACAGTTCAAGTAGCTTCGAATCTATACCCACCACGTAGTGCACGGAACATGTTCGGTAACTGGTTGCGGGGTATTGATAAACAATTTTCTGCACATATTCTTGTGGGAGCGGCGGCCTTATGCTGGGCACTGTGGCTTACCAGGAATGATGTGATTTTTAATAACAAATGTGTCTCATCTCCTATGCAGGTTATTCATGTGTGTACACGATGGCTCCGTACTTGGTCTATCCTGTAGAGGCCGGAGGACAGAGACCTTTTTATGATGGCGTCTACACGGCTGGAGCGTACGGCCAGGAAGGTTTTCTACCCCCATGGATGGCGGTGTGACCTACGGATAGGATCTGCCACTCCTTAGGCTGGACATGTTTTTTTGATTGGCATTGTATCGAATTATTTTTTGCTTTTAGGGTACTCTGGACTTTTTTGGCTGTGTGCATCTAGCTATGCAGAGGCCGGGCTTTCTTTCGATGCGATTGTATTACCTCGATATATCTATTTAATGAAATGTCCTTTATCGAAAAAAATGTTTTCCTTTCTGTTCTGTTTTTGTGTGAACTCTGCTACTTAGTTTGAGTAATTTTGAAAAAGGAAGAGCATCTTCTTCATGTAAAAACTCGTGATATATTACTAGGATTTATTATCCGGTACCCACACATTGAGCCCCATAACAATCCTAGACAAGTGGTCTGCTCAAGCGTTGCTGATTTATAATTCTGCTCATTTATCCCTAATATCTCACGCAATGCCATTTCCCGAGTCGTGAATCATCACAAAATTACACGCGATGGAGTTGCGCTATGAGCTAGTTTGAACCTGAGCTGTGAAGAAGCCGGTCCTTTTCATGGTCGCCGGCCGCCCGACGGCAGTTCCTCGACTCGGCCGCCGTCCGCTGCATGGTTATCGTATGCACTGGTTTCATACTGACGGAACAGAAGAAATCGACAATAGCTAAAACCGCTGCCATGGCAGCAAAAACAGAAACTCTGCCATGGCACAAAAAACAGCACTACGATGCAGACTTGGGTTTATTCAACAATCACCCCCTAAATCCTAGTCTTCCTACCAATCTTCTCACGCAGCTGGATGAATCTGATGCGCCCCAAGGGTTTTGTCGGAAGGTCTGCCAGCTATTTCTCTGTCCTGTTGAAATCGACCGACATCTTTTCTTCGTCCACGCACTCTCTGATGAAGTGGTAGCAGACGTCGATGTGCTTGCTTCTGTCATGGAGCACCGGATCCTTGCATAGGGCTATGGCCGATTTGTTGTCCAGAAACATCGGCACCTGGAAATCATCACCAGTGATCTCAGCGAGCAGGCGGCCGTTGTAGGCGCGATGAACTCGGCCTCACATGAGGAATGGTCTGCGCCCTTCTGCTTCTGCGACAGCCAGTTGATAGAACTATCGCCGAAGAAGAATATCACCGCCGACGTGCTCTTGCAGTTGTCGATGTCGCCGGCCATGTCACTCTCACCGACCCGATGAGCCTGGCCTCATCTGCTCGCCAGCGAGGGAAATGACAGCCCAAGTCACACAGCTGTAATTTTGACATTCCAACACACTATAAGAATCTGCATAAACATTCTAGATGTCAGGTAGTCTACCAACAGTACCTCCCTATAAGAATGAAGTAATAAACATGTAGAGCGTAAAAATTAATCAGACCCATTTCAAAACCAGGATTGGTTCTTAAAAAAAACTCATGAGCTAATATGCAAGCAATAGCAGAGTGCAAACAGCACAAAACACAGAGATGCATAGGATCCATCATTGGGAACCACAAAAATTGAGTATAACTGCCTTTAGCTGAGCCAGACAGATCTTCAGCTTACACGATCCCTTTGGATACTCTATAAGTATCTTCCTGGCTGGGTTGTGTTCACTGGGCTTGTGCATGTTATTCACAACATTTTTTCTTTAATTGTTTCCTTTTATGCTTCCTAAAATGTGCAAGTTCCAGGGGAGTATCATCTCTCCTATCCTGAAAAGGCATGAGGTTAAAATTACCAAAAATACTTAAACTGAAATGCAAGATAACAGATATCTAGTCTTAACCAATGGTGAGGCATGACACCAAGAATTTTATTCCCGAATTCCCAGCATGCACACTGCCAATTTATAAGACACATTATGTTCCAGTAAGCAAAATAATGCTCCTATATAAACACACACAGCATCTCTATGGGTTGTACCCAAATCATACTGCAAACTTTGATTAGAATTGGTTTCAATATTTCTATGTAGGCCACCTCCCAAGTCCAAACGTAATTTGGGTTAGTGAGATATCAGCAGCACTCCACCGGCTTTCTTGTCTTTGTGCCCGGTGTCGCTTCGCACCGCCGTTCACTCCAACTCGTGGCTAACTGGTCTACATCAAAAAGAAACGGACCGCTCATAGTGGACCCAATTCATACACATCGTGCTGGTCAAAGAAACAAAAGAACATGGGTGGCACTTGCAGAATCTAGAGGGGACACAATCTGGGACCTACGCATGACCATGATACCTTTCTTCTGCTTATCATTACAAGTTTCGTTTCTCAAGCTTATCTTAAGATGAAATATCACATGAAGCATTGATTCCTTGAGGTGGTTAGAAGTTGAAGTGAAATGGTTGATATAATTCCAAACAATTTAGCACAAAGGCAGAATTATAATAGTATGTTTCAACACCTAACCATATGCAATAGAATCATGAACAAGAATGAATCGCAAATAGTATAACATTTCATCAAAAAGTTGCTTAGAAACCGCTAGCTCTTGTAAGAAAACCATCTGCAACTTGCTTAGTCGATAAGGAGGATAATTTGCATCATTTCATCGCCAGCTTAAAACACAGTTGTATATTTGTAAAATGTGAGTATTAAGAAGCCCACCAGGCAATCTCTACATAAAGACCTCGATAAATTCAAATCTTCAAGTCAATAAACAGAACTGTGGAGTAATAAGAAAACCACTATATAAAAAGGGGAAGTAATCCAATATTGAGTTCAAGAATACATAGACACCCGTCAGATCAATTGGCAAACATTTCAAAGGCTGACCCAAATGAATAGTAATTTTAGCATCAACACTCAAAGCAGGCACTTGAAGCCAAAATGATGTTCAATGAAATATAACACAAACATTTATCAAATAGTCGTAGATTCCCGATTGTACTTCTTAATACACATCAACAAAGAAGCTTAATAGTGGGTCTGGTTAATACGTAGAGCAGCTCATGTGGATACGGAGAGCTAGGCCGATAAGAAACACCACCACGCTCGACAACTCTCAGATGAAAGGCTGAGCGTTGACAACATAAACCGGGGATCTAGTTAATACATACTGCGGCTCATTTGGATACGGAGAGCTAAGCCTGTAAGAAACACCACCACACTCAACAGCCCTCCAAGTGGACAACATAATCGTCGGGTCAGGTCAGGTGGTGTCAGATGAAAGGCGGAGCGTTGACAACATAACCCTCTAGATTTGGAAAGAAGGTATGTTGAACAAGAGTTTGCTTGAGCACATGATGATAAGCACCGGTGCCACTGCTGGGTTGGAAACTGGCAATCAACTTGCCGTCGGTGTCAATCTGAAACAGCCAAGAGTCACAACTGATGCGAATGAGCAACCCGGCGTCCTCCCCAGGCACAACCATCACGGCCTGCTCATGTTCGGAACACCGACACTGCTGCCTGGTCTCCGCAACGGGCAATTTAACCCGACGCTTGAAATCCCAGACCTCAGTCTGGTGGTTCGGCATCACCCAGATATCAATGGTGGTGCCTTTGCAATTAGGACCGAAGACTGCAAGCATGTCGGCCATCACAAACACCTGAGCTTCGTCACCAGCAAGCGGGGCGCCGACCGGTGCGCGGATGCGCCTGAAGGACTCATTGGTGGTGTCGAATACCAGTATTCCAATGTCCACCACGGGGGTCAAAAAAGGCCATCATGGCCCAATGTTCGATTTCTCTTTATTACTTCTCGTGTAGATCTTTTTCTTTTTTCTTTTGACAACTTGTGTAGACTATTTTTCATAGACATCTTTGGTCAATGTTGAAATCTGGGCAGTAATCTTAGTTGTTGTTATCACTACATAGTTTCGTGCTATTTTGTCTAACCTTAAGAGACCCTCGCCCGGCTGGATCTAGCGAATTTTGGGACCTTTAAGATACTCGTGTTTGCTTTTCTATCTGCCGTAAATAAAGTGGGGATCGAATTTCGAATTTTTATACTGTGCTAGACCTACATTTCCGTATACTAGCGAATAGCTAAAGCAAATTGAACCTGGAACTAAACATTAGATGTTGCTGGATCTGCTCATGATGCTATAGCCCATAGTCGCTCTACGGTAAGGGTAACAATGGTAAGAGCCAGGATGATAATAAGTTCCTTGCATATCTGAAAACAGAAGCATAACTGAACAGAAGATGGATTATATGAATCGATGATCTTTAGTAATAGAACTATACTCATGTCATATAGGAGCTTTCGTCGTTGTACCATACAACAACAAACAAAACTTCACCACTAAAAATGCATACATACAAAAGATGTGCAAAGTTTACACGAGTTAAGCATCTCCAGCTAACTATAGTAAAAAGTCTGGTTCAAACACTGTAACAGCCCCTCACTGCTGTGCTGGGGATGCTCGCTCACAAGATCCTCCCGGCACAATCCGGCTGGGATCGCAGCAGTCATCTTTGGCCGGCCGACCTCGGTTTACCACCGTTCGACGAGTTGAGGTGCAGAGAGACAAAGATCACCCCGATCACGACAATCAAGAAGCCGACGAGCGTGCTGAAGAAGAGGGCCCCGGGCTGCCTCGTCTGCACAAACCCGTACACTCCCCCGGACGTCACCAGGATCACATCGGTCAGACCGTCGCCGGAGAAATCCTCGAGGATCAGCGCGTGGGTCGGAGGCGCGGGGAGGTCAATGGATGTCAGTAGGCTACCATCAGGAGAAATCACCACGGCCTCCTGGTCTCCGCCCGCAATGATCACCTGCTTCGGGTCGTAGGCTCTCAGGGGGAAGGTCTTGAGAGTAGGAACCACGACGTTCTCCATCATCCCTGATGGAGATGGGAGGTTGGACCATGTTGCGCCCGTCGATAGCTGCCATCTCCACATCGCGTCGTGACCAAGTAGGCCTGGGGTGTACGAGGTCACCTACAATGACAAACAGACATGTCAGGGCATTTATTGGAAAAGCGAGTGCCGTCTGACTTGCTGCGTCTAAAATCGCTAAAAATATATACTGACCTCTCCCCTGCTTGTTAGAAAGATGATATCGCCATGACTTCCTCTTCTGTGTTTATGACCATCATCCCTCTCGAGCAGAACTGGGGTTGCCACCTCTAAGCCAGATGGATCAAATGACCTCCCAAAACTTCTTGAAAAGTCACCATGATGGAACAGGTTGAGATGGTTGTAATGGCAGATTGAAACATTGAAAAGTTGCTCCCGCACTGGTACACCGGATGTAGCAACCGCCCAACAGGGTTTCAGCACCTCCATGGACCCACTAACAACAGTTTGCTCAGCACCATTTCCACCGACAACCTACAAAGAATGAACAGAAATTTCTGATAACGATGCTTAACACACAAGAAAAAAAACATTGGGCCTGGCAAAGAAGTGATATAGTCATATATATGGCACGCTTGAATTCACTAGGAGAATTGGAGCGAAGGTAATTGCCCATCTAACGAGACGAGGAGTAACGCATACAAGAACTAAGGTGAAAGAGTTCAAGAAAATTTGATATTGTTTCAGAAAGATTCAAAATTTTGAACTGTCGAAAGGAATTCATTTAGTTGGGCAAGTATTGCCTACATTTTGGCGATCATTTATGACAATGCATAATTTCGTGAAATGGAACTTACTACTTACTTAGGACAAACAGATGGCAAAACCACATTAAATAACAGTACAGATAGAACAAGTTCAGTATCATCTATGTTGATCTTTCCGCAGAAAGTTCAATCTCTGCGTCTACAAGAAACTAACTGAAAGAGGAGCTACAGTACATCATAAAACCTTGTGACAATAGTCAAGAAACGAATCTGTAGTATTGCTCGAAATGACGGACATAAGATACGAGCAGCAGAGAGCTGAAGAGTATTCTCTCTCCAGACCCAAAAATTGTGGTACAGATGAAAAAAAGTGATTTGCAGCTCTATTTTTGACATCTCAACACACCTGAACATGATCAAGAACTCCATCTCCATTAATATCTGCATGAAGGCCTCCTTCTGTCAAATGAAGCTGGAGATGGTAATCACAAAAACAAATCAGAGATGATTGACTATAAGACATTGTTACAGAAACATAAAATTTATGACTCCCTTAGAAGGAACTGGGCTGCTCAAGAAACACATAATGTATGCATAGATGCAGTACAACCACAGACTGATCGATCAAACATTCAATTGGCATTGAAAATCAATGCCAGGCATTTTACCAACAGTTATTGCCATGTAAAATAAAGGTAATCAGCCAATACGTCCCTATCAAAAATTAAGTAATAAACATGTAGAGCGTAAAGATCAATCATAGATCCATTTTAGAAAGCAGGATTGGTTCTTAAAAAAACTACACGAGCTAATATGTAAGAATGGCAGAGTGCAAACAACAATAAATCACTGAGATGCATCTTGTACCTTGCAAAGCGTACGTCCAGAAGCTAGATGAATAGCCTCTATCCCTTCCTTTTCATGTGCAACAACAACATTGGGAACCCACCAAACTTGAGTATAATTAGTGATTGTAGGAATATAAACTGTGTGCAGAGACTGCAATAGAAGCAAGATGTTGCATATCAGTACAGAGTGTGCAATACATGTCAGAACTTTGACACTTGAGCACTGTAACTTTGTTTGAGAGAAGTACAAAATTTGAGCACAGATAGAAGATATGCAATTAAAAAATAAATGAGTTGGAAAAACTAGATGGTTACAGCATTAGATACATCCTGGAGGCGAAGGCCACAATACTATGGAGAACACATGAAGATAAGTACATTAACCACTAACTGTAGTATTGATCCCAAGTTCCCAACGAAACTAATCACAGAGATAATAGCATCAGGCCATCAGTTTAGAGTCATGTGCCACTGAGCCATTGAATGGTGGATGCCAAACATAAAGCCACATTGGAATATGTTTCTAATTTGACCATAAATAGGCATGAATAATAAGCTCTACAAGCATTCCGAAGAGAAGTACACGCAGTAGGTTTTGTTTTATGGTTATCTACAATACAGTTATCGATTTGCTACATACTGTTGATATCTAGAACCAGAATACTCGCTTGAGTAGGGATGCAACTTTGTGACCCTCAGAGTATCCTCTGACCCACCATAGTTTTAACCAAATAAACTAAATTTTCAAAAGTTATGTGACTTCTGGAAATTTAGTTCATTTAGTTGAACTAAAGAGGGCCAGAGAATGCCCTAAAGGGTGTCCATTTGCACTCCTACACTCGAACACACACCCACACTATGCAGACTTCAAGATAACTGCACTTGTTGCCGACTTGTGACAAACACAAAGGTAGGTGCATTTTGAGTTTTAACAGAGATATATAGATCATATACCTTTTTGCCTTTAGCTGAGCCAGCCAGATCTGCAGCTTTCCCAATCACTTTGGATATTCTATTAGTATCATCCTTTCCGAGTGGATTGTGTTCGACAGGCTTGTGCACGTTATTAACAACGTTTTTTCCTTGTGTTTTCTTTAATTCTTTCCTTTTATGCTTCCTAAAATGTGCAAGTTGTAGGAAAGTATCCTCTCTCCTATCCTGAAAAAGAAAAAAAATTCACATCAGAGTTAAGTACGCAAAATACTAAAACTGAAATACAAGATAACAGATATTTAGTCTTACCCAATGGTGAGGCATGACACCAAGAATTGATTCTCTGAATTGCCGGCATTCGTACTGCCAAATGATATGACACATTAGGTTCCCGTAAGAAAAATAATACTACTATATAAACACACATATCATCTCCAAGGTCGTATCCATATCATATCGTGAAGTAGAACCAGAATTTAATTAGCTTTTTTCTGTTGGCAACTTTCATAAATCGGCATGAAGATTGCTATTTAGGCCACCTCCCAAGTGAAAACATAACCAATTTTTGGGTTGGCGAAATATTGGCAGCAGCAGAGCACGATGGAGACTTATAGTTGCTAAAGTGGAACAAATGGATGTCCATAATATATTCTATGTAGAGTATGAGTAGAAGCAAATCATTCTCGTAAATATCAGAGGGAATACTGAGACTGTCCAAAACGTTGGTACCTATCCAAGAAGATGATCATGATAACTAAATCAAGCTAACGAAGAACAAGTAGTGACAGAGCATAAGAAGTGGTGGACTTAATTCTCACCTCCCCAGGATGACGGCTATTAAGGGCGTGAACATCAAGCTTGTAATTATGTTGTGGTATCATCGCCGAGGCATCTGATGGCTGTGCCTGGATGTTCTGCCATGTGAAGAGAAAACCATAACAATAATGTGGGTCAGACCTTTGTCCATAAGCTCATTCACATGCTAAATTGGAACAGAGAGCACACACACAGAAGTGTTGACGCCATATGACAAGAGACAGTGATGTTAAATCCATTTATGGTACATGAAAAAAATTCCTAGACATGGGGCATACCTCATTCTTCCGGCTCCATCTTAACGCGCCGGTACGGCCAGAGAAGGCATAAAGTGCAAAATGACGCACGTCAACGTTGCCAGCCTCCGAAGCCTGCAGGACGTACATAAAAGCGCAACACCGAAACAGCTTAGGTTTCTACCAAGTTGAGGGATGAAATAGGACAGTAGTACAGGCTAAAAGATGAGCTCGAGGAAATAAATAACCTGTTTCTCGCTGGCGCTTCTGCGGTGCTCTTCCCTGCCGTGTTCGGAGGTCATGAAGTCGTCGAAGAGATCTGCGGACTGATCAACAGGTTACACATTTCTGCTGAATGATTTTAACCAAGGGAATGCAGGCAGAAGCAGAGAATGAATGATGGTGATATAGCATGCATACATGGTGCTGCATCTCCATCCTCCCTCCGACGATGACGAGCCCGGCGTCGCCGTGCTTGAGCGTGTAGTTGGTGACGGAGACGGCGACCTCGCGGTGGTGCGCGGCGTGGGGGAAGTCGTCGCCGAGGCTCGTCTCCCAGAGCTTCTTGAGGTTGTGGTCGAAGCACATGACGGCCCAGCCGGAGGTGACGACGACGAGCACCTGCTTGCGGGCCTCGGCGTGCTTGTAGGAGCGGTCGACGGCGCCGACGGCCATGGCGACGGGGCGGCGGCCGGCGGCGACGCGCACGTTGGCCGGGAGCAGGGAGATCTCGGCCATGACGCGCGCCTCGTGGAAGCCGTCGAGGGCGGCCGTGGTGGCGAGAGTGGCGTGGGTGGGGAGGTGGAGGACCTGGATCTTGGCGTCGTGCGTGGGGAGGAGGACCTCGCGGCGGCCGTCGCCGTTGAGGTCGGCGACGAGCGGCGGCGGGAGGCGGTCGGCGTCGTGCTTGATGGGGAACCCGTCGTCCGGCAGGTGGTACCACGCCTCCCGGAACGAGAAGTCGCCCTCGTGCTGCGACGCCGGAGGAGTTGGCCGGAGGGGACGGGTCAGCTAGGGTTCCGGATCGATCCGAATCAGAGAGGAGGAGGAGGAGGAGGAGGAGCGGGGTGGGTCACCTGGAGCGAGAAGAAGACGGCGAAGGCGGCGAGGAGGAGGATGCCCAGGTCGCGCTTCCGCATCTTGCCGGCGGCGGCGTGGAGCTCCGGCGACCGCCCACCGCCCGCCGGATCTTGGAGAGGGAGGGGGGAGAAAGCAGAGTCAGAGTGTGTGTGCTACTAGCCGGCCGCCGCTGCTTCACAAAGGCGGACGGGCCCAATGGGCCGGGCCGGAATGACAAAATAAATGTAAAATGGAAATGGTAACAAACGGCTCCCTTGAATGGGCTGCAATGATGTAGCCCATTGTAACAAGTGATATATTTTTCTCTTTTTTCTTTTTGTGTTGACGGAAATGATCTAGTTTCTGTTTTTATTTATAGTTAGTTTAGTGGTTTAGAAAAAGAACGACCTGACGCGTTGGACACATAACTGTATGGAACTACCGCTAGGTGGCTAAAAGAAAGACAACTTTTTTTTTTTTTTTTTGCGAAATCATATGGGAGTTTTATTCCAAACTTACAGGGTTACAATCGAGAGGCAATAAGTCCTCACAACATGGAGGACATCTGCACATCCACACCGCAGTACATGACTCAATACGGCTATAGTTTGCCATACAATCTGCTACCCTGTTTTGAGCTCTACTAATTTTCGTGGAACAAACTCCTTTCATTCATCAATGTCTTGATTTCTGCTACTAGGTGTCCATAAGCGAACGAGACAAGCTATCACTTGAGAGGATTGATAACGCTCGGAAGAATCAGATTGCACCATTACTTGCCGTTCTGTATGTTGTAACGCTAGGGCCATCCCTGCATAAGTGCATGAATCTCCGCCTCCAACGCCTCGTTACAATTAAAAATAACACGGTAGGCAGTAAAATTACCGATCCGTCAAATCACGCCAAAAATCATACCAACACCCGCACTGCCATCCTGAGATGAGTAAGAGCCATCAACAGACAAGGCAGTCCAGTTGGCGGAGGATGTGGCCAAGGAGTTGTATGCCTCATCTGATGTACCATTGGACGTACTACCTCCTCCCCTATTAACATTTTACCTTTAATAATCTCCTCCATACTATGATTCCTGGCAAGATCAAGTGATTTGTAGTAACTATCTAGAAAATCCAAAGTAACCTCAACGGGTGGTACTTCTTTCCCATGCACAACGTCATTACGTAGCTGCCATATCCTCCATACAAGCAGAATTACCATATCACGGGTTTTGTTATCACATGTCGCCAATACATGCAATATCCACTCTTTGCCGTTATCTACTAGCACATCATCCCCAGGCAACGGCCATATTCCACGCATGCTTTGCCAAACCAGACGCGCCTGAGTGCACGCAACCAGCGCATGAAAGGAGTCCTCGCTTTCACGACAACACACCCGGCAACGATCTGTGGTGCCCAGATGACGAAACAACTTGTTTTGTTCTGTTGCAAGAGCTCCCGACGCGGCCTTCCATGCAGTTATCCTCATCTTTAGAGGGACTTTAGCTCGCCATATAAAATTCCATATAGATCGTTCTCCCTCTGGATGTATACTAGATGCCCCACCCGCAAATGAATCATCATGGTCTTTCGTTGCAAGGCGATAGGCACTTTAACAAGAAACATCCAGATTTCTCTGGGAACCAAGCAAGAAATCAACACGATTCCTCGGCGACGACGTATCCTCAAAATTTGTTGCACATCCACATCCCGAAATGCTGCTGGAGACGCTCCAGATTCCATCCACCATTATCAAAAGGAAATCTGAAACTCGATTAAACCGACAGTTTCTTTTTGGAGTGATCGGTCGTGGTCGTTACCCCTAGGTATCCAAGGATCCCGCCACGTCACGTACCATAGAGCCATCACCAATTCTCCAAATAATTCCTTTTTCAATAGCTGAAGGCCATACTCAATGCCTTTCCGGACAGCCAAGAAGAGCCATAAACACTTGTATCCAGAATATTTCCGTTTGGATAATATTTTGCTCGAAGCAGGCGAGCACACAAACTATCCGGGGTTTCAATCAACCGCCACGCCTGTTTAGCTAGCAGGGCTTGGTTGAAAGCGCGCATATCTCTGAACCCCATGCCCCCCTTCGATTTTGGAAGGCGCATTTTATCCCAACTGAGCCAAGCCATTTTTCTCTTTCCTTTATCAACTCCCCACCAATATTGTCTCATCATGCGTGTTAAATCATCGCACACAGAAGCAGGCAATTTGAAGACACTCATAACATATGTGGGGATAGCTTGCGCAACAGACTTAATTAGAATCTCCTTATTGCCCGAGGACATGAATTGCTCACTCCAATCCACTAGCTTCTTACTAATTCTCGCTTGAGTTGTTTCAAACCTACCTTTGTGCATCCTACCTTCTGGCACTGGAAGGCCCAAATACTTTGGCTCAAAGACCTCTTTTGTAATATCTAGGATTCCTTTAACCCCATTTGCCACTGTCTCCGAACAGTTATCAGAAAAAAGGATGGAACACTTTGAAGGGTTAATAAGTTGACCCGTAGCCACTGCATAAGTGTTCAACAAACCTTTGACAATTGTAGCTTGTTGTTCGGAAGCCCGGAAAAATAATAGAGAATCATCCGCAAATAATAAATGAGAGATCACCGGTGCACGTCTACATATCCTTACACCTTCCATACTCCCGTCCATAATTGCTCTGTTGACAAGAGTAGAGAAAGCATCGGCCACAAATAGAAACAAAACGGAGATAAGGGATCACCTTGTCGAAGTCCTCGTGAAGGTATGAAAGAATTTAAAAGTTTCCCATTAAACTTCACCGAGTATCTCACCGAACAAACACATGCCATTATCCATGAAATCCATGATGTGAGAACCCCCACTTAAGTAGGGCCTTCTCCGAAACTCCCAATCCACCCTATCATAAGCCTTGGAAAGATCAAGCTTGTAAGCACAACATGCCAGTGAATTAGCCTTCAGATTTTGGATATAATCAATGCACTCAAAAGCAATGATAGAATTATCGAGATCAACCTTCACGGGATAAAAGCACTTTGGTTCTCCGATATTAACTCGGACAAAATGGGGCGCAATCGGTTGACCAAACACTTAGAGACAATTTTATACATGACATTACATAGGCTAATTGGCCTAAAATCCTTTAGCTCCTTCGGATGTGGAACTTTTGGAATTAGAACAATCGCCGTATCATTCACCCCATCGGGCATGATCCCATATGAAAGAAGTCCAATACCGCAGCAATAATTTGACCCTTCAAGACAGCCCGATTGCGTTGATAGAAACGTGCGGAAACCATCTGTACTGGTGCCTTTAGGGGCCGACCTGGAATAACGCATCCGATATTTCCTTTTCCGAAAAAGGTGCACATAAGTTTGCATTCATTACCTCCGTCACTTTTGGCTGTATGCAATCCAACAGCTCTCCAGACGAGAGCGTTGGGTCTTTTGTATACACCTCCTGAAAATAAGACGAGGCCATCCTTTCCATCTCTGACGGAACATCGCACCATGTGCCATCAATCTTGCGTAGTCGCTGAATATGGTTACGGCGTGATCTCCATACCGCTCTCCGATGCAAATATTCTGTATTGCGTTCACCTTCCTTAAGCCACGTAATTCGTGACCGCTGAAGCCACATCATCTCTTCCCTATACAAGAGTTCATCCAGGGCATTCATCTTTTGTTTTACAACATATCTATCTGCATTACCCTCCTGCAAATTGGTGAGTTCAGAGCGCAGTTTTTCTATCTCATGGTTAACATGACCAAAATTACGCTTGCTCCAAGAGCGCAAGCTCATCATCATCTGTTTCAAGGAAGCCGCAACGGAACCCAAGTTACCTTGGGGATTTGATTTTGCCCACGACTGGGCAACTATATGTGGGAGGGCTGAATCCCTCTCCCACATGATCTCGTACCTAGGAACAGAGGGACGTCGCTGGTCAAAAGTCGGTACTACTTGGATCACCAACGGACAATGGTCCGAACATGAAGACGCCACGTGCACCACCTTAGTGGCCGGAAATAAGTCCCTCCATCGCTCATCAGCGCATGCTCGGTCCAGTCGCACCTTAATATTATTATTTCCATATTGCCCATTATCATATGTAAGCGGCATACCGAGAAGCCAAGATCCTCAAGTTCACAAAGCTGCAAACACTCTCGAATAGTGCCATCTGTCCTTCCGACCTTGATGCTCTTGAAAAGTGCTCATGCTGCGAGAGGACTTCATTAAAGTCACCACGACAAGCCATGGTTCTTGTGAAGCAACCTTTAATCTGGTTAGATGATCCCACATTTGATGACGATTTTCCACACGTGGTTCACCATACACAAAAGTTACTCGCCACCGTTTATCCATACTACTATCCACAACGAACATCAATATATCTTGGGCAAGAATCTAGCACCGTAACTTGAAGTTTTTCATCCCAAGATAGTGCCAGCCCCCACTCATACCATCACTTGTTAACACCAAAGAAACCTCTTAGACCAATTCTCCACTTTAACTTTTCCATCTTAACTGCAGCCTGCCTAGTCTCACCGAGGAAGACAAGCTGGGGAGTTGGTTTTTGAGAGAGCCAACACCTCTCGAACTGTCCGTCGGTTCCCCCAACCCCGGCAGTTCCAAACCAAGAGATTCATTATGTCCGGCGGTCCTCCTCGAAGGAGGCCGCCGATTTCCTGTGTTGCATCATCCTTATTAGTCTTAGCTCGTTTACTACTCATGCTACTCGCCATGGAGTGATTCTCTGACAAGTCATCGCTGTGCCATCAGTAATAGCCAGCAGACCCGGGCGCTTGGGGCACACCAATCAGTCAATAGCAGTACCCACACCTGCCAAGTTCGGGACGTTTCGAGCACCCTTGTCAAGATCCATGCTCTCTCCCAAAGTTCTATTCTGGCTGCTATCTGTATCCCCCAACTCTGGATCCATCTTTTCAATGGCCGAGCTTTTCACCGTAGGAACTAGCTTTGCGCCATGGGTGTTTACACTGGAAGGAGGTGCGTACACCCGAGTCTGGTGTTCATCAAAGCGTGGTCGGTTAGGTGTATCCGCATAAAGCCAGTCCCCATATTTCATGTTTTTAGCCTCATGAACACCAGTGCCACATTCTTTGAACTCATGTCCCACCAAGCCACAGACTTTGCAAAATCGTGCAAGTTTCTCATACCTGACCAGATACACCTGCCTCTCCTTTCCACGAACTATACTTACAAATTTTGTTAAGGGCCGACGAATATCATGTCTAACCCTAACTCTGACATAGTCTCCTCTCGTATTGCCCTCCAGACGCATGTCCAGAATTTTACCCGCCTCTTTGAGCAGCTTCATAATAATCTCCTTCTTGCAATAGCCGTCGGGAAGCTTATGAATCTGGAGCCAAATCGGCATGTAAACGTTGCTGACATCCTCTGTCTTACTAAAGCCATCATATGGGCATAAGAGTACAGCCCAATTCCGGAACAACCATGGTCCTTGATTAATCATACGTTCCCAATCTCCTAAGCATGAGGCCTGGATGACGAACTGGTTAGGACCAACTGGGCGGAATCTGATCTCCTGTGCTGGATTCCATGCCGCTCTCATGTCTTTGTAGAAGGCGGATTGACTAAAGGACTTATCTGTATGAACCTTCGCGAGGGCTAACCAACGAACACTGTCATTGATCTCGGGATCATCCTCATCGATCTCCACATCATGAAAATCTTCGTCATTGAGATCAAGTTGCTGGAAGAAATCGTCTAGATCTGACTTTCCAGCGGCCACACCACCGCCGTTGGTGTTTGACTGCGCTTCAGATGGAGAAACCATGGCGCTAGGCGTTGGGAATCAGCCACGAACGGGAGCCCACAAGCGCCTGTTGAGAACCTGGCGGGGACGGACGTGAACGGGAATCCTCGAGCACCTGTAGAAATCCTCAAGCGGCAGAAAACCCGGGCGGGGACAGATACGGTCGGGAGCCCACGAGCGCCTATGTAAACCCTGCGGGGACAGATCCGATCAGGAGTAAAACTCGCCGGCGATTAGAATCACCAGAGAGGACACGTAACCCTAGCCGCAGCGTAGGGGAGATTCCGAAACCCTCAAAAGAAAGACAACTTGCCCGGTTTAACTATGGACTGACTTGCCTTCGCGGATTTGGTGGCGTCCGTGGTCTTCGGCCGAGTTACTCTTGTTAGGGTTGTCTTTGCGATGTTGCAGTGTGAGGATTGGTGATCGTTACGTGTTGCATATGGTTGTCGGGTTGATCATGTGCTTATATGGTTGCATGCTCCGTGAGTAGTCCACTTGTGGTTGGTTTGTATTAGTTTTCGTCCGGGTTTTTATTAATTAACTAAACAATTCTTTTTTTTCTTAATTAATCAACGAGGTAAATCTTTTGCCTCCGTTTCAAAAGAAAAAAAACTGGGCTGATATTAAGACTGATTTTGGTATCGTCACATGGGCAACTACTCCAGGTTGACCTCGCTCCTGATAGTTCAAAAACGATTTGGAGAAAACTCCGAGCTACATCATAAAATGGAGTGTGCGCCTGTATGTTTTGGTTGAGAAATAGAGATAACAAGTATGAATTTTTGGGGGAAAATCACAGATATATGTTCCATCAGATAATAAAAATATACATGCTCCCGTTTTCCAAGGAAAAATGCGATAATAACCACTCTCACAATATACATGCACGTCCATTGGCAGATTTAACTGAATTTCTAGATGCTGTTTCTTAAATGCATCAAAATAAAATGCTTTTTCAACGAGGTCATCTCTGTCAAGGAACGAAGATAACGCTTGGTCGCCTGTGGAAGCCTGCACAACTACTGGACAAAGGACACATGGAGTGGTTATGGGCTGTTGATACCGGCCTAGGGCCTGCACGCGCGACTACCGCCTAGGGATACAAGGACACAACAACTACTAGAGCATCTTCAACAGAGGTGCTAAAATAAGTCGCGCGTCTGAAAGAAAAGAATTTTAGCGCGCGCGCCTGAATCGACCACTCCGGCAGACGCGCTAAAAACCACTCCGCGCGTGGAATAGAATGGCAACGTGTGCTGCATTTTTGGGCGTCAACTACCACGCACACGATAGAAAGAAATCATGCGCCAAGGGAGCTACCGCCGCTGAACTCTCCGCCCGCGCCCACTTCCGCCCCGCCCCGCGATACCGCCGGCGACCCCCCAGCCATGGACGGGCGCTCCGACATCCCACTAACCCCTCCCTACACGCGCGACCTCTCCTCTGCCGCCGCCGCAAACCCTAGCACGGGCTTGAGCTCTGCCGCCGCCGCTGCAGCTCCGAACAGCGGCCTCCCGCGCGGGCTCTTCATGCAGCCACTGACGAACGCGCAGGGTGGTGTCGCGCCACCCCGGCCGCGCCACGGAGCGCCGCCTCGAAACGAACCGCGGCAGCCACCGCGAACACCGCTGCGCCCGTGCCCATGACGGTGACGGCGGCCCAAAAGAAGAGGAAAGCGGTGATCAAGAAGAAGGCAGGAGCGAGGTCGGGGTACATATATAGATCGCCAAGGGAGCTGGTTTCTCCATAGATAGATCTCCTCCTCCTCTCTCGATGAAATGCTCACAAGGTACAATTTTTGTTTTTGTTTTGTTGTTTTTGACAAATGTGCACATATATAGATTCATTTAGTTTTCCTTTGTCATATTACTTTGTAGTTTCAACGATGATGCATATATGGCGACTATGGGTGTTGGCTCCAACAATATGTCTCAAACCAATGAAGTTGATGAAGACGAATAATGAAGTGGATGATGATGACGAGGGTTTCATTGGTGCACCGAAAGGAAGGGCTTCCAACTACACCGTCGACGAAGAAAAATTGCTTTGCAACACATGGTTGGAGGTGTCTATGGATCCCACTGTTGGAGCGGATCAAACTAGAGATACATATTGGCTTCGGATGAAGGGGTTCTTTGACACATACAACAAGAGTGGAATGGAGTGCACCGGAAGATCAACCGAAGTGGCACTAATGATAGAGATAGGGTGAGTGTCATTTCCATTGCCTCCCATGCATCTTGTGTGCATGTTTCATCTTTTATGTCTCTAGTGATAACTTGTTCTTTTGTTTGTATCTCAACATTGCACAAAAAACTTGTTTCGAGGAGAAGAGAAGAAGACTAAGGAAGGCAAGGTGAAGAAAGGAAGAGCATTTGTGTTGCCCCATTGCTACGAGGTGTTGAAGGATGAAGAGAAATGGAAAAACCGTGATGGTGTCACCAACAATGCAACTATTGATTTGGATGATGATGGCAATAAGGCATCAAGTGATGGCAACAACAGGATCCCTACACCAAACTCAGTTGCCTACTCGAAGCCAAAAAGACCACAAGGAGAGAAACTAGCAAAAGATAAGAAGAAGAAGGGAAGGGATGAAGACATAAAGAGTGCTATGGAGGCTATTGTGAAGGCAAGAAAGGAAGCAAACGAGGAGAGAAGGGTGGCAAGGAGCCAATAGTCGGCGGCCGAGGAGAGGAGGGAGGCGGCCGAGGAGAGGAGGGTGGCGGCTGAGAAGAGGAAAGTGGCATTGGAGGATAAAAAATTGGGCATGGATGAACAAGCAATATTATTAGAATGGGAGAAGTACTTGTTCTTCATGGACACATCCAACTTCGATGAGAGGCAAAAGGAGTACATCAACCTTTGTCGTGATCAAATCTTGATGCAAAAAAGAATGATGTGCATGGGAGGCATGGGTGGCATGGGTGGCATGGGAGCACCCGTAGGAGTGGGTGGCATGGGAGCACCTATGGGAGGCATGGGCGCATCCATGTGTGGCATGAAAGCACGTATGGGAGGCATGGGAGCTTCCATGGAAGGCTTTGGAGCTACCATGGGCAGCATCAGAGGCATGGGAGCTTCCATGGGTGCTCCCGTGAGAGACGTGAGTTTTGTGTCTCTTATGGGAGACATGGGAGCACCTACAGGAGGCTTGGGTGGCATGGGAGCTTCCGGTGTGCCTCACATGCCTTCTCATGATGCCTTTGTTGATAGTGGAAACACCGTCCGACTTTTCGATGAAGAAGAGAACAAACAAGAGGATGAAGAATCTGAAGAAGAAACGGACAAATCGGAAGAGACCAACGACGAGGAAGAAGATAAGGAATGATTGTTCATGTTTAATTTGTTTCTGTGAACTTGTTTGTCATGAACTTATTTCTATTCATCTTGTTTGTGCGAACTTTGCATCTTTTGGAGGTTTGATCATCTTGTATGTGTGCCGGCTGGGCGCGTGCGCTCAATTTTACGGTGCCTACTGAAGCAACATTCTGGCGCGCTAAAACTTTGCAGCGCCTGGTGAACCAGCTTCCCACTCTCGCCCAAAAACGGCTGTTGCGCATGCTGTAAAATTTTTTGGGCACCACGCATGCGCGTCTGTTGGAGATGCTCTAAGTACCAGAGTTCGCACAAAAATAGAACGGAAAGGAAAACATTATAGACGTGCCAGAAACATAAAATGAATCTATTGCAGTTTATGAACAACCAACACAAACACATTTGAGCAGATTAACAAACCTTGACTAACCAGACGCAACAATAACACAGTAGGAGTTTCCCTTTTACCGTCCAGATAAAGGGATTAATTCGGACATCCCACCGGTATAACCAGACCGGAAGGAGTTCTCCTTGTTGCTGTTGGAAATATGCCCTAGAGGCAATAATAAATTAGTTATTATTATATTTCCTTGTTCATGATAATCGTTTATTACCCATGCTATAATTGTATTGATAGGGAAACTCAGATACATGTGTGGGTACATAGACAACACCACGTCCCTAGTAAGCCTCTAGTTGACTAGCTCGTTGATCAACAGATGGTTACGGTTTCCTGACCATGGACATTGGATGTCGTTGATAACGGGATCACATCATTATGAGAATGATATGATGGACAAGACCCAATCCTAAGCCTAGCACAAAGATCGTAGTTCGTATGCTAAAGCTTTCTAATGTCAAGTATCTTTCCTTAGACCATGAGATTGTGCAACTCCGGATACCGTAGGAATGCTTGGTGTACCAAACGTCTGGCAACGTAATCGGGTGACTATAAAGGTGCACTACAGGTATCTCCGAAAGTGTCTGTTGGGTTGGCACGAATCGAGACCGGGATTTGTCACTCCGTGTAAATGGAGAGGTATCTCTGGGCCCACTCGGTAGGACATCATCATAATGTGCACAATGTGACCAAGGGGTTGATCACGGGATGATGTGTTACGGAACGAGTAAAGTGACTTGCCGTAACGAGATTGAACAAGGTATCGGTATACCGACGATCGAATCTCGGGCAAGTACAATACCGCTAGACAAAGGGAATTGTATACGGGATCGATTGAGTCCTTGACATCGTGGTTCATCCGATGAGATCATCGTGGAACATGTAGGAGCCAACATGGGTATCCAGATCCGCTGTTGGTTATTGACCAAGAACGTCTCGGTCATGTCTACATGTCTCCGAACCCGTAGGGTCTACACACTAAGGTTCGATGGCGCTAGGGTTATAAAGGAAGTTTGTATGTGGTTACGAATGTTGTTGAGTCCGGATGAGATCCTGGGCGTCACGAGGAGTTCGGAATGGTCCGGAGGTAAAGATTTATATATGGAAGTCTGTTTTGGTCACCGGAAAAGTTTGGGTTTTTCCAGTAACGTCTGGGACCACCGGAGGTCGAGGGTCCACCAAGTGGGGCCACCAACCCGGAGGTCTGCATGGGCCAAGTGTGGGAGGAACCAGCCCGGTGGGCTGGTGCGCCCACAAGGGGCCCAAGGCGCTAAGGAGAGGAGAGGGCAAACCCTAAGGCGGATGGGCCTTAGGGCCCATACTGGTGCGCCTCCTCTCCCCTCCACCGGCCGCCACCAGATGGGATTGGGGCTGGCCGCCGCCCCTAGGGTGGAACCCTAGAGGCGCAGCCCTCCCTCTCCCTATAAATACTTGAGGCATGGGGCTGCCCAAGACATGAGTTTTCTCCTCTATTGGCGCAGCCCTGCCTCTCCTCCTCCTCCTCTCCCGTGGTGCTTGGCGAAGCCTGCTGGATTGCCACGCTCCTCCATCACCACCACGCCGTTGTGCTGCTGCTGGACGGAGTCTTCCTCAACCTCTCCTCTCTCCTTGCTGGATCAAGGCATGGGAGGCGTCACCGGGCTGTACGTGTGTTGAGCGCGGAGGTGCCGTCCGTTCGGCACTAGGATCTCCGATGATTTGGATCACGACGAGTACGACTCCTTCAACCCCGTTCTCTTGAACGCTTCCGATTAGCGATCTACAAGGGTATGTAGATGCACTCTCCTTCCCCTCGTTGCTGGTTTCTCCATAGATAGATCTTGGTGACACGTAGGAAAATTTTGAATTTATGCTACGTTCCCCAACAGTGGCATCATGAGCTAGGTCTATTGCGTAGATTCTTTGCACGAGTAGAACACAAAGTAGTTGTGGGCGTTGATTTTGTTCAATATGCTTACCGTTACTAGTCCAATCTTGTTTCGACGGTATTGTGGGATGAAGCGGCCGGACCGACCTTACACGTACTCTTCGTGAGACAGGTTCCACCGATGACATGCACTTGGTGCATAAGGTGGCTAGCGGTGCCGCTCTCCCACTTTTGTCGGAACGGATTCGATGAAAAGGGTCCTTATGAAGGGTAAATAGAAATTGGCATATCACGTTGTGGTTTTGCGTGGGTAAGAAACGTTCTTGCTAGAAACCCATAGCAGCCACGTAAAACATGCAAACAACAATTAGAGGACGTCTAACTTGTTTTTGCAGGGTATGCTATGTGATGTGATATGGCCAAGAAGAATGTGATGAATGATATGTGATGTATGAGATTGATCATGTTCTTGTAATAGGAATCACGACTTGCATGTCGATGAGTATGACAACCGGCAGGAGCCATAGGAGTTGTCTTTATTTATTGTATGACCTGCGTGTCATTAAACAACGCCATGTAATTACTTTACTTTATTGCTAACCGGTAGCCATAGTAGTAGAAGTAATAGTTGGCGAGACAACTTCATGGAGACACGATGATCTCCATCATGATGATGGAGATCATGGTGTCATGCCAGTGACGATGATGATCATGGAGCCCCGAAGATGGAGATCAAAAGGAGCAAAATGATATTGGCCATATCATGTCACTATTTGATTGCATGTGATGTTTATCATGTTTATGCATCTTATTTGCTTAGAACGGCAGTAGTAAATAAGATGATCCCTTACAACAATTTCAAGAAGTGTTCTCCCTAACTGTGCACCGTTGCTAAAGTTAAATAAGCTTCTAAGCACCACGTGATCGGGTGTGATGGATTCTTACGTTCACATACAACGGGTGTAAGACAGATTTACACACGCGAAACACTTAGGGTTAACTTGACGAGCCTAGCATGTATAGACATGGCCTCGGAACATAGAGACCGAAAGGTCGAGCATGAGTCGTATAGTAGATACGATCAACATGAAGATGTTCACCGATGATGACTAGTCCGTCTCACGTGATGATCGGACACGGCCTAGTTGACTCGGATCATAAGATGAACTTAATTATCCTGAACATAGTCAAAAGATCTTTGCAAATTATGTCGTAAGCTCGCGCTTTAGTTCCACTGTTTAGATATGTTCCTAGAAAAATATAGTTGAAAGTTGACAGTAGCATTATGCGGACAGTAGAAAGCTTATGTCCTTAATGCACCGCTCAGTGTGCTGAACCCCAAACGTCGTTTGTGGATGTTACGAACATCGGACATACACGTTTTGATAACTAAGTGATAGTTCAGTTAAACGGTTTAGAGTTGAGACACCAAAGACGTTTTTCGAAATGTCGGGGAACATATGAGATGTTTCGAGGGCTGAAATTGGGATTTCAGGCTCGTGCCCACGTCAAGAGGTATAAGACCTCCGACGTTTTTCTTAGCCTGCAAACTAAGGGAGAAAAGCTCAATCGTTGAGCTTGTGCTCAGATTGTCTGAGTGCAACAATCACTTGAATCGAGTGGGAGTTGATCTTCCAGATGAGATAGTGATGTTTCTCCAAAGTCATTGCCACCAAGCTGCTAGAGCTTCGTGATGAACTATAACATGTCAGGGATAGATATGATGATCCTTGAGGTATTCACGATGTTTGACACCGCGAAAGTAGAAATCAAGAAGGAGCATCAATTGTTGATCGTTGGTGAAACCACTAGAAGGGCAAGGGCAAGAAGGACACTTCATGAAATGGCAAATCAGTTGCTGCTCCAAAGAAGAAACCCAAGGTTGAACCCAAACCGAGACTAAGTGCTTCGTAATAAGGGAACAGCCACCGGAGCAGAATTACCCTAGATACTTGGTAGATAAGAAGGCTGGCAAGGTCGATAGAAGTATATTGGATATACATTATGTTAATGTGTACTTTACTAGTACTCCTAGTAGCACCAGGGTATTAGATACGGTTCGGTTGCTAAGTGTTAGTAACTCGAAACAAAAGCTACGGAATAAGCGGAGACTAGTTAAAGGTGAGTGACGATACGTGTTGGAAGTGTTTCCAAGGTTGATGTGATCAAGCATCGCACGCTCCCTCTACCATCGAGATTGGAGTTAGACCTAAAATTATTATTTGGTGTTTGCGTTGAGCATAGACATGGTTGGATTATGTCTAACGCAATACGGTTATTCATTTAAGGAGAATAATGGTTACTCTATTTATTTGAATAAATACCTTCAATGGTCTTGCACCTAAAAGAATGGTTTATTGAATCTCGATCGTAGTGATACACATTTCCATGCCAAAAGATATAAGATAGTATTGATAGTACCACTTACTTGTGGCACTGCCATGTAAGTCATATTGGTGTAAAACACATGAAGAAGCTCCATGTTGATGGATCTTTGGACTCACTCGTTTTGAAAAGTTTGAGACATGCGAACCATGTCTATTGGTGTATACGCATGAAGAAACTCCATGCAGATGGATCATTTGGACTCACTTGATTTTGAATCACTTGAGATATGCAAATCATACCACATGGGCAAGATGACTGAAAAGCCTCGGTTTCAGTAAGATGGAACAAGATAGCAACTTGTTGGAAGTAACACATTTTGATGTGTGCAGTCCAATGAGTCTTTGAGGCATCAGATGAATATCGTTATGTTCTTACTTCATGGATGATTTAAGTAGATACTTGAGTGTATTTACTTGATGAAACACAAGTCTGAATTATTGAATGGTTCAAGTAATTTCAGAGTGAAGTTAAAGATCATCGTGACAAGAGGATAAAATGTCTATGATATGATCATAGAGATGAGTATCTGAGTTCTGAGCTTTGTACGCTATTAAGACATTGTGGAAATTGTTTCACCATTAATACCGCCTGGAACACCATAGTGTGATGGTGTGTCCGAACATCATAGTTGCACCCTATTAGATATGGTGCGTACCATGATGTCTCTTATCAAATTATCACTATCGTTCATGGGTTAGGCATTAGAGACAACCGCACTCACTTTAATAGGGCACCACTTAATTCCGTTGAGATGACACCGTTTGAACTATGGTTTAGAGAAACCTAAGTTGTCGTTTCTTAAAAGTTTGGGGCTGCGACGCTTATGTGGAAAAGTTTCAGGTTGATAAGCTCGAACCCAAAAGCGGATAAAATGCATCTTCATAGGACACCCAAAACAGTTGGGTATACCTCCTAATTCAGATCCGAAAGCAATAGGGATTGTTTCTTGAATCGGGTCCTTTCTCGAGGAAAAGTTCGTCTCGAAAAGTTGAGTGGGAGGATGGTGGAGACTTGATGAGGTTATTGAACCGTCACTTCAACTAGTGTGTAGCAGGGCACAGGAAGTTGTTCCCATGGCACCTACACCAATTGAAGTAGAAGCTTAAGATAGTGATCATGAAGTTTTGGATCAAGTCACTAACGTACCTCGTAGGGTGACAAGGATGCGTACTACTTCAGAGTGGTACGCAATCCTGTCTTGAAGGTCGTGTTGCTAGACAACAATGAACCTATGAGCTATGAAGAAGCGATGGTGGGCCCAAATTCCGGCAAATGGTTAGAAGCCATGAAAACCGAGATAGGATCCATGTATCAGAACAAAGCATGGACTTTGGTGGACTTGCTCGATGATCGGCAAGCCATTGAGATAAATGGATCTTTAAGAAGAAGACGGACGTGGACGGTAATGTCACCGTCTATGAAGCTCGACTTGTGGCGAAGAGTTTTTCACAAGTTCAAGGAGTTGACTACGATGAGATTTTCTCATCCGTAGCGATGCTTAAGTCCGTCGGAATCAAGTTAGCATTAGCTGCATTTATGAAATCTGGCAAGATGGATGTCAAAACGAGTTTCCTTACCAGTTTTCGTAGGGAAAGGTTGTATGTGATACAATCAGAAAGGTTTTGTCGATCCTAAGGATGCTAACAGGTATGCTAGCTCCAGCGATCCTTCCATGGACTGGAGTAAGCATCTCGGAGTTGGAATATGCACTTTGATAAGATGATCAAAGATTTTGGGTTTATACAAAGTTTATGAGAAACTTGTATTTCCAAAGAAGTGAGTGGGAGCACTATAGAATTTCTGATAAGTATATGTTGTTGACATATTGTTGATCAGAAATGATGTAGAATTTCTGGAAAGCATATAGGATTATTTGAAAAGTGTTTTTCAATGGAAAACCTGGATTAAGCTACTTGAACATTGAGCATCAAGATCTATGAGGATAGATCAAAAACGCTTAATGGTACTTTCAAATGAGCATATACCTTGACATGATCTTGAAGGTGTTCAAGATGGATCGATCAAAGAAGGAGGTTCTTGCCTGAGATGTAAGGTATGAAGTTAAGACTTAAAGCTCGACCACGGCAGAAAAGAGAGAAAGGACGAAGGGCGTCCCTATGCTTCAGACGTAGGCTCTATAGTATGCTATCTTGTGTACCGCACCGAAGTGTGCCTTGCCATGAGTCACTCAAGGGTACAAGAATGATCCAGGAATGGATCATTGGACAGCGGTCAAAATTTTCCTTGGAGTAAATAAGGACATGTTTCTCGATTATGGAGGTGATAAAGAGTTCGGCGTAAAGGGTTACGTCGATGCAAGCTTTAACACCTATCTGAATGACTCTGAATAGCAAACCGGATACGTATAGTGGAGCAACCATTTGGAATAGTTTCAAATAGAGCGTGGAAGCAGCATTTATAATATGACCTAGAAATTTGCAAAGCACACACGGATCTGAAAGGTTCAGATCCGTTGATTAAAACCTCTCTTACGAGCAAAACATGATCAAACCCCAGAACTCATTGAGTCTTAATCACATGATGATGTGAACTAGTTTAGTGACACTAGTAAACTCTTTAGATGTTGGTCACATGGTGATGTGACCTGTGAGTGTTAATCACATGGCGATGTGAACTAGATTATTGACTCTAGTGCAAGTGGGAGACTGTTGGAAATATGCCCTAGAGGCAATAATAAATTAGTTATTATTATATTTCCTTGTTCATGATAATCGTTTATTACCCATGCTATAATTGTATTGATAGGGAAACTCAGATACATGTGTGGGTACATAGACAACACCACGTCCCTAGTAAGCCTCTAGTTGACTAGCTCGTTGATCAACAGATGGTTACGGTTTCCTGACCATGGACATTGGATGTCGTTGATAACGGGATCACATCATTATGAGAATGATATGATGGACAAGACCCAATCCTAAGCCTAGCACAAAGATCGTAGTTCGTATGCTAAAGCTTTCTAATGTCAAGTATCTTTTCCTTAGACCATGAGATTGTGCAACTCCCGGATACCGTAGGAATGCTTTGGGTGTACCAAACGTCACAACGTAACTGGGTGACTATAAAGGTGCACTACAGGTATCTCCGAAAGTGTCTGCATTGGGTTGGCACGAATCGAGATCTGGATTTGTCACTCCGTGTAAGCGGAGAGGTATCTCTGGGCCCACTCGGTAGGACATCATCATAATGTGCACAATGTGACCAAGGGGTTGATCACGGGATGATGTGTTACGGAACGAGTAAAGTGACTTGCCGGTAACGAGATTGAACAAGGTATCGATATACCGACGATCGAATCTCGGGCAAGTACAATACCGCTAGACAAAGGGAATTGTATACGGGATCGATTGAGTCCTTGACATCGTGGTTCATCCGATGAGATCATCATGGAACATGTAGGAGCCAACATGGGTATCCAGATCCGCTGTTGGTTATTGACCAAGAACGTCTCGGTCATGTCTACATGTCTCCGAACCCGTAGGGTCTACACATAAGGTTCGATGGCGCTAGGGTTATAAAGGAAGTTTGTATGTGGTTACGAATGTTGTTGAGTCCGGATGAGATCCCGGACGTCACGAGGAGTTTCGGAATGGTCCGGAGGTAAAGATTTATATATGGGAAGTCTGTTTTGGTCACCGGAAAAGTTTGGGTTTTTCCAGAACGTCTCGGGACCACGGGAGGTCCCGGGTCCACCAAGTGGGGCCACCAACCCGGAGGGCTGCATGGGCCAAGTGTGGGAGGAACCAGCCCGGTGGGCTGGTGCGCCCCTAAGCGCCCAAGGCGCCTAAGGAGAGCAGAGGGCAAACCCTAAGGCGGATGGGCCTTAGGGCCCATACTGTGCGCCTCCTCTCCCCTCCACCTGGCCGCCACCCAGATGGGATTGGGGCTGGCCGCCGCCCCTAGGGTGGAACCCTAGAGGGGGCGCAGCCCCTCCCTCCCCTATAAATACTTGAGGCATGGGGGCTGCCCAAGACATGAGTTTTCTCCCTCTATTGGCGCAGCCCTGCATCTCCTCCTTCTCCTCTCCCGTGGTGCTTGGCGAAGCCCTGCTGGATTGCCACGCTCCTCCATCACCACCACGCCGTTGTGCTGCTGCTGGACGGAGTCTTCCTCAACCTCTCCCTCTCTCCTTGCTGGATCAAGGCGTGGGAGACGTCACCGGGTTGTACGTGTGTTGAACACGGAGGTGCCGTCCGTTCGGCACTAGGATCTCCGATGATTTGGATCACGACGAGTACGACTCCTTCAACCCCGTTCTCTTGAACGCTTCCGCTTAGCGATCTACAAGGGTATGTAGATGCACTCTCCTTCCCCTCGTTGCTGGTTTCTCCATAGATAGATCTTGGTGACACGTAGGAAAATTTTGAATTTATGCTACGTTCCCCAACAGTTGCCTACTCCATAAATCGTCAACTGAAATTGCCTTCAAATTTCGGCATCCATGGGGTTCATACTACTAGTTGAAGCAGAACCAGACATCTTTCCTCTTGCAACTACTGGCAACAACTCTTTGAGCCTTGAAACAACCTCGGTCATGGTCGGCCTGTTGATGGCTGCATTTTCGACGCAGTTCATAGCAAGGTCTACCACACACTGGAGTGAACTAACATCATACTGATCCAACAATCTCTTGTCCACGATGTCATGAATATTTCCCATGGCAATCTTATGGCGTACCCAGTTTGGTAGATGGAAGGTTTGAGGCTCCATCAATACTGGTGGCTGGCCAGTGATGATCTCCAAAAGCATGATGCCGAAGCTATAAACATCTGTCTTGACTGTGAGTTGGAAAGTTGCATGGTACTCAGGGTCGAGGTAGCCAAGGGTGCCAGCGGCAACAGTAGATATGTGCGTGTGAGCATCGTTAAAAGCCCGGGAAAGCCCAAAATCAGATATTATCCCCACCAGATTCTTGTATAGAAGGATGTTGGGGTTCTTTACATCTCTGTGAACTATTGATGGGGTGCATGACTCGTGTAGATACTCCAGCCCTACAGTTTATTGAAGTTCATACTTAGTCAAAATAAGCATACATACATACAATACATAAAATTAGTAAATAATTGAAATATGGACCTTGTGCAGCATCAAGTGCAATATGAAGTCGTTGTTCCCAATTCAAGCTATAGTCATCTCCTGCATCAAGAAATACAAGATTAATATAACTTCCTTGATACGTGCTTAGCACAAAAATATATGTTTTTATTATTGGTACTACTACCATTATTACTACTACTACTACCTCTATCCCCACTAGTACCACTACTACCACCACTACCATCACCAGCACCCACTGTTACTACTATTATTTTTATCATGTTGTACATATATTTAAGCTAACAAATTGTTAAGCATAGAACCAATTGATATATTAAGACCTTAAACCTGCATAAAACTGAGCTTTGATATTCGAGAGTCGACTGATGGTTTTCCCTTCCTTACGAGACTTATTGTTATATTCAAATCAAATTAAAAAGAGAACCAACTATTAAATCATTACTTTAAATTTTCCTCTAGAGTTGATTTCATTCCTAATGGCCTCGAAAGATGCTTACAATTCGATCATGTCATGGTTATGACTCTAGGAGTATAACTATGTTTTCCTCAGTTTGATAGCCATATATCTATGAAGAATTAATTGAACATTCCATGGTTGTAACTTCAAGACTGTGCAGCTAGGGCCTTACTTCTTACTATAAAATCTACATACAGTAAATTAGGTCCGCCAACTCAAATGCATTTATTCACAGTAACAATAACAGTCTAGGCAACCAACCACACATGTAACAAGAAATCATGTTGAAAGTAAGATGTCAAAAGGTGGACTACTTTGACTTTGGAGTTCATTTTTGTAGTTATGGACATGTCCTATGATTTTTATATTACTGTATGAAACACCATATATTCATATAATATGAGAAGTACTTGTACCCCGGGTTAATTAGACTATGTGGTCAAGGTGTCTGTTTTGGTTGTTTGTTTTGGAGGAATTAAAACCTTGAATTTTTCAATCCGCATTTTAGATTTTACTGATTTTAGGTTTGGCTGAGAGATAAATTTTTTCATTTAAGTCACAAAAAGCCTCTGTACAAATTTAACTACAACTTAACAAGTCAACTATGTTTGATATAAACATTAATAAAAAGTAAAAAATAATAAATAGACCTCCTCTTATGAGCTGTTGAAGATTCCCTCTCGACATGAAGTCATAAATGAGAGCAAGGCACTTCTTGTTTTGGCAATATCCTTTCAAAGTCACAAGATTCTTGTGATGAACTTTGGATAAGGTTTCGACCTGCGAGAATACATATAGTTACCAAACATACAAGCCAATTACATTTATTAGATATAGAGTACATAAAGGGTATATTTATCTTGATGACTTATTGTATACTCTCTATTGAAGAAAAATTATTCAGCCATGTTTGTTTCGTGTTATACCTCAGGTAGGAAGTCTGTTGAGTCCGCTATTGATGTTTCCATTAGCACCTTAACGGCTACTTCATCACCATTTTCCATTTTTCCCTGATAAACAATACCAAAACCTCCTTTTCCAATGATTGATTGAAAGTCATTTTCTATGATCTTGAGGTCTACGTACGTGAATCGTCTGAGGTCAACATGTAGGGAAGTTTCCTCTTCATACATGGCATAATCCTCATGGTCTGACTTACCTACATAGTCAAGAAGTTATGTTTACATGAAAGTTTAGGTATGAAGTTGGTGTCTAATGTCTACCTAATTTTATTGCAACAATGAAATGGGATTTTAGAGTGTAAAAATTATATTTTACCTTTCCAGCTTAACTTCCGGATTATGCACATCAATACTAGGAGGGATACCAGTACCACGGGAACCGTCACTGCGATAACCATTGTTTGTATGGTGTTCTTCTTCTTATTTGAGCAGTATGTATCTTTGAATTTTGAGCATACGGGGTTGCCTTCCAATCTTGTGACACAAATGCACAACATATCTATAAGTCATCTCTCAAACACATGAGCTACAACGACTCTACAAAATTATGATTGTAACACACCTCTGTTTTATAACACGACTAACCCTCTAATAGTCCTTTTAAGGAGCTCCAACCTCTAAGTTAATAGACTGCATTGTTTTCAAATCATATCCCGTTATGAATATAGGTCATTATCTTCCTCTCATGTTGAAGGCTCACAAATGATAAATCATTTATAGTTACTAGATGCTAGTATATGTTACAGGGGTACATTTGGATCAACAAGTACTGCAAAAGTATGACTATTTACTAATTGTGTGTCACAACTTACTCGCATTTGACGAGAGTTTATGCATATATATAGCTGGTTGAGCTATAGAAGTGTGGTGCTGCACAAGTAGAAAGTGAACATGTGTAGCTCTTGTTTGGTAAGGCATGCCAAAGGAATATAATGTGTTTCCACCAATAATTTATATAATATTTGCAGCTATTGTTTCTAAATGTCCAATTATTTATGTGATAATGAACCTTGGGTTGAGCCTACTGGTGTGTTTTTTCGTTTGAACAGAAATATAAATATATCAAGGAATTGCGTAATAGAGTATGTCAAACCTTAAATCAAGCAAACCAGCCTGAAATCTTTGAAGAATAGAATCGGGGATTGGCCCAACGAGCTGGTTGTTTGACAAGTTGCTGGAAAAAATAGTTAAAATTATCCATTTGAAATCTATACCATCAACTAAATATGCAATCAGACTTACATAATTTTGAGTGACTTTAGTTGATAGTCTGGAATAGCTCCCGTCAAATTGTTGTGTGATAAATCCCTATATATGTTTTGTGCTTAGGGTCGAAATTATGTCAACATAATCGCAATAAGTCTCTAGAATGTAAATATATTGTGGTAATTGCCACTTACAGGTTTTCTAGTGATACCATGTTCATGAATGATACGTCTAATCCACCTTTCAATCCACTCGCAGAGAGGTTTCTGCAAAAGCAACTCATATTATAACAAGTTCTATTAATCTAGTGAATTCACCGAGCTGAAAATTTATGTGGTCAAGGTTTACAACAAATTACATGTTTATCATTTCAAGTAAATTATCTGTGTTATGAAGATCTTAGCCAGTAAGAAGCATAACTGAGTGTATGTATAGTAAAATGTTTATACATAACAATACATATATGGAGAAACACTTAAATCAAGAGGTGGCTTTTGTGGAGCATTAAACTTAAATTGTTAAAAAAAATGAACTTAAATGCTTTAATTTGAAATGTATATGATATTATGTTCTTAGACTGAAACAATCCTAGGATTCTGGTTGCTCTTTGAGTAGTCGCAAGTCAAACCTTCCCAGGAATATTCTCTTGGGGAGCACGGATCTCCATTCCAGTTTATTCGTGTCAAATTGTAGTGGTTCTTGACTTCTTTCATGTAATTGACTACAATAGGAAAGACACAGAAAGGTATGAACCCGGAATAAAAAAATATGTATATGTTGGTTATAGAGCTTATATGTATTAAAAAGAAAAACATTAATGTAAGTAGTTGCGTTATATGAGGGTATCCTTTCCATTTTCCAGATTTGATTTCTAAAGATAGAGGTTATTTTTCAAGGTGCAGTATATGCATCAGCTTACCATCTTTCGGGTCAGTAGTGAGGTTATCCATCCGAACGAGGAAGTACACCTCTTGCGCATTGATCAACGGTGGGAGTGTCGAGGTGCCCGTCATCTTCAGGCGAAAGGTTGCATTTGGGTTGTGCAGGAACCGGCCGTTCTGGTACAGGCTGTCCACCTGGAATCGTGAAGGGGAGAAGCCTGAGAAGAGCAATTCGCCGGCGCTGTAGATGTCGAACCTCCTGTTCGGGTTGCTCCCATTGATCTCAGCAAAGTGAAAGTTGGGAGAAGCTGCAGGCTCTTGGTGTCTACGTTGGGATGTGCCGTCGAGTAGTTAATCACCCCGAAGTTGTTCATGTCTAAGGTCAAGGCATTCTGCATGATGACCGACGGTATATTGAAGAAGTTGTTACCAGGGAGGGTCTCCACTTTGTTGGTAGTGTTGATGTCAGTCCAGGGGTACTCTGTGGCATGGTTTTGCCAGATGCGGTCATAGTTATCCGTTGGATACCTTAATCGAACACAAGGACACAAAAAATACATATAAATAGCTAGCACGGTAGAGTTTGGCATTTGCTTACAATTTGTTAGAAGCAATTGCAAGATAAAGGAAAAAAAGGAGCAAACACTTTATGGATTAAGCTGGCAAACTGAATCGAAAACCATGGGCAGGCGCAACTTAGATCTACTCCAAAATTATTATGGACAGACCTCCCATCTCACCTTGTGATAAAGTTGGTGACGTTGCCCAATCTGAATCGACTATAAAGGCCGATTGAAACAGAAGTATTGAAAAAAGGGTACATCGTATCTTCGAGTGGTCTTAGCTCCAACGCGGATATGAATGGAATCCCTGAACCGAAATTTACCAAGCAGACGGAGACGGAGTTGCTCGGAGCAACGGTGAGCACCTCCTTCCATACCATAGTCGATGGTTTGAAGTTTGTCAGGTTCACCGCCTCCCAGAAATTAACGCCGATATGGAGCCCAAACAGAAAGAGGGATCCGTCCAGGATCTTGTTCAACCCATCATAGTTGCCATAAGTAAACGTGGCTCTCAATAGATACTTCTTACCGATGGTGGATGGCAGTGTATAGCAATTCCTTGAGCCGTCAGGGAAGCTCCTCATGGTTTTTTGTTGCTCATTTGTGGCATTAACCATAAACTCTTGAGACATCTGTTTTCTCATGCCACACTCGACAAATCCACCGTCAGGATCGAACCGTAGCCCGGTGGCGCTATCGTTGTAGGAGCTGCTGTTTCTCAAACCACAGTCGATGCTTATGAACCCTATATATATAATGGAGAATATGTATCAATTTCTTGTGTTCAAACTTCCAACGGTTTGGGATTTGATGCAAAGATCGTTAGCTGTTCTTTATGTTGATAACAATGTATACTCAGAAGCTGATAATAACGTATGGATGTTCAGATTACTTTAAAGAGGGATTTCTTCAAGTTGCATGCTGAAGTAAACGGAACTGCACTGCGTGCAGATGGAGCATAGCTTAAAGAAGTGTAGGATCTATAAAGGAAAAGCTTAAAGAAGTGTGTTACCAGAAGAAGGAGGCTGGCCATGGACTTGAATCATCATGACCAGGTTGAGCAGCAGCGCCAAGATCCATGCCGGTTTGGTACTTGGCCAGCAAATGAAATTGATCATCATGGTTTCAAGCAAGAAACGGCGTACGTATCTGCTACAAGTGACTTGTGGAGTTAGTTATATAGCAGAGGAAAATACAATCAATTAGCACGTTTTAGGGCTTGCTTCCCATGACTTGGCCTCGATTGGCCCGTTGACGGTATGAAGAAAACTAAAGTTTTGTTCATCGGTAGGTGAATTTCTCTTCAAAGAAATGCGACTTGCATTAATCTAAGGAATGAATAGAGATACTACAACTTGCCGTGGAATTTTGTTTGGCTGCCTTCGCAATTTTCCCGGAACTGGTACGTTTTGAGCAACCATGCAACTCGGTCCAATAAGCTATAGCGAAAGCACACGTTGATCTTTCTTTGACCCAATTCTGCTATGCTATGTTAAAGGACTACCAAACTACAGTTACAAGTCTAAAATAAAAGAAAAACATTGAAAAGGCTAATGTAATCACACATTGAACTTGGCGTGGTTAATCAGCAAAATGGTAGTCAAAGTTGAACCCACGTGGTTAAGAAGCCGGTGCATCCGGAATCCAAATATAAAACACTTTGTTAGATGGGTCTTTGACGTGCAGCGTCAAGATAACAGTACTCGTCTCTTTTTCAAAAAAAAAAAAAAAGAAGAAGGAAAACAGCGTCAAGATATACCTGTGAGGCTACATCGCGGCTATGATGAACGAGCTGCACTTTGAGCGTGCCCACGACATGACAGGGGGACGTTGTAGCCTTGTAGGCTTAAACCCCGGCTCCCTCCACCCTATCTCTGTGTTTTCTGTTAGGTGTTAGGTGTCTTGGACACTTTCAGTTTCGTCAGTTAAGCACTTAGCAGATAGGTTCGATTAGCGTTTTTTAAGTAAGTTTTAGCCTACCTGCTGGTTTCGATTTGTGCGCCATCAGCTAGGATGTAGGATCTTCCAGCACGCTGCTCGGATTGTGGGATGGCACGGTCGCTCGTGGCTAGACACGATTTGCTGTCTCGCATCGATGTCTAGGGATCTGCCATCGTTGTGATGGTTCGACCTCCTCCTCCACCCCTCGTACGTTCCTCCATCGAAGAGATAAAAAGAGCCGTGACCAAGGTCCCCGTCTTCACCCATATCAAGCGACAACAAGCAACGACAGGTCTAACCAGCAACGAGCCAACCAAGAGACAGTAAGCATTCAACAGTTCACATAAAATTCAGTAATAGTACTACTTGTAGGTAACCAGAACAAGAACACCACATAGAAAGGAAACCAATTAGGTTGCTCTTCATTCTCGAAAAAAAAAATTAGGTTGCTCTTAGTCTTCCATGTCAAGTTAGTGAACAATATACTCGGTTATGCACTTGCCTATTGGCAGGAGATCATGAATCTAAAAAATTACACTGGCGGCCAATATGTCGGAGGAGGTCCGCCGGCGTCGAGGCATCGTTGGGCGGCCTGTTGAGGAGCTGTCTGGCAACGGCCAACATCGTTTTCTCCCAAATCCACGACCCCCCACCCCCTCGAGGGTTGTGAACGGCGTGGGTAGGAGGGGCTCTCCTGGGGAAACCCTATGAGTCCGTAACTGATGCGTATTACGTGCCATTCTTGCAGGGTAGTTTTGCTTAGCTTGTCACATCACCAGTAAGCTACTAACTGTCAATTATCTGTTACATGCATTCCCTTTTGGCATGTGTGATAAATATACCTATTGTACATTTTGTGATGAACATGTTTTGGATACGAGGTAACTATTTTCAAACACACGATGAAAATTATATTTATACTAACTCATTTCTTTAATTTTCTGTAATATAAATTTTCCTTTCTTGACATTGATGAAACAATTTTATTTTAAAATATGTCATATAAAATTATTATCTTTCAATTTTTGAGAATAATTTTTTATTCAATCCGGTAATGAAAATTCATTTTTTCTAAAAAACTAATAAAAGCATTCATTGAATTAAATAGGTAATAAGTCGTAAACAAAGCATGTCAAGTTTATTGTACGCTTGCAGTGCCCATTGTTTGTGGCGACTGACGACGAGACAGTAAAATTATCCACTATGCACTTAGTTATGAAAAACTATCGGGATTGTGCTCATGATCAACTATTTCTGTTTCTGCTAACTAATGCTCCCTCATAAGTGATAGTTTCCATTCGACAAATGACAAAGGAGGGTGGAAACATGCTACTGCCTCTGGCGTCCGCAAATCATTTTACTTGTGTTAGACGAAAATTCTATGGTGGGATGAGTTAACATAAATTTGATATTTATACTTAACTTTTATATTTATTTAGGGCTTATTTTGAGAGAGAATCACAATAATAGTTTATATTTTTTAATAATTTAATCAAATAACAATGTGCTAAATATGATTTGTAATATCAAATACGATGTGTTGTAAGGTCTAACATTGAAAGATGTGCATGCATTGTGCTACGTTTTAGTTGGGTTCATAATGAAAGTCAAATCTTCAATTTTTATCAAATTATGCTCTAAACATATATTTAAACAAAATCATAATGAAAGCTCTCTAACAATGATGATGCGAAGATTGCATGATTGGTATATGAAAACCTGCAAAGAGTCTGACGGGAGGAATACTTTGTATTTGAGAGTTAAAAAGGAGCATGACCTCCTTGGAATTGAACTGTTGCCTATTCCATTTGAGGAGTTCTATCAGTTTTTCAATCAATTGGCCATCGATAAAGCAACGGTCACCTGCTACTGTCTGTAAGTAGTACTACTTCTGTCATTAAGTATCTCTATATAACTCAGCTCTTTCATTGCATGTATTTATAAATATCCTCACTATATTATGCAGATTGAAGATCGCAGAAATGAAGAAAAAACAAGTGGGTGATATTGGGTTCATTAACACATATCTCATCGATGCAAATGAGGTTAAATATCGTGCCATGGAAACCGAGGCCAACTTACTACGATCGTTGGAAATAAATGAACACAAAATACAATACTCTTTCCTTACAACTACACGTGAGTGTTACTGTCTTGTGGCATATTCGGTTTCCTTATTTAGTCCAGGTTATAGAAATGTAATATTGATGAGTTATGCATGCGCAGGTTCCACTATATTCTCCTAGAGATTAAGCTTGAGCAGGGAGTAGTAACTGTCTTAGACTCGAGACGAAAAGATCCCAAGGAGTATGCGGAAATGACTGAAATGCTCGAGAAGTAAGTTAAATCGATCATTATCCACCATATCAGCAACTTTGTTCATTTCTGATATCAAGTAATTGTTTTCTTTGTATGGCAGGGCTTGGGGAAAATTCACCAACAAAGCTCGGGACTACCGAAGAAGCTGCAATTTAGACACCCGAAAGTAAGTACTATATAGTAGCATATTCCACGCGCATCTCCTAGTGATTCAAGCGCTAGTTTCATCAATACCATTTAGCATGTGCTTGCTAATTATCAGTTTGATTGACCTCTATTTCTTGTAAAGTGGTTGTGGCAGGAACAAGGGAATGATTTCTGTGGATACTACGTTTGCGAGTCCATCCGCCACACGACCTGTGAGAGGGGCTACTCCGACAAACAATTTGAAGTGCGTAAATAAAAATATTCACAATTTTATTTTATTACCATCATTTATATATATATGTATTGACCCCTTTCTTAAAAAATTAGATGTTTCGGCAGCGGGATGAACTCCTAGCACCAGATCGCATGCGAGCAATTCAAGAGGAATTGGCGGCATTCTTTCTTGACCATGTGATCGCTGAAGACGGGGAATACTATGTGGACCACGCGTCCGTATTGTAAAAGATAATTATTGTATATATGTAGCCGGTAGTGTCGGATAGATATACGAGAACTTGTTGTTCGACCAATCTCTCGGAGAAGGAGAGGTGGTCGATATCACTTCTCTCTGTATGCATATATATTCATGACGATCTTCTGTTTGCTTAATTACTAGCTAGCTAGCATGTCTAGTTAGTCCTCTCTATACGTATGTATAGTACGTAGCGTCGACCAAGCACGGACAAAAGAAAGGACACTTTTCTCTATTAATTAGCTAGCTATAGCACAATATATGAAACACCTAAATTAACCCTCAAAACCCCCAAACCCCCCCTCTTTTGAAAAAAAAACAAAACCAGAGCCAAAGAAATGCTGACGCGTGGATGCCTATTGGTCCCGGTTGGTGCCACCAACCGGGACCAAAGGCCCTCCTGCTGGCTCAGCGGACAGGCCACGTGGAGGCCCATCTGTCCCGGTTCTGGATAGAACCGGGACTAAAGGGTGAGGGTATTAGTACCGACCCTTTAGTCCGGTTCACGAACCGGGACTAAAGGCCCTTATGAACCGGGACTATAGGCCCTTTTTCTACTAGTGAATTCTCATGATGTGGTAAAATAAGATAAATGAATCTGCATGTTTTCCAAAATTGATTTGTGATACCCACATGAACATAGTATATACTCCCTCCGTTCCTTTTTATAAGGTGTATTTGGTTTTTGAAAAGTCAAACAAGTGCAAGTTTGACCGAGTTTTTATAAAAATATATCAACATTCACAATATGAAATTTATATCATTTGATCCATCACGAAAAGTAGTTTCATATTTTATCTACTAGGTATTGCAGATTTTGTTATTTTATTCTATAATCTTGGTCAAACATTCAAATGGTTGACTTGCACGGAAACCAATACACCATATATTCTGGAACGGAGGGAGTATCTCTGTGGGCATCCTTAAAGTACATGATCTTAGAAATATCCTCACATCGGTTTCTGGTTTAGATTTACATATACGTAAATAGAAATATCTAGAGTTTATTCAATATTTACGAGGATCTTGTCGCTGGGTAGCTAGCATATTCCATTTTTTCCGTTTCAACTATATTTCACATATTACAACATGTACAATATTCTTTTGTTACACGTATGAGGGTGCGCGTGTTCACCGTGAGGATGAGATGATCGCCCCTATGATGCTTGGGATCACTTAACTCAGTCCGAAGAGGACCGAGGTCGGGAAGAATGAGTTTATTATGAAAGAGATTACCCGAGTGGATCTAGTCCTTTGGGACCTTTATGCTCCAGCTGGTATATTCATTAGCCACAATTCCACACTAGTACTGGACAACATCTGCAGTTAACAAGTACAATGGGAACTACAAGCCCAAGACATGGCTTGACGATTACTGTGTTGCAGCTTAGATCGGCGGTGGTGATGATGAGGTTGCTATGAAGCACATGCCACTTATGTTGGAGAGATCTTCCCGAGCTTGGCTCGACTAGCTACCGCCTAGCAATATCTACTGCTGGGAAGATTTACACAAGGTGTTCGTTAAGAATTTTGAAGGCACTTACAAGTGGCCTCGAGGTTTGACCAAGTTGCAACTTTGTGTTTAGAAATCGAGTGAGACTCTACTAGGGTATATTTAGAGATGGGCTACACTACATAATTCGGTGCAGAATGTTAAAGAGCATAAGGGGATTCACGCTTTTAAGCAAGGTGTCATATAACATGATTTGAATTTAAAGCTTGGTCACTCATATGTTTCTAAACCAAGCCGATTGATGAAGATTGCCAACCGCTATGCGAATGGCGAAGAGGAAGAGGAAGATCAGTCATGACAGGCAAGGGACTGTGATTTTGCCATCTCAAAATGCTCAATCAGAGGATGCCGGAGTGAGGCAGATGTCGTCTGTCTAAATATAATAGTAAGAGTGGTGTATGAACGGAGTTTGATATATTGAGATTCAAATAGGTGATATAGGAGATTATACGGGTTCATGCCCCTCAGTGGTGGAGGTAATAGTCCTAATCATGTGTGTGGGGGTCCTCTGATCGCCGGGCTCAACATATTTCCGACGCCCAACTCAGATCAAATTCTTCCAACACATGTTAGAGACCGAGTTTGTGTTGGTCACCTCAGATGTAGTACGATGTCAAGTCTTTACTACAGGAGGATGCTTTTTGAACAAGTTTCAAGGCCGACGACTGAAGATGAAGTGTAGCTCTGATGAGCTGAGGTTCATCTAGACAAGAAGCCTGGTTCAGGGGCCAAGTACTGACAGTGTCCCGGCTAAGGAGCCTCTCACCATGCCAACTCCCAGCTTGGTGGCCAGGTTGATGACCCCTATTTGGTTTCGATCTGGGCCACACGTGGTGGCCCATGATGTATAATCAGAAGGTTTCAGAAGACTTGGCATACACGACAAGACGTTGGAATCATGGAGGACTCTTCCTCCCCATACGTAGTCGACTAGGATCTATGTACCCTAAGACCCCTCAGTATTTATATAAACCGAGGGGCCAGGCCCATAGACATAAGTGACAACTTCATGGTAATTTACTCATACATTGTACACACTCCAACGAACAAACACGAGCAGAATGTCACGTATTATCTCTTCTGGGTAAACTCCATGTCTTTGTTACCATCACTCCTAGATGCCTAGCTTAGAATCCTCTACCTTGATATATGGCGGATTTAGCATCGTCAGTGTGCTATTTGCTTACCTGGTCCATTAGCAGCATGAATTTGATCTTGACCATTGTAGCGATGATGAACTATGAGCTTGTTTAGCTCACTAGTAATGTTATCATTCCCCCTGTGTTGGTGTACCAATTGGTTGGTTTCCACTCCATAGGACGTGGTGACATTGTTTGATGTGTTCTTCAGTACTGCCGTGGGTGTACGGTAGCTCTTGTCAAGCCGCTTCCAACAACGATAGTATTCATGACCCTCTCGATGAAACTTTATGCTTTTCTTCATTGCTGCTGCTTGGATAGCTGCCACCACTCTAGTAGCTAATACCACTGCCTTGTTTTCTCTAGCGACCATCGGATCGATAGCCGCCACCACCTCCTGAATAGACGTCATTACCGCTATTGTTGCGACCCCCTTTGTTTGCTATGTTGGCTGAGTATCTCCGGTTCTGGGCATCAAGAGACCCCTCTACCAACAGAAGCTACCGTACATGCCCTCGATGGTGAGAGCTGCCTGATCACCATGGCGTAGCTGGCGCCGACGAATGGATTGTAGTCATTGTCCACCTCAGCAAGAATCTAAGATCGAATCATCATCATCTAACTTATTTCCGATTGCAGCCATCTCATCCGCGATCCCCTTCATCTTCGTGAACTATGTTGTGGCAGACATGTTGCTCTTCTTCGTGTTTGTGAGCCGGGTATACAATTGGATCATCCTTGCCTAAGATTGGGACAAGAACATGTCGGTGATGGATTTCCATAACGGCGCCGATGAGGTGATGTAGGAGACACGATCTAGGACATCTTAGGAGATAGACCCCATGACATAGGCGAGCACCTGGTGATCCTTGTAATTCCATAGAGGATGGTGGTTCGGTTGAGCAAGCAGAAGATCCTGCTGCCTCTAATCCGCGGGAGTACTTGGGCCTTCGAGAGGAGGATGTTGTTTTGGCTGAGACGGTCCTTGACTTGATGGCTGAAAGAGCTGGAGGTGAACGGTGCAGAGGAATATGAAGAGGCAGCCATGTTTATTTTTGAAACCGAGGCAAAAGTTTGCCTCATCCATTAAATAAGAGAGAATAGAGTTTGTTACAAGCCATCGAAATACACGGCATGCAAATTACTCGCGCGCAATAAAAGACCCTGGCCTCCGGTGCATGGCCCCCCTCACGGACGGCGCCGCCGCCGGCACCTCGAGGGGGGAAACAGACGCGTCGGGTCTACAAGGAGTGGATGTAGCTGTGGGTTTGGCCCGGATGTTGCTCCCGGGTGTCCCTATGGGCCGACCTGACACAACCGGGTGGAGAGGTCCACTGGTTAAAGCCCGTCCGTGGGAAGTCAAAGGACTAGATCTCGTGGTCAACCGCTCTGTGGTTAGGCGGGGCGGGGCCCTGGGGTAGTAATGCCACCGAGCGCCCATCGGGCCCTCATACATGCGGGTGGTGTTGTGGCATGTCCGAAGAGGCGGCACACGTCTCGGTCGTGGCCCCCCACGGACGGCGCCGCCACCGCACCTCGAGGGGGAAACAGACGCGTCGGGTCTACACGAGTGGATGTAGCTGTGGGTTTGGCCCGGATGTTGCTCGTGGTGTCCCTATGGGCGAATCGACACAACCGGTGGAGAGGTCCACTGGTCAAAGCCCGTCCGTGGGAAGTCAAAGGCTAGATCTCGTGGTCAACCACTCCGTGGTTAGGCGGGGCGGGGCCCTAGGGGGTAGCAATGCCACCGGAGCGCCGTGCATCGGGCCTCATACATGCGGGGTGGTGTTGTGGCATGTCCGAAGAGGCGGCACGCGTCTCCGGTGCGTGGCCCCCCTCACGGACGGCGCCGCCGCCGGCACCTCGAGGGGGAAACGGACGCGTCGGGTCTACACGGAGTGGATGTAGCTGTGGGTTTGGCCCGGATGTTGCTCCCGGGTGTCCCTATGGGCCGAACTGACACAACCGGGTGGAGAGGTCCACTGGTCAAAGCCCGTCCGTGGGAAGTCAAAGGGCTAGATCTCGTGGTCAACCGCTCGGGTTAGGCGGGACGGGGGCCCTGGGGTAGCAATGCCACCGGAGCATCGTCGGGCCCTCATACATGCGGGGTGGTGTTGTGGCATGTCCGAAGAGGCGGCACGCGTCTCCGGTCGCGGGCCCCCTCAACGACGGCGCCGCCGCCGGCACCTCGAGGGGGGAAACGGACGCGTCGGGTCTACACGGAGTGGATGTAGCTGTGGGTTTGGCCCGGATGTTGCTCCCGTGTGTCCCTATGGGCCGACCTGACACAACCGGGTGAAGAGGTCCACTGTCAAAGCCCGTCTGTGGGAAGTCAAAGGCTAGATCTCGTGGTCAACCGCTCGAGGGTTAGGCGGGACGGGGGCCCTGGGGTTAGCAATGCCACCGAGCGCCGTACCGGGCCCTCATACATGCGGGGTGGTGTTGTGGCATGTCCGAAGAGGCGGCACGCGTCTCCGGTGCGTGGCCCCCCTCACGGACGGCGCCGCCGCGCACCGGAGGGGAGAAGCAGACGCGTCGGGTCTACACGGATGGATGTAGCTGTGGGTTTGGCCCAGATGTTGCTCCCGGGTGTCCCTATGGGCCGAACTGACACAACCGGGTGGAGAGGTCCACTGGTCAAAGCCCGTCCGTGGGAAGTCAAAGAGCTAGATCTCGTGGTCAACCGCTCCAGGGTTAGGCGGGACGGGGGCCCTGGGGGGTAGCAATGCCACCGGAGCATCGTACCGGGCCCTCATACATGCGGGGTGGTGTTGTGGCATGTCCGAAGAGGCGGTACGCGTCTCCGGGGTGTGCCCCCCCTCACGGACGGCGCCGTCGCCGGCACCTCGAGGGGGGAAACGGTAGTAGACGGATCAGGCACTCGCATAGTTACGGGATCAGGCACTCGGTAACGGTACCCCTCAGTCAGTTGCTCTCCTATGTATCACCTTTCACGAGACCATAGAAAATATTTATATCATAAAGAAATGTTGCCCCCCTCAATTTATTTCGAAATATTTTAACACAATGTACAATTTTTGTTAGTATAATTAGCAAAAATTTATATAATAAAGAAATGTTGCTGACCATAGAAAAAATTCGGTTCAGAAAAAAAATATAATTATAATTATATACCATGTATTATTTTTAATATAATTATATATCATGTATCATTAAAAAAATGCCTACGGCTAAGCCGTCGGCATAGGTGCCACGTGGCGACCTCAGCTATGCCGAAGGCTTAGCCGTCGGCATAGAATTTCCTTATCCACTACCAGCGCGCAGCTAGCCAGCCACTCGTTCTTTACCCACCCCGACCAGAGCGCGCCGCCGCCGCACCCCACGACCTGCGCCCCCGCCCCCCCACCCCAACCTGCGCCGCCGCCCCCACCCCGACTGTCACACCGCCGCCGCCCCTCCTCCCCCCGCCCTTTTCCCACCGCCTCACCCACCCTCCCCGCGCGTGCCGCCTCCTCCACACCCGCCGTCGCCTCCGTCTCCACCCAGCGGTCCCGCCTTCTCCCGACCCGCCGTTGGCCTGGCCTCTCCCGACCTCGTGCTGCCCGGCCTACCCGACCCAGCTGGCTGCTGCAGCCGGTCGCGGCCCGGCCTCCCGACCCAGCAGGCTGCTGCAGCCGTCGCGGCTCCGGCCGGCCCGTCCCTCCGTCCCCGACCGCCCCTGCCTCACCACCCCCTCCACCGCCGCGCCCCCTGCCACGCCCCTCTCGGTGAGATACTTTTTTTTTCTTCATTTTTTTTTCATTTTTTGCTACTGTTGCATGGATGAATGAATGCATGGATGGATGTTGGATGTTAGATGGATGTTAGATGTTAGATGTTGGATGTTGGATGTTGGATGTTAGATGATGGATGTTGGATGTTAGATTTTTATCATGATGATTTTGTCATTTGAGTTGTGCTCCAAAATTGGTATAAGATGAGTGGTTATTTTTATGATGATGATCTTGTCGAAAAAATTGAACCGGACAAAATTGGACACTTGACAAAAATTGAACCGGACAAAATTGGACACTTGAAAAAATTGAACCGGACAAAATTATGATATGATGAGTGGTTATTTAATCATGATGATCTTGCTAAAAAAAATTGAAGGACAAAATTTGACACTTGACGAAACACGATTTTTTTTTCATAGTTAAAAAAAATTGAAGGACAAAATTTGACACTTGGCCACGAGCTGGGCCCACTACGAGGCTTGCAGCAACGCGGAGTATGGGACGGCCGCTAAGGCCGTGATCACCAAATTTTGGGTAAGTTCTCTTCTGAATCACTTGTCTTCAGTTTCGTTCATAGTTTATCATTGAATCACTCAACTCATGCCTTGTTTGCTTCTGGTTTATGCAGCAACTCTATAGAGTTCTTGACGAGCACAAGGCCAGAGCCGACGTGGTCTTGCTTGCGGCTGCGAAGAAGAAAGCTCGTCAGTTGCAGTACGAGGTGCGCTGGGTTGCCGTCTCGCAGTACTACCACTACTACCTGCACCAAAAGATGACCAAAACTCAAGCGCAGAAGCTACGACTTACCTTGAACAGGGAGCAGTTCATGATGGTAACTATTACTAACTTTTCATTGTTTCAAGCAGTCAACTCTATGTTTCGTGCTCACATGTCATGCTTCCAAAATTTGCATAGGTTGTTCCTCGTTGGTGCTATGGAAGGCATGACGGATGGGCGAGTTTGGTGGATAGGTGGCTCGGCGCCGATGCAGAGTTTGCTGCCAAGAGCATCAAGGGCCGGGCTAACCGTGGAGCCGACGGGACACACGGCCAAGGAAACAGGAACCACTGGAGCTTCAAGGCCATGAAGGTATATCTATGTGCATGATGCATTTTTGTTCTTCTTTACCGTCATGTTCTTATGTATGGATAACTTCTATTTGACGTTGTAGGAGGACAAGTTGAAGAGGCCGCTCTCAGACATGGAGTCGTGGAAGCTGGCCCGCGAGCGGAGTCATCGCAAGGAGGGCGAGAGCCAGTACTATGGCAAGACCGAGGAGCACCTGGGGTCTTACATTCATCACTATCAGGAGTTGCATCCGGATGTTCCTGTTGCCGAGGTCGCCCAGTCTCAGATCGACGACACGGCGGTGGTGGCCATCCAGGGGAAGAAGAATGGCCGGTATCCGTGTTTCGACGGCTTGATCACTCCTTCGATCTCGTACACACAGCTTCGGGCTACCAACCCGAGCCAGTTAGAGAGTACGGGGCGTTCACAAACTCCCTTAGCCCGCCAGCATGCTGTAAGTACTTCCTCTTTATCTTTTTCTATCTAGCATTCTCAGTTTATTTTCAGCATTGCTCACTTAGAAACAATCTAAATTATGTAGGCATATAAGGAGTTTGTCGAGCATAGGAATCTCGAGGTGCGGGAGTACTTGAAACGAGTGAAGGCAAACGATGATTACAACCGTCAGATGATGACGGTTAGTTCTGCCCTCTTAAAACAAAGCTAAATTTTTGCACTTTCATTCCTTCTGATCTTCTAGTTTGCTTGTTTAACTAACATTCAGGCTATGTTGGCGTCTTGGAGTAATGGCACGGGTCCACCACAAATGGGACCCCCACCACCACCCGCGGGAGAACCCCCACACGTGCCCACGTTCGATGAATGGGTGGCACTAGGCAGTGATGGTCCGGTTAGTACATTTGCCTAACTACTGACAAACTAGTTCTCGTTCATTCAACACTATCATATCATATTTACCGTTAGAATCTTTTCTGAAACATGTAGGGGACCGGTGGCTCGACTCCTGCTCCGTCGACCCCAGTCACTCCGATCTGGCAGAGTGGTGGTGGTCGTGATGGCGGTTTTGGCGGAGGTGGTGGTGGTTTTGGCGGAGGTGGTGGTTTTGGCGGAGGTGGTCTTGCTTGATGATTCCGTGCATGTGGCCGTCGTGCCATGCCTTTCATATTCCTACTTTTATGATGTTTCATGTCTTGCACTACTTTTATGTTCATGAACTTGAGTCGGTGATGATCTTTAGATGATGTGATGAACTTCAGTATGTTTAGATGATGATGGTGAACTTGAGTATGTTTAGATGATGAACTGTCATATTTCTGCATAATTTCATATTGTTCTGTTTTGAAATGCTGTCAAATAAATTGGAAAAGAGAAAACAGGGAAAAAAAACTATGCCTACGGCAAAGCCGTCGGCATATATAAGCCCAGGAGTTACCAGGGCTCGCCACGTGGCATATCTATGCCGACGGCTTTGCCGTAGGCATAGGTGGAAATCTATGCCTACGGCCGACGGCAAAGCCGTAGGCATACCTCTGCTGCCAGGAGTAACCAGGAGACGACACGTGGCAGAGCTATGCCTATGGCTAAGCCGTCGGCATAGATTCATCTAGGCATAGCCCTGCCACCAGGAGTACCACAGGTTGCCATGTGGCAGAGGTATGCCGACAGCAAAGCCGTCGGCATATATCTGCCACGTGGCATTGCATGATTCGTCCACGCTTTTGACGGCGCCGTCCGTTGCCATCAGACGAAAAACACTGCCGACGGCTATACTATGCCGACGGCTGACGCCAGGCCGTCGGCATAGGCCCCTATGCCGACGGCTTTACTATGCCGACGGTCTGACAAGACTACGCTGACGACATCTACGCCGACGGGTCTATGCCGACGGCAGCCGTAGGCATAGATCTATGCCGACGGCTTAGGGGCTATGCCGACGGCCCGTGGCCGTAGGCATAGACCGCGAGTCCGGTAGTGAAGGGATCTTTTTTCTTTTTTGGGTTTCTTAGAAGTATTATTCTATTTATTTATTGGAAATGGATGCGTACCTCCGGCCTCTGCATCATAATGATGCATGCATCAATCTTATTAAAAATCCATGAAGTAGCACAAAGTCATAATAGTATTACAGCTCGCTCCCCTAAAAAAAGTATTACAACTCGTAAGCGGAGCGAAAAAGAAAACACTAGATAATCTGCAAACCTGTTTTGCTCTCTGTGCAAGTAAACTCTGTACCAACTATTAAATCCTGTCTAAACTTTTACTTGACAGAACAGAAAGAGTCATCAACGAGTCTGACCGCATTAGAGCATCTCTAGCGCACCTCGTATAATGCCCCGACCCACAAAATAACCGTTAAAATATGGGCCATGAAAAATGTTGCCCGATCAGACCACGCAGACGCGCTGGACCCGTAATTTTTTGAGGGATGTGGTAATATCCCGTATCCAACCCGCGAAAACGCAGGTTTCCCCTCGACCCGACAGTGCCACGTATCCCAGAAAAGCGGTTGGCGGGAGGGACATTTCAGCCCACGCCCATTCACCACCCCCTTCCACAGCCGCCCGCCATTGGTTCCGCCCGTCCGCCGCTAGCGATTCCGACCAAATTTGCGGACGGAATCAGGCCGCAGGCCTCCCCTCACCCTGTTCCACCTAGCCACTTCACCGGCTCCCCGGATCCGCTGAGCTGAGCCGCCCCTAGTCACCGTCGCCGCCCCGGGATCCACCGCCACAGAGCCACCGCCCCGAGCCGCCAGTGAGTACTTGTGCTTGTGATTTGGGATGCGCTATGCATATTTGGTTCATCCGACATTCGCATTTGTGAATTTAGATGGAATTGATACCTTGTGAGAGGTTTTTGCTCGAGGATTCATCCGTTTCGGATGACTCAGATGTTGAGACGCAGCTTGTGAACCATCAGCAGAAGATGTTGGTGATGGCCCTCGTCGTGAAGGAGCACGAAGATGGCAACGGAAAGAGACGGTGAGGATCGACCGCCTTTGCATTCCACGACATCGCCATCTCGGTAACGAGATGTTAATGCAAGACTACTTCGCAGACAATCCAACATGTCCGCTGCACCTCTTCCAGAGAATGTACCGATCGAATGCGCCGATCCCTCTTTATAAAAATAGTGCAAGCTGGCAAGGCCAGTTGTTGGTATTTCACTCAAAGAAGAAATGTTTTGGGCTTGAAGGGATTTAGTGCATATCAAAATCTCAGCAGCTATGCGGGTAATTGCATACGACGTTCCGGCTGACTATGCCGATGAGTACCTTCGCATTGGTGAAGATACTACAATTGAGTCAGTACATCGGTTTTCCAAAGTGATCATTCGTGTCTTTGGTCCTGAATATCTTCGGGCACCCAACAAGGAAGACACAAAAAATTTGATGGCATCAAGTGAGAAAAGAGGTTGGCCTGGCATGCTAGGAAGCATTGATTGTATGCATTGGACTTGGAAAAACTGCCCGAAGGCTTGGCAGGGAATGTATTGTGGCAAGTCTCGTGATGCAAGAATTGCACTAGAGGTCGTAGCATCCGAGGATTTATGGATTTGGCATTGCTTTTTTGGTATGCCGGGTACTCTCAATGATATCAATGTGCTGCAACGGTCTCGTTTGTTTGCTAGGCTAGCTAGTGGTCATGCTCCTACTTGCAACTACACTATCAATGGGCATGAATACACAAAGGGGTACTATCTTGCAGATGATATCTACCCTTCTTGGTGTACATTTGTCAAGAGCATCAAAGGCCCCAAAACTAAGAAACAATGTGAATTTGCAGGGGTACAAGAGGCACCCCGAAAAGATATTGAAAGAGCATTCAGGGTTTTGCAATCTAGGTTTGCCATCGCTCGTGGTCCTCCTTGTTTTTGGGACAAGCGATCCTTGAAAAGCATCATGACATGATGTGTTATTATTCACAATAAGATTCTCGAAGATGGGAGAGGCATGAACTTGGAATTCTTCTACGACAATGTGGGTAGCCGTATCAAACCAGCTAGAGACCCTAACCACATTAGAGCATTTCTTCAGGCCTACTGGGAGATTGAAAATGCAAACAACCACTTTCAACTTCACGAGGATCTCATAGAGCACCATTGGCAAAGGGCTGGGCAGTAACACATTCCATTTTTGCATTCATTTCATTTAATTCATGTGTGATTTGTGTTCGGCACAAGTTTTGTATTGAATTAATTAGTTTGCTTCGGTGATTTTAATAATTATTGTAATTTGGATGATTGTTGTATTGTACTATTGGCATTTTATCTTATATTGAATTACTAATTCTGAATATGTGGCATATGTTTCAAATTCATATAAAAAACCATCTGATTTGTGGGCTGACTTGGGCGCCGGCCGAGCAGACCCCTCATAGCGGAGCTATAAAACGGAATATCACCGGCCGAGCAGACCCCACATAACGGAGCTGTAAAACGCAATATCCGCGAATATTCCGTTTTACAGCTCCGCTATGAGGGGTCTGCTCGGCCGATGCCCGCGCCGGCCCGCAAAACTGTTTTTCCGTGAACTGTAAACATATTTTGCGGGTCGGCGATATATGTGATCTGCTAGAGATTCTCTTAGAACAGCCAGGCCATACTCAACATTATCGCATGTCTCTCCACTTCAAGCACTTGGTTGCAATTGAATAAATACCGATATGCATCAAACACGACTGAACCATCCTGCCTTCGCAAGATCATTCCGGCAGCCGCTGAGTCATCTTCCACGAATGCCCTATCGGGAGTCTGGACGACGGCGGGGGTGCGACGGGGAGGCCAAAACCGAGGCAGAGCTAGGCAAGGGGAGGCGGAGTTATGCAAGAGAGAGGGCATAAGTGTGACAAACGATGCAAGTTGGGCGAGGGTTCGGTCTTATTTAGGAGATTTGGGATGGGTCCAATATGTCAGATTCGACGTGGCGGACGCGTCTTGGCGGCCCCAAATCTGGCTATGAGGGTTGCCGCTAGCCCGGACATTTGGGCAGATTTTTTTGTGTGGGGAGGACATTTGGGCTGATTATTGGGTCCAGTTGGGTGGGGGTTTTCTGTCGCCGTATCTGGGTTGTCCGCCCTATAGGGGAGAGGTGGGGCCGGTTGAAGATGCTCTTATATTTCATCGCTCGTTTCTCGCCATCTAGACAAATCACATGCAGGAGCTCCTACATGCCTCTTGAAATGGCGCGGGAGGCTCCCGCCGCCTCTGCGGGCCCCCTAAATGGGCTGCAATGATGTAGCCCATTATTTTTTTTTTTGACGGAGCAGCTTTTCTTTTCAATTATAGGAAGAAGGGTGTTACAGGTATTGTGGCCTGCACAAGTGCCAGGCCGAGAATAGAAACACAGCAACATCAGGCATCACAACAACTATACACATCAGTGTCCAAGTCAGTCCGGCTCACGTGGTCTATCTAAAATCTGCTGAATCCTGTAACGCCCAGCCTGGTTACATAGCATAAACTCGTCCATCATTGAGTTGAACACTCCGCTAACAGTGGACACCTTGTTTTGGAAAATCCGAGCGTTCCTCTCGCGTCAAGTGAACCACCAGATGGCCACCGCAAGACCACCCCAGCCCCTTGAGTTGGGCAGATTAATGCTCACCACGTTGGACTCCCACCATTCAACAAGGCTGGAGGTTGCCCCTGTCGGTGCAAGTTTTTTTTTAGAAAAGAAGGATGACCCCCGGCCTCTGCATCTGGGAGATGCATACGGCCACTTTATTGATTATTCTCGAGGACCTTACAAAGTATTACAATAATGAGCCTGAATTCATCATCTTGGCAACGCATGCCGCTACTCCTATCCAAAATGATGAAGAGGTGCTAGCTGGCCACTACCCAAACCACTCATCTAAGCCTAACATCAAAAAGCCGGAAACTGAAACATATTCGGAAGCCCCAGCCGAGCCACATACCGGGTCTAGGGCACAATCCGGTCAGACACACTCGTGTGTCGTCGCCGTCATCTTCCACAGGTCCGTCTTCAGATCATATTGATGTGTGTACCTTGTCTGGCCACTCTGCCATCGACGTCACCATGACGCCAGACAGCAACCTCCTCCTGCGCGAGTCCATCTCCGCGCATCGGGCGGCGAGCCTCCACAGCGCCATGCCGCCGATCTTCGCCGCCATCAATGAGTGAGATGAAGTACCGCTCCACCACGGCATGTACAAGGTGAGGAAGGGTGAGGTCCCCATCGGTGACACGGCCGGAAGAGAAGCACCGCAGCCCCGAGACACTGCCGGAGCTGCGACGCAGCAGATCAGGCGGGCCGCCACCAGGAACCAGACAAGCTCGCCATGCACACCCAGCATCCCCATGACAAAGTCGGCGCCTTCAAGAAGGTGACGACGCTGTGGCGCCGCCGCCGCTTAGCCACCGGGGCTAGAGTTTTCACCCAGGCGCAGGGGAAGGGGGGAAGCAGGGGAGGTTTAGCCTCGGCGCCGCCACCAAGGAGGGAATGGCGTCTGGAACGCCATCGACGCCTGACCGCCACCGACGGCCAAAGATTTCCCCCGGCCAATCACCCTGCCGCCACCTCCGAACCAGCCACAACATCCGCAAGCGCGTGTACGCCGGAGATCCAGGCCGGCCGGAGGTCATGCATCACGAGTGGACCAGGATCGCCTCCGATCTGACGAGGAGAGCCCGGGGCCTCCCCGCGCCATGACCTGCGCCCACCGGGACCTCGCTGCCCGCGCAGCCGAGGGAACCGGCCTACCTCACACCGACGAGCACTCCCCGCCCCCGGAGGAGCGCCGTCCGCACCAGCGAGGCCGCCGCCTCAGATCCGGACCCTCACCACCGAAAGGGAGCGGTCAGATTAGGGTGGAGTGCTGGATCCAGCCAAGTCGCCCCGCCGCCACCATCCCGGGAGCCGGCGCCGGCTTCGCCGGCCGTTCCTCCGGTGGCGGCGAGGTGGGGAGGGAGATGGGAGGGGTGTAAGGCCGCCGGATCTGGGTTCACCCGTCGCCGCCAGGGAGGGCGACGCGGGGGACGGGTGGGACGGGAAGTGTTGTGGGAAGGTTGCAGTGGTTCAGCATCAAACTCCATAGTGCTTGGGTAAAGGAGCAGCATGCCAGGAGGTGATCGGCACACTCGTCCGCTGCCCTGCAGAGATAACAAATCGGGTCGTGTGGCCATCCTCTCTTACGTAGGTTGTCCGCTGTAAGGCATTTGCCCAGGATCGCTAGCCAAGCAAAAATTCTGCATTTTAGCGGAGCATCCGCTGCCCACATGTGCCGCTGGCCGGCGAGGCGTGTGCGCCCCTCGAATTGCACGTCATATGCAGTGGCGGAAGAGTAAGCACCGCTCGGCGTCCATCTCCAGATCACCGAATCCGGAGTTCCCTGCAGTAGCCGCACATCGGCAACCATCTCCCAGAGCCTTGTGAATTGGACAATGGATGTTGGTGCAAGAGGGTGACGCAGGTGTCTAATCCAACGGCCATCATGAAGGGCTTGAGCCACAGTGAGGTTCTTGCGAGTGCAGCAAGCAAACAGGTCAGGCGGCGCGCAACTCAGAGCAACCCCATTATAACAAGCGATAGTTTTTCTCTCCTTTTTGTTGACGGGAAATTATATACTCTCTCCGTCTCATAATGTAAGACGTTTTTTTGACACTACACCAATGTGAAAAAACGTCTTACATTACGGGACGGAGGGAGTAGTTTCTATTCTTATTTATATGTAGTCGGTTTAGTGGTTTAAAAAAAATCATGAACTGGTTTAGTGGTTACAGAACTGTATGGAACTACCGCTAGGTGGCTAAAAGAAAGACAACTTGCCCGGTATGTACAAACTGGGCTGATATTAGAACGGATTCTGGTATGCTCACAGGAGCAACTACTCCAGGTTGACCTCTCAAGATAGTTCTAAAATAGTTCTAAAACAATTTGGAGAAAACTGAGAGCTACATCATAAAATCGAGTATGCACCTGTAAGTTTTGGTTAAGAAATAGAGATAACAAATATGAATTTTCGGAGGAAAATTGCAAAAAAATCACAGATATATGTTCCATCAGATAATAATAATATACATGCTCCCCTTTTCCAAGAAAAAATGCGATCCATTCTCACAATATACATGCACGTTGATTTCCAGATTTTAATGAATTTGTAGATGCTATTTCTTAAATTTACCGTCATGTTTGATGCCCATCAGAATAAAATGCTTTTTCAATGAGGTCCCATCTCTACCACTAGCTACGGGGGAGGAACGTAGATAGCGCTTGGTCGCCTGTGGAAGCCTGCACAACCATGGGCACAGTTTGTATGTCACATGATTCATCGGTATCAACGCATATTGGAAACAATGCAGGTTATATCTATTTTTCACACTGTGCAAGTTTGCACTTGGATAGGATGAATTATTCTTTCAGGATATCGGTGGCTCAGAACGGAGGCGCGAACTGAAAGTGTCGGCGTTCTGGGAACGGGGATCCCCAGACTTGCCTGTCTACGGCCTGCGGCGTGGCTCAAGTGAGGGCCCAGCGTGGCCCAGCTTCATCAGCTCAAGCTCAAGACCCTCGCGAGGGGCCAAGACTCGCGGCGCGGACGACAGGAACCTTCCTCAGAAGCAGCCTCGTCAGGCAGGCTCACGAGGAGGCGGACAGATCAAGGCAGGGTACCTCACGAGGGTGCCCCGTGACGCAAGCCATGACGATCGAGACCAGGCGGGCGCTAGCCTGCGCAGTGTCCTCATTTCCCCTTTGGTGCAAAGGAGGCAAGCACAGGCCAAAGCATCAGGCAAAGATTACCGCTTTGATGCAACAAGACCAAGACTAGCAGAGCGGCAGGAAGGAGATCATCATGGAGCCCAGGACGGCATCACCGTCAGAGCCTTTGGCAGCCGAAGACCAACTTTAGTCAGGATAAGTGTACTAGATGTTCCCCTTCAAAATGGCCAATTGTTGGCGCCTTTCTCGCTCATTATTTGGGAAGAGGCTCAGGGCCTCCCTCTATAAATAGGACTAGCCACCACAGAGAGAGGGAGGACGGAGGACAGACAGACGGACCAAGACAGGTCGAACCTACCAGAGAGAGAGAGAGAAGCGACTGGACTCACCCAAGCAGTCCATCGCACCAGCTCAAGAACAGCCCCTCGCGAGGCTGTTCTTCCTTTGTACTGTTCTTCATCAGCCCAGAGGCAATCCACCACACCACACACTGGAGTAGGGTATTACACCACAACGGTGGCCCGAACCAGTATAAATCTTGTGTCTCTTGTGTTGTTCATCATTCCTAGTTTAGATCCCTTGCAAACCATTAACGTGTGAGCTGGTAGGGGAAAGATCTCCGTGCGCACCCCAGTGTTTGAACCTCACGGGTCTGCCGGAACCCGAAATCCGACATTTGGCGCGCCAGGTAGGGGTGCGCCGGAATCCTTCCTCCGCCGCCTCGCGTTTCGTCGCCTCGTCGTTCGATGTCAAGCGACCCGGCAGCCGACACCGACCGCTGGGTGGTGTGGCCCGCCCACGCCATGCCGCCAGCCCAGGGCGACCTCAACCTTGCACCCCAGGCAGCTCGCGCTCTGCAAGGCGCTGCGGGGCGCGGGTGACGCGGCCAGACGCCGCCTGCCCTCACGCCGCGACAGGTACGGTCAGCGGCCAGAGCCTCAAGCCACGCCGCGGCCACGGCGCCGCACACCCGACGGGAGCAGGCGAACTCCAGGGCCGCGCTCACGGTGGCCCGAGAGCTGTTACGGTGCCGGCTTCTAGAGGGCGGCCGCGACGTGCTGTTGGAGCGGGTGGCTGAGCTCCTGGACGCCGCCGCCTCGGGAGCACCTCCTTTCTGTGTCCGGCTGCCACCTCTGGCCCAGAGCGTGCCGTATGGCGGCCCTATGCGCGCCCATGCAACCTCAAGCGGGCTCCAGGGCCTACTCGACGCCAACCTGGCCGGCAGCACCAGGCGGCAAGCCGCGCGGACCCCATCTCCGGCCGACGAAGGAGCGCGCGCCGTGACCTTTGGCCTCGCCGGACTACCGCGCCACCACTCTCAAGACAATGCTCCGGGCCGGACTGCGTGGCATGTGGGGCACTACAGCGAGACCTACGGGGCAGCGTCCCCAAAAGCTTATGTGCCCCGCATGACGGATCAAGAGTGCACACAGGAAGAAGACCATGACTCGCTCCTTGGGCCAAGCTGGGGCGAGGAGACACCACAAGCTGAGCTCTTTCAGGAACCCCGGCCCAAGAGGGCCTCGACGACCGCGCCGGCGGCAGCAACTATCTGGTACCGTTAATTCCTCAGGAGCAAGCTTATGCTAACCATGTGCCGCAGGAGGTACAGGTCGCCGCAACAGGTGGCGGCCTCAACGCTACAGCCTCTTACCCCTTAGGAGGAGGGCACCGGGGCTGCAGTTGAGGGGCCGAGATCCGGGTTCGTCCCCGCAGCGCTTGACGCAAGACGTTCTCAGGAGGTAGGCCCTCTGCCGGGGAGGTGCCTCAGGGCCTGCCCCCGGCAGAGGACCCGTGGTCGTCGGGGGAACCGCTGGCGACCGCTCTACCCCATTGGCGTCGTCCTTGGTCTCCGGCCGCCGTCAGTGGCGGTAGAGTGTGGCGCAAGGCGGGGCCCTCATCTGGCGATATGAAGCAAGGCCGGTACCTGTGAAGAAGGCCTAGTGCCTGTGAAGCTCGTCGCCCCATGACACTCACGTGATAATGAGTGGGGCTGTACACGCCCCGGAGTCTCCGGAGAGCCGCCCTCGGACCTCGGGGGCTCCCTCCCATGCCCAGTGGCAGCACTTAGCTCCGCCCTGGTGAGAAGACGTCGAAGACTAGACTAGGTGCCGGACGCGGCCTTTTGCTTTTTTGCCTTTTCCTCTGTTGACAAGTTTCTTTGATTTGAATTTAAGTTGGATTTGAGTTCGAGCCTTGCGTGCGTTTGGGGAAGGGGTGTTTAGTCTCATTCGAGCAATCTCTCGTGTTCTGGTTTCGGCTTTGCGTCCAAAGCTAGCGTCAGCTGCCTCCCCTCGCGAGCCCCTCGCGAGCCGGGCCGGGCCAACCGCGTCCACAGCTCGGACGGCTGTCGCCACGCCCTCTCCGGAGGTTCTTATCGCAGGATCAATGGGTTCACCCAGAAGACACATATGGCGCTATGGCCCCCACAGCCCCGCTCGGGGCTCACCAGGGTCAAAAGGTAAACGAGCCAGCTGACCCACCACCAGGCCGGCCGTTAAGCTCACACGCTGCGTTAAGATTACCAGGGCATTTACCGCAAACCTTTACATGAGGGGCTTCCCCTCCCAAAATTCTCTCACAATCTTCAGGGCCAAGCCCGAACCTCTTTCGTGCAGGGTAAACAGCGGTGACAAACAATCAGTCGGACATATCGCTCGCCGCGCCTTCTGGGTCACCTCCAGAGGCGTCGTGGCGTCGTTGACATCATCGCCGCCACCAACACCTCCGCCAGCACCAGGACCGTCTACCATGCCACCTTCATCGGCGGCCATGATCACGCCGTCATCATCAGATGTGAAGGCCCTGACAAGGTCGTCCACGTGATCCTCCACCCATTGCGCCAGGTCACCCCGGACGGCTATGGGCACCGGTGCGATGGCGGCAGCGAAGTCAAAGTGGGGATCCCTGTCCCGCAGATAACTGAAGACACGCGAGAAAGCGCGCCTGATCAAGGCTCGACTCCTCTCCTCGACGAGCCAACGAGACCTCTCGGAGCGGTTCTCCAGGAGCGTCACCACGTCAGCAAAATACTGGAGGTTGCCGGCATAGTTGGTCTCGTGCGGCTCCTCGGCGGCGGCCTCGCAAATATTGCCCAGGGCCACGTTAGCCCGTTCCCTGAGCGTCCGGAGCATGGGGGCATGCTCATGCTCCAAAACCCGCCGCCGGCGAATCTCGTCCTTGTTCTACCGTGCAGTGGCCTCGGCGCCATCAATCCTCTGACGGAGAAGAAGCAGTTCGGCCCGGGAGGAGGTCAGCTCCACCTGCGCCGCACAAAGGGTAGCTGCGGAGGAGTCCTCACCCCGCGTCACTTCGTCTAGCTTGGCCTTGAGGGCCGCGGTCCTGCCCTCAGCTTCGGCCCTGACCAACTCCAACCTCAACTCGTACTGGCGCTCGAGGCCTGAGCGAGCTTCCGCTATGCGGCGGTCGACCTCTTCTTGGGCTCGAGCTTTGCGCGCGGCGACATCATCCTCCGCCTGACCCACCAGGCCCTCCCTCATCTCCAACTGCTCAAGGTCGAGGTTGCGCTCGGTGGCCTCCAGCATCAGCGCTTCCTCGCGCTTCTGGAGCTCCGCCTGGTCGACGAAAGCCCCCTTCAGCGACACAAGTGCAGCCTGGCGCAACTCCACCTGCTGCTCCAGAGAGTTGCTCCAGGCTTGGAGCTCCCACGCACGCTCCTCCGCGTCCCTGCGCCGCCGATCTGCTTCCAGGGCCTCCTCGACGGCTCGAGAGCAAGCCTCTCGCGAGGCCGCCAGCGACGCCTCAGCCTTCGCATTGTCAAGGTCACGCTGGTGACGCGAGGGCAACGGCTACCTTCAGCTTGCGCCTCTCCTCAGCAAGGCGCAAACCTTCGGCCTTGAGCCGCGCATCCTCGATGGCGAGCTCTGCCCCGAGCCGGTTCACCGCGTCCGTCGCCCCACGGAGAAATTCTTGGCGACGGGCGCGGCGTTCGCAAGCACGCCTGAGCACGTCTTCCGCGTCACCCTCTACTGCTGGTGTATGCGGAGGGCCCAGAGGCGGCGCACCTCCTCCCGGCGCAGGGCAGGGGGCTGGTGCCCCAATAACCGCCGGACGGGCCTCGCCAGGAGCAGGGCCTGGCGCCGGTCCGTCCCCAGAAGAAGAACTCAAGATTGACTTCAACCAATCACCGTCCACGATCAAGGAAGGAGCACAGAGCAAGCTGGCTGTGCCCCAGGAGAACTCGTGAAGGGAGGACAACAGGCACACAGCTCGAGACGCTCAGCTGAACGGGCCACCTCTCCGACCGGCTGAGTGATAAGGGCGCCGCTTGAACCCGACGCACCGAGGATCAACGACGAGGAAGGAGCTTGGGGAGATGGCTCCTTGGCCGTCTCCGCGAATTCGGCAGGAAGGGCCTTGAAAGGTCATGGTCAGCTGCAAGAACCGAGAAGTAGAGGAGCAGAGAGAGAAGAGGACTTACTCATCCGTGGCGAAGTACCTCCTGCACTTCAGCAAGCGGCAAGGGCGATCGTCACCGCCCGAGGCCTCCTTCCTCTTGCGGAGGGCCACGAAGTCTACGCGGAACCGGCCTAAGCGCTCGGCGCAGGGGTCGGTTTGTGGCATGGAGGAGGCGGTAAGGTGATCAGCGCCAATGGGACCAGCCTGGGGGACGCCACCAGGAGCCGCCTCATGAGGGACGACCGGGGCCTCGGGAGCCCCAACCTCGGGAGCCGGAGGCCGTGATTCCTCACCTGTCACTATTCCGGAATGAGCTCCGCGAGATGCCGCCCTCGGGGCTCCGCGCGGCGTCATCACCTCAAAGTCGCCCCCTTCAACTCCTGACGGTTCTCGTCTCCCTGCTCCATCACCCGAGACAGAGCTACTTTGGGCGACCGGAAGAGCCACCACGGCAACTGGGTTCTCGCGAGGCCCCCTGAGGCCAGCCGGGCGCAACCCCCACTCGTCAAAACTGGGCATCTGCTTCACGAAATCGGCCCTGCCCGAACAGAGATACAAGAGGGCACCATCATGTCGAAGGCTGCCTGGGGAACGATCGCCAACCAGGACCTTGAGCACCGTCCTCAGCACTTCAGGCGCCAGGTCCCCCTCCTGAAGTCGCGTGCGGTCTTTGCGCCCCGCAAAGTCCCACATCCGATGAGAGTGGCGCTGGAGAGGATGATGCGGCCACGATTAATGTCGGTGTTCTCAATGTTTATAAAAGTTTTCCACCTGTCAATGAATTAGAGTGCAGAGATTTATACGTACCAAAATACAATAGTTTTGGTGAGAACTACCGGGAGAAGGTTGCATGCCTAGTTGAAGTCATGTGCATGCATTCTACTCCTTCCGTTCCTAAATAATTGTCTTTCTAGAGATTTCAACAAGTGACTACATACGGAGCAAAATGAGTGAATCTACACTCTAAAACAGGTCTACATACATCCGTATGTTGTAGTCCATTTAAGATGGCTAGAAAGACAATTATTTGGGAACGGAGGGAGTAGTTGATTGCATGGTACGGATCAAGCAAAGAAAGGTCGGCTACATGCATGCATGCCAGTTTGCCAGGGAAACAAATTACTAGGAAGGCAATATACACGGGACTCGTACGAGTATGAATCATTAAGTGATGAAGCTAATTCTTTTTCTGAGATCCCGAGAGCACGAGCACAGATATTGCGTCAGGAAATTTGGGAAGCAAACACATATATATTAATCAGAAGGAAATCAAAGATTGCATCGGTTGTTAAAAATAGAGACCGGAATTACTACTACTTCTGTTGGGGTCGACCACCAGAAAAGCATCAGGAAGTTACTCACGTGGATTTTTACATGTTTAAAGGAGATTGGATGGGGCCCATCAAGCTTTCCGATCCTGGAGTTAGTTTAAACTAAGAAAGAGTCTACAGATTAGGAAATATGTGTACGTGTGTTTTTTGGAAAACTTTTAGGTGTGCGTGTGTTTTAAGTTGGCTACTTCTATAAAGTCTAGGTGTGCGTCATTGTAAACAGGTCAGGTTATATTTTTTATGAATAGACACGATGTGTTTTTAGGGTAAATACCCGTATCGAGTTTTGGGGGAAGCTGTCTAAAAATCCCTAAGTTTTGGAGGAAGCTTTAGAAAACCTCTGTGTTGCGATTTCTCTGTGAGGAAATTGTTTTGCGCGTGAGTACCGTCGTCGAGATTGGTTTTCTCGTGCTGAGCCGCAAGGTTCAAACCCTCTATTTCGTGTACATCGCGTGCGCGGGCGAGAGGTTGATGCTATTGGTGGTGGAGTGTCGTGAAATATCGGGCCGCAACAACAGATCGGATCTCGCCACGAGGTTCGGTCTACATCAGAGGAGCAATACGACACTGGAGGAACTCCTTTACCACCTTGGGCGCCGTTATGTTGAGCGCCCTCAAGCTCTCGAAGCGGCGCCAGACGAATGCAAGCCGGGTGTCCGCGAGCGTCTCGTGACCCCAGCCTAAGTTGGGAACAGCAGGCAAGGTTGGGTGCGAGAGCAGGGGGCTGGGCACCCCAACGTCCACATACAACCTCCGCTCTCTGAACTTGGCCTCAGGGGGAGGGAGTCCGAAATTGATCCCCGAAGCAGCCGTCTCTGGCACCGCAAGGAAGCTCACACACCCCGAGCATTGAGTAGGATCACTCAGGCGCAAAGAGAAGAAGTGACGCAACAGGGCAACGGAAGGAGGGATGCCCACCATTGCCTCGCAGACAAAGGCGAAGACAGCCAGGAGGGTAATGGACTTAGGCCCGAGATGCATCATGTGGATCTGATAGTGGGAGAGCGCCGCGTTGAAGAAAGCGGAAAAGGGGGGAACCAGACCCGCCCACAGGGCATCAGCGAAGAACCGGACCTCCGTGACAATCCTGTCGAAGGAGGCATGGGACGCAGGCCATGCCGTGGTCCTGCCGCACTCGTTGAAGATGGTGGCAAGAGCAGAGCGGACCTTGCCCAAGGCCTCGGGGTTGAGTATGATAGATCGATCGACGGCGGGGGCCACCGCCGGAGGCGAGCGGGACGAAGGCGCGGGCTTCTTCCCTTTTCCTTCTTCGTTGGCGCCATGGCGACAGGAAGGGTGAGAGTCTGAGCTGGATCAAGGGCGGAAGTTGGAGCCAGAGGAAGAAGGAAGGGCCGGGAGTGCGCGGACGCCGAAAGGGGAATGGCTGTGTGCAACCCCGAGTCCACTTAGCCGGGCATGTAATGAGGCATCGTGGGGAAGCGAAGACGCCCACTACCAATCAAACGCCACGTGGCGCCCAAGGCCGCAGGCTGTTGGGGCCCGCGGCGCTTCGCACTTGCCCCTTCGCTTCTCTGCTAAGCCAAGTTCAGGCGCGCCTTGGGCCCGAGTGCTACTGTCGGCGTTTTGGGAACGGGGGTCCCCAAACTTGCTTGCTTGCGGCCTGCGGCGTGGCTCAAGTGGGGGCCCAGCGCGGGCCAGCTTCATCAGCTCAAGCTCAAGACCCTCGCGAGGTGCCAAGCCTCGCGGGGCGGACGATAGGAACCTTCCACAGGAGCAGCCTCGTCAGGCAGGCTCACGAGGAAGCGGAGAGATCAAGGCAGGGTACCTCACGAGGGTGCCCCGTGATGCAAACCATGACGATGCACAATGTCCTCATTTCCCCTTTGGTGCAAAGGAGGCAAGCACAGGCCAAGGCATCAGGCAAAGGTTACCGTTTCGGTGCAACAAGACCAAGACCAGCAGAGCAGCAGAAAGGAGGTCATCGTGGAGCCCAGGACGGCGTCATCGTCAGAGCCCTTGGCAGCCGAAGACCAACTTTAGTCAGGATAAATGTACTAGATGTTCCCCTTCAAAATGGCCAATTGTTGGCGCTCTTCCCGCTCATTATTTGGGAAGAGGCCCAGGGCCTCCCTCTATAAATAGGACTGGCCACCACAAAGAGAGGGAGGACGGAGGATAGACAGACGTACCAAGACAGGTCGAACCTACCAGAGAGAGAGAGAGAAGCGACTGGACTCACCCAAGCAGTCCATCGCACCAGCTCAAGAACAGCCCCTCGCGAGGCTGTTCTTCCTTTGTACTGTTCTTCATCAGCCCCAGAGGCAATCCACCACACCAGACATTGAAGTAGGGTATTACACCACAAAGGTGGCCCGAACCAGTATATGTCATCGTTCCTAGTTTAGATTCCTTGCAAACCATTAACGCGTGAGCTGGTAGGAGAAAGATCTCCGTGCGCACCTCAGTGTTCGAACCTCAAGGGTCTGCCGGAACCCGAAAACCGAAAGAAAGTGTCCCCAAATGGCATACACGCTTTTACTGTTATAACCTGCAGCGATGAGATTTTTTTTTTGAGGGAATGCAGCTATGTGTGAGATAAAAGAAGACTATTGGACAAGGGACACATGGAGGGGTTATGGGCTGTTGATGTAAAATGAATTTTCGCAGACGATCTATATATTATCACTATAGCAATTTCCGTATATTATAGCTGGAAGTTTCTTGATAGACCTATTTTCCTGGAAAAAGTGGAGAACCACCTAACAGACACTAAAAAAATAATTTAATCTCTGCCAGCTGCTCACTACAAAGACCTACAAAGTGCATTTGGTAACTACTCCCTCTGTAAAGAAATATAAGAGCATTTAGACCACTATAAACGCTCTTATATTTTTTTTTACAGAGGGAGTATTTACGACTGAGTATCTATGAAGACCATAAGCTCACATGTGCTCAAGAATCCTACCAAATAAACTTGGACGGCAGATCAAATAGTTAACAGACTTGACTATAAGGCATTGTTTTATCTACTGAGGCAAAATTGGTAAACCTCAACTAACAAATGTCTTATCAAGTGAGCCAAAATAGTGATGCCTCCACTAACAAATTGGCTAAAGTCCCATCATCCACACCCGCAACAATAAAAGAAAAATCAATGACACAGGCAAACTAGCCCCAGCCGCCGCCACGTGATCAAATCATTTTCGCCGCCAGTGGAGTGCACCGCCGGGCAAAGCCCGCGCTGCATCGGCAGTGGTAGGGAGGCTGCTGCTCCTCGGGAGCTCGGTATGGAGGATTTGGTTGGCTGCTGCAAGACGGCGACGGTGATACGTGGTCGGACTGTGGCTGTCGGCAGGCGATGCTTGACGGGTGCGTTGGTGATCTAGCACGACGATCTTCAACGGCGGTTCAACCTGTCTAGAACACCGGAGAAGAGGGAGTCATATTCCTGGACGTCGACGAGTTTGGCATCATACCCGGTTTTCCCGTCCATCATGGGTGATTTTATTCCGAATTTTCTTTAGGGGGTCTTCGAGTTTGTTTTCGGGCAGTGAGGCGTTGACGCTATCCCATTCCGATGGCGTGCTCATAACCGGCAGAGGATGTGTGGATCCGCCTCTCAGGCAGGTCTCTCAGGATCCGGCCTTTTTAGTTTTCCGGTGTATCCATATGGATTCGGTCGGCGTTCATGGTTTCCGGAGTTTCTACATGCTCTTATCGATGTTTTCTTCTCTTGGGCTGTGATTTTCTTTGCAGAACATTACCGCCAGATACTGTTTAGCTCACCGGCAGGCGGTTGCAATTTGTGCGCCATCAGCTAGGATTGCAGTATTGTGCACTGATTATGATAAACAGTATTGTACAAAAATTCAGTATTGTGCACTGATTATGATAAACACCTCAGGTGATGGTTACCGGATGGAAAAGTTTTCGTACTGTTTAGCCCACCGGCAGGCGGTTGCAATTTGTGCGCCATCACCTAGGATGTAGGATCGTGCAGCATGCTGCTCGGATCAGCGACATCATCGACGAAGAGAAGCTAGTCCGAAATTCCTCGATGTCGTTCTCACCCGGCCGGTTCGTGTAGATTGCCTTCTCCGTTGGGACGCTGCTCAATCCGGCCACGCTCACCGTCTTTGTCTTCCAGTATCTTCTCCGGAGGTACCCGATTATCGAGACGTCAGTAGCCGGACAAGGGCTGATGGTATGATTACAGTTTATGAACAACAAACAAGGAAACATTTGATCAGATTACCAAACTTTGACTAGGCCGATGCAACAATAACTCAGTCGTAGGAGTTTCCCTTTCACCGTCCAGATAAAGGGATTAATTCTGACATCCCACCGGAATAACCAGACTGGAAGGAGTTCTCGACGTTGCTTACTGAAATCGTCAACTGAAATTGCCTTCGAATTTCAGCATCCATGGGGTTCATACTACTAGTTGAAGCAGAAACAGACTGCTTTTCGCTTGAAACTACTGGCAACAACTCTTTGAGCCTTGAAACAACCTTGGTCATGGTCGGTCTGTTGATGGCTGCGTTTTCGACGCAGTTCATGGCGAGGTCTACCACACTCTGGAGCGAACTAGCATCATACTGATCCAACAATCTCTTATCCACGATGTCATGAATATTGCCCATGGCAATCTTATGGCGTACCCAGTTTGGTAGATGGAAGGTTTGAGGCTCCATCAATACTGGGGGCTGGCCAGTGATGATCTCCAAAAGCACGATGCCAAAGCTATAAACATCTGTCTTGACTGTGAGTTGGAAAGTTGCATGGTACTCGGGGTCGAGGTAGCCAAGAGTGCCAGCAGCAACAGTAGATATGTGTGTGTGAGCATCATTAAAAGCACGGGAAAGCCCAAAATCAGATATTATCCCCACCAGATTCTTGTCTAGAAGGATGTTGGGGGTCTTTACATCTCTGTGAACTATTGATGGGGTGCATGACTCGTGTAGATACTCCAGCCCTATAGTTTATTGAAGTCCATACTTAGTCAAAACAAGCATACATACATACAATACATGAAATAAATAAATAATCAAAATATGGACCTTGTGCAGCATCAAGTGCAATATGAAGTCGTTGTTCCCAATTCAAACTATAGTCATCTCCTGCATCAAGACATACGAGATTAGTATAAGTTCCTTGATACATGCATATCACATAAATATATGTTATTATTATTGGTACTACTACCATTATTACTACTACTACTTCTACCACTACTACTACTACCACCACCACCACCACCACCACAATTATTACAATTATTGTTATCATGTTGCACATATATTCAAGCTAACAAATTATGCACACTGCCTTAATGGTTGAGCATGGAACCAATTGATATATTAAGATCTTAAACCTGCATAAAACTGAGCTTTGATATTCGAGAGGCGACTGATGCTTTTCCTTCTCTTTGTGGGAGTTTTTGTTATATCCAAATCAAATTAAGAAGAGATCCATCTATTACATTATTAGTTTAAATTTTTCCTCTAGAGTTGATTTATTTCTTGCTGGCTTTGAAAGATGCTTACAATTCCATCATGTCATGGTTATGACTCTAGGTGTGTAACTATGCTTTCCTCAGTTTGTTAGCCACATATTTATGAACAATTAATTGAACATTCCATGGTTGTGACTTCAAGAATGTGCAGCTAGGGCCTTAATTCTTACTATATCATCTATATATACACAGTAAATTAGGTCCACCAACTCAAATGCATTTACTCAAAGTAACAATAACAGTTTAGGCAACTCAAATGCATTTACTTAAGGACATGTCCTATGATTTTTTAAATTACTCTACAAAACACCATATATTCATATAATTTGAGAAGTACTTGTATCCCAAGGGTTAATTAGACCATGAATTTGTCAAGGTGTCTGTTTTGGTTGGTTGCTCTGGAGGAATTAAAACCCTGAATTTGTCAACTTGCATTTTAGACTTTACCGATTTTAGGTTTCGCTGAAGGTTAAAATTTATTGATTTAGATCACAAACAACATCTACACAAATTTAACTACAACCTGACAAGTCAACAATGTTTGATATAAACATTAATAAAAGGTATAAATTAATAAACAAACCTCCTCTTATGAGCTGTTGAAGATTCCCTCTTGACATGAAGTCATAAATGAGAGCGAGGCACTTCTTGTTTTGGCAATATCCTTTCAAAGTCACAAGATTCTTGTGATGAACTTTGGACAAGGTTTGTACCTGTGGGAATACATATAGTTACCAAACATACAAGCCAATTGCATTTATTGCGTATGGACTACATAAAGGGTATATTTATCTTGCTGATTTATTGTATATTGTCTATTGAAGAATCCATGATCTGACCATGTTGGTTTCGTGTTATACCTCAGGGAGGAAGTCTATTGAGTCCGCTATTGATGTTTCCATCAACACCTTAACGGCTACTTCATCACCATTTTCCAGTTTTCCATGATAAACAATACCAAAACCTCCTTTTCCAATGATTGATTGGAAGTCATTTGTTATGAGCTTGAGCTCTACGTATGTGAATCGTCTGATGTCAACGTGTAGAGAAGTTTCCTCTTCATACATGGCATAATCCTCATGGTCTGACTTCCCTGCACAGTCAAGAAGTTACGTTACATGAAAATTTAGGTATGAATTTGTTGTCTAATGTCTACCTAATTTTATTGCAGCAATGAAAGGGAATTTTAGAGCGTAAAAGTTATATTTTACCTTTCCAGCATAACTTCCAGATTATGCACATCAATACTATGAGGGATACCAGTACCACAGGAACCGTCACTGCAATAACCATTGTTTGTATGGCATTCTTCTTCTTATTTGAGCAGTATGTATCTTTGACTTTTGAGCATATGGGGTTGCCTTCCAATCTTGTGACACAAATGCACAACATATCTATAAATAATCTCTCAAACATATTAGCTGCAACGGCTCTACAAAATTATGATTGTAACATACCTCCCTTTTCTAGCACGACTAACCCTCTAATAGTTCTTATAAGGACATCCAACCTCTAAATTAACAGACTGCATGATTTTCAAATCGCATCCCATTATGAATAGGTCATTATCTTCCTCTCATGTTGAAGGCTTGCAAATGATAAATCATTTTATAGTTACTAGATGCTAGTATATGTTACCTGGGTACGTTTGGATGAATAAGAACTGCAAAAGTACGACTATTTTGTGGCACACTAATTGGGTGCCACACAACTTAGTTGCATTTGACGAGAGTTTATGCATATAGCTGGTTGAGCTATGGAAGTGTGTTGCTGCACAAGTAGAAAGTGAGCATGTGTAGCTCTTGTCTGGGAAGGCGTGCCAAAGAAACATAATGTGTTTCTACCAATAATTTATATAATATTTGCAACTATTGTTTCTAAAAGCCCATTATTTCTGTGATAATGAACCTTGGGTTGATCCTATTGGTGTGTTTTTCAGATTGATCAGAAATATAAATATATCAACGAATTGCACAATACAGCACGGCAAACCTTAATTCAAGCAAACCAGCCTGAAACCTTCGAAGAATAGAATCAGGGATTGGCCCAACGAGCTGGTTGTTTGACAAGTTGCTGGAAAATAATATTTAAAATTATTCACGTGAAATCAATATCATCAACCAAATATGCATACAGACTTACAGAATTTTGAGTGACTTTAGTTGATAGTCTGGAATAGGTCCCGTCAAATTATTGTGTGATAAATCCCTATATAGGTTTTGTGCTTACGGTCAAAAATATGCCAACATAATCGCAATAATTGTCTAGCATATCATAATATTGTGGTAAGTACCACTTACATGTATTCTAGTGATACCATGTTCATCAAAGATACGGCTAATCCACCTTTCAATCCACTCGCAGAGAGATTTCTGCGAAAGCAACTCATGTTACAACAAGTTCTCTTAATCTAGTGATTTCATCGAGCTGACATATATTTTCAAGATTATGTAAGCTTATTTCGGTGGTCAAGATTTACAATAAATTACATGTCCTTCTTTTCAAATAAATTATCTGTGTTATAAAGATCTTTGTCGGTAAGAAACAGGACCAAGTGTCTGTATAGTTAAATATTTATACATAACATTATATATTTGGAGAAACACTTAAGTCGGGAGGGGGATTTTGTGGAGCATTAAACTTATGCACTTAAATTGTTAAAAAAATTAAACTCCAATGCTTTAAATTCAAATGTATATGGTATTATGTTCTTACACTGAAACAATCCTTGGATTCCGGTTGCTTTTTGAGTAGTTGCAAGTCAAACCTTCCCAGGAATATTCTCTTGGGGAGCACGGATCTCCATTCCAGTTCCGTGTCAAATTGTAGTGGCTCTTGACTTCTTCCATGTAATTGACTACAACAGGAAAAACACAGAAAAATATGAACCTGGAATAAAAAACATGTATATGTTGGTTATAGGGCTTATATGTATTAAAAAGATGAAAACATTAAGTTAAGTAGTTGTGTTATATGAGGGCATCCTTCCCATTTTCGAGATTGGACTTCTAAAGATAGAGGTTAGTCTTCAAGGTTTGGATTTCCTCGGGGTGTCTCCGTGTATACAAAGGAGATACCTCCCATGAATGAAGTATACTGGAAGTTACTCTAACTTCTCCCATCTCCCCCCTTTTCCTAGCCGAACCATCTCCAACAGCCTAGGCGGCAGGTCATAATAACAATTTGCAAAGTTATTTCAGATGCAAGTATTTATCTTTTCATATAATTGAATAAATTGTATGAAATTCATTCCTCAACTATGGTCTTGGCCATGGCTCATTGGCAATTTGACCTTTATATTCTGGTTTACTCAACTGGTGAGCCCACCGGCTGATTAACTTGTTTCTACTACTCTAGTGCAGATCGTGACAATACCAAATGGAGTCGAGAATCTTTGGGGGCCTACACAGTGATATCCCGGTCATTAACATTTCTTTATAAACGCGTGCATGCAGCTGGAGGTGCTATTCAAGCAACTGAATAAATTGCATCACGATCATGTGAATCTGTCATGCATATACGTACTAAGTGACAAGTGTGTAATGAACGTGCAGTATATACATCAGCTTACCATCTTCTGAGTCAGTAGTGAGGTTATCCATCTGAACAAGGGAGTAGGACTCGAACGCATTGATCAATGGCTTGAGTGTCGAGCTGACCGTCTTGTTCAGGAGGAAGGATGCATTTGGGTTGCGCAAGAACCGGCCGTTCTGGTGCATGCTGTCCACCTGGAATCGTGAAGGGGAGAAATCTGAGAAGAGCAATTCGCCGGCGCTGTAGATGTCGAACCTCCTGTTTGGGTTGCTCCCATTGATCTCGGCAAAGTGAAAGATTGGGAGAAGCTGCATGTTCTTAGTGTCTATATTGGGACCTTCTGGTGGGGTGATGATTATCCTGGACCTGGAGAAGTTCATGTCTACGGTCAAGGCATTCTGCATGATGACTGACGGTATATTGAAGAAGTTGTTGCCGGGGAGGCTCTCCACTTTATTGGTAGTGCTCAGGATGACCCCGGGGTAGGATGTGGAGTCGCTTTCCCAGATGCGGTCATAATTATCCGTTGGATACCTAATTAATTGAACACAAGTGTTAGAATACATATGGATTTGAGTTAGAAATAAGAAGATAGAGATATAATTAGTTTAAACATGCAATGTCTTGTCTTGTACTCAAAGTCTCTACCCCACCATGTACTTCTATATATAACTTATATGAGGGTCGGATCAATATAACAGAACAACACAACAAATATTAGCAATCCTATAATTGCTCAATAAGGACACAAAAAAGACAAATAAATAGGTAGCACGGTACAGTTTGGCATTTACTTACAAGTTGTATTAAGATTTAATTACTACTCTTATTTTTGTTAGAAGCAATTGCAGGATGAAGGAAAAAAGCAGCAAACAGTATATGTGCATTAAGCTAGCAAACTGAATCGAAAACCATTGGCAGACACAACTTATATCTACTCCAATATTTTTATGGATGGACCCCTCATCTCACCTTGTGATAGAGTCGGCGACGTTGCCAAATCTGGTTCGAGCTAAAAGGCTGATTGAAACAGAAGTATTGACAAAAGGGTACATCGTATCTTCGAGTGGCCTTAGCTCCAACGAGGATATGAAGGGAATCCCTGAACCCAAGTTTACCAAGCAGACGGACAAGGAGTTGCTCGGAGCAACGGTGAGCAGCTCCTTCCATAGTATACTCGTGTGGTCCCAGTTTGTCAAGTTCACCGCCTCCCAGGAATTAACGCCGATATGGAGCCCAAAGAGAAACAGCGACCCGTCCAGAGTCTTGTTCAACCCATCATAGTTGCCATAAGTAAACGTGGCTCTCAATAGATACTTCTTACCGATGGTGGATGGCAGTGTATAGCAATTCCTTGAACCGTCAGGAAAGCTCCTCAGGGTTTTTTGTTGCTCATTGAAGGCATCAGCCATAAACTCTTGAGAAATCTGTTTTCTCATGCCACCCTCGACAAATCCACGGTCAGGATCAAACCGTAGCCCGGTGGCGCTGTCGTTGTAGGAACTGCGGTTTCTCAATCCACAGTCGATGCTTATGAACCCTATACAATAGAGAATATGTATCAATTTCATGTGTTCTAAGTTCCAACAGTTTGAGATTGATGCAAAGATCATTAGTTGTGTGTCTGCATACTCAGAAGCTGATAATAATGTATGGATGTTTAGATTACTGTAAAGCGAGATTTCTTCAAGTTGCACGTGAAGTAAACAGAACAGTACTGCATGAAAATAGAGCATCGCTTAAAGAACTGTAGGATCTACAACGGGAAAGCTAAGAGGATATGGTTGTGTTACCAGAAGGAGGCTGGCCGTGGACTTGAATCATCATGACCAGGTTGAGCAGCAGCGCCAAGATCCATGCCGGTTTGGTACTTGGCAAGCAAATGAAATTGATCGCCATGGTTTCAAGCGAGAAACGGCGGACGTATCTACGACAAGTGACTTGTGGAGTTAGTTATATAGCAGAGGAAATCAATTAGCAAGGTTTAGTGCTTGCTTCCCATGACTTGGCCTCGATCGGCACATGCGGTTAACGGTGCAAACAAAACTAAAGTTTTGTTCATCGGTAGGTGAACTTGTCTTCAAAGAAATGCAACTTGCATTAAACTAAGGAATTAATAGAGATGGTGCAACTTGACGTGGAATTTTGTTCCACTGTCTTTGCAATTTTCCGGCCAGCTTGCAGTTACACGTGCGTTTTGAGCAACCATGCAACTCGGTCCAATAAGCTATAGCGAAAGCACACGTTGATGTTTCGTTGAATCAAGGTTAAAGGACAAACAAACTAAAGTTACAAGTCTAAAACAAAAGAAAAACATTCAAGACCAAAGCCCAGGATGCTAATGTAATCACAGAAGCAACGTACGTGGGAGCCATTAAGCCAATGATCATTTCTTAATCAGCAAAAAGACAGTCAAGTTGAACCCACGTGGTTAAGAGGCTGGTGCATCCGGAATCCTAATATAGAACACTTTGTTGGAAGGGTCTTGGCTGCGAGACATGCATGCTGCCACATTCGAATCCCCTCCAACATAAACAAATATCACAACCTCAAGCAAAACAATGTGCGGGAACCAAAGGATGCATTTTCCCTAGGAGGTCAGCATGCATATACCGTATCGACGCGGCGGAGCTCAACCAGTCGATGAACGGGACGACGCAGGCGGCGCACATCTCTCGACCAGAGCCAGCATGTGAAGTGCAGCAGCACCTCGCGAATCAGGTGCATCCGCCTCTCAGGTGGGAACAGGGATGACATCACCGGCTCGTCCCAATCATTATAGGAACAACCACCTGTCTCCAGAAAGTCTGAGATTGATAAAACAACGAACTACCTGAAATGCTCCTAACTACCCACTATACTACCAGAAATTTGATGTCGTATTGCCTTATCTGGGCCATCCAACCACAAAACAAACGGTCCAAATTGACTTGATGCACCATAAAAGGTCTCGAAACCCCGGCTCCCTCCCTATCTCAGTTTTTCTGTTAGGTGTTAGGTGTCTTGGACACGTTGAGTTTCGCCACTTAAGCACTTAGCAGATGTGCGTTTTTTCCAGCAAAGTTTTAGCTCCCCTGCAGTCGGTTGTGATTTGTGCGCCATCAGCTAGGATGTAGGATCGTCCAGCACGCTGCTCGGATCGGCGACGTCGTTGACGAAGAGAAGCTAGTCCGAAATTCCTCGCTGACGTTACCTCCCGGCCGGTTCGTGCAGATTGCCTTCTCCATTGAGACGCTGCTCAATCCGGCCATGCTCACGGTCGAGGAGGTCACAGGCCACCTCCAAGCATGCGTGGATGAGGCTCGGAAGAAGCAGCACGTGGAGGCGGCACTGCTGGGAACGGTGATATCCATGGCACCGGCCGCATCGGCGATGGAGAAAAGGGCGCGAATCCTCGACAACAGGCCCTGCCAGTGCGCGGTTCGAACAACGACATCATCGACAAGGAGAAGTGTCCGTGAGTGCTGCAAGAAGCAGGGTAATGAGACCTTGTCCAGGCCGGGGAGGATGACGGCCCTGGGCTCATTATGGTGTGTGTCATGGACGTTCATGAACACACGGCTTCCATGGTCACCGCCAGGCCCACCACGGAGACCACGATGCACGCCCGGTACGTGCACACGGGAGGCCAAGTCTTCCTCAAGGAGGAGGGGGTGGTTGTCACACCCGCCCGCGATGATGTCGAGCAGGGCAAGGTGTGGTTCCTCTACACCGACGCAATGAACCATATGACTAGTTCCTCAAGGAGGAGGGGGTGGTTATCACACTCCGGAAAAAAAAGACTAGTTTCCTCCACGCGTTTGCCGAGCTAGACCGCTCGGTCGCCGACAAGGTACATTTCGTGGACGGCTCCATGATGGGTGGACATCCATGGACGTGGCATGGCTGTCTTTGTTGTTGATCACCGCTCCTTTACCGAGGTCTTCTACATCCCGACGCTTAAGAGCAGCGTCGTGAGCCTCGGTCAGCTTGACGGCAGGACATCCACATCCGCCGTGGCACGCTTACCGTCCGAGACCAGCGCAGTCGTCTACTCGTGAACATAAAACGCTCGCCAAACAGTTTGTATCGGCTTACCTTTTTCATGTGCACGTCCAGTGTGCCTCTCCATGGGTCACGTCTATGATGCATTGCACTGGCACGCGCGGCTTGGACACCTGCACTTCAAGGGCATGCCAAGGATGGCCTGCGGTAGCCTCATGTGCAGTGTTTTAAATAGCGGGCTATGTTAAATAGCGGCGGATATCCAAATCAGCTGTAGAGGGCTATTTGTACATGAGGCTATTTAGCAGCACCCTGCTGAAAAGACTATAGCCGGCTATTTAAAACTATGCTCATGTGTGACTCCTGCACATTAAGCACGCTGATGGGTTGTGCGAGGCGGTCCCTGCCTGGAAGCAATGATGCCGTCCGTTCCCATAGAAGGCACGGTACAAGGCATAGCAGCCCCTCTGGCTCGTCCACTGAGACTAGTGTGGCCCTATCACGCCAACGACGCGAGGAGGCCATCGCTACATCTTGCTCCTCGCGACGACCATAGCCGCTTCATGTGGGTGGACCTCCTCGCCTCCAAGGATGAGGCAGCAGGCGCCATTGTCAAGTTGGACGCTGCAGCTGAGGTGGAGTGAGGCCACAAGCTGCAGGTACCGCACGCCAATCGTGATGGCAAGTTCATATCACCCACGTTCTACAAGCAGTGCGCCCAGCAAGGTGTGCTGCTCCACTTCACCGCGCTGTACTTGCCCCGGCAGAAAAGTGTCGTCGAGAGGCGGAACAAGACGGTACTCGGTATGGCACAGAGCATGTTGAAGGTGAAGCTGGAGCAGAGCATGTTTTGGGGGGAGGCGGTGCTCACGACCGTCTTCATCCTCAAGATCTCCTTCACGAGAAGTGTCGACGGCGTATGACGCCGTACGAGGCATGGTACGGGGTGAAACCAGAAGTGCACTTCCTCCTCATCTTCGGCTGTGTGGTATACATCAAGACTGCGCGCCCTAGCTGAATAAACCTGACGTGAGGACTGCACCATGATGTTCATGGGCTACGACATTGGCTCCAAGGCTTACAGGATATATAACAGTGGGAATCATCATGGACGTCCATGGTTCCGCTCGTGGCGGTCGGTGTGGTGGCATGGGCGGGTGTAGGGCGGCCGTAATCCCCTTGAGGCGAAACACACAGGCACTCATACAGGCAGCAGTAGTGCAGTACCAGTTTGAACACAAAGACAAAATGAATCCATCTCAAACAGAACCGATGGTCTGCTTGGAATTATAGATCCTGCCGTAACGTAATTAACTCGGCGCACCGGCAATTCAGGAATCCCCCTTCTCACCAGGTTGAATTGGTCAGGCAAGGATGGTTGTTACCCTTGATACAGGTACTAACTCTGCTTGCTAGATTCTCGATGCTCTCATTGTCTCGTTACCTTCCTGATATTTAAGCCTACCATGTTACTAGGGCTGGACCAAAAGCTCGTAGCTCGCGAGCTTAATGAGCACTCGATAGTTCGGCTCGTTAAGCTCGTAGCTCACTTCTTAATGAACAGAGCCAATCATTGATTTTAGCTCGTTAAGCTTAACGAGCTTAACGAGCGAGCTAACGAGTTTCACGAGTAGCTCGGTAAGCTCGTTAGTAACAACACAACATATATTTTCATATTATGTGACAAACTTTTTTAGCACCCCAGCCCATCTATTTAATCTAATCGACATATGAGGCAACATACTACTTCATTTCTTTTCTTAGTCATAATATTTTATCTTGAAAACCATACCTACGCATTCATCATGTATATTGTAACACATTATAATCTGTTAACGAAGGCCATGAAGCGCCACGAGCTTAACGAGCTTCAAACGAGCCGAGCCGAGCAGGGTTTTTTGCTCGTTAATCTTAACGAGCTTAACGAGCCGAGCCTTAACGAGCACGAGCTTAACGAGTACGAGCTTAACGAGCTGAGCTGCTCGTTAGTCCAGCCCTACATGTTACCCACATACAACCATGACTTCCACTTCATAGCAAACCTTGTTTTGGCTACATTACCACTCACTCAAGAAGCTTGTCAACCTTTCGAAATGTTGGGGGTAAGCTCTTTTTCTTTTTGGTATGCAGGTATTGAGGATTTGGGTTGCAGAAGAAATACTTATGCTGGGTTAATTCACTCTTACACTTTAGGGTTACCCAACCACTCTTATGAGAGAGCAAACACTCGAAAGCTGACACATGCGCCTCTTCCGGAGCCAGCGGGTGCTACGTATGACGTGTCATGCAGGGACATCAAGTCATGCATGCTATTAGCAGGTACTATATGGTGGCTCTGGTGGAGGTGTCATTTTTTTTTCCTGTTGCTACTGGATCAAAAGTGATGCGACGAGAGTCACGGGAGGCAAGACGGTATGATACGTCTTTGTCTTCCAGTGTCTTCTCCAGAGGTATCCGGTTATCGAGGCGTCAGTAGCCGGACAAGGGATGATGGTAGAGACGGCTTCAAAGATGAGTTTGCGCACTCGAGTGGAAACACAAGGTCTCTAATCAGGCTATGTCGACGCGTGCCTATTGTGTCCGTGCTAAAGGTGATGGATCGAAGCTTGGTTTTGAGGATGAGAATCCCAAGATCAACATTGGGTTCCACTCGTCTTTATTGGCGCACGTGCGATGATTCTTTCTTGTTGGCATAACCAAGAGGTTGTGTATTTTTTGTCTTGAGTTTGTCTTTTATCATAGGGTTAGTAGCTGTTGGTGCAGTTTTTGTCACTGGCATGAGGCCTTCGATATTTTTTGTGGGTTGATGTTGTTGACTGCTGGATTTTGAACAATTAATAATATATGACAGTGTGAATTGTTCAATGCAGAGGCTGGGGATTATCCTCCTTTCGTACAAAAAACAGATACGAATAGGGTATCTAGTGTGTCGTTTTTGGCCCAAAATAACCTAAACACAAGTGTGTGTGTGTGTGTGTGTGTGTGTGTGTGTGTGTGTGTGTGTGTGTGTGTGTGTATTATTTTGAAAAAAGTCCATTTTAAACCTTGATCTTGTAGAGATTCGGCGAATCAAACCCCAACCTCCAAATCCCTGTCGTTCGCACCCTGTACTGACTAATCCCGGTCTAAATCGAACCTGACAGTGGTTTTAGGCTAGAAAACGCTGACGTGTCAAGGATTAAGCAGGATTGTTTGTCTGACTGGTGGGCCAAGCACAGTGCCGTGGCTTTCTGGTTTAAGTGTGCGCGTGGTCGAACAGAAGGGGCGCGTGGTGATTTTGGGTTAGGGTTCTTCATAGCTGGGCGGCGGCGGCGGTGGCGAATCGCAAAGCTGGTCGGCGGTCCACGGCGGCGGTGATGTCGTGGGGTTCTTCTGCTCCCGGATTCCGTCGAGCCAGCGGAAGGAGGGAGTCGGAGAGTAGGTCGCCGGTGCGGTACAGGGAGGATGCAATGGCATACGAGCCGCCCAAGCTCTGCCATTGCAATCCGCGACTGAAGGCTCCCAGATGGATCTCCTGGAGCCGTCAAAATCCTGGCAGGAGGTACTACGCCTGCGTGAATGCATTGGTGAGGATTGTTTGTTCGATTTTCTTCTCATTTCTGCCCCTCTGCTCCAGACTTATCTGAATTTTTTTGGACAAATGGGCAGAGTGGTGGTTGTGGCTATGTTGAATGGCATGATGATCCACTCCCACATTTCTTCAGTGAGTTGATTGGTGATTTGCGTGATGAAGTCTGGAGATTGAAGGGTCAAGCAATTGGGCATCGGTCTGAAGATGCAAATGCAGTTTCCCCAATGTCTGAAGATCAATCTGAAAGAGAAGGCATGATGCTTTTGTCCCTGCAAGCACAACTGAAAGAGAAGAATGTAGAGATAGATGCACTGAAGATCAAATATATGAATGTGGTGTTTGTTTTCATGGTGTTTGTGCTAGGTTTAGTGGTAGGTAAAATGGTACTGAACTGAGTTGTTCAGTTAGTAGTTCTGTGGCAATGTTGCCTTTTGTGTTGAAATGATGCACACCTATCCTTTTTCACTGAAATTTGTGATCTGGCAATGCTGCCATTTATGTTCAAATGATGCAAACCTATCCTTTTAAATGGAAAATGTGATCTGGCAATGCTGCCATTTGTGTTGAAATGATGCTATGTTGAAATCTGAAATGTTGTCACCAATGTTGAAATTATCCTGGCTTTTGTATATGTTCTGGCATTTCTATATGCTCTGGCATTTGTATATGCAAAAATTGAACAAGATAATGAACAAGAAAAGAAAAGAAGCAAAATTGCCAAAAGAAGTTTTTACTGATCATGAACAAGATAAGCCACTGGGCATTTGGAGACAATATTTCAAGGTCTAGTGAACATTATCCAAAAGAGCACACTTGTTTGCAAAGTTACATCAGTGCAACAATAACAAAAGGAGATGCAGCAGTTCCCTGAGCAAGTGAAAAAAGAAAGGTCTAGTACATCAGCAACTTAGTAGTTCCCTGAGCAAGTGAAATAAGAGAAGCTTGGCATTGCAGATGCAGCAGCTCTTTTTCCCCTTTTTGCTCCAGTTCCTCTCCCTCTTGCTGAACTTGATGTAGCTGCTGCAGGATGCACTGAGGATGGCCCAGATTCTGATGTTGCAGCTCTCTTTCTTGGAGGCTTGAAAGATGTTGCAGCTCCAGCTCCTCTCCCTCTTGCTGCAGTTGATCTAGCTGGTGGTGCTTGGGGAGTTGATGTAGTACCTCCAGCAGTAGTACTTTGAGGTCCCTGAGAAGAATACAATGTAATTCTAGAAAAGCAGTTTCATAATGGAGAAGCAATTAAATCAGGGAGAAATATAATACAATGTAATACCTCAAATGTTTTCTTCATTTTCTTTGCTAGATGTGCATTCTTCCTCTTGCCTTTCTCTGGATTCTTGACTTGTTATGTCCTGGATTTCCACACATGGAACACTTCATAATGATGCCATGCTTGCTCATTTTCTTCCCCTTTGGTTTCTCCTGTTCTTCTCTCTTCCTATCATTCTTTCTTGGCCTTCCTGGCATTTTCATTCTCACATAATCAGGTGCTACAGGCCTAGGATTTTGTGACACTGGCCACATCTCCTCACCTTCCACAGGCTGCAAGCAGTGCTCATATATTGTGTTGAACACCTCAACAGAATAGCAAGGATTAATAAAATCATCAATTTGCTTCTGGCATTTGTATATTGCACTGATTGCATGGTGGCAAGGAAGCCCTGCTAGCTGAAAGTACCCACATGAGCATGTTCTTTTGTCAAGATTGACTGTGTATTGCCTTCCCCTCCCATTGATTTGCTTAACCACAAATCCATCTTCTCCATTCCACAGCACCTCAAGCCACTGGGTCATTGCGATACTTTTTTTCAGCTTCTTAAATATGGCAGGGCATATTTTTCCTGTAAACTTCTCTCCTTTCAATCTTTGTTCTTGAATTCTCACTAGTATTTTCTTCCTAATTTTCTCTAGCATAGAGATTATAGGATAGAACCTAGCATCAACTATAGCATGATTGAATGACTCACAGAGGTTGTTGTCTACTGATTCACAGTTTGAACCCACTGGAAAAAATGCCCTAGCCCAATGAACAGGTTCCGTTCTCATTATGTCTTCAGCCCCTTCAGGTGTCTCTTGTGCTAGCTTGGCTTTGTAGTAGTTGAAGTCTTGCCTGTTTGAAGCTTTGGCAACTGCCCAAAATTTCTTCTGCCACTCATGATCTCTATGTTTTTCCTCCAGTTAGCATATATGTGTCTAGCACACATCCTGTGCTGTGCAGCAGGAAGATAATCCTTCACTGCATTTAGTAGGCCCTTTTGCTGATCAGAAATAAACACCCAGCCTTCTCCATTGTTGTTGATATCCAGATCTTTAATGAGCAAGGCAACAAACCACTTCCAAGATTCATTTGTTTCCTGCTCAACTACAGCCCAAGCCACAGGGTACATCTGATTGTTAGCATCTCTTGCTATGGCACATAGTAATTCACCTTTTACTGCCCCTTTGAAAAAACACCCATCAAGGCCTATAACCTTCCTGCAACCAGCCTTGAAACCTTTCTTCAAAGCATTGAAGCAAACATAGAAACTATGAAAAACACTTTGTTCTTTGTTTGTTGGATCCATACATACAACAACAGTGCTTCCAAGATTGCTCCTAAGCAGCTCAAGTTGATAGTCAAAAACTCTAGTGTACTCATTCTCCATTCCAGACATCAATCTATCCATCACAATTTTCTTTGCATGCTTGCACTTGGAGGTTGAAACATCAGCAAACATGTCTTGCAGAACAGTTGCTTTAATGCTTTCTATTTTCCACATTGGATTTGCTAATATGAAATGTTCATATCTTTGTGCAATGACCTTTGCAGTAACAAGTTTGTTGCATCTATTCTGTGCACATTCATGAAAATCATTGTAAGTTATCACCTGCATTCTTGATGTTCTTGATGTCTTGGCTGCATAGATTAGCCAAGGACAACCAGGCCATCCGCACTTGGCCCTCACCCTGTCATTCTCAGATTTAACAAACCTGATGCTTCTCTTTGTAACAAGACCATATTTTCTCAAAGCTTTGCACAGCTGGTTTTTGCTTCTAAACACCATGCTTAATTCAAAATGTGGTATCTCAGTATCATTGTTATATCTTTGAAACTGGCTCTTCCTCTTCACTAATTCTCCATCTGAATCTTCATCATAACTGAAATCTTCATCATCTGAATCATAGTTCCAGTCACCTTCTTCTCCTTCTAATTGTTCCTCCATATTTGCAATGAGATCAATTGGCACTGAACCTGATGCATCTTTTCCAATCCAACTCTTACTGTCTCTCATTCTTTTTTTGAACTTCCTAGCATGCCTCCTTAGCTCCACAACCTCTGAATCCTCTCCACTGTCATCAGTATGTGCAATATATTCAGGATCTGACTCTGAATCTGTCTCTGTTGTGTCTTCATCATGCCCTGGAGCAACTGGAGGTACATTTTCAGCAAGTGCTGCTCCATACATGCTAGGATCATGCCCTACACCAACTGAATGCTGACTTGGATCCAACACTTGAGAGTATGCAACTTCATCATGCCCTACTGGAATTCTTCTGCCTTGTTTCTTCACTGGGCTTCTTTTTACTTCTTTTATAACACCAGCATCATCAGTAATGAGCACATCCACTTGTTCTTCTTCAGGAGCAGTGATGATAGCATCAGGTTCTTCTTCACTGTCTTCCTCTGCATTGACTTCTTCCTCAAAATCACTGCAACTGGTACTGTGCTCACTATGCTCTTCTTCTCCATGATACTCAACATACACATCAGCTACTGAACCAGCAGGAATGTACTCTGCAATTCTCACACAACTGCTGTCATCACTAAGAAACATCAAACCATTAACAAGTTCTTTTCCAGGAATCAAAAAATAAAATTTCATTGATTCTTTCACTGCAGTGTGATCCTTCAGAAATCCTTTCAATTCTTGCAGAGACAACTTGTCCCTCTCTATCTCTGAGAATGCCTCATCTCCTCCAACATAGCTGAAATTAGGCCCAATTCCGATGAATTCTCCACCATAATGGAACAGGACATTCAGTATCTCATGAGGGTCCATGGTTTACACTGTAATAAACAAACAATGCAATGGATTATTACCTAACCATGCTTCAATCTATGGAAAATCGCTCAAAAATCTAGCCTTTTTCGCCCAAAAGATCAAACCCCAATCCCATGGATAAACCCTAGCCCGAAATTGAGCCAACACATGACAAGTATCTGATGGTGCTCGCCGCCCTCGCCCAGCTGCTGGCGAGCAATGAAAAGCCGCGTCGAGGTGGCTCGGCGCCGGGGCGGGTGAAAGCAAAGAACCGGCATCGTCTGCAAGGCTACTGCATGCTCTACTCCGACTACTTCGCCGATGCTCCACTTCATGGCGAGAGAACATTTCGGCGCCGTTATCGGATGAGCCGAAAGCTCTTCCTCAGGATTGTGAATTCCATCCGGGAGTTCGACAACTACTTCAAGTGCAAGATGGATTGCACTGGCGCTCTTGGATTCACCTCCATCCAGAAGTGCACGACAGCGATGAGGATGCTTGCATATGGAGCTCCCAGTGATTCACTCGACGACTATGGGCGCATGGCCGAGTCCACCAGCATAGAGTGTTTCTACAAGTTCTGTCGGGCAGTGGTGGCAGTGTTTGGGCCACAATACTTGAGAACACCCAATGCGGAAGACACTGCTCGGATCCTAGCGCAGAATGCAGCAAGAGGATTTCTGGGATGCTTGGAAGCATCGATCGCATGCATTGAAATGGAAGAACTGCCCATTTGGTTGGCAGGGGATGTACAAAGGCGCCAAAGGCGGTTGCAGTGTGGTGCTTGAGGCAGTAGCCACACAGGACATCTGGATTTGGCACTCCTTCTTTGGTATTGCCAGGAACTCACAATGACATCAATGGGCACCAAGCTCGTTGAGGGCCATTCTCCTCCGGTGAACTTCGAGATCAATGGGCACCAATACAACAAGGGGTACTATCTAGCTGACGGCATCTATCCGAGATGGTCGACATTTGTGAAGACGATCTCAAACCCTGTGGCAGGAGGCAAGAACGCCTGGTTTGCGAAGCTTCAGGAGGCTTGCAGGAAGGATGTCGAGCGGGCATTTGGTGTGCTCCAATCTCGATTCGCTGTTGTTCGGTACCCCGCTCAGACCTGGTCGAAAGATCAAATGTGGGAGATCATGACTTGCTGTGTCATCTTGCACAACATGATCATCGAGAGCGAGCAAGAAGACCCAGTGTTTGACACTGAACCATACTACAGGCAGGGTCCTCTAGCCGAAGTTGATCACCAGCTACCGCAACTTGGACTGCCTATCTCAGATCGCGCGGAGATCCGAGACCCACAGGTGCATCATCAACTGCAGAAAGATCTGATTGAGCACCTATGGAGGCTCAAGGGGGACGCCGCGTGATGAAATATGAGTTTTTATTTGTTGAACTATATAATTTGTATTGAACTATTTGTTGTTGTAGTACTTTGTTGAAGTATTTGATTTTTCTGTGATGAAATATGTGATAAGGAATAATTGTGTTGATAATTGAACGTCGAGACACGGCGAAACCACGCCGAATATGGGTCTATTCTCGCCCATATGGGCCGTTTATTCGCCGAAATTGGGCTGCAAAGTGGGCCAATTTCGGCGCCTGGGGGCGAGCTGGGGCGACGACTGGGCACAAAACCGCCCCAGCGCCGAGTGTATCGCCGGCTCGCCCCCAGGGGGCGATTTATATGCGTCCTGGGGGGCCAACGGCTGGAGATGCCCTAAGTCACCATTGGAAGACCCCTTTTGAGAAGATAAAAACTGCTATAAAGATGGTCCAAAGCGGAGCCCGAACGCAAAAGGTATGACATTCTCAAGAGGTGCTCGTGTTGCAATCAGGTTATAAAATGGCATGAAACATTATTAAGATGGCCTCGATGATGGTGATCTCAATTACAAGGTAGTGACTTGGAGAACCTAGCACTCGAGAGATTGTAATTTGTCTTTCTGCCTCAGGGACTCCCCTTTATATACAGGTCAAGGCCCTGTGCTTACAACAGAGTCCGAATCTTAGTACGACTCGTGCCCTAATCAGTTTCCAATGTCTTGTTTCTTAAGTAAGGGGTACTACGGCGTCCTTGGATGAGTCGCCGCCTCAGGTGCTGGGCCATGAGCCGGCCCACTCTTTGAGTCTCCCTGTAGGCTTTGAGGCTCTTAAATCCAGGCCGCCATAACGCATCTCAAGTCATGCTCTTCAGGCCGCCACTGGATAACCCGGCCCTAAACGGGCAGGTCATACCGTGGGGTTATATCCCCAACAACACCCGGTCCCAATATAGAGCGTCACTGAGAGGATTACGCCCCAACGATAATTTTTTGGGTTTCATCTTCATAAGAGTGACTGAGTTATGTTGGCTCGTCAAGCCTATCCTCACGGTTAAACATTGTATCACGGTGTGTATATAAACCTTGTTAGTTAGGATGTGTGGCGCGTGTTGTATCTGGTTAGGTTAGGTTAGGCTGTTGTGATATGATCCTAGTAGTTATCTTGGAGATCAATCCACGCCTAAACCTAACCTAACCTCCTTCTGTATTCTGCGCCTCCCCTGGCTGCTATAAGTAACATGCATGCGTCCCTGCCTAGGGCATACGCTTAAGCCTTCAGTTGCACATGGTATACAGAGCCTCTCTCTTCCAATACATCTAGGTTATGTCGTCTTCCTCTTCTCCCGTCGCACCATGGCCACCCCTTCCCTCGCAGCTCTCGGCCACACCATCATCGAGAAGTTAACCAGGGAGAACTTCCTGGTCTGAAGGCGCCCCCTTTCCCTAGTCCAATTCGGACCAGTCCATGGGGAAGGGGCGCACCCACCCTTGAGGCATTTCTCTCCTTTCTCGTATGGCCCATTAAGGCCCAATATGAATTCCCGTAACTCTCCGGTACTCCGAAAAATACCCGAATCACTCGGAACCGTTCCAAACTCCGAATATAGTCGTCCAATATATCGATCTTTACATCTTGACCATTTCGAGACTCCTCGTCATGTCCCCGATCTCATCCGGGGCTCCGAACTCCTTCGGTACATCAAAACTCATAAACTCATAATATAACTGCCATAGAAACCTTAAGCGTGCGGACCCTACGGGTTCGAGAACTATGTAGACATGACCGAGACACGTCTCCGGTCAATAACCAATAGCGGAACCTGGATGCTCATATTGACTCCCACATATTCTACGAAGATCTTTATCGGTCAGACCACATAACAACATATGTTGTTCCCTTTGTCATCGGTATGTTACTTGCCCGAGATTCGATCATCGGTATCCAATACCTAGTTCAATCTCGTTGCCGGCAAGTCTCTTTACTCGTTACGTAATGCATCATTTCGTAACTAACTCATTAGCTACATTGCTTGCAAGGCTTATAGTGATGTGCATTACCGAGAGGGCCCAAAGATACCTCTCCGACAATCGGAGTGACAAATCCTAATCTTGAAATACGCCGACGCAACATGTACCTTCGGAGACACCTGTAGAGCTCCTTTATAATCACCCAGTTACGTTGTGACGTTTGGTAGCACACAAAGTGTTCCTCCGGTAAACGGGAGTTGCATAATCTCATAGTCATAGGAACATGTATAAGTCATGAAGAAAGCAATATCAAGTGCTAAGCTAACAGAATGGGTCAAGTCAATCACATCATTCTTCTAATGATGTGATCCCGTTAATCAAATGACAACTCAGGTCTATGGTTAGGAAACTTAACCATCTTTGATTAACGAGCTAGTCAAGTAGAGGCATACTAGTGACACTATGTTTGTCTATGTATTCACACATGTATTATGTTTCCGATATAATTCTAGCATTAATAATAAACATTTATCATGAAATAAGGAAACAAATAATAACTTTATTATTGCCTCTAGGGCATATTTCCTTCAGTCTCCCACTTGCATTAGAGTCAATAATCTAGTTCACATCGCCATGTGATTTAACACCAATATTCACATCTGTATGTGATTAATACCCATAGTTCACATCGTCATGTGATCAACACCCAAAGGGTTTACTAGAGTCAATAATCTAGTTCACATCGCTATGTGATTAACACCCAAAGAGTACTAAGGTATGATCATGTTTTGCTTGTGAGAGAAGTTTAGTCAACGGGTCTGTCATATTCAGAGCCGTATGTAGTTTGAAAATATTCTATGTCCACAATGCTCTGCACGGAGCTACTCTAGCTAATTGCTCCCACTTTCAATATGTATCCAGATTGAGACTTAGAGTCATCTGGATTGGTGTAAAAGCTTGCATCATTGTAACTTTTTACGACGGGCTCTTTTATCACCTCCATAATCGAGAAACATCTCCTTAATCCTCACTAATGATATTCTTGACCGCTGTCCAGTGATCTACTCTTAGATCAAAATTGTATTACTTTGTCAAACTCAGAGCAAGGTATACAATAGGTCTGGTTCACAGCATAGCATACTTTATAGAACCTATGACTGAGGCATAGTGAATGACTTTTCATTCTCTTTCTATTTTCTGCCATGGTCAGGTCTTGAGTCTTACTCAACTTCACACATTTGCATCACAGGCAAGAACTCCTTCTTTGACTATTCCATTTTGAACTATTTCAAAAATTTATCAAGGTATGTACTCATTGAAAAATCTTATCAAGCGTCTTGATCTGTCTATATAGATCTTGATGCTCAATGTGTAAGCAGCTTCACCGAGGTCTTGCTGTGAAAAACTCTTATTCAAGTATCCTTTCATGCTATCCAGAATTTCTATATCATTTCCAATCAACAGTATGTCATCCACATATAATATTAGAAATGCTACAGAGCTCCCACTCACTTTCTTGTAAATACAGGCTTCTCAAAAAGTCTTTATAAAATCATATGCTTTGATCAACTCATCAAAGCGTATATTCCAACTCCGAGAGTCTTGTACCAGTCCATAAATGGATCGCTAAAGCTTGCACACTTTGTTAGCACCTTTAGGATTGACAAAACCTTCTGGTTGCATCATATACAACTCTTATTTAATAAATCTATTAAAGAATGCAGTTTTGACATCCTTTTGCCAGATTTCATAAAATGTGGCAATTGCTAACATGATTCGGACAGACTTTAAGCATCAATACGAGTGAGAAAAAACTCATCGTAGTCAACATCTTGAACTTTGTCAAAAACCTTTTTTGACAAATCTAGCTTTGTAAATAGTAACACTACTATCAACGTCCGTCTTCCTCTTGAAGATCCATTTATTTTCTATGGCTTGTCGATCATCGGGCAAGTCAATCAAAGTCCACACTTTGTTCTTATATATGGATCCCATCTCAGATTTCATGGCCTCAAACCATTTCGCGGAATCTGGGCTCATCATCGCTTCCTCATAGTTTGTAGGTTTATCATGGTCTAGTAACATGACTTCCTGAATAGGATTACCGTACCACACTGGCACGGACTGTACTCTGGAATACCTATGAGGTTCTGTAGTAACTTGATTTGAAGTTTCATGATCATCATCATTAGCTTCCTCGCTAATCAGTGTAGCAATCACTGGAACTGATTTCTGTGATGAACAACTTTCCAATTTGGGAGAAGGTACAATTACCTCATCAAGTTCTACTTTCCTCCCACTCACTTCTTTCGAGAGAAACTCCTTCTCTAGAAAGGATCCATTCTTAGCAACGAATGTTTTGCCTTCGAATCTGTGATAGAAGGTGTACCCAACAGTTTCCTTTGGACATTCTATGAAGACGCACTTCTCCGATTTGGGTTCGATCTTATCAGGTTGAAAACCTTTTTCATATAAGCATCGCAACTCCAAACTTTAAGAAACGACAGCTTAGGTTTACTGCTAAACCATAGTTCATACGGTGTCGTCTCAACGGATTTAGATGGTGCCCTATTTAAACGTGAATGCAGCTGTCTCTAATGCATAACCCCAAAACGGTAGTGGTAAACCGATAAGAGACATCATAGATCGCACCATATCTAGTAAAGTACGATTACGACGTTCGGACTCACCATTACATTATGGTGTTCCAGGTGGCGTGAGTTGCGAAACTATTTCACATTGTTTCAAATGAAGACCAAACTCGTAACTCAAATATTCGTCTCCACGATCAGATCGTAGAAACTTTATTTTTCTTGTTACGATGATTTTCCACTTCTCTGAAATTCTTTGAACTTTTCAAATGTTTCAGACTTATGTTTCATCAAGTAGATATACCCATATCTGCTCAAATCATCTGTGAAGGTCAGAAAATAACGATACACGCCGCGAGCCTTAACACTCACCGGATCGCATACATCGGTATGTATTATTTCCAATAAGTCAGTAGCTCGTTCCATTGTTCCGGAGAACGGAGTTTTAGTCATCTTGCCCAAAAGTCACGGTTCGCAAGCATCAAATGATTCATAACCAAGTGATTTCGAAAATCCATCTTTATGGAGTTTCTTCATGCGCTTTACACCGATATGACCCAAACGGCAGTGCCACAAATAAGTTACACTATCATTATTAACTTTGCATCATTTGGCATCAATATTGTGAATATGTGTATCACTACGATCGAGATCCAACAAACTATTTTCATTGGGTGTATGACCATTTGAAGGTTTTATTCATGTAAACAGAACAACAATTATTCTCTAATTTTAAATGAATAACCGTATTGCAATAAACATGATCAAATCATATTCATGCTCAACGCAAACGCCAAATAACATTTATTTAGGTTTAATACTAATCTCGAAAGTATAGGGAGTGTGCGATGATGATCATATCAATCTTGGAACTACTTCCAACACTCATCGTCACTTCCCCTTCAACTAGTCTCTGTTATTCTGTAACTCCTGTTTCGAGTTACTAATCTTAGCAACCGAACAAGTATCAAATACTCAGGGGCTACTATAAACACTAGTAAGGCACACATCAATAACCTGTATATCAAATATGCCCTTGTTCACTTTGCCATCCTTCTTATCCATCAAATATTCAGTGCATTTCCGCTTCGAGTGACCATTTCCTTTGTAGTGTAAGCACTCAGTTTCAGGCTTTGGTCCAGCTTTGTTCTTCTTCACGGGAGTGACAACTTATTTGCCATTCTACTTGAAGTTTCTCTTTCTTTCCCTTTGCCCTTTTCTTGAAACTAGTGGTCTTGTCAATCATCAACACTTGATGCTCTTTCTTGATTTCTACCTTCATCGATTTCAACATCACGAAGAGCTCAGGAATCGTTTTCGTCATCCCTTGCATACTATAGTTCATCACAAAGTTCTACTAACTTGGTGATGGTGACTAGAGAACTCTGTCAATCACTATCTTATCTGGAAGATTAACTCCCACTTGATTCAAGCGATTGTAGTACCCAGACAATCTGAGCACATGCTCACTAGTTGAGCGATTCTTCTCCATCTTTTAGCCATAGAACTTGTTGGAGACTTCATATCTCTCAACTCGGGTATTTGCTTGAAATATTAACTTCAACTCCTGGAACATCTCATATGGTCCATGACGTTCAAAACGTCTTTGAAGTCCCGATTCTAAGCCGTTAAGCATGGTGCACTAAACTATCAAGTAGTCATCATATTGAGCTAGCCAAACGTTCATAACGTCTGCATCTGCTCCTGCAAAAGGTATGTCACCTAGCGATGCATTAAGGACATAATTCTTCTGTGCAGCAATGAGGATAAACCTCAGATCACGGATCCAATCCGCGTCATTGCTACTAACATCTTTCAACACAATTTTCTCTAGGAACATATCAAAATAAACATATGAAAGCAACAACGCAAGCTATTGATCTACAACATAATTTGCAGAATACTACCAGGACTAAGTTCATGATAAATTTAAGTTCAATTAATAAGAACTCCCACTTAGACAGACATCTCTCTAGTCATCTAAGTGATCACGTGATCCAAATCAACTAAACCATGTCCGATCATCACGTGAGGTGGAGTGTTTCGATGGTGAACATCACTATGTTGATCATATCTACTATATGATTCACGTTCGACCTTTCGGTCTCCGTGTTCCGAGGCCATATCTGTATATGCTAGGCTCGTCAAGTTTAACCTGAGTATTCCGCGTGTGCAACTGTTTTGCACCCGTTGTATTTGAACGTAGAGCCTATCACACCCGATCATAACGTGGTGTCTCAGCACGAAGAACTTTCGCAACGGTGCATACTCAGGGAGAACACTTCTTGATAATTTAGTGAGAGATCATCTTAAAATGCTACCGTCAATCAAAGCAAGATAAGATGCATAAAGGATAAACATCACATGCAATCAATATAAGTGATATGATATGGCCATCATCATCTTGTGCTTGTGATCTCCATCTCCGAAGCACCGCCGTGATCACTATCGTCACCGGCACGACACCTTGATCTCCATCATAGCATCATTGTCGTTATGCCATATATTGCTTCTACGACTATCACTACCGCTTAGTGATAAAGTAAAGCAATTACAGGGCGTTTGCATTTCATACAATAAAGCGACAACCATATGGCTCCTGCCAGTTGCTGATAACTTCGGTTACAAAACATGATCATCTCATACAATAAAATATAGCATCACGTCTTGACCATATCACATCACAACATGCCCTGCAAAAACAAGTTAGACGTCCTCTACTTTGTTGTTGCAAATTTTATGTGGCTGCTACGGGCTTAGCAAGAACCGTTCTTACCTACGCATCAAAACCATAACGATAGTTTGTCAAGTTGGTGCCGTTTTAACCTTCGCAAGGACCGGGCGTAGCCACACTCGGTTCAACTAAAGTGAGAGAGACAGACACCCGCCGGTCACCTTTAAGTAACGAGTGCTCGTAGCGGTGAAACCAGTCTCGCGTAAGCGTACGCGTAATGTCGGTCCGGGCCGCTTCATCTCACAATGTCGTTGAACCAAAGTATGACATGCTGGTAAGCAGTATGACTTATATCGTCCACAACTCACTTGTGTTCTACTCGTGCATATAACATCTACGCATAAAACCTGACTCTGATACCACTGTTGGGGAACGTAGTAATTTCAAAAAAATTCCTACGCACACGCAAGATCATGGTGATGCATAGCAACGAGAGGGGAGAGTGTTGTCCACGTACCCTCGTAGACCAAAAGCGGAAGCGTTAGAACAACGCGGTTGATGTAGTCGTACGTCTTCACGGCCCGACCGATCAAGTACCGAAACTACGGCACCTCCGAGTTCTAGCACACGTTCAGCTCGATGTAGCACACATCAGCCCACTAAGGGGCTGAGCGCCCCTCCCACCCCATCTCACGTAACCAGGAGATGTGGGGGCGCCACCCCTAGGGCAGCCGCCCCTCCCGGCTTTGGGGGCAAGTTTCCTAGGGGGTGGGGGCGCCAAAACCCATCTAGGGTTTCCCCTATGGCCGCCGCCCCTCCCCTAGGGAACCCTAGGGCGCCTCCCCCTCCTCCCTCCCCCCTATATATAGTGAGGGAGAGAGAGGGCAGCCACACCTTTCCCCTGGCGCAGCCCTCTCCCTCCTCCAACACCTCCTCCTCCTCCGTAGTGCTTGGCGAAGCCCTGCCGGAGAACCACGAGCTCCATCACCACCATGCCGTGCGGTTGTCGGAGTTCTCCTCAACTTCTCCTCTCCCCTTGCTGGATCAAGAAGGAGGAGACGTCCCCGGGCTGTACGTGTGTTGAACGCGGAGGCACCGTTGTTCGGTGCTTAGATCGGATTTGGCCGTGATCTGAATCGCTTCGTGAACGACCCCACCGACCGCGTTCTTGTAATGCTTCTGCTTAGCGATCTTCAAGGGTATGAAGATGCACTCCCTCTCTCTCTTGTTGCTAGAATCTCCATAGATTGATCTTGGTGTTGCGTAGAAAATTTTGAACTTCTGCTACGCTCCCCAACACCTGTTACCATTAGCCTTAGACGCAAGTTCGGGACTCCCTACCCGAGATCCGTCGGTTTTGACACCGACATTGGTGCTTGCATTGAGAGTTCCACTGTGTCGTCGCGATAAGGCTCGATGGCTCCTTCAATCATCTTCAACGACGCAGTCCAGGGGAGGTTTTCCTTCCCGGATAGATCTTCGTATTCGGCGGCTTCGCACTACGGGCCAACTCGCTTGGCCACCTGGAGCAGATCAGTAGCTACGCCCCTGGCCATCAGGTCAGGTTTGGAAGCTTGAACTATACTGCCAATATCCGCGGAGACTTGATCTTCGACGGATTCGGGCCCATGTCAGGTATGCCGAACAGTCGCGACGAGCATGACTTAGATCTACCATCAGACAGTGTTCGGGAGATCGCACCTGCGGCGGCCCCGGGAATCAATCCGGAGCAGATTGCGCCTGCCGAGGACAGGTGGATGGACCCCGCCACGGAGGCCGCACACTTATCGGCGTTGGTGCCGAACACTAATCCCACCTCTTGTGAGGATGGTGTCATCGGACCCTCGGACTCTTCTCCGGCTACAGGATCCGAACTGCGTACGCCCATGCCTATCGAATCTGATTGGGCACCGGTCATGGAGTTCACCTTCGCGGATATTTTTCAGCACTCGCCCTTGGGTGATGTGCTAAACTCATTAAGGTCTCTTTCCTTGTCAGGAGATTCTTGGCCAAACTATGTTCGGCTCGAGTGGGAAACGGACGACGAAGAAATTCGTTCCCCACCCACCACCCACTTAATAGCCACTGTCGATGACTTAACCGACATGCTTGACTTCGACTCCGAAGACATCACCGGTATGGACGACGATGTAGGAGAAGAACAGGATCCACCGCCTATAGGGCGTTGGATAGCCACCTAGAAAGCAATGGCGATGAGGCAACGGAAGATAACCCCTTGGAGAAGCAATCCAGGCACCGGCGTCATAGGCGCCGCTCCAAGCCCCGCCATAGAAAAAATAGTGATACTGGCACAAGAGATAACAATCCGGATGGTGCCGAAGACGAAAACAATCCTGCCCAGCCAGGCTTCGAGCGCCGAGCAAGAGGATGGGCAAGCTAGCCCTAAAAAACAGGCAACAGACGGAGAAATCTATGTCAGGCTACCTATTCTGCACAACTCCAAATGAGCTGAAACTTCAGGGAGATTTTTTATGGAATATTTAAGGAATATTGGAAAAAATAACTACCAAAGGGGGCTCACCAGGTGGGCACAACCCACCTGGGCACGCCAGGGAGCTCAGGCGCGCCCTGGTGGGTTGTGCTCACCCAGGCCCACCTCCGGTGCCCATCTAATGGTATATAAGTCATTTTTACCTAGAAAAAAATACGAGGAGGACTTTCGGGACGGAGCGCCGCCATCTCGAGGCGGAACTTGGGCAGGAACACTTTTGCCCTCCGGCGGAGCGATTCCGCCGGGGGAACTTCCCTCCCGGAGGAGGAAATCATCGTCATCATCATCACCAACAACTCTCCCTTCTTGGGGAGGGCAATCTCCATCAACATCTTCAACAACACCATCTCATCTCAAACCCTAGTTCATCTCTTGTATTCAATCTTGTTATCGGAACTATAGATTGGTGCTTGTGGGTGACTAGTAGTGTTGATTACATCTTCTACTTGATTACTATATGGTTTATTTGGTGGAAGATTATATGTTCAGATCCATTATGCTATTTAATACTCCTCTGATCATGAACATGTTTATCGTTTGTGAGTAGTTACTTTTGTTCTTGAGGTCACGGGAGAAATCATGTTGCAAGTAATCATGTGAATTTGATATGTGTTCGATATTTTGACAGTATGTATGTTGTGATTCCCTTAGTGGTGTCATGTGAACGTCGACTACATGACACTTCACCATATTTGGGCCTAAGGAAATGCATTGTGGAGTAGCAATTATCTGGTGGGTTGCGAGAGTGACAGAAATTTAAAACCCCAGTTTATGCGCTATTCCGTAAGGGACCGATTGGATCCTAAAGTTTAATGCTATGGTTAGAATTTATTCTTAATACTTTTCTCGTAGTTGCGGATGCTCGCGGGAGGGTTAATCATAAGTAGGAGGTTTGTTCAAGTAAGAACAGCACCTAAGCACCGGTCCACCCACATATCAAATTATCAAAGTAGCAAACACAAATCAAACCAACATGATGAAAGTGACTAGATGAAATTCCTGTGTACCTTCAAGAACTCTTTGCTTATCATAAGAGACCGTTTTGGCCTGTCCTTTGCCTCAAAAGGATTGGGCTACCTTGCTCCACTTTTGTTACTACTATTGTTACTTGCTCGTTACAAATTATCTTGCTATCAAACTACTACACTACTTACAATTTCAGCACTTGCAGACATTACCTTACTGAAAACTATTTGTCATTTTCTTCTGCTCCACGTTGGGTTCTACACTCTTACTTATCGAAAACAGCTACAATTGATCTCCTATACTTGTGGGCCATCAATGTGCAAATGCCTCAAGTTCTACCATTATGTGAGTTTCTCAACCATATTTATGTCTTCGGTATTGTTTATTCAAAAATAGTTGACAAGTAGTTTCTATTGACAGCTTATTTCCATTCAAGCAAACATGTCTGGCGCTTGGTAGACAGGACCGTCCACTGTCCCGGGGCTGAACTAAACAGCGAGGAGATAAGTCATTATGTTTCATGGCTTGAGGATCTTGATGCTGTCAAGAGAAATTATTTTTCTGGACTTTCAAATCTTAGTACTCAAAATGTGCGACCAATAGTGTTCGTATTGAACGACGGTCACATCTATTTAGGAAAAATGGTAAGATTTTTACTATTTGTCCTCAGTGCATCTTTTGCATACATTATTTTTTAAGATAAACTTCATTGCTAAGTAGGTTACTATACGATGTTCTTCAACAGGGACTCCCGATGATAGTTGCGCCTCAGTGGATCGAGACTAAAGGTCGCATGCCAATGGTTAGCTTACGGCCAAGACATCCTACATCGCACATGAGTGCATTCAGGATTTCTAAAACCGAGGAATATGCTTAATGGTGAAAGACTGGAGCAAAATTGTGAAGGATCGCAGACAAATACTAGGGGGCAGCAATCAGAAGCGCATCCCATGATTAGAAGACAGGTTCATCTGCATGCTCCAATATGATAAATCAGGAGAGCTACACATGTTCTATGCTATTTTACCTGAGAGAGAGCAGCAGGAGTGATTAGCTAGTTCCTGCTCTTAGTACTTGTCCTCTCATGTCCGTGTTCTTTGTCCTGAACTTAATCTCAAAGTGATTTGCTTTTGTGGTCTTATGAACGCTTATAATCTTATGACCATGTTGAACTCGATGATATCTTTGCTTCTGGTACAGGTGAATATTTTTTCTTTAAGCTAGTGTTGGTGGTGATTAGATAGCGGTAATGACTATGATGATTAAATAATGGTAATGACTATAATGATTATCCGCGGTTCTTTCACCTAGTGATTTAATAACTCATTATAATATAAAAACAATCTCTAAATTAAATGGAAAACACAAAATTAAAGGAAAAATAAATAATAAAATCAAAACCCCCAAACCTTTTAGTACCGGTTGGTGTTACAAACCGGTACTAAAGGTCTCCCCGCCCCCGGCGCTGGCTCGTGCCACGTGATGGCCCTTTATGGCAGTTCATGTTGAACCGGTACTAACGGGAAAGGAGGGGGGGACCTTTAGTCTCCACCATTTAGTGTCGTTCACAGAACCGGCACTAAAGAGCCTTACGAACCGGTGATAATGACCGGTTCTGCACTGGTGCCTTGTCTCGAGGCACGACAGTGTCACCTCACGTATGCGAGTTCATCCAAAAGGGTGAAGAGGCAAGCATCCAATAAAACAACAAGCACTGATCTTAGGGTTCTCTGGCTTGGTTTTTTTCTTCTTCTTTTTTTCCTTGTATGTATAGGGAAGGAAGAAAACAATTATCTCTTTTTTTTAGGGTTTATTAAACATGAGGTGCAGCCCAGCATCTCGTGTCGGCATCCCAGCCCACAAACTTGGAGGTAGAAACATGAGTTTGGTGGCCTAATTAAAAAAAAACAAATTGGAGTTGGACGAGAGAGAGCAGCACGTGCGTGTGGTTGGAAGCGAACTCTGTTCTGCTTTGGCGCGCGCGCGCGTGATGGATAGATGGAGCTAACCACCAAACCCAACCCAACCCAGCCATGGATTCTTCTCATCCCTATAAGAAACCCATGCATCCCATTCCATCCATGAACTCCATCGACTCTTGTAGCAACTAATCCCATCACCAAGTGAAGTGACTCGATCGAGTGAGAGCATACCCTACCATCTGAGGAGGAAGAAGATGGCGCGCGTGGAGGCGCTGAGCATGAGCGGCGCCGCGGCGATCCCGGCGGAGTACGTGCGGCCGCAGGAGGAGCGCCAGGGCCTGGGCGACGCCTACGACGAGGCGGCGGCCAGCTGGTCCGCCGCGGGCACCCCGCGCATCCCCGTCGTCGACGTGGCCGCCTTCGACCCCGCGGACCCGGGCTCGCCCGCCAGCCGCGCCGTCGTCGACGCCGTGCGCGCCGCCGCGGAGGAATGGGGCGTCATGCACGTGGCCGGCCACGGCATCCCGGACGACCTCATCGACGCGCTGCGCGGCGCCGGGACGGGGTTCTTCCGCATGCCGATCGAGGACAAGGAGGCCTACGCCAACGACCCGGCCGCCGGGCGGCTCGAGGGCTACGGCAGCCGGCTCGCCGGATCCGCCGGTGAGGACGGGAAGAGGGAGTGGGAGGACTACCTGTTCCACATGCTCCACCCGGACGCCCGCGCCGACCACGCGCTCTGGCCGGCGCACCCGCCCGAGTACGTGCCCGTCACCAAGACCTTCGGGGAGCACGTGAGCGCGCTCTCGTCCCGCCTCCTCGCCATCCTCTCCCTCGGCCTCGGCGTCCCGGCCGGCACCCTCGAGCGCCGCCTTCGCCTCACCTCCGGCGAAACCCAGGTGGAGGACGACCTGCTGCTGAAGCTCAAGATCAACTACTACCCGCGGTGCCCGCAGCCGGAGCTGGCGGTGGGCGTGGAGGCGCACACCGACGTCTCCGCGCTCTCCTTCATCCTCACCAACGGCGTGCCCGGCCTGCAGGTCGTCGACAGCGCCGGGGCCTGGGTGACCGCGCGGGACGAGCCGGGCACGCTGGTCGTCCACGTCGGCGACGCGCTGGAGATCCTCAGCAACGGGCGCTACACCAGCGTGCTCCACCGCGGGCTCGTCAACCGGCAGGCCGTGCGCGTCTCCTGGGTCGTCTTCGCCGAGCCGCCGCCCGACTCCGTGCTGCTGCGCCCGCTCCCGGAGCTCGTTGAAGGCGACGGCGCCGAGACGCCACGCTTCGAGCCGCGCACCTTCAGGCAGCACCTCGAGCGCAAGGTCCTCAAGAAGAACAATGATCAACGGGAGGAGGAGGTTAAGGAGCCGCCGCTCGCCGCTCATGAGGAGGAGAAAGAGGAGGCCGCGAAGCCGCCGGTCGCCGCTCAAGAGGAGGAGGAGAAAGAGGAGGCCATGAAGCCGCCGGTCGCCGGCGAGGAGGAGCACAAGGTCCTGAAGAAGGAGCAGAGTGAGCAGGAGGAGGCCAAGATGGCGCCGGTGGCAGCCAACCTAGTGGAAGTTAATTAATTAGTAACTCATCCTACAATAACTACCATAATGAGTATTACTCACATGGGGTATTGTACGAATAAGTTTGCTTGCTATTGGGAGGTGATCAGAAAAATATATTAATTTTGCGCTTTTGTGTGGCATTTATAACAATTTTTAGCAATGTTATATGTTATGATGTTCTAAGTAATTAAGTAAAAGATGCATGGTGTGATTCAAATGCGATATTTTTTGGGTGTGTGGGCACATCTAGATGTGCCCTAGTTATTGCACATCTAAATGAGTGAATCAAGCACAAAGAGGAAAAGAAAATATCCACAGGAATCTCGACATAAGATCAATGACATAAGACTTAGATGTGCAATACTTATGGCACATCTAGATGTGCTTTAGCAAAATTGATATTTTTTTTATCTGTGTCTAATCTCGATCGGTGGATGATTGAGTAGTTCCATCCTGCACAAAATATGTGGAATTTAAGGCACAAATGTGGTTCTATGCTTGTTGATTGACATGTCGTCGATCTGACAAATAAGAACCGATAAATAGTGAATTGTTTTTTGGACCCTATTAAGACATGGTAGTTTCTTTCTGAGAAGGCAATTTTTATGTTAAAATTATTGGAATTTGCTCTATTTTAGGCCAGCTTAGTTACCATTTTCAGAATTCCTAATAAATTCTAGAGGCCCACTTAGCCGATTAATTCCCGATCATACTTCTTAATACACATCAACAAAGAAGCTTAATAGTTGATCTAGTTAATACATAGTGGAGCTCATGTGGGAACGGAGAGCTAGGCCGATAAGAAAGACCACCACACTCGACACCTCTCAGATAAAAGGATAAGCGTTCACGACATAACAACATGGATCTAGTTAATACATACTGCAGCTCATGTGGGTACGGAGAGCTGGGCCGATAAGAAGCAACACCACAGTCAAGTCAACAGACTTCTAAGTGTTGACAACATAATTGCCGGATCGGGTCAGATGAAAGGCGGAGCGTTGACAACATAACCCTCTAGCTTTGGAAAGAAGGTATGTTGAACAAGAGTTTGCTTGAGCATATAATGATAAGCACCGATGCCACTGCTGGGTTGGAAACTGGCAATCAACTTGCCGTCGGTGTCAACCTGAAACAGCCATTTGTTACAACTGATGAGAATGAGCAACCCACCTTCCTCCCGAGGCACAACCATCACGACATGTTCATGTGCGGAACACTGACACTGCTGTCTGGTCTCCGCAACGGGCAATTTAACCCAACACTTGAAATCCCAAACCTCAGCCTGGTGGTTGGGCATCACCTAGATATCAATGGCACTGCCTTCGCGATTAGGACCGAAGTGCGCAAGCATGTCGCCCATCACAAACACTAAGGCCGAGTTCACATCTCTCTTGGCGGTCTTTGGAGTCCTGGCTTGAGGTTGCTTCCACTTCAATAACGGATACTAGGACATCTCATTTTGGAAAACGTTTAGATTGGATGAAACGCTAGCCTGCATTTCCCTTTCGAAGGTAGTTACGAATTCCCTCTTGCTTACCCCTGACTAGAGTTCCTGGTAGCTCGAGCCATCTGGGTTCTTCTCCGATGGGACAACATACCTCCCCCACCCCCTCTTACCCTAGTTGAGGATCTCCCCTATTTGGGAAGTCAAGATTCCATTAGATATTAAGGTCTTCGCCTAACAGTTGCTTGCAGGCAGTCTCTCATTGGGTATTGAGGTCCAGAAGTAGAATGTGTCCTCTATGTTGTAGGCGAGGACGATACCCATCTCTTGCACTGTATCACATTTCCTTTGGAGCTACATCATGAAAATAGTACGCGTTCCTTGGTGCCCGTGCGACTTTGACGTTATCCTTGATAGCTTCTTTGGTAGGAGGAGGCTCCTCCTCCAGATGGTCTTTCCGCCCTTACATGTATCCTTTGGACTTCTCGCAACAAGTTGTTCGTTGAGCAAGCCCCCCTGCAACATGCTACCAACAATGTGACTAAACTCTAGCTTCGCAACAGCGGCCACCACCATGTAGGCACTCGAATGAGCCTTTGCTGAGTGAAGTGACATTGGGGCCACATGTTTGGCTCGACATTTAGCTGCACTGGCTTAGAGCTTGTTCTCTTATCTTTATTGTTGTTTGCTTTGTCGTGGTATGGCCCATTAAACTACATTTGTCCTTATGTTGATTTGAATTTTGACATGTGGTTGTACACAAAAGTCTATATCTCGCTTATTGTGAGACATATGTACAACTCGCCTTCAACCAGCAACCAAACTGGTCCAGCCCACCGTTGACGGTTTTCCCGGTTTTTGTAGAGGGAAGTTTATTTCGCTTGATTTCCCAGGTGCACCGGAGATTTTTTTTTTCTATGTGTACTTTTTGTCCATGTGCAGTATTTTTACTTCATATTTACGTTTTTTCAGTTTTTCCGTACTTTATTATGATTATATTTTTTATGTTTTTTGTTCTTTCTAATTTATTCTATTTTCCATTTTTGTTATAATATTTATTTATTCTTTTAAATAAATTATTTTTATTAAAACATAGAATTTTTATTAAAATGCATTCAAATTTCCTTTCCTGATTTTTTTCTTATTAATTAGCTTTTTATATAAAATATATATACCTTACTGTTTTCCTTGTTGTCAATCTGTTTCTTTTGGTTCCTTTTTGTTAACCTTGTAATTCAAAAATTTATTATGTTATATGAAAATATTTTTCATGTATTTGAATAATGTCAATCATATACTCTAAAAAACTGCTAAGCGTCTATTTATAAAACTAGAGGCTGAAAAAATCTAAAGAATGAGAGAAATTGAAACCTTGCAGGTTTAATCTTGTTAGTTTACCCATTGTGTGATGTAAAATTGTTCATTTCCTTTTTAAAATGTTGACAATATATTTTAAAAGTGTTCATGATCTACTTAAAAAAATCGTCGCGGTTTAAACATTGTACTCGTGTATTTTGGAACTGTTCGACATTTTTTTTTTAAATATTTATCATGTACTTCAAACTATTCATTGCATTACAAAAAAGGTTTGTCAACCATTTTGAAGATGTTCAATAAGTACTTCATATTTTTCAGGATGTTTATAAAATCATCGAGTACTTCAAAAAAATTGACCTTGTATCTAGAAAATGTCAGTCATCTATTTTAAAAAATTTCATCGCACACTTAAAAAATGTGCTACACATATTTGTGAAAGTGAAAACTATACGCTGAGCAAATTCCTGAAGGAACTGTAGTACGTTATGTTCTTGAGATGGCCTTGCACTGGTGACAGAAAAAAGGAACATGGCTGACAGTTATGACTGTCTGAAGAGTGTGTCAAGGGGAACGCAATCTGGGGCCTAAGCCTGACTCTGACAGAGATAGTCCCAAACAATGCAGCAACAAAGACGGACTATAGCGATTTAGTTATCAAGCAGGCCACTGGATGATGTGTAAGAAAGAAGTAGACTCGATTAAAAAAAACAAGGCAATTGTTCGGTTCAGAGAGAAACAGAGACATAAGACAAATAAATAGGAAAATATTTCAAAAGCTGACCAAAACGACAAAATAATTTTAGCATCAACATGCTAGCCACTTCATCCCAAAAGGATATTCTAACGAGTATAAATCTCATGCAGCCATGAAACAGTCAAAGCTTCTTGTGATCATAACTCATCTACATGAAAAAGAAACGATCCGGCTCATAGTGGACCAAATTCAAACACATTGAGCCGGTCAAAGAAAAAAAAGGGAATGGCTGGGACTTACAGTTACAGTCAAGAGCTTCTTGTGACCATAATTTGTCAACATAAAAAAGAAACGAGCCGGCTCATTGTGGACCTAGTTCATAAAAATTGCACCTGTCATCTTTAGAAAAGAGCATGGCTGAAACTTACAGAATCAAAAGGGGATCACAATCTGAGACCTGAGCCTGACAATGATATCCTTATCAGTACAAGTTTCATATCTCGAGCTTATCTTAAGATCACACACCACATGAAGCATTGATTCCTTAGTGTGGTTAGCAGCTAAAGTGAAGTGACTGATACAATACAAAACGATGCAACGCAAAGGCAGAATTATATAAGTATGAGAATCATGAATAAGAATGGATAGCAAACAGAATATTTCATAGAAACATTGCTTATAATGCAATCTTTCAATTAAACTAATTCTGGAGCTCTTAAAAAAATCAGGTTCTGAAAATAATCAGCCTCATTCCATCATCAGCTTAAACAAAACATACAACAGGAAACATGTGTATATTTGAAATTTTTAAGTATTATTAAGAGCACCAGATAATATCTTAAAAAAATCTCAATAAATGACAAGTCAATTCTTTAGGTCAGTAAACAAATCTATTAAGTACAAAGATAAACAATATATAAAGTGGGAAAATTATTACATTATTGAGTTCAAGAAAACATGAGTGGGATCAAATTGGCAAACATTTAAAAGGCCGACCCAAATGACTCGTAATTTTAGCATCAACACTCGTAATTAAGTGTGGTTAGCAGCGGTGCCTCTGGGATGGAAACCGGCAATCAAGTTGCCATCGGTATCAACCTGAAACAGCCACGGGTGACAACTGATGAGAATGAGCAACCCACCGTCGTCTCCAGGCACAACCATGACAACCTGGTCATGCTCGGAACACCGATACTGCTGCCTAGTCTCCGCAACGGGCAATTTAACCCGACACTTGAAATCCCAGACCTCTTCTTGGCGGTTGGGCATCACCCATATATCAATGGCTGTGCCTTGATCATTAGGACCGAAGAGGGCAAGCATGTCACCCATGATAAACACCCGATCGAGCGTCGTGACTAGCAGGTGTGGTGGGAGAGGAGGAAGTCGCGGCTGGAGGTGGGCTGACGGCGCGGCAGCGGAGGAGGGGTTTGGGGGGCAGGCGGACGAGGATCTCCCAGATGGCGATGTCGTCCGGGAGGCCCGGGAGGAGATCTGCTGCATCCGCCATGGTTGCCGGAAGACGAGTGGTGGAGTGGAGTTTGTGGCGGCTGGGCTGAGGTAGGTTAAGAAGAGGAGGAGGATGTGCATTGCATTTTGGGCCTGCCCCCAAACGGGCTGGGCTTCGTTTCCAAGTGCAAACCAAATCCAAGTTTGGGCGACTTTCGGTCCTGATTATCATGCACAGTCATATTGCAGTTGTTACTCAAAAAAAAAAAAGAGTCATATTGCGGTTCCATTACTATATGTATTTTCATACTATTATGAGACCCTCGCCCACCTTGGAATTTTGGAACTGATATCTGTTTTTCTTTTTTTTTATTAAGTGGTTTTTTTATTGTGCTAGGCGTACATCCAGTTGGTTGTTCATGCACGTAGGTAAATGATTGTGTTTGTGCCTTGAGCTGCAAACTGCGACTGACTCAATTTGGTCTACTATTGTGTGAGACGGACTTAACTATTCGTCTACTTGTTGGACTAAACTGGTGTCGGCAAAACTGAATTTGTGAACACAAAGTTCCTTTGTAAGATCAGGCTACATGAAACCTCTTATACTCAGCCCTCCAGCCTTGATTTGAGATCTGTATTCTTCAACTAACTTTCAACAAGAAGATTTTTTTTTTGTTTATCTAAAATGAAACAGACCTAGGTACGTATTGGATTAAGCTAGGTGGACCTTATCCTTTTGTTCACTATTTCAACAGTGACTACAAATGGCGGGACTGTGTGTTAGGAAGAGGTAGTTTTTGTACAAAGAAGAGGTAGTAATTTACTAGTACACCTTCGAAACTTGCTCTGTTTTTTTTTTAGGATAGCCTAGCTGCTCATCTTCATTCATGTCTGCCATTGCTTGATCCTACTACAGTAGCATGAGAGTTCTTGGGCTGGAATGGGTTGCTCGGTCAAACGGTCTGTGTGTGCTTTTCTTTCATCCCAAGGTGCGCAAAAAAGAAAGTGTATAAATTTAATGGTTGTTTTTAGAACAGATTCAACGTTTATTGTATTCCTCTGAGTCTCACATTTTATCATGCAAGCTTGTATTTGATGCTATTTGCACATCAATTTTCTCACTCAGCGGTCCACTCCTTCTCCAGGCCGCTCGGGTTGAGATCCTCTGCAATACCGTACGGTGCTGTAGTGTGGATGACATTTAGGGCCGGGTCCCACATGACTATGAATGTACTGCAGAGGATCCTAACCCGGCTGCTCCCACTCCCCCAATGGCCTCTCTTCCTGTCTCCACTGCCAGCGTTGTTGGTCGGAAAGAAAGGGGGAGGAGCTCGGCTCCTCCTCTTGCCATGCATATCCTGTGTTGTTGATGTTTCTGTCGTTGTGTGTTTCGAGATGCTTGTTGGCATTACTAGGAAAACCCTAATAGTAGCATGGGATAATCGCCTAGCAGTAGCACGGGGCCCTGCGCTACTGCTAGGGCGCTACAGCTAACTTTTAGCAGTAGCACAGGGCCCTGCGCTACTGCTAGGGCGCTATAGCTAACTTTTAGCAGTAGCGCTGGTGGTACCCGCGCTACTGCTACTTCTAGTAGTAGTAGCGCGATTGCCACCCGCGCTACTACTACTTAGTTGTAGCGCGGATCAGGCCCCGCGCTACTACTAACTAATTGAGGACTGAAAAAATTAAATTCCATCCATGGCGGCTGCTTTTGCTGGGTGTCATCGTCCTCTCCATCCATGGCTCCTACTGCTCCTGGAGGGGATGAAGTTGTCCATGGTGATCGTGCTTCGCCACCCAACTTGTAACATCCCAAATTTTCAATTTGGAATGTTATACATAGGACATCATATGCATATCATATTTTATTGCATTTTGGTTGATCCCAGAAACTCTAAGCAACTCAAGGACCCATGGAGAGAGTTGGGGGTTTCATTTGCGTTCACATTTGAATTTTTTTCAAATATTGAAAAGAGGATCATTTTGATTTTAATTATTTTTCCTCTTCAAAAATATTTCCAATATTAAAATAAAAGAGAGGGGATAAAATGACTTCTCCAAATAAAAGAAATATTGGAGGAAAAATGTTAAAATCAAATAATTATTTTATTTGGACTTTATTGCTATTTTATTTGAATTAGAAAAATATGCATGTTTTCAAAATTGCATTTTTAGGCCAGAAAAATGTCCACTTTATTCTAAATATTTTATTTAGACGCTGAAAATTGTTTTTGGCATTTTTCTATTTTGGCGGAAATACATTTTTCTTTTTAAAAATCTCTTCGCCGCCTAACTGGGTCGAAGGCCCAGCCGAGCCGGGCCGTGCCCGCGCCGCCGCCGCCTCCCGTCGGGAGAGACCCCGCCGCCGCCGCGATCGAGTCCGGCTGGGCACGCCTCCGAGGCCGACTGCCGCCGCTGCCCAAGCCTACTCGCTCGCAAGAACGCACCCGCATCATTGCCGCCGCCGCCCCCTCCCGCCGACACCCGCCACCGAGCCGCGCCACCACCCCATGCCGCCACCGCCACCCGCCCCGCCGGAGGTAGCCGCCGCCGCCGTTTGTCCTTTTTTTTCGGTTAACAATTCGGTTTTTTCTAGAAAACCTAGATCTGTTTTTTTAAATAGATCAGTTCGTTTTTTCGGTTTAGTTGTTTAGCGGAAGTTCGTCCGTTCGTTCGTTCTAACGAACACTGTTCACCGTTTAGGTTCTGTTAACGAACGTTCATTCGTTAGCCTGTTCGTCTCGCTTTATTTTCCAGGGTTTATCTGCAATTATTTTCGACCGTGATTTCTGCCCTGATCTTTGATCTAGTGTAACTTTCTGCTCGTTTATCCGAATTAGATGAAATGAGCGCCTAGATCTTTGTCTCGAAGCCCTCTTTCTGTTTAACCAACTTGAACATGATTTTGGTACTGTAAAAATTTGACTTTAGTCCAGATTAGTAAACGATTCTTGTTTCGTTCGTAGTTTGAATTTCGTTGCTTCGTTTGATTTGATTCTTTTTGCAAAACGGAGTTCTTCAGTTGAACTTTCTGGTTAGATCTTCTTATTTGAGTTTTAACCATGCTTCTAGTTTGAGTGCTTATGTATGCTATTGTTTGTTTGCGATAGAATTTCCGGAGTGCGAAGCGTGCTACTACGAGTCTCTAGGTTTTGCGGATCATCAGCAAGGCAAGTAACACTTTGATCATATCCCTTTATTACCCAATTTTTATGCATTAGTTTCAATCCTCAAACATTGCATGGTTAGGATCTGATTAACATGTGGGTTTGAGAAGTAGATGATGAGGTAGAACCTATTGCCCTTTTATTATCAAACCTTTGGGAGTTACTTCTACGTTATGCTCAAGATTGCTATGCTATGCTCGTAGACGTGGATTGGGTGGGTGTATCCATGACAGATGTGAGTATTGTTAATTAATGGTTAACTTAAGGTGGCTACTTAAATACATATCTGGGTGGATTGGTTGTAGGCACCTGGAGAATCCAGTGTTGTCCTAGGATATCCCGGAGTACCCGTGTGATCATCCTACGGTTCGCCACCCAGGCTCAAAGGGATCATAAGATTGTTCATGCTAGAAACTTCTGTGTGTAGCCACAAGCTATTATGGGCTCTAGCATAGTTGAGTATGTTGCATGAACTCTTTCAGTGGTTGGCTTGCAGATGTAGGGGAAAGTAGGTGTAACCGTCCACTCAGAGTAAAGAGTTAATGTTTATGAAAGACTGTGTCTCGGTCATCCGTTTCTCAAACACCATGTAGTGCGAGAAATCCAACAGAGGAGATCGAGTCTTGTGGGGAAAAGTGCGCAAACCTCTGCAGAGTGTATAAACTAATCATGGTTAGCCGTGTCCCCGGTTATGGACATCTTGAGTATCTGGTTCTTGGATTATCATGTTGATCTCATCACTCTAAATTAATTTGTTGGGTTAATTGATACAAGTTTAATTGGGATTGAGTTGGAGGAACCTTCTCAATGTTTAACAACCACCATGATAGTTAAATAAAATATATTCCTTTGTTGTAGGGAAAAATTGGCTTTATGCAAAACTTTAACCATAGAGCTTTCCACCAGCCATATATGCATGTAGTGATAGCATTTATTCTGTTCATTACTCTTTGTGTTACATTGCCAGCATATTCCATGTGCTGACCCATTTCGGGCTGCAATATATATCATGTTGCAGACTTTTCAGACGACGGATAAGGTGCCATAGGTCGTTGGAGTTGATGGACTCACTTTATCTTCCAAGCCTTCCGCTGTTATCTTATTTAGATGGCCTTAAGCAATATTATTGTAATAAGTTCTATTTTGAGACATTTTGATGTAATAAGTGTGTGATTGAAACTCTGTTATAAATCCTCAAGTACTGTGTGTCTCAGCATTACCGATCCAGGGATGACACTGATGCACAGAGACTAGATTGTTTGAGGTCTGGTCGCTACATAACTTGTGTCCGACAAAACACCCTGTCCATCTAGGATGAGCGCCTTAGAGCAGACAGGTCGCAAGTATGCAGAGCAGTCTGCAAAAAATGTGCGGCCTGGACTAGGACTGAGTTTCTACCCGCTTGATGATTTGTATGACTTCTACAACTTGTATTCGTGGGAGATTAGCTTTAGGATTAGATATGTCAAGAACAGATTGAATGCCGAGCGGACCAAATCAATGCAGGAGATTGTTTGCGGCTGCTTGATGGGTTTATAAACCTGCTTAACATTTGTGTGCACAACTTGATTAGTTGAATTATGCTTGACAGTTTTGATCTTTCTCATAGCAGGGAAAGCTCATTCTTGACACTAGTTGTTTCTGTGCAGGTGACGGATGTATTTTACTTGGAGGAGATCCCTGCAAAGCACACCGTGAAGAGTGTGGACGGTGGATGCAAGGGACATACTGCATGGGAACCTCGTGCGTTATGATAAAGACCATTCGGTTAACAAGTCTTTCACATGCAGACATTCAACTTTATATTTGCAAGCTATGGATGTTGTATGGATGGACGATGCGAGCCCAGGAGTCTTCACGCACATGTTGGCTGAACTGAAGGCCTTGTTGGTGTGTGGTGCACCATTTGAAGAGAATAGGGATGTTGGGCTTTTAGGACAGCCAGACCACCTTGCCTGGCAGGAGGCTACCTGTCGATGGAGAAGTTGCATTTGTGGGAAATGGCATTGCAGAGCGTGAAGACAATGGTCGTCTATCTATCAATGTGAATGCACTTCAAGGGCCTGCTGCTCCGGAAGAGCAGACAGGTGTCGACAGGCCAACGAATAGCCGGGAGAAAGCACCGTATGGTATTCTGCAGCATTTGTCATTGCAAAGGCCACAAGAGAACAACCTGCCTTGACAGGGAATGCAAGGGCACCATCGGTGGTGCTCAAAATCAGATGTGATAGTTAATTTTTTAATTCTGAAACTTGTACTCTGAAGATTTTCTAGTGTGTTTCAGTGAGCAATGCTCCCTTGTGTTCCTCCAGTTCAGGACGTCAAACTTACTGTACCATTCAGTAAACTTTGTTGTCGTTCATCAGTATTTTCTTGGGTTCCCCTTGGGCCGTCAGTGTTTGTAAGCTATGCTACGCATGTACTAAGTACTTGCGAGCTTTTGCGTTTGAGGCACTCTTGATATTAACCATAATATGTGGATGTTCATGGGTTGAGTTGTATGCCGTCGGATTGGACGGCTCTGTCTGGCATAGGAGAATGACTGGGCCGTGCCCCAGCAAGCTGTTTTGCCTCTAACTTAACGCCTGTCGTCGCAATTAATGAGCCAACGCCATACATCAGGTATACAGGCAGAAATACAACCGTGGGCACACATCCTCATGCGATCAGACGGAAAGGATTTTAGGATCAGCTGAGCCCGTGCTCAGAATTAAATATCCGGCAACAAATCAATTATATTAATACTTTCCCTATCAAACTTAGCACTTGTGAAGATTTTTCCATGCATTAAACACATCACATCCTTTATATCGCATTAACACAATAGATTTTGTACAAAAGATAAGGATGATCATATCTTATGGCATTTGATGCCATATTTTCCAACACATCTTATTATATACAGTGCAATTAATGCTATATTTTCTAGTGGTCATATATCTTTGTGCAATTAATATATGATATCTTTTGTATGCATACAATAATCCTTAGGTTATACATTATAATGATAAGCAACATTAAATGCGAGGTGCACTCGGATGCATATAAATATGGTGGTCTAAGAACTCTAAAACTAAAAATTCCCTATATTCACAATGAAAGGAATGCAAGCCATTAGTGTGACTCTTTTCATGTCATTTCTAGTCCTGGTGACCAGAGGAAAAGATGTGCAATACAAAAGGCAAGAGGAAGACAATACCCAGATTCTCAGTTATCACCGAGTTAATAAAACCATTGTGGTATGAATAATTAACCTTCTTATGTATATCTAGCATATGTTTTGGTGGCTAAAAAGTAGAGGAAACATCAAACAGATGAAAGATGGAGATGTCTATGACTGCATTGATGTGAATGAGCAACCGGCTTTCAGGCACCCATTATTGAAAGACCACAAAGTCCAGGTAAATTAATTTCAAACAATATGATGTACCTCCATGAATTGTCTAGTATACTGTTAGTTCATGATTAATTGCATAAATGTTGATTCAGTGTGTTCTACTCCCTTCTTGTTTCATTAATCTTTTTGGATATGTTTTTTATGCTAGAAAATTAGGGCTATTGAAAGTGTACTGAACTAAGAACCTTTTTACATAATATAAGATTTATAAATGATAAATGAAATTAGAACATGTTTTTTGTGTATTGTCTTGTACATTTGTAATTTTTTGTTTATAAGGTGGTTCATTCTATTTTCAAACAGATGCAACCAAATTCTTTCCCTATTTGGATGGATATCCAAACATTGCCTTCAGATGAACCATCTATCATTGAGTGCCCAATGGGAACAATTCCAATACTGCATACTAATGGAAGTGACACCATAGAAGCACATAGTTACGATGGGCAATTGGAGGTGAGTTTTAGTATAAGTTCCAAAATGAATTTGTTGTCACAATTTGATGGGATTATTCTGCAGGGTTGATCGTGGAAATTAGCGTATAGTTGTTGCATTTTCTATGCATGTCAAATTTACAATGTTGAGTTAAAGAAGCAACATAGACACTATAATAATCTAATTAAATTACAAGAATGTATTTTAAGAAAAAAATCACCTTGTGATGGTAATGGTTAATTTTTCATTGAGGGTCGTAATAATGAATGTTATAGGTTCATAAAGTATGATGGAAAAATAATTTATAAAAAAGAATGCAATTTTATAGTGAATGAAGGGCCTCATATTCTACAACATTTGAGTACTTGGTAATGATTTTTGTATCCTCACGTCTTTATTTGTAGTAAAAAAGTTATGTATGAACATTATGTCAGTTGTACATGAAGGAATTTCAATTTCATTACCAGGTTTTAGCAACACTCTCTTGGACAGTATCATACTATATACTAGTCTTGTCAGCACTAATGTTTTTCATTAATTGTTACTCTTTCCATCCCGAAATGTGAATGAACACACATCTTAAGATATAAGTTATACTGACAACATGGCAAAACAATGTAAGTAATATGAACCAAAAGTGATACATTTGAAATGCTTTCGAATATGAATCATATAATTTTATGTGTCACATAATCCATAACTTAATAGCTTAATTAATGGTAAATTAAAAATTATATTGGTGTTGGCGCCTTACATTCTGGAGAACATGAATTACATGTGATATCCTATCAGGCTTATCTACACATACTATTCATTTTTCTCACTTAAAGGTGTTACTTTTAATTCTTGCAGTCAGCGGGACTCATATACCAGGGTGATGTATATGGGGTGCGTGGTGTATTAAATGTTTGGGAGCCAAAGGTGAATAAATATAGTAAGGATTCTAGTGCAATGTGTGTAGAAATGAAAAGTGGAGGAGAACAACACACTGACAGGATTGGTGCTGGTGTTCGGGTCTTTCCAACATTGAGTGGCGATACTTTTGTTAGATTTCATATTTCTTGGGTAATGCTTAATTTATTCAGATACATGCTATTATGTGTTATATATTTTTATGATAATAAATTAATAATATAAGTTCATATTTTCTTTTTACCTTGGAACAAACCTCACAGTATGATGGCCTATACAAAACGTCATGCATTGACTTCACTTGTCCCGGTTTTGTGCAAGTTAGCCATAGAGTTGGTCTTGGAGCAAGAATGCGACCACCCTCTGTTTATCATGGAAAGCAGACAGTAATACACATTCAAATTTTCAAGGTATTACCGTATTCTTAAAGTATAAGATTTCTCATGTGTCATGTACAAATTATATGTACGTAAATTAGTATTATTTGATTTGATTTCGTGTGCATAACCACTATACATACCTTACTGAACATGACCACAACTTGATATGTTTGTTTACCATCTTACACCCACATACTATCTTTTTGCACATATATGACACTACTCTAATAATATAGATTCAAAAGGCAAGTTCAATTAATCATGACAATATTTTGAACATGAAGGAAATACACATATATCATTCTGATTCATATCCCTTGCTATAAAAAAGGATTAGGTGAAGACATGCATGCCTACTATATCTCATCAAAAGGATTATAAAATAACTGGCCGCTAAAAAATACTAGAAAGAATAAGCTCACGATTGTAAATAATCATAGTTATTTAATAGCCTATTTATCTCATGCAATATTTATTTAAGGACGGCATTTAACCTGCAATAAATATTGATTTATTTTAGGACCCTGTGTCTAAGAACTGGTGGTTGACTTATGAGCATGTAGCAATTGGATATTGGCCAAGTGCATTATTCGAATTCCTTAGGAACAAAGGTGACGCAGCATTCTGGGGTGGGATTGTTGAGGGGCCGACTGCCTCGTCAAACTCTCCGCAAATGGGCAGTGGCCATTTTGCTTCGGAGGGATACAGAGGAGCGGCATTCGTAAAAAATATCCAGATTGCGAATAATGAGAAGGGCTATTTTGACACTCCAGATAAGTCTCAAGTGCGGCCTGAATCAAGTGATAAATCCAAATATACTGTGGAAAGATTTGGATATAGTAAATATGTAGGTATGCGTATCTTCTATGGTGGATTAGGGTCGTATAAGGCCTACTGACATGGAACTCAACAAATATATTAAAACAATCACTATGATCAAATAAGTGATGGTGAAATATGTATTATCGATTTCCATTCATGATAGAAGCTGGGGCCTAGTAGTAGTGTTGGGGCCCGCGCTACTGCTAGCATGCTGAACCTAACATTTAGCGGTAGTGCGGGCCACGCCTCATGTTACCACTGCATTTATTAGCAGTAGCGTGAGGTAGGACCCACACTACTACTAAATAGCAGCAGTGTTGGCTAGTGCCCTGCACCACTACTATGCATGCGTATTTCATTTCAGCATATTTATACTGCATTTATACACCCTTATACAATTGTTATACCATAGCAATGATATAACAACTCATCATCATCGTAGCAATATAACAACTCATCATTATCATCACCATCATCATCGTACAGATATAACAATGTCTCACCATAAGGATCATCATAAGTTCACCAGTACTAGCTAATTGTTAGCATTTAGATAAATAATTTCTTAACACTTGACAAGTACTAGGACCTACTCTCTCTCTCTCTCTCTCTCTCTCTCTCTCTCTCGTAAAATAGCATAAAGTAGAAAAACCTATCCAGCTCCAATACGGAGCACAGAGATCCACCGGTCTCCAATTTGTGGCCTTCGCCCAGTCACTATTTTCCGCCATCCTTTGATTTTGAGTCCTCCATCTGTTTGAGTAGTCAAGCATGGATATTTACAGACCCTCCGACCATGTCCGTACGCACACAATTGTCATCTCACCTTCGACATACATCAGTGGATGCACAACACAATTCAGGAGCTTCTGTTGAAGAACATAATAGTAACATAGTTAGCAATGTAGTTTACTTAAGAAAAATGTATGAAAAAGATGGACTAGTGACATAATAAAAAAAATCTTACCATGATATTTGCATGTATGTTACCATCGCTCAACTCGTGGACTAGTGGTACGTATCAACTATAATTTTTGCCAGCTCCAAAGAGTATCTTAAAAGTCAGAACTTCATTAACAAAGGTGACAAGAGAAATCTTATCCTCCTAAGTTAGATCTAAGCCATGATTGTAGTAGGTATTGTGTACAATCTTCTGTGTATCTCTTGGAGAAAGGAAATAAACTGTCAACTATAAATGAACAATTTTAGTACGGGTTTAATAACAACTATTTTAAGTAAGCAATATAGATTATTTAACAAATTAGCATAACAAACTCATATGGAGGTACAATAGGAATCATGTCCAGGTCCACCCAAGTGTCTTTATCATGTTCAGAATCACCTTGAGGAATGCCAATATCGAAGGTTATTTTCATATCCTCCTGAAATCCGTAGGCCTTGCATAATCCTTTCCAATTTGAACAACCAAAATGTGTTTGACCAACTTCATTTATAATCTTAACCTCAAAAATGAATCCATGTTTTATTTTAAGGTGAGATTTCTTCGTGTCCACCTTCTCCCTCTCTTCGAAAGAGAGCTTCTCTAAGACATAAGGTCTTGCATAGCAAGGGATGCACTAGTCGCTGAAGTTACATAGCATAAAAATAATCGAAGCCCTCCTTAAGCATGAGGGAGAAGCATCTACTGTTCTCCAAGTGATCCCTGTCGCACATACCCATGTCGTAGTACAATCATTACACTCGAGGATCCCATCGACATCCATTTGCCGTGTTCATAATTGAAAGATTAAATGACGATGGAAAATACCAGGAATTTAACACTCCGCTCACTATTCAACACGAGTTGACTTTTGGTCTATCGAGTCTCGCTTGAGAAACACTCATCTCTAATGGTGTATATTGTGGGCACTCCCTCTCTAATATATCAAACATAGATGATAGTCGCTCCTCCCTTCGTTCCCAAGTGCATTAGCAAAATGTCTAGTAGATGGGAAAGAAGGATAAGTGACCCCTACGACAACAGTCAGGATTCTTCCTCTCTGATATTTCGACTGTATATGGTGGACACTCGCTCACTAATATTTTGACCGTTGGTGATGGTCGCATCCCCCTTCCCTCGTGCATTACCAAGGTCTATCACGAGGAGAAGAGGGGGAACCGAGCCCCGGGACAACAGTCGGGATTCTCTCTCTCTTATATTTAGATTGTATATGGTGGTGTATATGGTGGACACTCCCTCACTTTGATTTCGACCGTCGGTGATAGTCGCTCCCCCTTCTCTCGTGCATTAACAAGCTATATCATGAGAAGAAGAGGAGCCAACGACCCCCAGGACAACAGTTGGGATCATTCCTTCAAGAACAAACTGAAAGTCACACAAGGAGCCCCAACAGACTGAAAGTCAATCTTAAGCATGAATCAGTTAACATTACATATATTGAGTAATGACATAAACAAATGGCCTATGTTTTGCCGGAATGTTGTTTAATTCCTATTCTGGCAAATCCCAGGCACTTGATATATACTACTTTCTAGCATAATTCATGCCAAAATTCATGCAAATTTTGGTTTGACCTTTGCTAAAAATAGGCATATCGAGCGCTTGAAATTTCCCGAAATGTATATGAATCAACATTTCGGCAAAACAGGCCACTCAGGGGTGTTCCCTACAAAATCATGTATCATGTGCATTTGTCTTTCTTTGAACATCACCTAAATACAAAACAAACATCACCTAAATACAAAACATCACCTAAATACAAAACAAAAAACTCTTCATCTTGATCCAATACTTGCAGTTCTAGTTCTGTCGAACTATTACACCTACACAGAAATGTACTATTACACAAAATGCTCACTAGATGGCTGTCGAGGATGCGGGTGTCGTCGGCGATATTTTTGGCGATGTGGAGCAGCACTCGGTGATCTACCCGCTTCACCCTACTTTCTCTGGTTCAAAACAACATAGACCAATCAGTTCAGTTTGTAGTATGTCCAAATCTGGCTTACAAGTATTAACTGTAGTAAATTCAGTTAACACATTCAAATATGGCATTCAGTAAACATGTTCATAATAAGGAAAAAGGACTTAGTATTTTTTTTGTCCTACTTCTCACATCAAGCTATACTAGATCCTAGTGATCATTTGACTCCAAGAAATCCAACATCGAAACTTATTGATTCACAAACAAGGGAGTCTAGTCCAATTTATATTCTAAAATTATCAAATCAATTATTATTTCTAACTTTGTGTTGTCCTATGTATTAGAAACAAACAATCATGTTTCTGATCTCTGACCTGCTTTATTTCTCATTTTCTTCATTGATCCAAAGTATACTAGGCACTTGATTAAAGAAGCCTTGACTTTTACATGAGAGATGCAGAATCGTTCTATAAACCCTAGAGAAATAGCACATCATTATCCAACATCAACCAATGCAGTGGAGTACATTACTACACTTGAGTATTTATTCCAAAATACTTGCTCATCTGAAATCAAATTCAAAATGCAATTTGTACGCATTTTCCCTTGCAGGCATTAACACGATATATGATCTACAATATGTGCTCATCCAATGAAGAAACCAGGGAATTTTTTTTGAGCAGACAGAGGATACAAGAGGAAAGAGGGAGGGGGCCGAAGGAGTGGCGGCTACCTACTGCCTATGGTGTTGCTGGGTGGAGCGTCTGCTCCAAGGAGGCACCAACGGAGGGGAGGTGAAGGGCTCGACCTGCAAGGCGCACCACGACAGCTTGGATACCTAGCTGTCAAACGGGGCAACGTGCCATCAAGGCCGAAGCACTGCAGGGCAGGGGCGGGCCGACGTGCGTGGGGAGGGCCGGCGGTGGGGGAGAGATAGTGGAGAGGGAGAGCGAGGGCCGACGCATGCGACAGAGGGAGGATAAGGGTGGTTTAGCAGCAGCGCGCGAAAAGGGCCCACGCTACTTTTGTGCCCATTAGTTGTAGATCAGGCTAAATAACCCAAGATGCTGCTAGGCGGGGCCGGGTAGCTGGGCCCATGTATCCACAGTAGCAGCGCGGGTATAGGAGGTTGCGCTATAGCTAACAGGCGTAGCACTAGCGCGGGCCCGTGACCCGGCTCAAATACTATGGCCAGCCCTTGGGGCATGGTGGGGACCACTTAGTAGTACCGTGGGGTGGCAAACCCACACTACTAGTAATATTCACCTGCAGCGCTAAGCTTTGCCACACACTACAGTAGCACGACCCACATACCCTGAGCCACTGTTAAGTGTCTATCTATAGGGGTTTTTTGCTAGTAGTGAAGCAAGAATATGTAATCACACTAAGAATAACCTGATGATTTTGTTGTTTCTTTTGCTGAGATTCATTCATTCTTGTGCAAAGTACGCTGCGAGGGTGTACAAATTCAGGACCGGCTATACATAAATCACCTAAAAAATTACATATTGTAAATAATTTTTTTGGGCCATTAGATTAAGATCCAACGGACATCCTTCTTCTTCCTCCAGATTTCTTGGTCCTTCGACTGTTCCTTCTCTCATATTTGTTTTGTGACTCTATATGGCTATTGTGAGAAAAATAATAACATGACGATGGTTGGGATGGAGCGAAACCACCGAGGGACCACGTAGGCGTATATCCGTCGTCGGTTTTTTGGTTGTAATGAAACCACGGCTCATCCTTATGGTGGGAGACATGTTTGGCGGTGTCGAACCACCCCGACACCTCCCGCTCCTTCTCGTAGAACTTCCATGCATGCGCTGCAGCTCGGTCTCTAGCTTCGCGATGACCCACAAGTATACGGGATCGCAACTGTCTTCAAGGGTAATATTTTACCCAAATTTATCGACTCGGCACAAGGAGAGCCAAAATAATATTTATAAGCCTTAGCAATTGAGTTGTGAATTCAGCGACACCTGAGAAACACTTCCTTGCAACAATTTATTAGTAGCACAATAATACGATAGTAGTTATAGCGGAACAACATTAACAATAGCAGAAGTAGTAGCAAATTTGTAAAATTTAGACTAATAGTAACTTTAGCAAAGGAAATAGTATTAAAGCGTAGGAATGGAGTAGCGATGAAAATTAAGATGAGATTCAATATGTAATAGTCACAACCTAGAGCGATACACAATAGTTCCAATTCATCAATCATATGTAGTCATGAGTTGCATATATAGTCGTGCATGCTTGCAGTAAGAACGTGCATAACATCTTTTGTCCTACCACCAACCCCTCCACCCCCCTATGGCAGTGAGGTCCTATTGGAAACTAAGTGTAATTAAGGCGTTCCTCTTAATAGAGAATCAGAACAAAGCATCTATCTATTGTTAATGTTGCCTTTTTTATACATGCATGCATGCATTCTTAATAGAGAATCAGGACTCTTCCAAAGAAAGCCAGCGTGATGTGGCCTGATGCCTTTTTTATATGCATGCATGCATGCATGCATTCTTTGTTTGATACGTATATGGATGCATGCAAAACAACAACATGCATGGCTTTATTCCCAAGAAAATGGTCAGCCAACATCCCAAAACATGTCCTCCGTCTCTGCGGCCGCCGTGTTCGTCTTGGTGTTAGTATCTATACGTACAGTGCAATGACATCCAGTTTCATAGTTGCATCGTGCATGCATCCAAAGACTAGTTATTACTAGTTGAGGAGCTGGTTCATGTTATTGTACGAGTATTTGGCAGCGCAAAGTGCCTGCGGCGGCCGAGCTTCATTAAGCTCTTATTTATTTTTTCAGCGAAACTACCTTTTCCACCTCTCAAAAAAATCTGATTTTTTTCATGCAGACATATATTTATATAGTATAAATTTATAAAATTTCATGAATAAATTATTCTTACCCGAGGGTGCAGAATAGGTTATTCTTACCCGAGGTAATTTTACTATCGTTTCATAAATAAATTACATTTGAAATACCAATAGTTACATTCATATTGATTCACTACGTAAAATTTGACATAAGAAAACAAAATTATATGTCATAAGACCAGAAAAATGTATTTTATGTATTTTTTTACACCATGTTTTTACGTTTGTAATTTTACGTAGCATAAAATATATTTTTACGGCGACTAAATATTTTCTTATGGTCTCTTTTTACGTATGAAATAAGACAAAATTTACGGAATGTAAAATTATGGTGCATGGATATTAAAATAGAGGGAGGGTGAAGAATAACTATTCCTTACTCAGGGTGACAAATAGTCAATCCCTACCACAGAACTAGTCAAGGTTTTTAACGGTGTCAAATTTCTAAAAAATCCTGAAAAAAAATACTGAACCAACACACATGTAATATAACATGATCCAACAAAGGGATTGAAAAAATAGGACTAGATGTGTCCTGGACAAAAAGAACAAATGGTTCAGTATATATTGATCCAGCAGTGAGCTGAAATGCTTGTTTTTTTCACCTAGGACAAATAAATGCATATTTTCAGAATCAAAACATTGGATCATCTTATTATATTAGAGTGAGGCTCCCCTATTTATTTTATATTTTTCAATAACTTTTAAACCATTAAAAGCGTAGCGAGTCTTAACTAGTTATGTGGCAAGCTATTGTAGACACGTGTGTGTGTGTGTGTGTGTGTGTGTGTGTGTGTGTGTGTGTGTGTGTGTGTGGCTTTTTCTTTATTGTATTTGGGTCAGATATTTATCTTTTTTGTGTAGCATGCAAATAATCAAATTAGTTGATAAAATTTTATACATACTTGAAGAATATGCATATGTATTTATAGATTCTTTTGACATTTTTTAAATATTTTAATATATTTTATTTTTTTTGCAGAACGAGCTCCATGGAGTTGGCCTTTGCAACGCCACTCTGTATTTGGCAGCCTCCTTCCTTCCCCTTGGATGTGCAGTGCAGTGCAGTGCATACCCAGGGTGCTTCGTAGCAATATATTATAATGCGTAATATATTATAATGCGTTTGTCCCATTGATGGTCACACGCCTTCACATTGTAGCATTCAGTCGTCTTCATTGCTCTGCAGAGGTTGGTAGCAACAGACCAAGACAAGTAACCAGCAGTAACAACACCGCTCCTCCATTATTTCCTTGCTCAGCAGACCTCTGCTCTCAACAAGGGGAGGGAACCACCATTGCTCTTTCTCTTGATGTGTGCTCCATCCAAATCCAACCATGGCGCTCAAGAGGAGTAGATCTATCACCTTCCTCAACCGCCATTGCTAGCTATGAACGCTTGATATGACCGGTGCGTGCTATTTATATGTGACCACTCCCGGCACGATCCGCACCACACCATCTCCGCTACCGTTTCTTCTCTGTGAACCATCTCCGTCATGACCGCGAGCTTTAAAGCGATGTAGGAGAGCCTCTTGACGCAGCATAAGCACGACTTTACCGGCTGACAAGCCCATCTGGCACGACAGATAGAGGTTGGCTTGCTGGTGAGCTCTCCGGAGATGCGCAATGACGACCTGACGATGGAGGAGTCCTCCGACGATGAGTCGGCGCCCCTACCCGTGCCGGTCCAGGCCGGCGTCACCATGGAGCAGGCGCGGGCACACTTCAACGCCGCGTGACGGAGGAGCCGTCGACACTGCCGATGTCTGTATTCCGGTTGGCGGAGAAGGATCTAACGCTACAACCTCGCTCTTCTAGCATATCACCGGCTGACGAAGGGCTAAATTTGCGACGAGTTTGCTAGCGTCAAAGTCGTTGCAGCCATGGCCGTGGAGGACCTGAACTTCGACCTGGAAGAGTCTGAAAGGCATCTGTGTCCCATGTCTTACCCTTCCTCGCCAGCAATCCACAACTTCACTCCCCGGATGTCACAACTGGCGAAGATGCCAGACATGAGGAACAAGGACTTGGAGAACCAACAACAATGATATCGTGTATGTTTTAGGGGTTCGTGTTGGAGATATTTCTTAGGCCTCAATTGGCGATTTGGCATGATTAGTTGATTTCTCTAGAAAAAAAATGACTTGATTTATGTGAAACTGAAAAACACACTCAGCTCAACGGGTATAGTGTGTCAGAACTCATCATTTATCAACAACAAACCGAGAGCCTTGTCAGTAAACACCAGTGAGCTAATGACATGACATAAGAAGGTATAGCAAAAGAGTGAATGTACCTAAAAATAACCCAACATAAATATAGTTTTCGATAAGAAAATCCCAAATACATACTAGGTGAGGAGGTGGTTCATGTTATTGTAGGAGTTGTAGTATTTGGCAGCCTCCTTCCTTGTCCTTGGTTCATACCAAGTATACGACTTCACCAAGTCACTAAGCAGGTAAACATATGCTACATATCCAAATGCCAATGACTGTACAAGAGCTTGTCTAATTTTGTGTGTAAACTTACGAGGTAAATGACATTATTATGAAACATCATTCCCATTTTGTCAAGCTCCTTTTAAATACTATCGTGACATCACTAGAAGATTATAAGTTAGATACAACCAAGCAATTTAAAATTGTACTGCATTCAACAACAACACGATTTGGCCCGATGGAACCACAAGTTAGTCATACACATATCATGGCAGCTCCAAGAGACCTCGTATTTAAAGAAAATAATTACTTACTTTTGAATTGATACATGAGTAGTAATAAAACACCAACCTCGCATAGATGTGCTTTTTGATGGAAACCTTGCATAGATGTTGAGGAACACCTGGCCCTTGAATATTAGGTGCATTCATGTTTAGTTTTCAAGACTTTAATCTAATTTGGTAGCAAAGTGTGTAGACCGAAAGTACGTGTAAAATAAGGCTCCTTACATAGTGCATGTATAAGAAATCTTCTAAATTAGCAATCTTGATTATAGCTGATCATATGTCTCCATTCACGCGTATTCCTATCTAATTGCAGAATGCTCATGCTGAAAATAGCAATGCAACCAAGCCATGTGGTCATCACCAAGTCACTAAGCAGGTATATATAGGCTAGATATCCAAATGACAATGATTATATAATAGATAGTTGGTCTAATTCTTTATCAAATTGTTCTTATTTGCATAAAATGTTATCTTCTCAGGTTCATCAATAACAAATGTTTAATTTCTTGAAAAATAGGATAAAACTATAGCTGTGTTGTATTTGATGAACTCAAGAGAAAAATACAAAATCGTGGCCAAAGGAACTTTAGTGAGTAAAGAGAAAACATGTGTAACTGGAAGAAACATGCTTGAAGTGCAATACATTGCAGTTCTTGTTCGCTATTGTACATATCTAGGAGATGAGAGACTAGTTAGACCATATGAAAAATTCCAAACAGTAAGGGATGCTATTGGTTCTATTATTGATTGGCCTCACTCACAAGTAAGTATGTTTCCGTTCAAGCATTGTGTATGCTCCAATCTGCACATGTATAATGTTATTTATGAATAATATAATCTTTGTGATTTTTAGGTTAAAATAGTTAAGCCAACCACTCCAGCACAAACACAAAGCATTGGTATGATACATTTCTTATAATTTCATCAAAGAATCACTTATCTTCCACTTCTCTATAAACATATGCTCATGTAAACGTTGTTCATCTCTTTTCCAGGGCGATGAGGACTTGAAAAGGGGGTGCATTAAAGGAGCTGGGAGTAGCTAGGTAATTGAGGATTTGAAAAGGGAGTGCACTGGAGGAGTTAGGAGCAACTGATGAATCTATCTTTGAATGAACAAATATCATGGATTATGTATAGGTTTTAGATTCATAGAGACACAGTTCTAGTCTATAAGATATTTTATTATTTATTTGCGCCAGCACATGTTTCATATGAATGAATGATATTATTCAACTGGGAACTCCACGTACTTTCAGAAGAGACAATATTCCGGTAATTAATGCATTGGATGTTGTTCCTGAGGTTGCTAATGTTTGCAAATGCATCTATGACGTGGAATGGTGCCTTCATATCATGATATTATTTGATCAATCTGCATGTACAGCCGTGGCATGATAGACTAATCGAATTTGAAATGATGGAACAAATTTGAAATAAATCAAATAATATTTTAAATAAATCAAATAATATTTGAAGTAAAATATCCCATTTGTATAAAGATGCTTATATATATTTAGGGACGAGTATAAGAGGCTAATAAAACATGTCTATGAGTAGAGACGTTAACTGAATTTGAAATGATGAAACTAATTTGAAATAAATCAAATAATATTGGAAGCAAAATATTCCATTTGTATAAAGATGCTTATATATATATATATATATATATATATATATATATATATATATATATATATATATATATATATATATATATATATATATATAGTTATTCTTCACCCCTCTATTTTACCATCAATACACCGTAATTTTATGTTCCGTAAGTTTTTTCTTATTTCCGACGTAAAAAGAGGCCGTAAGAAAATATATAATCGTCGTAAAAAATATTTTATGTCATGTAAAATTACAAACATAAAAACATAGTGTAAAATACACATAAACTGTAAATTTTCTTGTCTTATGACCTATATTTTTATTTTCTTATGCCAAATTTTATGTAATGAATCAATAGGAATGTAACTATTTGAATTCCAAACATAATTTAATTATGAAATGATCATAAGAGAATAACTTATTCTTCACCCTGGGTGATGAATAGGATCACTATATATATATATATATATATATATATATATATATATATATATATATATATATATATATATATATATATATATATATAGAGAGAGAGAGAGAGAGAGAGAGAGAGAGAGAGAGACGACTGTAAGAGGCGAATGAGACGTGTCTATGGGTAGAGACATAATAGAAGCATGCCTAATATAACGTCTCTACATGTAGACACGATTATTAACGTCCCTAGAAAACGTCTCATGCCATGTAAGACACGCTTGGCAAACGTGTCTACTTGTTTGAGACGGTCCGTGGGGATACGCTCCAAGGACGCTTTACTAAAACGGCTCTATAGTTGTCTAGAGATAAAACAACACGTCCCTAGGTATGAAATTGAGCGTGTCTAGTGACTGTTTTTGTTGTAGTGTTATGCTTCTTCCAGCATTTGCTCTTGCTGCAGGCAGGCACAACCTGATCACTACAGACCCTCGGTATGGCCAACAAGCGAACCTAAATCCAGAACCACTACCAGGAAAACAACCAGATCCAAACTCTCAGCCATTACCGGACCCACAACCATTGTCGGGACCACGACCAGACCCAAAGCCGCTACCACTACCCGAGCCTAAACCTCATACAAACCCACAACCACTACCAGAGCCACAACCTAATCCAAACGCTCAACCATTACCAAGACCACACCCTAACCCAAATCCACAACTATTGCCAGGCCAAATCCTGCAACGATTGATGAACCCACAGCCAAACCCAAACCCGCGGCCACAACTAGACCCACGATCAAAACCAAACCCTCGGCCATTACCAGGACCGCAGCCTGATCCAAATCCACAACCATTACCAGACCCAAACCCAAAACCATTGCCGAACCCACAACCAAACCCAAACCCTAAGCCATTACCAAGACCGCAGCCTGGTCCAAATCCACAACCATTACCAGACCCAAACCCAAAACCATTGCCGGACCCACAGCCAAACCCAAACCCTCAGTCATTACCAGGATCGCAGCCTGATCCAAACCCACAACCATTACTAGATCCAAACCCGAAACCATTGCCGAACCCACAGCCAAATCCCAACCCTCAGCCACTACCAGGACCACAGCCCGATCCAAACCCACAACCATTACCTGACCCAAACCCGAAGCCATTGCCGGACCCGCAGCCAAACCCAAACCCTCAGCCATTACCAGACCCAAATCCACAACCACTGCCAGGCCCACTGCCTAATCCGAATGAACCACCAAAACCACCACTGGGGACACAAGAAGAAAAAGAAAACAGGGAAGCAAACGTCCAAGAGGAACCGTTGGCATGAGATGTTCGGGTACATCAACTGTGCCAGACATAGTATCGTCGTTACTTATATTGCCGGTTGGATGAAATAAGTGGTGTGTTGTAACCCACCACCATCAAGTCATGCCATGCAATATAATGTCAAGATCAATCAAGATTAGGCATGATGCCCATGTAAAACTTGCGATTGTGCTTATTTACTTTTCTGGCTTGTACGGAGAGTATTGGTATGTGTGTGCTGGTTGTACTATGATTGTGTGATGATATATACTAAAATTTCTACTTTGTACCTTTAGTTTTATCATTTTTGACAGGGTTTATGCGGAAAGGATTTACCCCAAGCTTTACATTTGTGCCAATAAGAAAGGTGGAAACTTATTTACAGGGTAAATCTTGGCGTAAATTTAAACTTAAGAGTGAATAAAGCATGGTGCAAATTTGTAACATGAGGGGAAACATTTTGCAAAATGATAGTTTAAGGTATAAAATGGCCAGGATTCTAATTTGGGCATACATTTGCCACAAGTTACAAATTATGTGGTAAAATGTTGATTAACTATAGTATATATTACATTTAAATTTTGAATTTATGGAGAATATTTGCACAAACTAGTTTGGGCTTATCTCGCCCAAAAAGGAACTACGTTTTATATAGATAAGGCAGTATTTGGTATTTTATCCCCGTGCTAGTCTTGCTACAAGTACTCCATCCATTTCAAAAAAATATTTGAAAATTTTTCATTGTCAAACTATACGAACTTTTACCAAGTTTGTAGAAAATTTTATCAACTTCTAGAAGCGCCCCCTCATCCTCTATTCTCGTGGCAGCGCTGCTTTTTACAAAAAGGATTCGGATCTATTATAAAGGTTTGCCGGAAGTGTAAAGCATCCCAAACATAATAAAAATCACATCAAAGTCCCTAGATCATCGAACAATCACTACCGCGACCATGACAATCCGCTGTCATCGCTTACCTACCAGAGTCGGCCTGACCTCGATCACACCCAGGAAGTCTTCGTGCTCGTGCCCCTAAGGCTCTTGTAATCTTTCTTCATTCCTTCTGCTACTCTAGAATTCAAATCATGTCGATAAGGCCGAGAGAAAAAGAACCATGGCCGCACACTGGCATCCTAGCTTATCGCTAGCATGGTTTCAGAAAATGGCAAGATGTACATGTACCACATATATGAGTTTGCCAAAGTGCTCAATATTCCAGCAAGCAAGAAACAAAAATTGGGACTTGCGTAGTGGATTTTTTGGTTTTTCTGTTTGGACTTCGGAGGATAGCCTTCGTTTTTTTTTCCTTGGAGCAAATAGGAGAAGCTAGCTACTCATTGCATTCATCACCAGACGAGGCCGGCCGGCCAGCGGTGATGCCGATGTCCGTAGAACTCTACTCAAAGTCCTCAAAGTCTCCGCTGATCTCTCTATTGCATTTGCATCCATTGCACTTCCCAACACGCACTCATAGTCATAGCCGGCCAGCCATGGCGACGATGCTGATGCCATCGCCCCGATCTCTCGTCCTTCTCCTCCTCCTCTCCACCCCCTTCTTCCTCCTTCTCCCCAACCCCTCCTCCGCCTCATCCCCCGCCTCCCTCCAAGAGTACACCGAGGAGGTCAACGAGGCCCACGTGGTCGTCCTCACCGCAGCCAACTTCTCCTCCTTCCTCGACGTCCGCCGCCATGTCGTGGTCGACTTCTATACGCCCTGGTCCTACTGGTCCCGCAAGCTCGCCCCGGAGTACGCCGCGGCCGCGTCGCACCTGGCCGACAAGGGGCTCGACGTCACGCTCGCCAAGGTCGACGCCACCCAGGACCGTCAGCTCGCGCGCGCCCACGGCGTCGACGGATACCCCACCGTCCTCTTCTTCATCGACGGCGTGCCCAGGGACTACTCCTACTACGGCGACAGGACCAAGTAAATAGTGATTCTTCTTCCTTCCCCTGTCCGGCTGCTGCTGTTGAATCATCGTTGCGATTTTTTCCATTGCTGCAGGGACGCCATGGCCATGGTTGCTTGGATATCCCAGAGGCTGGGTCCTGCTGTGCAGAACATCACCACCATCGACGAGGCCGAGAAGATCATCAACGGCCACAGCGTGCATCTTAGTTATGCATAGTTCGGGTGTGTGCTTGTTATGATTATATCCCTCGATGCAACATTATAAGTAAATAAAAGGCACATGTTGTCGAAAAAGTTGACGATACGATATAGGTGACTCTGAGTGGGTAGGCCCACTAAGACGCGCAGACCTATTTTTGCAGCGATGGAGCAGTCCGGTACTGATTTTTTTTGTTTATTCATTTTACTTCAGTTTCTTGGTTTTCTATGGTTTGTGAAAACACAAAAATGAACATGTACTTTTGAAATGTTCAGCATGTATAAAAATATTAGTGGGTATATAGAAAATGTCCGCCGCATATTACAAATGTTCCTCATATACTAAAAAGTGTTATGTGTATATGAAAAAATTGTCCATTGTGTATTGAAAAATTACAGATGTATTTAGAAATTTTCACTGTATTTAAGAAAAAATAGCGTGAATATAAAATATGTTTTCCATATATTAAAAACTTGTTTGACATATACTACAAAATGTTCAGCGTATATTAATCATCATGTACTAAAGAAAGTACATTATGCGTTTAAAAGGGAAAAAGAAAAAAAGAAAGGAAAGTACAAGTACAAATGTAAAAAAGAAACCAAGAAAAAAGAGCCTAAAACTGGGATGAAAAGCCTGAACAATCAAGCTCCTGCTCGAGCTGTTTTTATTTTGGTTATTATTACTGTCCTCATATGAGTTAATAACTTGGAACACATTTACACATAGTTTGAAACTTTGAAGAAAGTAGTGTGCGAGCAGGCTTATAGGTGTGCCGCTATAGCAGCTGCTGCCGGCATTAGACTGCGCCCACCTCGGCCGCGGTCATGTATGACGTATCAGTACCATGCTTGTACTGGTGACTCCTCGCAAACACCAGAAAAATTGACCACTCCGAGGATAGCCAGAAAGTAGTAGAACCAATCAAATCGAGGCACAAAAACGTGCATGTTGAGGGATGTGAAGATGATGATGAAGAGAAAGAAGAAACATGAGAGGGATCCAGAAGGGATAATGAAACTCGAGGCCGTTCCAGGTCGGATGTGCTTGTCCATGTAGGTAGCTTGCACAATGGAGTAGGCTGACATCACTAACTCCCCTCACTTTCCTTTATCAATATCCGTCTCCAAACATTTTCCCTAAGATCCAGGCGGGTAGCGTTGTTTGTGTAGCAGCTGCAAAGTCGTTGGTTTGTGGCAGAATAAGCCAAATATAGCGACCCCAGGATGTATGGGTGCATGCAGTAGGTTCCATCTTCTTCTAATGATAATGAAACCGGCTATTTTACTTTTGTGCTTACTCAGTTTTCATCGTCTCCCCTGAAAAAAGGTACTCTTGTTATATGTTTACATCGTTTCTCCATGAGCATGTTAGCCGTGTATGCCGACGTGAGTGGTATATTCCGCTTCTTCGACAAACCGAGCAAGGGGGAGCGGAGATGAGAAGTAACGGGAGGTCTTTTCCGCATTGGCATACACATCAGTGGGCAGTGGGAGGAGCTAGCGCCCGGGCTCGCTGCCTTCGCAAGAACGTACGACACCCTCTCGCAACAGGGCAAACCCAAGCCTCCTACCGTGGTCTCCCGGGCAGATTTTGTTGGGCTAGGCTTCCTTTCGTACTGGGCTTACTGAAACTAGGATTTGGAAACGAGAAACGTGCGGATCTTAGGAGGAATCGAGAATCGTTCGGCTGCTTGTTAATCCATAGCTTTTTTTAGCACCGTTAATCCAAAGCAGATCGCTCCATGCCTCCACCTCCCGCGTAGACCCCCAAATGTATAGGGGAAGCCGAGGAGCATAGATTGGAGTTGCCTAGACGCGGTGGGCAGCCGGCAGTGCGGATCCATCTTAGGAGGAAGGAGCGACTTGCACTACTCGTCTTCTCCTGTGTACTTTGACTAGGTAAGATTGCTAACTGCTCTGGCCATCTAGGGATTAATTGATAGATTTAGAGCTTAATTTGTTAGGTTAGGGTGTGGGAATTAATCTTTAGGGATGATAGCTTTTCTTTGATTTAATTATAGATTTGGTCTAGAGAGTTGAATATTAACTGGAAAATTTGAATCATTAAATTTCAAAGCCAAGGAGGTTTTTTGGTTAATAGAGCAAACAGTGAAAATATGAATGCCATGCAACAGAAAATATAAGTAGCCAGAACCACCACTTAACTTTACCAATGAGTTCAATCCAACTAAATTATGAAATATTACATATTAGTTCACTTTAAAACTACACTTGTGTATGACTACTATGTTTATATTTGCACATCATTGTTATGTGTATTTGTGGTTCATAAGTTTGGTGCTATTTTATGTCTAGTGTATCCGAACACCAGCTTTTAATTTTCAGATTGGTCACTGCGACTCAAACTTGCCCGGGCTTCATAAAAGTTCTGGCTCCGCCACTATCGGCGAGTCGCTCGGCAGCACTGTCATGCCAGCCCAGTAGTCGTCACTCTATTTATTACTGAATTATACTATTGTGTGTAGCATTCGGTTGTCTTGTGTACTAGAACACCTACAGCTGCCACCTTACCTTCGCAAGACCATTTATGTCTTTTTCTCGAACTTATGTGCATCTGTCACTACCAAATACATAATAAAGATCCCAGATCGATATTTTTATTAATATAACCGAGGCCGGCTCAATTGTACAGTGCTTGACATAGTGCAACTTTAGTGTATCTGACGCCCGAACACTGTGTTTCTGAGCCGTAGCGAACTACAGGGACTCATGAAAGCACAACGAGACTTTCCTCTATACGAAGGACCAACGGTGGGTTAAAAATTAGCTATCAATCCCCACACACAACGTGCATTTCACAATCATACACACAAGATGCATGATATGTGTTGGTAAATCAAGGTATCATAGGCGGGTGATCGTTCCTGCTTTTTTACACTACTAATTAGTATTTACAAATATATAGCTAGTTGCATAGCTAACTTTTTAACAATTTTTTTTGCGGGTGTACTTTTTAACAATTAACAAATTAAACTATGTGTTTAACCCGTGGGGTATAAAATCATTAACTATGAACTTTTTTATTAGTATTGCTAACAAATAGCTATCATGCCCTTGTTGCATCAGCATATATCTAACTTTATTATTTTAAAAATATTTTTTATTCGCTTAATCATACTATAGCATTTTATCAATAAACAGTTTGCTTCTAAATTAATTAATTACTAGCGGTTAAACAATTTGACATTAATATAATACTCAAAGGCATCATGCCAGGAGCCTTTTAAATTGACGACACAGCAAATACAGTACTCACGATGATGGTCGATCTAGGTACAGTTAAGGCCTGTTCGGAGACCCTCCGCTCCACGAGGCCGCTCCGGAGCGGGCGGAGTTTCAGTTAAAAATTGCGGAGCACGCATGCAGGTACTCCACAGAGATTACTAAATTTCAGGGAGCAGGTGCATTGCCGAACAGGCCCTTAGTCTCTTCTACGAACTAAAACTTCCATCAAAAGGTGTTCGTTCGCCACCCCGCTCCAAGCGAACGGTCGCCATATATGATTTCTGATTAATTAAGTGGGTCCGTGTCCAGCCAGGCAATCGTTCCTAAAAAGGAAAAACTCCAGCCAGCCAACGAAAGCATATACGTGCTGCGTACGTAAGACGTAAGGGCGAACTAAAATAAGAGGTCCACAACAATTGGTGGATTGATGACCAGCGGCGGCGGCATACAGTCTATGGCAACATCTGTGCAGTGGACCGATCTGCCTGACGATCTCCTCCACGTGGTCTACCTCAAGATCGGCGGCTTGCTCCACCGCATACGCTTCGCCGCCGTATGTAGGTCGTGGCAAGCAGCCGCGATCATGGCGAGGCGCGCAGCTCAGCCCACCCTGCCCTGGCTCATCTTCTGCTCCTTACGCGGCGATGATTGCAGGACAATGCGTGCATACTGCCCCGAGGACGGCAGGGTCCTGCACATCCCGCTCAAAGGCGAGGCGCTCGTCGGCAAGCAGCCAGTGGGAGGATACGACGGCGGCTGGGTCGCCGGGCTTGGGGATGACAAGCAGCTTGTGGTTGTCAACGTATTCTCCGGTGTTGAGTTGCTTCTCCATGCAAAGAACATGAGGAAAGTCTACTCGGGATGCAAGGTTGTCTTCTCAAAATCCCCCGCGTCAAGTGACTGCATCCTCGCCACCATCACCCCGCAAAGCAGGATCGCCCTCTGCAAGATTGGTTGTCGGGCCGATAGATGGACGACGGACATATCTAAGGGGCGCATGCTCCTGGACATCGTATTCTACAATGGAAATTTGTATGGCCTCACCTTCTCCAGTGACCTGATCAAATCCAACATAGGCGCGAACAAATATGGCAGGCCTCTGCTCGCCATTGAGGTGGAGTTGCAGAGAAACCTCATCTATGCGGTGGCACCAGAGGTAGTCGGCATACTTGTTCACCTCCATGGCCTCCACCGCCGTCGCACCAGAGGCCAATTCCTCCATCCCCATCGCGGTAGTCGGCCGGACGCCGAGGCAGGAGGCAAACCAGGCCACCCGAGCCCGGTCGGGCTCAGATCGCCCGTAAAGACTCCGCCGCCACGCTGCAGCAAGCTGACAACGGCGCCGCCACCACCCAGGATCCCGACGCTCCACCACCACCTCCAGGAAGCTACGCCGCAGATCGAGGCTTCCGGCCCGCCCCGGCCCAGATCTGGCCCGAACGAGCGCCGCCGCCGAGCTCCGCCTCCAACGGCCGCGCCCCACGCCTCCGACCACCGACGTCAGTGGCGAACCAGCCCGCCGCCGCTGCCGCCCGGGCCGAGCCCGACGACGCACGCCTCAGACGGCGGGGAAAGAGAGGGTGCGGGAGATCGCTGGGGAGGACGGACGCGGTCGCGCGAGGAGCTTTCTTGTGGCTCGGGAGAAAAATTCAAGGGCCTGTTCGGGAGTATCAAGGGAGAGGAGGAGGTAGAATCTCACTACTACAAATCCGGATAACACTTACCGACCAAATTACATCATCACTGACTAGTTGCTGGTCGGTCAGTGGATCGGGGTTTGTGATGACTTGCTCATCATAGACCGGCCATCTAGCCGGCCAGTGATGGTGTACTAGTTCGGACCACCAACCGGTCGATCGTAATGATTCAGTTCACCATTGCATGCATGCACTTTATTTCAGTATGTTACCAGCAATGCAAACAAAATTGACAGAAAGACATTAACACAATACACAGGCATAATCATTCAGTTGCACATTGTTTTTCATAAAACAATTCACATGTACATTTACACTATCGACAATTCACGGCCAACGATTCGAGAATACTAGCAAAAGCTACACACATCACATTTGAACCTCTTGACTAACCAGAGAGAGGACACATATTTTCTCACCGATCTCTATCCTACTTCATAAACCCCTTGCCCATCTTCTTTTGTGTAGTGCCACTAAAATGTAAGTCTGCACACAGCAAAATTTGTCAAGACAATTAACATAAAATGTTTATTGGTTCATTTACTACAAATGTAGTTAAGAATATCATACCTAAGGTTAAACACTCCGCTCGTGGCTTTCTCAGCTTCTCCAAGAAGCAACAAGTGGACATTTGTTGTGCATCTAGAGGTAGCAGAATCTTCCAACACTTGCTTCAGATCCTAAGAAACTATTTACCTTTTAGGATTCTGACACTTGTGCACACAACCCATATCCAAAATGAGGATTCCGGAGTAGCTCGGGCCTACTACCCCTAAAACTTTGTCATCTCTTCTTTCATTTTTGGGCAGTGCAACTAAAATATATGGCAGTTGCAATAAAAATATTTTATTTAGACCTACCCGAGTTTCATAAGACATCGAAAAGTAAAAGAATATGCATAAACCTCGAAATAGTGTTTCCCCCCGCTTTGTATTATAAAGCAACCATCACCGCATTGCTGGAGCGAACAACACATCAAACCAAAGATAAAACAAGAAGAACAAGAGAGAAACAAATGCCAACAATGATAGCTTGACGACACGTGGATGACCCGCCACCGATGCGCCCTCCGAAGTCGTCCCACCACACACCCAACACTCCGGCACGCCCCGTACCAAGCAACGCCTTCAGGAAGGAGAGCGAAGATGACGACGCTGTTGCCCGGACATGTCCTAGGGATTCCCTCGGCACGCGGAGGAAGGAGGTGAAAGGGGTCACCCGACGCCCTCCAAGGAGGGGTGGCGGCACCCGCAGGCGTCACCGCGTCGGAGTCAGACGAGCCGACATGGATTTCTCCCACCCCCAGAACACCACTACCCAATCGCTCCGTAATCTTCCACCCAACACGCCACCCACCTACCTGCGCCATCCCGGTCTTGAGGCCACCCACGTCGTCTCACTGAAGCCACCACCATGAGGCCTAGAGGACGGAAAATGAGAACGCATGGAGCCGGGGGCGGCAGCACCGCGGCCAAGCGGGAAGGGACAACCTCCACCGCCGTCACACCAGAGGCCAATTCCTCCATCCCCATCGCGGTAGTCGGCCGGACGCCGAGGCAGGAGGCAAACCAGGCCACCCGAGCCCGGTCGGGCTCAGATCGAGCCCGTAAAGACTCCGCCGCCACGCTGCAGCAAGCTGACAACGGCGCCGCCACCACCCAGGATCCCGACGCTCCACCACCACCTCCGTGAAGCTACGCCAGATCGAGGCTTCCGCCCGCCCGCCCAGATCTGGCCCGAACGAAGCGCCGCCGCGAGCTCCGCCTCCACGGCGCGCCCACGCCTCCGACCACCGACGTCGCTGGCAAACCAGCCCGCCGCCGCCGCCGCCGGGCCGAGCCCGCGCCGACGCCTCGAGCGACGGGAAAGAGAGGTGCGGGAGATCGCCGAGGAGAGACGGCGCGCCCGGCGCCATGGGGACGGACGCGGATCATGAGAGCTTTCTTGTGGCTCGGGAGAAAAATTCAAGGGCCTGTTCGGGAGTAGGGGAGGAAACCGAAGGATTGGATAGAAACAGAGGAAATGGAAAGGAATAAAAGTATAAAACAGAGGATAGAAAAGGGTTGTACCATGCTACAGAGTTGGCGTTCGGAATACAGGAAGAGCAACCCCAGGAAATCAACCAACGTGGGTCCTATTTGGCAATTTTTAAATGCTATATCTGACCAAATAGCTGTGTAGGCGGGTCCTAGCATGCACATATCAACTCAACGTGGGTCCCAATTTGCATGGTTCAGCAGTTTTTTGCTTCTACAGCCTCGGGCCTGCGCGAAAACATGGGCTCTGGGTAGATGTTTATTTTCCTTAGAAAACGAAGGATGGAGAAACTTTCCACAGGAATTTGACGGGTCCATTCCTTTGTCCCGAACGGTGCTAAAGGGGAAAATTCTTGGGAACAGTGTTCCTGTACTTTTCCTCTAGTTTTCCTACGTCCCGAACGGGCCCCAAACATGCGTCGAATATGCATAAACCAAGTCTGTCGTCAAACAATATTCCACTGCATTTACACAATTTCTGGTGAAATATTCATCACTACATTGTCGCATATAACATACTATAGAATATTTACTCTAGGGCAGAGAAACCCGGCCCGACGAGAACATTTTCTAACATATACGTATATGACATGACAGAGTAATATTTTCTAGCATATTCATTGGTTCATGGAACACCTAGCAATTTTAAGATTCATTGCAATACAATTACATGCACCCTAGAATTATAATACATCCATGACATGCATAACATAATTGAAGCTGCAACATACTCCCTTCGTTTCAAAATAGATGTGGGTCATCTATTTTAAAACGGAGGGAGTAGATACAAAGGAACGGAGCAAACCGCCGTGGCTGGCCGTGCGACCGAAGAACATTGTAGTACAAGTCAGGTCTACCACCATGCGCTGTGGCGCGGGAGACACCGCCAGGAGCAGGACAGATCCCCATGATAGAGCAATGAATATGCTGGAATATGGCAAGGTCCCGACGGGAGAGCGCCGTTGTGGCCTCCGGACGGCTTGCAAGCGGCAAAGTCGGGTCGGTGCGGCAGCGAAGGAAGGCCGCGGAGCTGTTGGAGAGGCCGCCACAGATCAGCGGCCAGAGGGTGAGGAGGAATAATAGGGAGGCCGACGGGAGGGAGGGACTGGACAGCGGCAATGAGTGTAATGAATGGAAAACAGGAGTGATCGGTGACTTGTAACACCCACGATGCGGCTATATCTCTCACGTGTCGAGGCATGACTTAGAGGCATAACCGCATGGTGGTTTTGTCATAAGAAGGGTCATCTGCACACAATCCCATGTAATAAACAAGAATGGGATAAAGAGTTGGCTTACAATCGCCACTTCACACAATGAACATATAATTCATACATCATTCAGAGTACACACATAGTCCGACTACGGACAAAGCCAAAAGAAAAGAAGATAACCCAGCTGCTAGATCCTCGATCGTCCCAACTGGGCTCCACTACTGATCAACATGAAACGAAACATAGTAACGACCAAGTCCTCGTCGAACTCCCACTTGACTTCGGTTGCGTCACCTGCACTGGTATCATCGGCACCTGCAACAGTTGTGATAGTATCTGGTGAGTCACGAGGACTCAGCAATCCCATTTTCATGGGTATCAAGACTAAAAAAACTTAACTGGGTACCGAAAGGATAAGTGGTGAGGTTGCAGCAGCGTCTAAGCATATATGGTGGCTAACATACGCAAATAAGAGCGAGAAGAGAAGCAACGCAACGGTCGAGAAGCTAGAAGTGATAGGGGTGATCCTGAAATTACTTGCGTTCAAACATAACACAAAGACCGTGTTCACTTCCCGGACTCCGCCGAGAAGAGACCATCACGGCTACACACGCGGTTGATGCGTTTTAATTCGAATCTGGTGTCATATTCTCTACAACCGGATATTAACAAATTCTCATCTGCCACATAACCGCGGGCACGGCTCTCGAAAGTTTATACCCTGCAGGGGTGTCTCAACTTAGCCCACTATAAGCTCTCACGACCAACGAAGAATATTCCTTCTCCCAGGAAGACCCGGTCAGTCTCGGAATCCCGGTTTACAAGACATTTCGACAATGGTAAAACAAGACCAGCAAAGCCGCCCGAATGTGCCGACAAATCCCGATAGGAGCTGCACATATCTCGTTCTCAGAGCACACCGGATTGTCCAAACTTCCAGTGGGCCAGCCCAGAATTGCCCCTGGTGGCCACCGGCGGCTGACAGGTTGGACCAACACTCACGACGAGCACTGGCCCGAGGGGTAAAAATAAAGATGACCCTTGAGTCTGCAGAACCCAAGGGAAAAAGGCTTAGGTGGCAAATGTTAAAACCAAAGTTGGGCCTTGCTGGAGGAGTTTTATTCAAAGCGAACTGTCAAGGGGTTCCCATACACCCGACCGCATGAGGAACGCAAAATCAAGGAGCATAACACCAGTATGAGGGAAACTAAGGCGGCAAGAGTGGAACAAAACACCAGGCATAGGGCCGAGCCTTCCACCCTTTACCAAGTATATAGATGCATTAATTAAATAAGAGATATTGTGATATCCCAACATAATCCTGTCCATCATGGAGCAATCTTCAACTTCACCTGCAACTAACAACGCTATAAGAGGGGCTGAGCAAAGCGGTAACATAGCCAAGCAATGGTTTGCTAGAAAGGGTGAAAAGGTTAGAGGCTGACATGGCAATTTGGGAGGCTTGAAGAGCAAGCGATAGGTAGCGCAGCATAGCGATAGAACGAAGCAACTAGCATAGCAATGATAGTAGTGAGATCCAGGGTAACGGTCATCTTGCCTGAAATCCCGCTAAGAAGAAGAATGAGTCCAAGAAGAAGACAAACGGATGTAGTCGAACGAATCCTCACAACTCCGGAACAAAACCGAAGCTAACGAAAGAAGCAAACCGGAAAGAAGCAAACAACATGGTAAACAACCATCACATAATCATGGCATGATGCACAACCAAGTATGATGCATGTCCGGTTTATATAGGCATGGCATGGCAAAAGGCAACAAACGATACTACAAGTTAAGTGGAGCTCAATATGCAACGAGTTGCATATTGACGAAACACCACATTCGAGTTATTTAGTTCGCCCTCGTTTAGGTACACAATAATATTAAATGTGGTTAAACATGGCAAGAGGTGAAACATAAGTAAACTAACAATTTAGGCAAGTTTAAATGAGGCCGAAAACAACAAACAACAATTCCGAAAAATCCTCATGTCCATATTTTGAATTAGCTACTGTTTTACAGAAAAGTCCCTCTAGATCATGCATTTAATAACTCAAACAAGCCACGTACAGAGCAACACTGACTCGAAGTAGGGGTTTGCTTCTATACTGTTATAAGAGTCAATTATGGGTATGAAACGCCAGTGAATGATAGGTTAATGTTGTAAAGTTTGATTCAGCTAAACAGTGCCTTGTACTGCTACTCACTTGGTAGTTGGCAGTCTGTTGGAACTTTGAAGTTAGCCAATGATGATCATGAAAACCTTGTTGTGTCAAGGGTTTCTGTCCTCTCCCTCGCCAAAAATGGGTTTCTATCTCCTGAACTAATTCATGCTCCAATCAGTCCTCCAACGTAGATGAGAAAAACGAGTGCTTCAAGTAGACTGATGACTCCAACCTAGACAAGAATCAAGTTGGGAAAACTTGACATCAATTTTACATTGTTATTCAAGCCTTCGAACCATGTTTACATGTGGTTCGTGCGGGGATTATCCAGTGTAAACCCATAATTGGTTCAGGTCACATAACATGTGACCATTGTACAAGGCTTGGTTGCATTAGATTTCAAGAAACCTGAGGCTGTATATGTACCGCTCTGCTCCTATATATCTGATAGGATATTTTCATGGAGCAGGACAGAGTCTGAATGGAGTCTTTTTCTATGAATTCAGCTAGTAACATGATTCCATGTGCTCACTATAATAACAATAAAGAATTCAGTTTCCATAGTTGTGCAATTTCAATGATAACAAACCCAATCGCAGCCCCAAACGCGCTGAAAGCGACAAATCATATAAATCGACAAGTGAAGCAAATCTATAGAAAACCTGGTAGTACCTTAGTCGAGCTCCTCCAGGTCGGTGGCACGGAGGTCCATGAAGGTGATGGGGCATATGCCGCTGGAGCGACATCTGGCCTTCGACCTCCCCCACATTCCGTAGGATCGGTGGGAACACGAACGCCAGGGCCATCTCACCGACGACGACTACCGGTGGAGTGGAGGCCATTTCCATGAGGAAGTCCATGCCCGAGTCGGCGACAAGGTGCGCCATTGTCGGCAACATAGAGGCGAGTCACCGGCAAGTTTTTGTTACGCCGTTAGGTTCTTCGTCACCTACTTGGAGCACCGCCGCCGCCGCTCTTCTTCCACCTGGATCGCTGATGCCGAAACACACGAGCCCGTCACCGATGACTGGAGAAGATTCTGTTTGGATCGCTGCTCCAACATGTGCCAACTAAATTTCCACTTTCCACTTTCAATTGAACTAATGGTCTAAATTTTTCTGCATCTTCTTTTTTTGTAAATATATGAATGGATCTTGCAAATCATGTATTTACCATGAACCGTCCTAATTAACAGCATATACACATTATTTTAGTTGATTAAAAACGTACACACTGGATGACCAAGTTCAGAGCACATGCCAGAACTAACACAGCTCTTCCCTAATGTCACATTACTTCTCCGTGGATTGATCAAAAAATAATGTAGAATCGTGACCATAAGTCATTTCATGCAAAATTAACTTTAATGCATGGTAACTACTACTACTACTCCGTCTCATAATGTAAGACTTCTTTGACACTAGTATAGTGTTAAAAACGTCTTACATTATGAGAGGAAGGGAGTACAATTTTGTTGGACAAATGAATGGGTGCGGCAACGTAATCCATCAATAGTCATGGTTATTTGAATAATGGAGGATATAACCATAAGCTCCAAACAAATGTTCATCAATTACTTTATATTTCTTTCTTTATTTATGAGAGAAAAGAGGGCCCTTTACCCCTCCGATTACATATAAAGAAAATATGGTCTTGGATGCAAACTATATCAGCTAGATCTAGATAGGAGGTCCAAAGACTAACGACTCGGACATATGTAGGCACATTTTGGCCAAATGTATACACACTCAAGCGAACTTGCAAACGTCACAAAACACGGGAACTTCATTACAAACCAACGGAGGAACAAAGCAAAGCAAAAGATCTTCAAAGTGAAGTTGGACAAACGCCTTGGCAGCAGTGCTATAACCGTCACCGGGTTTTTCCTCGCCTACTTCAAGCATCGTCGCCACGCTCCTAACCTAGCCGCCGCCGTCATCACCGTTATTCTTCCCGGTCCACGGCGACTACCTCGTCGTAGGCCACCCTGACTCGACATCAACCACGACATCCCTCGCCTAGCTACACCACCCTACGCTCTTGGCTACCTCGACATTGGCACAAAGGACTAACTCATTGCTTGAGCAGCCTCGTCAATTTTCACTGCAACCACGACTTCCGCGATGCATCGGCTGTTCGACTGTGGGGGGATGTCCTTCGGCTTACCTTCGGATTATTCTTCAGTCTCACCGTATGCGTCGCTACCATTGTGATTGCGGAGGGGTGCTAAGTATCGTCATTAGGATAGACTAGGAATTATTCTAGCTTATCTTGTACTTCAAGAAGATTATGCAGTCCCATATATATGCCCACGAGGCTCAAGTAATACATCAACAATTCCACCAATTCCCCCTCTATTGCTTCTACATGGAGAAATGCCTTGGCAGCAGTGCTGCAACCTGAAGAACACCCTGATAAATTCTGAGCACACTTGGTATTTGTTCTATCCGTCTTGTTCCCCACTTCAGTGCCTCTGAAGAAATATCATCACGCGTGCTGCACACAAGGATTAAAGTGGCACTCCACTCACCCAACCCAATCTAGTTGTGATGTCATATCGTCTTTAACTTGGTACTCTATGGATGTCTTTTCTTTTCATCTATACATACGATTCAATCGGTAGGTTAGGTATAAAGTCATGCTACTGCCCAACCAGATGCGAGCATGCATATGTATATAGGACTGGTCTTTTTTTTCTTCTAGAACATTGCATGTATACCAACAAGCAACTGATCGTGATTGGTGTATGAAATGTGAAAGTTACAGCTACAACCGAAATGAGTGCATTGTGCACTGCGTGCACTGATCGTGACTATTAGAAACCGCGTACTTAAAGGTGCATCACTATCCGATAGGAAAGCTACTAGCTTTGGTCACTTTCCGATATTGTCAAAAAAGCTTTGTTAATAGGCTTCTTGGATTCAAAGGGGTTTTAATGAAATTTTGGAGGAGACTAATCCTTAGAAAATTTTCCTGTATGTGTTGTTTGAGTCATAGAATAGCAATTCATAGAAATCATAGTTTTAACTAGATTCCGCAAAAAATAAATCCATCCATGTAAACCTCAAGTTTAGAATCCGATGATTTTCCTGTGTACAACAAAACATCCTACGGGCTTCTTCATTTTTTTATCAACAACTTTATTCTTGCACCTCAATTTTTTCTCAAAATAAAAAGGTGTAACGTGTTCATACAAAAAAATCAACAATTTCATATGTAGTCTACCCAAAGGGAAGAAACGACAAATACATAATTTAAAATAGGCTTATTTCTATTGAATTTGGGCTGGAAAAAAAATTGTGTGTAGCCTACAAATCATCATATGGCTTAATTAAACTGTTCGACAACATACATAACATGTATATGTTTTCATAATTTTATAAATTAACATCAAATAAAATAGTATTTTAGCACAATTTAGAAATTCCATGCTCAGAGCCATCTACTACACTGCTATCTGTTCAACAGAATTATTGAAAGTGATCAGGTTGTTTACAACTCGGGCGACTGTATGCTTCTGCATGTTGCTCTCCCACGATCAACTGAAAAACGCCACATCTATCCGGACGAACACTACTCCAACTTCCCTAGATAACTTTTTGTTGTGATTGGCCTCCTATTGGAGCACTATAAGCGGAGGCGTGCAGTCCCGCATCTCCAAAAGGCAAAGCTAACAAGTCCAATCAGAGTTGGAGAAAATAGCGTGCATGCTTGTCCAGTTTGGATTGGCTGAATTCGCCTATAAATATGAAGATCGAGGCGCACACACTTGCAAGTACGTAGCAACACAAGCTTAGCCATGACGATGAGGAAGCGCCCCTCGTCCTCTCTTCTCGTAGCACAGCTGCTGTTTATGCTTCTTCCAGCGTTTGCTCTTGCTACGGGGAGGCACAACCTGATCACTAGAGACCCTCAGTACGGCCCGCAGGTGAACCCAAATCTAGAACCACTGCCAGGAAAACAGCCAGATCCAAACCCTCAACCATTACCAGACCCACAACCATTGCCAGAACCACGACCAGACCCAAAGCCGCAACCGCTACCCGAGCCTAAACCTCATACAAACCCAGAACCACTACCAAAGCCACAACCTGATCCAGACGCTCAACCATTACCAGGACCACACCCTGACCTGAATCCACAACCATTTCCAGGCCAAAACCTGCAACGGTTGATGAACCCACAACCTAACCCAAAATCGCGGCCACTACCAGATCCACGGCCAAACCCAAACCCTCGGCCATTACCAGGGCCGCAGCCTGATCCAAATCCACAACCTTTACCAGACCCAAACCCGAAACCATTGCCGGACCCACAGCCAAACCCAAACCCTCAGCCATTACCAGGACCGCAGCCTGATCCAAACCCAGAACCATTACCAGACCCAAACCCGAAACCATTGCCAGACCCACAGCCAAACCCAAACCCTCAGCCATTACCAGGACCGCAGCCTGATCCAAACCCAGAACCATTACCAGACCCAAACCCGAAACCATTGCCAAACCCACAGCCAAACCCAAACCCTCAACCATTACCAAGACCACAACCTAATCCAAACCCACAACCATTACCAGACCCAAACCCGAAACCATTGCCAGACCCACAGCCAAACCCAAACCCTCAGCCATTACCAGGACCGCAGCCTGATCCAAACCCAGAACCATTACCAGACCCAAACCCGAAACCATTGCCAAACCCACAGCCAAACCCAAACCCTCAACCATTACCAAGACCACAACCTAATCCAAACCCACAACCATTACCAGACCCAAACCCGAAGCCATTACCTGGACAGCAACCTGATCCAAACACAGAACCATTAGCAGACCCAAATCCACAACCACTGCCAGGCCCACTACCTGACCCAAATGCACAACCAAAACCACCACTTAGGACACAAGCAGAAAAAGGAAATGGGGAAGCAAACGTCCAAGAGGAACCGTTGGCATGAGATGTTCGGGTACTTATATTGCCGGTTGGATTAAATAAGTGGTGTGTTGTACACCATCAAGTCATGCCATGATATATAATGTCAAGATCAATCAAGATTAGGGCATGATGCCCATGTAAATCTTGTGATTGTTCTTATTTACATTTCTGGCTTGTACGGAGGATTGTATATGTGTGCTGGTTGTACTATGATCGTGTGATGATATATACTAAAATTTCTATTGTGTACCGTTAGTTTTAGCATTTTTTTATAGGGATTATGCGGAAAGGATTTACCCCAAGCTTTACATTTGTGCCAATAAGAAAGGTGGAAACTTTTTACAGGGTAAATCTTGGCATAAATTTAAACTTAAGAGTGAATAAAGCATGGTGCAAATTTGTAACATGAGGGGAAACATTTCACAAAATGAAAGTTTGAGGTATAAAGTGGCCAGGATTCTAATTTGGGCATACAGTTGCCCAAATTACTACCACGAACAAAGTCCCTGAACCATCGGACAATCACTACCACGAACAGGAAGAGCCGCTGTCATCGCTCACCTACCCGAGTCGGCCTGACCTCGATGACGCCCGGGAAGCATTCATGCTCGTGGCCCCAAGGCTCTTGTAATCTTCCTTCATTCCTTCTGCTACTCTAGAATTCGAATCCGGTCAATAAGGTTGAGAGAGAGAACCATGGCCGCACACTAGCATCCTAGCCTATTGGTAACATGGACCCTAAGGAACCGCGTCATGAGTTTGCCAAAGTGCTCAATATTCCATCAAGCAAGAAACAAAATTTGGGACTTGCGTAGTGGATTTTTCAGGGTTTTTGTTGTTTCCAGCATAGCCTTGGACTTTTCCTGGAGCAATCAGGAGAACCTTGCCCAGAGCATCACGAGCAATCATTTGGCCTCACGCGTCCGGCCGGCGGTGATGCCGATGTCCATAACTCGATTCAGAGTCTCTCTCTCTCTCTCTCTCATTCCATCATCCCAAGTTCCCAACACCTACTTCTACCCTACTCCTCGCAGGCCGGCATGGCGACGATGCCGATGAGCACGTCCAGATCTCTTCTCCTGTTCCTCCTCCTCGCCACCCCTTCTTCCTCCTCCTCCCCACCCTCCTCCGCCTCCGCCTCCCTCATCAAGAAAGACAGCCCCCAGGAGGACACCGAGGTGGTCAACGAGGCCCACGTGGTCGTCCTCACCGCCGCCAACTTCTCCTCCTTCCTTGCCGTCCGCCGCCACGTCGTGGTTAACTTCTACGCGCCCTGGTGTTACTGGTCCCGCAAGCTCGCCCCGGAGTACGCGGCGGCGGCGGCGCACCTGGCCGACAAGGGGCTTGACGTCGCACTCGCCAAGGTCGACGCCACCCAGGACAGTGACCTTGCACGCGCACACGGCGTCGACGGATACCCCACCGTCCTCTTCTTCGTCGACGGCGTGCCCAGGCACTTCCCCTACTACGGCGAGAGGACCAAGTAAGAGCATCTCTAGCCGGTCCTTAAAAAATAGAGGAGTAAACCATCAAGTAAAGTTAGTGGAGTAAAATAGAGGACACGAGGGGCCGGAGGTTTTTTGTTTCTTCTTCTTCTTCACCGCCGCCATCAGCTTCCTAGCACGTTTGGCACCGCCAGGTGTAGAGGAAAGGCCACCCCGGTGACCTTGCTACCAGCAGTGGCAGCCGGTGTGGTGGACCGGACGGGATTTTCTATGCCTAATCTTTTCTTCGGTGCGGGCGGTGGCGATATGCACCGGTGGGGTCATGGAAGGGTCTTGAGAACCCATTCTGGCCGTGGCAACGGTCATGGGCGGTCATGCATGGTGGCGTGTGGGGATCCAGCAGCGGGAAGTATCGCGCCACGCGGGGGAAGAAACGGGTGGGATGGGGGGATTTTACTCGGCCGGGCGGGAGATAAGTATATTTACGCGCCGCGGGCCAAAATTTTGGCGCAGTAAATTTTTTACTTTTCTAACCGATTTAGGACTTCGGCTAGGTGCGGTTTAGAAGAGTAAAACAAAAAAAATACTTCTCTATAGGATTTTAGGGGATCGGGTAGTGATATGCTCTAAGTGAGTAGGAGAGAAAATACTTCTTCATTCCACTCGCTGTCTGCTGCTGTAGCTTCATTGTTGTGATTTTTCCATTGCTGCAGGGACGCCATGGTCGTTTGGGTATCCCAGAGGCTGGTCCCTGAGGTGCAGAACGCCAGCACCATCTATTCCTATATGGTATCTTCTCCAACTTGCTTTAGATTTAGCGTCAGCCCCTTTGCTTTCCATTTCTATGTATTGAGTTGGTTTGGCTTAAAATTGGATAATTATAATGATTTTATGTGTGTCTTGCAGATGGCGAGTTTAGGCCGTCTGCGATCACCGAGTTTGTTTCGGCCAACAAAATCCCAGTGATCACATACCGCCATCACACAGGAAGCCGCCTCTCCGATGTTTGATAATCCGATCAAGAAGGAAGCAAGTCCGATCATGTTGTATGCCATGGGGCATTTTTTATATTGATATGTATCGATGGAATTGATGAATTGAGTTGAACGGAATGGAAATGCTTGTTTATATGGATGCAATGCAACGAACCACAAGCAACAGAGCAATGAACTTGGTAGAGTAGTGTAGGGGTACTCCATTGAGCTACACGCAGGGGCGATTCAAGGAATTGCACACTGGGGCGAGTCATAAAATAGAACTTTGCAACCCGCGACGCATTGGAAATGAACCTCGTAAACAGTTATCTAGATTTATAGAATCTACCCAATGCAAAGTAAAGAAAGTGATTAGGTTGTAAAATATTGCCCTGATAAACTGAACATACAACAAATAAATTTAGTTAGGAATAGATTAATCTTTAGTTAGAAGTTTCTTTGAAAACCACAAATAGAATTGCAGCTAATTTCTTGCCCTCGATACGTAGGAATCCATACAGGAAGTACTAGCTAGCTCCTAAGTGTGGTATATGTTGGTGTACTTTGAAGCTGAGCCCTAGATCACGCACAAATACTCTGACTCAATGGCACGGCTCTGTGGCAGAATCAATAGGGTGGTTAACACCGTGGAAGCAACCTCATTTGAGCAGTTTCTCCTAGCGGCCGGTCGTCGGCCAAGAAATGTGTGTACATCTAACTGAATACCAATGGCAAAGTCAATCTTCTTCGGTACAACCCCCTAAACACATGGACGGACCAGATCTGCATATACCCCTTCATAAAAAATGGTAGTATGGTACTTCTACAAAATACATCACCGCGTAACACAGCGCATTAAACTGGGCCGGCCCATCAACGAATGATCTCTATAGTGGTCTTTTAGTGAAAGAGTGAAAAATCCTAAAAATAATAGCATGCAGCAAAAGAATCGAACCAGGACCTCCCACAAACACACAAACAAGCAGTACCACTGCGAAAAGCCAGTTATCTTGACTAATGAACAGCACCGAGATTTAAGAACTTGAGCTGCGACATAATTGAACAATTTTCTGGAAATTTAAACATGACTTTTTTAAACGCAAACATTTTTCAAAATTGTGAACAAAAAATGCAAACACAATTTTGAAACCCTCATTTTTTTAACACGAACATTTTTTGGTATTTTTGGACTTTTTTGAGAAATACGAATACGAAAATAAATGGATGAACATTTTTTTGAACTTTGCGATTTTGAAAATGGAAAACAAAAAAGAAAAGATTCATGAACCTTCTTAAATGTCTAGAGGTTCCCAAAACCGGAATCTACAGAGGCAATGGACAAATTAAAATGGGCTCGCCCATGTTCACTCGTATCAATTGGGCATGTGCGAAACAACGACTATTTGACGTGATATGCGTCTAATAGGGTCCCCCCCCCCCTCCCCCCAACAGGCGTCGGACGGGGTCGATGTTGTCGCTTAGTTAGGCCAATGGCAATGCCAATGCATTTTTTCTTTTTTGTCAAACAACTTGGCATGGTGCCTTGAATTGGCCATATAAGCTCATGGAATAAATTTGGGTCATGTGACGGATGCCGGGAAAAGATGTGGTCTCAGACGGACCCTTCTCGACTACCCGAACACTCTCCGTTGAATATGGTCTATTTTTGGACATGCATAAAATAGAACTAACTTTTACCAGTAGGCAGGCATACCCATGGTAGGCATCCATGCCAGGTTTGAGTTAATTCTGACACCGTATGCAAGTCGTGTCACATCGAACCATTTATTGACCATTTTTTCACCGAGAAAATTCCAGAAAATGCAAGAACTGTCGGAAACTCAAACAACTTGGCATGGTGCTTTGAATTGGTCATACAAGGCCATAAATAAAAATGGACTCTCAAACAGACCGTTTTGGCCTACTCGAACTCCCTCCGTTGAACATGGTCTATTTTTTACACGCATGAACTGATCTAACTTTTGCAAGTAGGTGGACATGCCCATGGTAGTCATCTATGCCAAGTGTGAACGAATTTTGACACCGTATGCAAGTTGCGTCACGTCCGGCCATTTATCGTCGAGAACTTCAGAAAAATGCAAGAATTGTTGAAAACTTTGACATGATGCCTTGCATTGGTCATACAATACCAAGAAAAAAGTTTAGCCATTTTAGAGATGTTGTGAAACGAAGTGCTCCCAAATAGATCCTTCTGGCCTACTCAAATACCCCCTGTTGAACACGTTCTATTTTTTGACATGTGTAAAATGAACCCAACTTTTGAAAGAAGGTGGTCATACCCATAGTAGGCATTCATGTCAGGTTTGAATAAATTCTGAGACCATAAGCAAGTTGCGTCATGTCCGTCCATATATTGGGCATTTTTCATGGAGAAAACTCAAGAAAATGCAAGAATTGTCAAAAACTTAAACATCATGGCATGGTACCTTGAATTGGTCATATAAGATCATGTTTTTGGCGCTCGAGCACCGAGGTGGACGATGGCCATCGGAGGTGGAGAGGAGGGCAAGGGATATGATGTGTGCAAGGGTGAACGCCACAAAATTAGAACATATGACCTTTTGGGAGCGGGTGTGCAAAAAGTTGTCACATCGGAGTAGTCAATCTCCCACCCCGTGCAAGTCAAAGCTGATGCAGCGTGGATAGGACTAGGGCGACACACTTGGCAAACTGTTAGGACCCATATATGCATTTTCATAGCATTCAGACTAATTTGACACACACACCAAATAGTTTTAAGACTTATGGTGTATTTATCTCTTAAAAATATATTCAGGATTTTCAATAGTGAACCTGTTTCTGTAGTGGGCCGGCCCAGTAAGACATGTGAACCTGTTTCTGTAGCAATGGAGCGGTCCAGTAGCAAAAAAATTGGTTTATTCATGCTTCAGTTTTTTTGGTTTTCTGTCTTTTCATGAAAGCACAAAAACGAATGTGTATTTTAAAATGTTCAGCGCGTATTTAAAAATTATTTACCATAGTTTTAGAAAAAAACATGTATTTAAAAAATGTTTGATGTATATTACGAAATGTTCATCATGTACTAAAAAGGTTTCAGTGTATATTGGAAAAATGGTCATCATGTACTGCAAAATTTCAGGATGCAAATTAAAATATTCTCTGTGTTTAATAAAAATCAGCACATATTTAAAAAATGCTATATGACAATAAAAAGTTCTACGATACTCAAAAATATCCAATGTATATTAAAAAGGTTTCTCATGTACTAAGGAAAGTTCAGAGTGCATTTAAGAACAAAAAATAAAACAAAGGGAACTACCGGTACAAAAGTAAAAAAGAAAGAAAGAGACGATGAAAAAATAAATCAAATTGCCTAAAACTTTAATAAAAAGCAAAAATAATAATTAAAAAACGTCCTGCTCGGTCACAAACAGGAATAAAATTTGGATAATTGATAATGTAATGTTTATCTTGCAGATGGCGAGTACAGAGCGTCTGCAATTGCCGCGTTTGTTTCAGCCAACAAAATAAGTTGATGAATTGAGTTGAATGGAATGCAATGCTTGTATGTGTGTATGGATGGATGGATGCAATGCAACGAACCCAAGGCAGCACAGCCCCAACGCGTTGAACATATTTCTCAAATACAGTTGAATTGAATGGAATGCTTGGTGGCAAGCAGCGAACCAATGGGAGGCAACAAGCGCTTATTTGCTGCAAATAAGTCGCCTCTGATTTTCTTCTTGCATGAAATACCCATAATGCGATGTGTGTGTGTGTGTGTGTGTGTGTACACATAACTGAATACCAATGACAAACTCAATCAGTAGTGTTAATGTTATCTAATTGGGACACAATTGCAATGTAACGAGTAGAGGAGGGATACAAACATGGTTTTCATGAGTAAAAATTGGGGATATTATGAGTTTATGACCATGGGTTGTATTGTTGAGTGTCAAAAACATGGTACTTCTGTGCTTCGTACATTTGTCTTCATAATTGTTGAGATATTTCTTCAAGGGATTGGGCGCAAGTCCATTGGGTCGACGTAGGTCCATAGGATTCTTGAATGATGTTGCACGCTCACCAGCACTCCAAGCTTGTTTAATGCTTAAGGCTTAGTAGATGATTTTTTTTATTTTTTTCAGTTGAGTCCATCGCGTTATGTTCTATCCTCTCGGATGAACACGTCTAAACGCGACAACAATGACTAAGTCGTGCATCCTGAGAAAGGGGTCCAAAAGAGCTCCAACAGGCGGGAATGAATGAGTGAATAAGTGATGTGAAATCAACCTTCACGTCACATGTATAATTTCAATTAACACGGCGACGAGAGAAAATCGGCTTCTCTTTTCCATGAAGGAACGAGTACCAAGAGAATCCTCATACTAGAACCAACCTTTCCACGACAGAAAACAGCCTTTTTTTCACTATCCTGTGTGCAATTTTTCTTTTTAAGTGCAATCTCCTCGTGATGGCATAGTTTATATCCGGATTTTTTTGGTATATAGTATAAATAATTAGCAAACGATACAAAATCTGTGTGTGCACATGTCATCGGTTTTCTCTTAAAGAATTGTGCATAATAGGAGATGGAGCAGCCTTCAAAAAATGGTCATTTCAGACATAAGATCAAGGAGTCGCACTTGCTACCACCGTTAATATTCTTTTTTTTATAGGGAACCACCGTTAATATTCTTGATTGCCTTAGAAGTGAGACCTCCTATTTGACGCATTAGTTCACATGGTTGGTACAGATGGCCACTGAGGGTATATCATTGATGGATGTTTTGGTTGCTTCGGGATTTCTTCTTCTTCTTTGTTATCTTTATACGTCTAGGCATAGTTTCGGTCTGATTTGACTTTGTTATTTGCCAGCATGATTTTTTGTGTATGTTGGTTGCGTGCATCTTAGTTATACAGATGTTGGGTGTGCGTGCATTATGATTGTATCCCCCGATGTTACGTTATGAGTCAATACAAAACACCATTTGTTGAAAAAGTTGAGGCTACGCATAGGTGGCTCTCCGAGTGGGCGAACTTGTTTTTGTGGCCATGGAGTGGTCCGGTAGCGATTGTTTGGTTTATTCATTTTGCTTTAGTTTTTCGGTTTTCTATTGTTTGTGAAAACACAAAAATGAAGATTTGTCTTTAAAATGTTAATTGTTTACCTTTAAAAATGCTCACGATATTAAATAAAATAGGGTATATTTAAAACATTGTATGCTGCATATCTATAATCTATTAATCTATAATACCTAAATAGTTTATCCGCACTAACCTATTTCTCTTGACATGCAGTCCATCCACGTCATCAAGTAGGTCCCATGTGTAAAAAGGTTTTTCTTCGCTCAATAATCTTCCTACAATAATTTATATCACGCCGCATGTCATGCATTGTGCATGGAAGACAAAAAGCGAGCCTCTCCATCTTTTCATCCACTATCCAGAGGACTACGAACAGCCGGGCGGCCAGGCTGCCGTGCTAGTTGTCGCTTTGGTCTACGGTGTGGAGGACGGACGCCATAGACTTTCCCAAGTGGTTTGTGTTCACCGATCTAAGACATCACTGGAATCTCCAAGGCAGCGGTATGTGTTCTCCTCTGCAGCCCGTTCCCCTCTTCACCTTCTGTAATCTCCAACAAATCCCATTACGTGCTTCCCAAAGAAACAGATGAATTTACGTTCCCCTCCTCCCTCCTCATGTATGGGTAACCGACACAATTAATCCCCATCGCCTGCAAGTGACATAAATGAAAAGGGTAATATATTAATATCAAGCAAATATCAATTACACCCAGCCTCTGCACCAACAAGATGTCCAAAGACATCCAGAATGCACACAGCCAAAAAAACAAAATGGAAACGAAAAAAAGAAGACCATGCCACGGTGATCAATCACCCGCAGTAGCAGCACTCTAACAACCACCAAAGAAAACACCCGGACTATAAAGAAGGTTCTCCAAAAGCAACGCCTGCAAGTGCCATCCGTGTTGGCAGGGACAGATCTGCAGCCCTAGACTTTCCCTCCCCTCTCCATCCCAAGTTCTCTCTGCAGCCTGTTCGCCGTGGAGTCCGTTTGATTCTGCCCCCGCCATCCAGTTTTTGCAGGCTCAGTTTTAAAATCCAAAGATTTAAAAATTGGTATACATAGAACTGCATCAGCTATTTGCCTCGGAACATTCATGTATTGGCCGCTTCGAGATGATAAATCTTGATACGATCTGGTTGTTGTACTGAAATTTTGCTCTTAAATTGTAGGTTATTTCAGAGAAAAGATGGATGGTCCTATATCCACCCAGCTGGATGGTAGGTAGGTTACTACATTGCATATTTAACAATACTTTTGTGGTCACAGTTACTTTTGTTTGGTATGTTTCTTATGCGAGAGGTGAACTCGCAAGTAGTTTTATTTGGTGTGCTTCTTATATGTAAAATCACAGTTTCAATGAGAAGGAAACTCAAATTCAGTGAGCATGCACAATATATTCAAGTGGAGAAAAAGGTTCTTCTCCTCTACAATTTTCTTGGATGATCTGTTAATTGAGATACCCCTGATTGCTTCAATCCATTATGTCTTGAGATAACAAACTGGTTTGGCATGGTTGTCCTTACTAGGGTAATTACTTTGGATGTTTCAGGCTTTTATTTTTCTTTGAAATTTACCTCGATTTTAACACTCAAACATAGCTCTGCTGCTGAACTGAACTTCATATGACACTTCTATCCAAAGCGTAGACTCTTCTTTTTTGGGTGCATGAAGCAATGTGGAGAAGCTAAATGCATATGTGTATGATGGTAACCATGTCTCTTAATGTATGAGAAAGCTCCATGATATAGAAAAAGCTACATGCATGCATATGTCGATCCAATTGCAGGTTTAGGGTACTGTTATTATCTATCATGGTTTAGGTGGTGCCAGCATGGACGGCTACTAGGTTGACGTCGTGAGCGCCTTGATCGATTCAGATACAACCAGATAACCACCGGGCAATTTGGTCCTTTCATGAGCCTATAAATTTGAAAAGAAAAGAAAATGAACAAAATGGTGTACTAATGGCATAGTAATCAAGGTATCAACGAGCTATGTGGAGGTTTTACGAAGGAAATCTTGAATGCCACCATTCCTCAAAGCCACACACATGAAGTGGCAAAAATCTAAATACTAATACTTCACATAGTCTAGGCCCCAACACTTCCCAGTTATATTAGTTGAAGATCAGTTTGCATAATATCAATGTGTTCTTTTCTCTTTGATGGTTACTGAAACCGAAAGTATGTTAAAAGGAATGTCATCTATCACTATTAATTTGTTGCTTGCGTCTGACTATCGCTTCTATGTGGATAATTTGGATCTTAGTGCCTATCGATGTGTAAGTTCTCATGCTATTTCTAGCCAACTACTAAAGTGGTTTGTGTGAAAAGGAATTGGTACTCTTTTCAGCAAAAAAGGAATTGATAATCCTCATACTGAAACTCCATTACTCACTGTCAAGTAAAGCAAGCTACTAAAGTGGTCATTCGTATTTTGTTTTCATTATTTGTTCAAATATCTTAATATTGTAGGTATAACGATTGATTTACAACAAGAGTTGCACACAATACACAGTACGTATCTCCAAATGGCAATTGGTACATAACCTTTCATAGTGTTCCCATTTTGGAATCTCAGATCGCATAATTCACATTTTGTTATCTTTCTAATTGTACCCCGAGTACTGTGTCCGTTGTAAAAAAACTTCAAATCATATATCTACTCCACAAACAATTATTTGATTTATGTATTTATCATGTGCATAGAACTAAGAGTTCCCGCAACAACGCGCGGGGTATTATCTAGTTAGAGAATGTTTGTCATACGCTAAAAAGTGTTTTGTGTTTATTAGAAAAATGTTCATCGTGTACAGAAAAAAGTTCAGGGTGTATTTTAAAAATCACTGTATTTAAGAAAAATGTTCAGCGCGTATTTAGAAATGGTCTCCATATAACAATAAAAATGTTTGATGAATACTGGAAAAATGTTCGAGTATACTAGAAAAATGTTCAACGTATATTACTCATCGTGTACTAAAGATAGTTCAGAATGGATTTTAAAATGAAATGAAAATTAAAAAAAGAAAGAAAGAAACCAAGAACTATAAAAAAGAGCCTAAACCCAGAATAAAAAGCCAAAACAATCAAAACCATGCTCGAGCTGCTTTCATTTAGGTTCTTATTACAGTCATCATTTGAGTTAAAAACTTGGAACACTTTCACAGTTTCACACATAGTTTGAAACTTTGACTAAAATAGTGCGCGAGCAGGCTTGTAGGCGTGCCACTGTGGTAGCTGATGTCGGCATTAGACTGTGTGTCCTCCTTGGTCGCGGTCACGGATGACGTATCAGTACCGTACTTGTACTGATGGCTCCTTGCAAACAGCAGAAAGATAGAAAAGTTGAGCAGTCCTAGGATAGCGAGCAAGTAGTAACTTGCACGATGGAGTAGGCTCGCGTCACCAACTCCCGTCAGTTTCCTTTGTCAAGATCTGCCTCCAAACATTTTGCCCTAGGATCCAAGGTAGCATTGTTGATGTAGCAGCCGGGAAGTCATTGATTAGAGTTAAAATAGGCCAAATATAGCTATCCAGGGTAGCAGTAGTTTTCATCGTCTTCTAACGATAATGAGACCAACCACTTTACTTTGGTACTTACTCAGTTTTTATCGTCTTCTATTGATGAAAACTGAGCAAGACAATAATGTGAATGATTTTCTCCTTATGTTTGGGGGAAACGGATCGTCTGACGTACTGCACCCCTGACGTGGGGCCATTGACGTGTGGGGCCGGGTCCACCTGTCAGTGTGCCAACGGCACATCAGGGGAGTTGTGTCCATGTTTGGGAGGGGGGGGCATATGCCCCCTTGGAAAAATATACTCATATTATATATTCACATAGTTTCTCCATGAGCATGCTAGCCGTGTACGCCGGCGTGGATGGTGTGCTCCGCTTCCTCGACAAACCGAGCAAGGGAGAGCAAAGATGAGAATTAATGGGAGACTACGTGCTTGCACCTAGGTGAGTCGCTCGGCAGCGCTGTCATCTCAGCCCAGTAGTCATCAGACTCCATGGTACACCACGGGACGTAGATGTATGGGATTACGCGGTTAATTACTGACTTGCAGTATTGTGTGTGTGGTTGGATTTGTCTTGTGTAAGTGCGGATCTATGGTCAGTTGGTGATAATGAAATAAAGATTACATGATCTACTGCTTTGTGCATGTAGCGGTCTAACTATAATGTATTATCTTGTAATATGTGTGGTGTGTCAAATGGTTGTCATATATAACAACAGAAAGAGTTAATTTCACTTATTACCTCCCAGTTTCACATTTGTGATAGATACAATCTCATTTAGCGATTTTTCTAAATTTATACCACATTTAGATAAATTTGTGCCCCTTTTTATCTCATCTTATTTTCCTTCCTAATTTTTGTGTTGACCGTGCATATGCCACATCAACTGTTTATTTTGGGTTGGTTTTTGGTACAGCGCTAAACCGGGCATGCTGCACCACGCCTGTAGGCACTGATGAATTCCTCCTCGATGGTTGCGCACGCGCATCGACACACATGTCGACAGTACGTGGTACGTGCAGCACAAGAGTACCCGCGATATATTACATGTCGCGCCTCCTAATATAAAAAAAAGGATGATACAATAAAAAATTCACAAAAATATAAAAGGTTCATCATTTTCAAAACAAATTGCAAACTTTGAAGAAGAAAAAATGTGCATTAAAAAACATCAAATTTGAAAAAATAATCACGGATTATATAAAACGTGGACTTAAGAAAAGTTCACGTATTTGAGGGGAAAAAATTCATGAATTTAAGTACAAATGTTTAAAAACAATTTGCTGATTTGAGAAAAAAAGGTTCACAAATTTGAAGAAAATTTAAAATTTTCAAAAATTTCATTATTTTAGAAAGAAATGGAGAAGGAAAAATAATAGAAAAAGAAAAAGAAAAAGGAAATCCCAAATAAAAACATCGACAAAACCAAAAAAAAGAAAAAAAAAATGCCTGAAGCTTCCCAAACCAGGAGCTTCCTGCTCGTGCCTAAATGGTGGGCCGGCTCATTCTACATGAATCGTGAAGGAGGGGGGTGTGCACCTTTTACAAAAAAGGTTCTAACGGGCGCTTAGTGGTTGTGTGGATACTAGGAATTATAGGTGAGAATTTGGAAAACCAATTTTTAGAGGATTTTTAGGAAAACCAGTTTTAGTTAGTTATTCTCTTAAAGTAAGTTTATTTATACCTCGGTCTAGAAATACTTATTGAAGAAATGCATAAAAATGGATGTATCTAGAACTAAAATACGTTTAGATATATCCATTCCTCCGACAAGTATTTTCAGACGGAGGGAGTACTACTTATTGTTTGGGTGATTTTTTCTTTTGGAAAATCAATATGTAGTTCATTGACTGTTGCTCCAGTATGACGTTGTGGACTATCCTGTGCAGAGCGGACTCAAGCGGCCGATCCTCTTTCCAGTTTCCTCGGCCATGGGAGCAATTTTGCTATCAGATACTTGCAGCCATGAAAGTCAAAGTAGACGACGCATGGAGGCGTTGACCCCATGGAGGGTGACCTGCAGGGGCACAGTGCACTTCGGCTGCCGGTGCATCGCGCTCGTGGTCTGCATCAGACGCTTCATCTCCGCCAGCCGGCCTCACTGTTTCCTTCAGCATGGAATCACCATCAAGGTCTCATGTCGTTGCTTTCACGAGATGCCCATGGCGGTCTATTTTTTGCCGCTTGTAGTGACGCGGTCCATGGAAGAGCAACATATCAGGTCGGCCTTGGGCAGCCTGATTTCTAAAAACTTGGTTTTTGAGCTTTTGTAAAACTCGGATTTCTATATCCACGAATTGGTTACATAATCCAAACATAGTTTTAGGCTGTTATAACAGAAAACGAGTTTGACGAGAACTAGTTCTTTATAATCTTGCGATCCAAACAACCCCTTAAGGCGGAAGCCAGCACGCGTTCTAGCAGCAGCAGCAACAACAGCGCGATGGCAAGGTAGGGGAGGCGTCGGCCTGGAGCATGGTTGTGGCATAACCAGCCCAAATGAATCTATCCGAACATTTCTACCCTAAACTTTTTACTTATTTAAAATTGCTATTTTTACCATAACCCAATCTTGATGAGAATAATGTTCTATAATATTGCTAAAATAGTTACCACATAATAAAGCCGCTAAATATTAATTAAATTTTTCTTTGTTTTAGAATTATAAATACCATGTGTATTACTTTTTATTTTACAATAAATTTAATTAATTTTGTGTAACAAAAGTTCTCTTAGAAAATTTCATAAATTATATATATTTGACTATGTATGTGTTCATGGATATTTTCAATAGCATGATAGGGATCTAAGCGTACAATTTATTTGTTATTATAGTTGTGATTCTAGTGTATTATGTCATAACACAAATACTGAGACTTCTAGAATGAAGGTTGTTATAGAGTATAAATTGAACTTCTAGCAAATTTGTTTTGAAAGCTGGATTCAATAATAAGTTGACAATATGCGGATGATTTGTACTTAGCATTGGAATAACATCCCTATAGTAGTCAAGGGTGAATGTAAAAATTTGCCCAAAAAGGCTTCCGCCCCGCTTTACATATAAAGCCACCGATACAAGAAGATGGAAGATCCTCTTACAAAGCAGACCAGACGAAAAAAACAATAGAACATGAGAATCCACACCCTGCCACAAATTAGCCTAGACTACCGACAAGAGACGGGACAATGCCTCCAAAGGGAAAGCACCGGGCCTAGTTTTGCAACACTCACAACCAAGTTGTTGCCAGAAAGGGCCCCATGCCCTCCCGCTCCGGATCATGGAGCCCGAGCCTGTCTGCGGACATCAAGGAATGGGAGTGTGCCAACGAGGACCCGTGTAGAAGATAAGGAGGTAAATGCAACAGTTCCACGTTGGCACGGAAGAAGCTTCAAGGCAGGGTCTAAAAATGTCCATCAATGATGGCGTGGCGCGTCGGAGACAGCCCGAGCTCCACGACGATGCTCCCAGGAGCGAAACGACAACAACGTGTCCCCGCCATCGAGACCGGAGAAACGGTCAGGGGGTTTCGCCCCAGAGCCCTGACCGGCCTAGAGAGATGGACCTCAGCGACGCTTCCAAGAAGGATACGACACCCACGGGTATCGCTGCCGCCCATCTTTAATCATGTTGGCATTGGTTGGGCCTGGCCCAGCAGAAGGAAGGAGTTGTTGGGGGCTCACTCACGCGGTCCTCATGTATGTGTTGTGGTGGACTCTCTCCTGAGAAAAATCGAGTCTTGGCAAAGTCCATTTCCACTCCCCCCACACGCTCTCCCACGCTCCTCGCCCGCCGGCCGGCCATGGCGGCGATGCCGATGCCGATGCCCCGATCTCTCCTGCTGCTCCTCCTCCTCGCCACCCCCTTCCTCCTCCTCCCCCTCGCCTCCTCCGCCTCAATCCCCACCTCCAACCCGGACATCGACCTCGACTACCTCATCAAGAACGCCGGCCTCGACGACGCCCCCAGCGACGACCCCGAGGACTGGCTCGACGACGGCGCCCCCGCCTCCCCCGGCGACGACCTCGACGCCGACTACGACGACGAGGACCTCTTCGGCGACGACGACGGGCCGGAGGACTCCTCCCACCCCTCGGCGGCCGACGAGGCCCACGTGCTCCTCCTCACCGCCGCCAACTTCACCTCCGTCCTGCCGCGCGGCGCCACGTGATGGTCGAGTTCTACGCGCCCTGGTGCGGCCACTGCCGCGCGCTGGCGCCCCACTACGCCGCCGCCGCGACGCACCTCGCCGAGCAGGGCGTCGACGTGGCGCTGGCCAAGGTGGACGCCACGGAGGAGCACGACCTGGCGCAGGCGCACGGCGTGCAGGGCTACCCCACCCTCCTCTTCTTCATCGACGGCGTGCCCAGGGACTACTCCGGCGAGAGGACCAAGTAGTAACAATCTCTGCAGATCCCCAATTCCTCCCTGCTCCGGCTCCGCAGCTGTTAAGAATGAATTTATTTTGCTTTGCTGCAGGGACGCCATCGTGGCTTGATCGGCAAGAAGCTGGGCCCTGCGGTGCAGAACCTCACCACCGTCGACGAGGCCGAGAAGATCGTCACCGGCGACGACGTGGCCGTGCTCGCCTTCCTCCACCACCTCTCGGTACGCAATGCGCCTTCTCCAGTGGCAGCAAGGTCAATCAAACCCAAAATTTCTTCAATTGCAAACCATGTTACCCCAAATTAGTTGAACGCAGTGCTTGAATCACAACCAAACAGCTCATGTGGCCATGTTACACCAAATTAGGTGACCACAAATGCAATGCACCTGTTTTTCTCACTTCACCTGAATATTCTGGTAACTTAACTCACTGGATGAAATGTCAACCTGCATGTTCTGTTTCCATGTGCTCACAACAAATCTGAGATCCGCTCTTATGTTTAGCTATCGGTACGCAGTGCACCTTTCTCCAAGCGCAGCAAAGTCAAGCAACCCAAATTGCTTCAATTGCAACCCATGTTACCCAGATTGACCCAAGAATACAATGTGGCCAAACCGTTAACATGTGGCCATGTTTACCCCAAATTGACCCCCAAATACAATGCACCTAGTTTTACTCACTACTGCTCTGATTCTTTTGCTTGCACGGTACTAGTAGATAAAATGTGAGCCTGCATGCTCTGTTTGCATGTGCTGAGAACAAATCTGAGCTTGCTGCTGCCTCAAATGCTAGATCAGCTTGAATTGCAGCCAAACAGCCCATGTGGCCATGTTACCTCAAATGGACCCAAAATTACAATGCACCTATTTGTTGATGAGAACAAATCTGAGATGCACTTGTGTGTTTAGCTCATTGGACACTACATAAATACAGTATGGTGATGAATCTTAATTACTCTGTCATCAAATGCTGCAGGGTGCGCACAGCGACGAGCTTGCTGCTGCTTCAAGGCTGGAGGATACAATCAGCTTCTACCAGACCACCAGCCCCGATGTAGCCAAGCTTTTCCATATTGACCCGGAGGCAAAGCGCCCGTCAGTAGTCCTGCTCAAGAAAGAGGAGGAGAAGTTGACCGTTTTTGGTATCTTCACCTCCAAGTTGCTTTGACTTTCAGCACCAGCCTTTCCTTTCCATTTATTTACACGTTTTGGTTTGACCATTCAATTGGATAATAATGTACTCTGTGTCATGCAGATGGCGAGTTCAGAGCGTCTGCGATTGCCGAGTTTGTTTCGGCCAACAAAATCCCATTGATCACCACCCTCACACAGGAGACGGCCCCTGCAATTTTCGATAATCCGATCAAGAAGCAAGTATGCCATGGTGTTTTATATTCATCATGTTGTCGGCCCATGTATTGCTCCTTTGCTGAGCTGCTGTCTTCTAATTTCGAAATCAGATTTTGCTATTCGCTGTTGCGAAGGAGTCCTCAAAATTTCTGCCCATCATTAAGGAAACAGCAAAATCATTCAAGGGAAAGGTATTTTTTTCTGTTGATCAGACCAGTGTTTCATGAACTTCTTTCCTCTGTCGTGTTCCACGTTTTATACTCAAATCCAAGCCATCGCTTATTTCCTTTCTAACTCGTGTGTTTGTCGATGTGGAGTCTCACTAAGCACTGATGTGTCCTGTGTCTCAAACGCAGCTTTTATTTGTCTTTGTGGAGCGTGACAATGAGGAGGTTGGCGAACCTGTTGCCAATTACTTTGGAATTACTGGAAACGAGACCACGGTAACACCTCTTTTCTTTTTGTCATGTTTGTCTGTGTGTTGATTTATTGCACAGAAACAGAATGCAGCAACTTGACTTTGATTTTAATGTGTCTGCTCTTTCTGTTTTGTACATTCTGATTTGATTACTTTGCAGGTTCTTGCTTACACTGGGAATGAAGACGCTAAGAAGTTCTTCTTCAGTGGTGAAATATCACTGGACACCATTAAGGTAATTGCTTAAAATACTTTTGCAAGTTCAGTACCAGATTGGAAGTAAAATCATAAGAATGTGGTCAACAGTTGCAAGAGAATATAGTATGTTAGCAATATATAAGCTGACAAACGTGTTTTTGCTTTTCGTTATTTGATTATTTATGCTGTTCTTTTTTATACCGTGGTATATTTCCGCTTATATCGTGCTATATCTTGCTTCAGAAACTTTCATGCCCGTGTATATTTCTGCTCTATGTAACCAATATAGTCATTGCCGTTTCATCATTGCTAATGTTGTTGGGTAGGGTGGTATCAAGTATCATTGTTGAAGAAAGTGCAATGTTCCTTACAAAAAACTTTCTACTTCTTGTTAATACCCAGGAATTTGCTCAAGATTTCCTGGAGGACAAGCTCACGCCATCCTACAAGTCTGACCCAGTACCTGAATCTGTCAGTGGAGAAGAATTATCTGATATCTACTTTCTCTGTCATTATTTACACAGCAATAAGACATTCTCTGTGTTACCATGCAGAATGATGAGGACGTCAAAGTTGTTGTTGGCAAGAGTCTAGATCAAATAGTTCTGGATGAGTCAAAGGATGTCCTTTTGGAGGTAAGTTCAGTTACTGCAAGCTAGGTATTTGAGAAGATAAAAATTGTGTGTTGTGCATAACGCCGCGCCATTTCGGACGCAGATATATGCACCATGGTGTGGGCATTGTCAGTCACTGGAACCTATCTACAACAAGCTGGGCAAGTATCTCCGTGGCATCGACTCCCTTGTAATAGCCAAAATGGACGGCACAAACAATGAGCATCCTCGTGCCAAGGTCTGTGTCACTGTCTGTTGACTTCTTCAAACTGGATATTACTTGCTAGACTAGTCTGAGTGCCGGGCCATCAACAGTCATAGAACTTGTACATACATTTCATATGAAACAATACTAATGGGTTAAATATATTTATTCGTCACCTATTTATCCATATGCTACAGTATCATGGTACATTCTGTCTAATGGGTTAAAGAGGTAACCCCGCCCGTGCCTAGCAAAGCATTAATAGGCTAGTGCCAGATTTGAATCACATGCTGTTAGGAGTTTGAGACAAGTTAATTTGGGAAATAGGTCATATCTGGGAAGCAAGCCAGATTTGGTTAGGATGATAGAGATAGAGCTCGAGTCTTGTGGAACAAGTAGCCTCAGAGACGAACACTGTCGCCGGGTTGTTGAAGGATAGTGCCATAACATCTTGAAATAGTGCAACAGTATTACGATTACGACTGTTACGCAAAGGATCCGATTCCCAGATACAGAAACTTTAAAGTTGCCTGTCATTTAGCCCTGTTTTCGTTTTGATTAACTTTTCTTAAATTTATACATGGAAAATACTTGATCTCTTCCGTTCACTACTATGTAGACTTTCCAGAATACCGATGGAACTGACACTTGCTTCATGTTACATTACAGCCCGATGGATTCCCCACGATACTCTTCTATCCAGCGGGGAAGAAAAGCTTTGAGCCTGTAAGTGCTTATGTATGATTTCTTATTTTGCGACACATCTGTCCGTTACTACTACGAGTTGTCTTTCAGTTGGTAGTAGATTCAGCAGACAGCTAGCTAAGCTCATGAGCGGAGCTTGAAAGGCGCTACGGGGTTTCAGTCAACTGGGAAACCTGCTGTACTGACTAATTCGATTTGGTGGCTGAATAAACTGTTGCAGATAACTTTCGAGGGGGACCGGACGGTGGTGGAGATGTACAAGTTCCTCAAGAAGCACGCCGCCATCCCGTTCAAGCTCAAGCGCCCGGAGGACTCGTCAGCAGCGCGGACCGACGGCGACGGTAGCTCAGGCTCGACGACCGAGGGTGAGAAGAGCGCCGGCTCGAACCCGAAGGACGAGTTGTAGGGGATTAGATACACCATTGACAACAAGTACGAGGAGGCGCCGATAATGATGTCGAGATCAGGAGGTGGAGAAGGAATGGCGAAGCTATGTATCAACCAACCTTGGCTGCTGAAAGTGTATGCTGAGAACACAAATATTAACCACTGTAGAATCCAATGAAATAAAAGCAAGAGGTCCTTTTTCTTACTACATACATCTTCTTGTCTTCGTAAGCTATATATACAGTAAGCAAGAAAGTAGAGCACAGCAGAGTATATACATATGTATATATATGTTGTCTATGGCTGAGGGATGTCGAGGTCCGACGGCGGCGGCGGGGGGCGTCGGTCGGCGGCCCTCCAGCGGGCGGCCTGGAGCAGCACGGCGTTGGCGCAGATGGCGACGCCGAAGCCGGCGAAGGCGGAGAGGATGATGGCGATGACGGGCTGGAGCCTGACGTAGCGGTAGAAGAGGTGGGTGAAGAGGACGACCAGCAGGAACTGCAGCGCCGAGTATGCCCACACGTAGCGCCGGGAGGAGGCCATCCCGGCGGTGGTGAGCGCCGAGAAGGTGCCGAGCACGACGGCGAAGGGGGCCGAGACGGCGAGGGCGGCGGCCGCGTTGCCGTGGTCGCCCACCAGCAGCTGCTCCAGGAAGCAGAAGTAGGCCAGCATGCTCACCGTCACCAGGATCACCGTGCCATGCCGCCACACCCCTCTCAACCCTCCTCTTTCTCTTGCTCCTTCTTCTTCCTCTTGGCCGCCGGCTCCATTGCCATTGCCGGCGGTGGCGAGAGGAGGAGGGGGAGGGGGAGGGGGGAGGCGGCGGAGGGTGACGGGGAGGTTGAGGACGTCGTGGCCGCAGACGTCGCAGTTGGGGTTGCCCTTGATGCCGAACCACTTGAGCGCGCAGCGGCGGTGCGCCAGCGCCAGCTCGCCCTTGCACCGGCACTCCAGCTTCAGCACGCCGTCGCCGCCTTCCTCCTCCTCCTCCTCCAGCAGCGCCACCATGCAGATCCGGCACACCGCCTCCTCCTCCCCCACCTCCTCCTCCTCTTCCTCTCCTCCTTCCGACGGCGATGGCGAAGAGGGCGGCGGCGCCAACTCCGGCAATGGCGCCGACGACAGCGACGACACCCGGAGCCGGCGCAGGGAGCTCGAGTCCGCCACCCGCTTCCTGCCGCCATGAGCGGGCAGCCTCCTGGAGATGCTCGTCATCGGCATCGACTGCGTCCGGCACACCGGCTTCTTCCACTGCTGCTGCTGCTGAGGGTTGAGAGCTGCACGGCCGTCCTCGGCGGCAGCTAGCTCGTCAATGTCCAAGGTGGTGGTGGAGGTGGTGGTGGCCATCATCCTGAAGCTGCTGAAGAGCCTGGAGAAGGAGAGCGACCGTGCGCCGCCGCCGGGCCCGGCCGCCTCCTCCTGCCCCTGCTCGCCTGATCTTGATGATCTGCTCAGGCTGCTGCTGCTCCTCCTCCTCTTCGCCGGCAATGGCAATGGCTTGCCGGCATCCTGCTCCTGCTCACACGCCGAGAGAAGCAGCGGCCGCTCGCCATGGCGATGATGCTCCTCCTCCTCTTCCTCTTCTTCCTCCTCCATCGTCGGCGTGATCGCGGCGGCGCCGTCTTTGTTGCTCTCCTGCATAGGGAACCATCATTTTCAAGACATGTATGTTGTTGAATGAATATGCATGGAGAAGATAGGATGGAAACTTACCTGCTGAGGAGCCATGGCAAACGAAGAGACACACAACAAGCACCCCAGGGAAGGAAGGGAAGGGATGGGATGATTAACAGGAGGCCACAGCAGGATGGATCACATTTGCAACAACAACATAACAATTATTTGTAATGTTTATGTACTGCTATGGCAATAAAACCCGGACAGTGACGAATAATAATGGATGGAGCCGTGGGAAAGGGAGAAAAAAGATGATGAAGCACAAGCTACATTGGCACACTTAAGTCAGTGAGTGAGTGAGATTGATTGATTGAATTGGTGGGTGCCCTCCCCTTCCCCTTCCCCTTCCCTTGATAGTGAGTGATGGACTTCTACTCCCACCTATCTAGCATAGCCCAACTGCAACCACTCCTCACTCACCATCACCCACTGGCAATTACCTAGCTAGGGTTCCTCCCTTCCTTCTGCCGCTGCTCCATCGCCCACGTCGAATCTAATTACTCCCCACTAGAAATTCTCCTGTTAATATTTTCAGGCTGGTTAAAAGGTGACAATATCTTCTTCTTCTTTGAATGATCAGGTCAAAGGAAATGCACTTGGTTTCCGGTTTCATTTCATCCAACGCGCGGTCATCGTCGAGGCCACCTCGAGCAAATCATATCAGCTGTTGATCGGTTCACTGGAAATGAACCTGGTGGTTGCAAAAGCAAAACACAGATTGCATAGCAAAGAACATAATTCTTTGTAACATAATTCCAATTAATAGCTGCTGGGTTAACTGGAAATGAGCTTAGTTTTTTTGGTTCACTCAAACAAAACAAACGCTCGGTCATCATCGACGAAGGCACGTGGAGCGAATCGCATATATATAGCACTGTGGTTGCAAGCAAAAGCAACACATAGATAGATGCATAACAAAAGACATGATAATAATAATAACATCGAAAAGATGTGAGTTGTTGGGTGCCACGGACACGGGCAATGGGGCGTCGCTGTTGCTTCCCTTCCACACATCATTCATTCATTCAGGAAGAAAAAGGAAGCAGCAACAGAGACGACCGACGTCTCACACAACATCCTCCCCTCCCTTCTCAAGGAGTACGCTTTACGCCACAGCCCAAACACGCAATAAATCGCAACATTGACGAGTCGGGAATGCAACCATCAGGCCTTAATTTCTCCCAAGGTGGATGACAACAGACATCATTCCAGACAGACATTTCTTATTTCCTGTTGTTACAGAGATGCTACATATACAGGTCCCGACAACGACGACTCACTGACGGACTATAGCCCCCTCTCGAGCAAAACATGTGTTATGTGGTTAGTACTTGGACGTCGCCTCCTTGATCTCCTCCAAGCTGATGGCCTGCAAAAAGTATGCGCCTGCGTGTTAGAAAGAGGTACAGAGATGACAGAGCGCTGGGCAGTATCTCTTATCCAGTGAAAGCTGTGGTATCGACACTGCGAAAAGAGAAGGGGGCATGCCTGGTCCTCTCCGGCAAAATCGTTGTCGGGCGTAAGGAAAAGCATGCAATGGCACTCCTTCCTGCACAAGGCAGATGACAAAGTTGAAGAAACAGATTGCTATGACCAAGTTTCCCCTTTTTATACTTTCCAGGTCACATACATATCATACCAGCAGGAACTAAACTATGTTTCATGGCTGTTTATTTACTATAATAACATGAGTGGGTGGGGAACAAATTATTCTGACCGAGCTTTCACTTGACACCCCTTACATTCCACGGTGGTTGTTTACTGCTACGCACAAGTGGGTCAAGGACAGATGATTCTAACCGAGCTTTCACTTGATATCCCTGACATTCCACGGTAATTGTTTACTACTGTGAAGTATGAACAAGTGGGTGAAGAATAGATGATTCTAACCGAGCTTTCACTTCTAGTAAATCCCTTTCCAGTTGAAAGCCAGCACGACTTGCGTGCCACTGCTGTTTACCATACACAAGTAATGGCATTTATCAACAATAGATGCTAACATCACAGGAGATACGCATCTGGGTAACTTGTGCTCCGGTGGCGAATCACAGTTAATGCGAAATGGGTACGCAGCAGAAAGGAACATATGTCGGACAATGATAAGAAGCCAAGAGGGGTTGAAACCGAGCCATCTGGTACATCTCCGGCATTTAAACATGATGAGGAAAAGAGCATCCCATCCCATCCCCTTTTTCTACATGCTACCGTAATGACTGATAACAGAAGGCGGAGATGCCTCACCTCTCTCGCATGGGGACGCATGGGCAGTTCCAGAACCCTTGCGCGGCCTCGGCGGCCTTGTCGTCGTAATGCCTGGTTTGAACAAAAATCCCAAAGGGACGGGTTCACGCAGGCGTGTAAGCAACACATGCCTGTCAGAAACAGAAGAAACGATGCGTTCATAAGAAGTCATGAGGTGATTGAACACTACCTGCAGGGGCAGAGAGGAGCTCCGAGTTGATCCTTGTGGTCAGCGAGCCCCTGCGCAAAAAAAGGTTTTGCTTTCAGTTAACAATCAATTGATCATCAAGGAGAGGAGAGAGACGCATCATGGCCCTTGCTCGATTTACACTAGCGCCCTGAATATGAAGGCTGTTTGAGCTTAATTCAGAGCAATCATCAAGGAGGCACATCACATCAGTAGAGCAACAGCAGCACTGCAGCAGGTATATGAATGAAGTCTTTGATCTGTACCACCACCGCCATGAAGACACTGTTTGATCTTAATTAGCTTGCATTTGCGGCCATGCCCATGAACACACTGCTTGATTGGTTTGGTGTGAGTGGAATAGCTACCGGCATCATGGTGTGGGTGTGGCGGCGCGGGTGAAATCAATGGAAGCTACAATCAGCTAACATCTAGGAGCAGAAGAAGGAAGGAGGAAGGGGCGGGGGACCTTGATGACGACGGCGGTGACGGACTTGTCGGAGCAGAAGAAGGTGCTGGAGCGGCGGGCGTACTGCTCCGAGAACTTGCGCATGATCTCCAGCGACTTCTGCTCCGCCGCCGCCGCCGCCCCGTCGGCGGCCGCTCCCCCGTCCGCTGCCAGGCACAGCAAGAAAGAATCGAGTTTTCAGATTCAGAGGATATGGATTTGGATTGGGATTGGGATTCGGGGGTCGGTTGACAGGAAGCGCATACCTTGGGCCCGGACGGCGCACCTGCTGCTGCGGCGTCCGCCCCCGGAGACGCGCGGCGGGCAGAGCGGGGTCCCGGCGGTGGAGGTGATCGACATCATCGCCGGCGCGGTGGGTGGGTCGAGCGGGGAAGGGGAAAAGGAGGGGGGAGGGATAAGACGATGAGGTGGAGCGGCCTCCCTCCGCCTCACACCTCTCCATTTCTCTCTGCGTGTCGACTGGACTCTGGAAGGATCATCTCAATCTCAACCTCAACCTCAATCTCATCGCTCGCTCCTCCTCTCGCCACATGTTTCTTCTTCACAAAAAAGTTACCATCTTTGCATCTGCAAAACTCCTCTTTTTCTTCTCTCTCTCTTTTATAAACAACAACAAAAAGAAAAGACAGCAACAAGATAACCAAGCTGTGAAATATACATTCATAACCATGTTCTCCACAACAAAAAAAAGGCGAGCGCGAAAGGGTTTGTTTTTTACGAGCTCTACAATCTCAAGGTTTAAATCCCGCATGCTTGCATCCAACATACATACATATGGATGGCAATTAAGCAACACAAGCTACTGCTTTGCCAAACATGAAAATAATGAATAACAGCAAACAAGGTACTAGTGGTCCAATCTTCCAAGAGACATATCCTCTGCTAAAGCAAACACCATCCCACAGCTCATCAGATGATCCATTCATTCATGCTGGGAGATGAGTTTTCAGGGAATATCTTCCAAGAGACATCTGATGATCCATTCATTCATTCAACTGTTTCCCCTCCTCTCTGCTCTTACCAATACCTCAGGGTTTCTTTTTTTTTCTTCCTTTTTTCTCTGTCAAAACATGGGCGGTACATGTAACATACAGAATTGTCAGGAATGGTGAGTCCATCATCATCATCTACCTAACCAAACTATCATTTACACAACGAATTACACTTCCTTCTTCCGAACCCACCTCGGAATTTCGCTTCTTCTTCGCATAGTTACAACCGGAGGAATGGAGAGGATGGGGTACACAAAAAAGACAGCCTAGCCCAATTATATCACACGGCGACAAACAATGCGGCGGATCAATCAAGGAGCAAAAAAATCCACAGGGCTAGTCGAGGCTCCTCCACACGAAATCCCGGCACTTGTTAGACACGCTCGCGGCCTCCGCCATCCTCACCGCCATCACCGACTTGTACGCCGCCAGGTTGGCCCTCTCCATGAGGGCCTGGGCCCTGCTGCGCAGCTGGACCGCCTTCTCCACGGCCTGCTTCGCCGCGCGGTCGGCCTCCACCACCCTCTGCAGGGCCTCCCCTTCGCCACCTGCACACAACAAAACGCACAACACGAGAATAATGAGGACAAGATAAGACTGTTTTACATCACTTCAGCAGCTGAATGAATTATAGGGCAGGATAGATATATGCACCTAAGAGGATGATGATTACAGACTTACTATATTTTGAGCAACATGATGCTTGCTTACTATGTTCAGGCATAATCAAGTTTACTTGTTACTATTGTCAAATAAATGACAAACACAAAAAGACGAGACATACACGTCGCATACTATAAAGTCATGGATGGTTCCCTGTCACAAATGATTTCTAGCATCGCAACCTGAATACAGGAAAGTCAAAGAAAGATTTTGTTGGCATCCAACAGCAGGCCTTGTTTCGGAGCTTTAAATACCTTATTACAAGTTAGACTGTCCAATAACTCCAGCAACCGAATGCCAAGGTAGAGTAGATACACACAACTAAGGGGGCTGTCATATTACGTATTGGGCACGATGATGTTTACTCCGTTCGGGCATGATGAGCTCTAGTTGTCACAATGTTCCAGTGGCAAACGGAGAAGGCCAAGACATAAAAGTTACTACATATTGGTGGTTTCCGGCAAAAGATTTCTAGCATCACAACTTGAATACAGCAAAGACAAAAAATATGATTTTGTGGTGTCCAATAGCAGGGCTTGTTGCAGAGCTTTAAATACCTTACAGGTTGGATTGCTCCATAACTTCAGCAACTGAATGCTGAGGTAGAATAGATAAACAACTAAGGGAATGCCAACAGACATACTATATCTTGAGCTGGACAATGTTCACTCTTTTCGGTCATAATGAGGTTAATTGTTACTACCTTGAGCTGGACAATGTTCACTCTTTTCGGTCATAATGAGGTTAATTGTTACTATCTTGAGCTGGACAATCTTCACTCTTTTCGGTCATAATGAGGTTAATTGTTACTATGTCAAATGGCAAACACGAAAGGACAAGACATGGTGGTTCCAGTCACAGAAGATTTCTAGCATCACGATATGCGTACAGCCAAAAAAAATCTTTTTTGTGGCACCCAAAAGCAGGGCATGTTACAGAGCTTTAAATATACCTTGCAAGAAGAACCCAGGCTTTCCTCGGCCAGGTTGGCTTCTTTGTGGTCTCTTCACAGATCTCTTCTTTTTTACAGAAGATTTCTGCGACAGCCGTCCTCGCCTTACAGCAGGTGCACCCTTTGGGAAATCAAATTAGCTGGGTCAGATGATATGAGCGAATGCACAAAAAAGAAAAACTAAAAAGAAGAATAGCTGCGATAAAGATCGCATCAGAGGATTGGGCAGGGGATAAAATCCGAATTTACCTGAAATATCCTAAGCAGTGGTGTGCCTTTCTTATCTCTCTTATTAATCCAGTATTCATATATGGCAAGGACATTGTCACCCTTGCCTAAAGCAGGGTGCCTGGAGAGAAGCTGATCCACATCATTAGCTTCCTCAGGATTATTGTAGGCGTCCTTCTCGAACACGGTTATTAACTTCTCGAAATCTTCGTAGGAAATCTGGCTCAGACGGGTGCGTCTTCTATCAGAGGCCCCGTGCTTCAGCTGAATGAGCCACTCTTCATCCTCCGAGTCCATGTCATAGGCTGAGTCTCTCGAGAGGGCCCGCGCAACCTCATCATCCGCCGTTCTGATGTAGTCTGGCACAGGGCGTGAGAAAGGGTCTGCTACAGCCCCTCCCATGCCATCGGAGACCTCAAGCACACCTGGAATCGGGATAATCTTTCCCTGAGAATTGCGCTCCCGTCCCTCGATATGCAGTTCTTTGAACAAAAGCCAGTCCCATTTGTCAGGGAACTCAAGCTTCCATCCATCTTCGACTGCCCAGACGTAGGCATGCGTGTGCCGGTTGACAACATAGAACCTCTGCTCTGAAGGCTTAAGAGAGACTCTGGTGACACCATGTAACTTCACGGCCACGCACCACCCGTTGGAGTTTGATAGTTCCAGCATAACCTCAGCCCCCTCTTCCCTCCAGCACCTATCAGGCTGAATAATCAAGAGGTTTGCTTTGCAACGGAAGGTGTCTATATTCTGTCTAACCTCGGACAGAGCCAGCCTTTCACTCGTGCGATCAACGGGGCTTTTGAAGAAAGACCTCTTTTGCTTCCCACTTGGTCCCATGGGCGTCGAGACATCGCTGTCATCCATGTTCTCAAGCAGATCAAGAGAAATTTCCATTGCTGGCTTGGGCTGGACAGGTTCCTCGGAAACCTCAGGGCCGCCAGTCAATGGTGGCTTTTGCAGTTCCGTCTGAGAGTTCACGGCACCCTCCTTCACTCCAAATTCCTTGTCAGAAAATCTCACTGTGAGACGGCGGCGCCGGCTCAGGGGGTGCCTCATCGAGCTTCGCTTCCTCTGGTGCTTTTTCAGCCTCAGACCATGCAGCACTATTCCTGGAGCTTGCTCAAGGGGCACGTAATCCTGAACCGCTCCGTAAGAAGATCCAGCAGCAGGTGTAGCGTCCCCGGTGCTGGGAGAACCACCAGAATCCACCTCCAGATGATCTCGAGGATACGACTCCTCTTCAGCTCCTCCAACCAAACCCATGGCCCGGCGAATCACGGCTGGCATGTATATGAAACGAAGAGCTATCACGGAATGCAAGCCCTGGAAGTAAGTAGGAAGCGCCGAGAAGTTGAGCGACAACACTGGCTGCCGGGACGGGTCGGCACCACGGAGCTCGCACCACCCGCAGTTCACCACCGTAGGCTTCTGCAACAATGCACTCTGCATACAGGAAGAAAGCAACCGCATCAATCAAACAGGCTGCACAGGGAAGTAACAGATGATGGAGGCACATGAATGAACAGATGCTGTATAGACTGTAACAGAAGCTGCTTACGGCTCTCTGGCGCTGGAGCCTGATGAAGTGCACCCCGTGCGACGCAAACGCGGGGGCGACAGCCGGTGAGGCCAGAAGAAAGGAGGCCAGGCCCCGGACATGGCTCCGCTGGCGCCGACGCAGCCACGGCAGCACGGGCAGGAGGAAGCGCGAGAACCAGCTCGAGCTCCCGGGGGAAGATGCGTCCACGAGGACGACGAGCACGGCACTGCGACTGCCGGCAGCCCCGTCCAGAAAATCAGTGTCTTCAAGGAGCCCGGCCCTCGATGCGAACTCCCTGGACGAGGAGCACAGGATGTCGCCGCCGCCGGGGCCGAAAGGGGCGAGCTTTGGCCGCTTGTGCTTCCTGGTGAAGACTATCCCGAACCTCCTGCCGCTGCCGGCGTGACCGTGGCCGAAGTCCTCCGGCTTGGCCAGCGGCGGCCTCTGGCGGCGCTTGCGCCTGTACACGGCCCCGAAGGACCTCGGCGACATGGGCGGCTCGGGCGACGGCGTGCGCGGCTTGGGGCCCTCATCATCCTCCTCGCCGTCGTCGTCGCTGAGGTCGGCGGCGCGCTCCCACCCGAGCCAGTGGGAGTGGGGGTGGGAGTGGGAGGAGACGGCGAGGCGCTTGGCGGCGCGCGTGACCCTGGCGGGCTCCGGCGGGCGCGGGGCCTGCTTGTGCGCCCGGGGCAGGAAGGCGCGCGTGGAGCGCCGCGCCCCGACGGCCGGCATGGGCGGCGGCGGCGACGGCGGTGGGGGGAGGGGATTAGAAGGCGGTGCGCGGTCAGATCCGGCGCGCTGCGTCCTCATCCAACATCGACGCCCCGCCGCCGCCCATCAGACCATCCTCCGGAATCGAATCTCCGCCGCCCCCTCCCTCCCTCCCTCCGCAAGAACCGGCCGAATCGCGCCGGGCGGCGGGACCAGATCGGGGGACGGACGGGGGCCGACGGAGGCGGCGAGGCGGGACCGGATCGGGGCGGCGGCCGGGCGGATCTGCGGCTGGCGGCGGCGGGCGGCGGGCGGATCGGAGTGGGGGAAGAAAGGGGATCGATTTGGGCGAGCGGATTGGGGATTTGGGGATTAGGGTTTCTCTCTCATCGAGGGGAGGAGAGAGAGGGGGGGGGTCGGGGTGGCCTCGAGGCCGACGAGAGGTGGAAGATGACGCGCGCGGAGCCGTCCGATCGCCATCCGACGGCGCTGGCGAGACGGTGGGGCCCACGCGCTGCCCGGCGTGCGCTGCAAGGCGCTGACGGTGGGGCCGGCGGGCCGGAAGGTGCTAGAACGCGCAGGCGCAGCCCGGGTAAAAGTCCGTGTAGCCCCCCAGGGTCTCAGGAAATAACATAATAACCCCCCTGAACCCTACAAAACAGCCCAAAAAAAGACCCTAGAGTTTTTTTTAATAGAGTTTCGGGTGGTGGTGTAGTGCCCCTCCGGCTCGTGTCGCGTGAGGAAAAGGAATAGCCGCGCCGCCGAAAGTGTTTTCGCTTGGTTCTTTTTAACGTCTTTTTTTATATACTTCTAATAGATGTTGGACCCGGCGCTTGGTTCACTTGCCCCTCTCCGCTCACGCGTGGGGTCTGGACTGTCGAGGCGGTGACGGGCCGAGCTCCGCACCTTATCGAGAGGGGTCGGCGGTACCTGTTAAACCGCCTCGCCGATTGGACCATTGTGTTTTTATGCTTCCGAGAATGTTGTGGTAGCGCCAACTCAGGTCGATGCCTATTAAATTGTGTTTTTTATCATTTACCTACTCGGGAACGAGCACGAACTAAGCTTGGGGATGCTGATACGTCTCCAACGTGTCTATAATTTTTTTATTGTTCCATGTTGTTGTATTATCATTCTTGAATTTCCCGTGCAATAAAAAAGTGCCCCAAAATAAAAGTTCTCATAATGCCCTGAAATTTTGATATGATTTTTTCTGAATTTTTGGTGCAAATAACATCAGAGAGGGGTGCACCTGGTGACCACAAGACGCCAGGTCGCGCCCTGGTGGGTTGTGGCCCCCACGTGGGTCCCCTCACTTATCTCTTTAGCCCATGTCGTCTCCTACCTCCAGAAAAGAATCACCATAACTCTCTCTCTCTCTCTCTCTCTCTCTCTCTCTCTCTCTCTCTCTCTCTTTATCTATCTCTATCTCTATCTCTCGTGTTCTTGCTCTCTAACCCGTGGATTTCAATCTCTTTGCTCGAAGCTCCGTTTCTGAAACTGTTTTGGGGGGGGGGGGGGGGATTGTTACTTGGTATGCCACTCTGATGACCCACAAGTATAGGGGATCTATCGAAGTCCTTTCGATAAGTAAGTGTGTCGAACCCAACAAGGAGCAGAAGGAAATGACAAGCGGTTTTCACCAAGGTATTCTCTGCAAGCACTGAAATTATCGGTAACAGATAGTTTTGTGATAAGATAATTTGTAAGGGGTAACAGGTAACAATAGTAAACAAGGTGCAGCAAGGTGGCCCAACCTTTTTGTAGCAAAGGACAAGCCTAGACGAAATATTATATAAAGCAAAGCACTCCCGAGGACGCATGGGAATTACTGTCAAGCTAGTTTTCATCATGCTCATATGATTCGCGTTCGTTACTTTGATAATTTGATATGTGGGTGGACGGTGCTTGGGTGATGTCCTTCCCTGGACAAGCATCCACTTATGATTAACATCTCTCACAAGTATCCGCAACTATGAAAGAAGAATTAAGGTAAACCTAGCCATAGCATGAAACATATGAATCCAAATTAGCCCCTTACGAAGCAACGCCATAAACTAGGGTTTAAGCTTTTGTCACTCTAGCAACCCATCCTCTACTTATTACTTCTCAATGCCTTCCCTAGGCCCAAATCATGGTGAAGTGTCATGTAGTCGACGTTCACATAACACCACTAGAGGAAAGACAACATGCATCTCATCAAAATGTCAAACGAATACCAAATTCACATGATTACTTATAACAAGACTTCTCCCATGTCCTCGGGAACAAACGTAACTACTCACAAAGCATATTCATGTTCATAATCAGAAGAGTATTAATTATAATTAAGGATTTGAACATATGATATTCCACCGAATAAACCAACTAGCATCAACTACAAGGAGTAATCAACACTGCTAGCAATCCACAGGTACCAATATGAGGTTTTGAGACAAAGATCAGATACAAGAGATGAACTAGGGTTTGAGAGGAGACGGTGTTGGTAAAGATGTTGATGGAGATTGACCCCCTCTCTATGAGAGGATCGATGGTAATGACGATGGCGGTGATTTTCCCCTCCCGGAGGGACGTTTCCCAGGCAAAACAGCTCCGTCGGAGCCCTAGATTGGTCCTACCCAGGTTCCGCCTCGAGAAGGCGGCGCTTTGTCTCGAAAGCTTCTCTATGATTTTTTTCAAGGCAAAAGACACCATATAGAATAACATGGGCATCGGGGGCCTGCCGTGGGGCCACAAGACTGGGGGGCGCGTCCAGGGGGTAGGGCGCGCCCTCCACCCTTGTGGCTGGCTGGTGGCCCCCATCTGGTGCTTTCTTCGTCCAATATTTTTTATTTATTCCAAAACAGATCTCCGTGAAGTTTCAGGACTTCTGGAGTTGTGCAGGATAGGTCTCTAATATTTGCTCCTTTTCTAGTCCAGAATTCCAGCTGCCGGCATTCTCCTTCTTCGTGTAAACCTTATAAAATAAGAGAGAAAAGGTATAAGTATTATGATATAATGTGTAATAATGGCCCATAATGCAATAAATATCAATATAAAAGCATGATGCAAAATGGATGTATCAACTCCCCCAAGCTTAGACCTCGCTTGTCCTCAAGCGGAAGCCGATATCGAAAAATATGTCCATAAGTTTAGAGATAGAGGTGTCGATAAAATAAAATACGGACATGAGGGCATCATGATCATTGTCGGTGTCAAAACCGACGGATCTCGGGTAGGGGGTCCCGAACTGTGCGTCTAGGCGGATGGTAACAGGAGACAAGGGACACGATGTTTTTACCTGTTGGGCCCTCTCTATGGAGGTAAAACCCTACTCCCGCTTGATTAATATTGATGATATGGGTAGTACAAGAGTAGATCTACCACGAGATCGAGAGGCTAAACCCTAGAAGCTAGCCTATGGTATGATTGTTGTTCGTCCCCACGGACTAAAACCCTCCGGTTTATATAGACACCGGAGAGGGTTAGGGTTACATAGAGTCGGTTACAAATGGGAGGAGATCTACATATCCGTATCGCCAAGCTTGCCTACCACGCCAAGGAAAGTCCCATCCGGACACGGGACGAAGTTTTCAATCTTGTATCTGTTGGAAATATGCCCTAGAGGCAATAATAAATTAGTTATTATTATATTTCCTTGTTCATGATAATCGTTTATTACCCATGCTATAATTGTATTGATAGGAAACTCAGATACATGTGTGGGTACATAGACAACACCGAGTCCCTGGTAAGCCTCTAGTTGACTAGCTCGTTGATCAACAGATGGTTACGGTTTCCTGACCATGGACATTGGATGTCGTTGATAACGGGATCACATCATTTGGAGAATGATGTGATGGACAAGACCCAATCCTAAGCCTAGCACAAAGATCGTAGTTCGTATGCTAAAGCTTTTCTAATGTCAAGTATCATTTCCTTAGACCATGAGATTGTGCAACTCCGGATCTCGTAGGAATGCTTTGGGTGTACCAAACGTCACAACGAATCGGGTGGCTATAAAGGTGCACTACAGGTATCTCCGAAAGTGTCTGCATTGGGTTGGCACGAATCGAGATCGGGATTTGTCACTCCGTAAACGGAGAGGTATCTCTGGCCCACTCGGTAGGACATCATCATAATGTGCACAATGTGATCAAGGAGTTGATCACGGATGATGTGTTATGGAACGAGTAAAGAGACTTCTTGTAACGAGATTGAACAAGGTATCGGTATACCGACGATCGAATCTCGGGCAAGTACAATACCGTTAGACAAAGGGAATTGTATACGGGATCGATTGAGTCCTTGACATCGTGGTTCATCCGATGAGATCATCGTGGAACATGTGGGAGCCAACATGGGTATCCAGATCCCGCTGTTGGTTATTGACCGGAGAACGTCTCGGTCATGTCTGCATGTCTCCCGAACCCGTAGGGTCTACACACTTAAGGTTCGATGACGCTAGGGTTATAAAGGAAGTTTGTATGTGGTTACCAAATGTTGTTTGAAGTCCCGGATGAGATCCCGGACGTCACGAGGAGTTCCGGAATGGTCCGGAGGTAAAGATTTATATATGGAAAGTTGTTGTTCGGGTTCCGGAAAAAGTTCGGGTTTTTCGGTGTTGTACCGGAAGCTTCGGAAGGTTCGGAGGATTCGGAGGGGTCTGGAGGTCCGGAAATTGTTCCACCACGTCCAATACAGTAGCATCGGCTGTAGGGGCGCCCTAGCCTTAATGGGCCAGGGCACCAGCCCCCAAAGGCCCATGCGCATGGGAAGGAAAACCCTAAAGGGAGGCCTCCACTTGACTTGGGAGGCACTCCTCCCCTTGGCCGCCCCTTGGATGGGACCTAGGGCTGGCCGCACCCCTTGGGGTGGGAAACCCTAAAGGGGCGCAGCCCCTTCCCCTATATATACTTGAGGTTTTGGGGCTGCCAACACATGAGTTTCTCTCCTCTATTTGGCGCAGCCTGCCTCTCCTCCTCCTCCTCTCCCGTGGTGCTTGGCGAAGCCTGCTGGATTACCACGCCCTCCATCACCACCACGCCGTTGTCTGCTGCTGGACGGAGTCTTCCTCAACCTCTCCCTCTCTCCTTGCTGGATCAAGGCATGGGAGACGCCACCGGCTGTACGTGTGTTGAACGCGGAGGTGCCGTCCGTCGCACTAGGATCTCCGGTGATTTGGATCACGACAGTACGACTCCTTCAACCCCGTTCTCTTGAACGCTTCCGCTTAGCGATCTACAAGGGTATGTAGATGCACTCTCCTTCCGCTCGTTGCCGGTTTCTCCATAGATAGATCTTGGTGACACGTAGGAAAATTTTGATTTTCTCCACGTTCCCTAACAAAGGCATCATGAGCTAGGTCTATTGCGTAGATTCTTTGCACGAGTAGAACACAAAGTAGTTGTGGGCGTTGATGATGTTCAATATGCTTACCGTTACTAGTCCAATCTTGTTTCGACGGTATTGTGGGATGAAGCGGCCGGACCGACCTTACACGCATTTCCACGTGAGACAGTTCCACCGACCGACATGCACTTGGTGCATAAGGTGGCTAGCGGGTGCCGCCTCTCCACTTTAGTCGGAACGGATTCGATGAAAAGGGTCCTTATGAAGGGTAAATAGCAATTGACATATCACGTTGTGGTTTTGCGTAGGTAAGAAACGTTCTTGCTAGAAACCCATAGCACAACGTAAAACATGCAAACAACAATTAGAGGACGCCTAACTTGTTTTTGCGGGGTATGCTATGTGATGTGATATGGCCAAGAAGAATGTGATGAATGATATGTGATGTATGAAATTGATCATGTTCTTGTAATAGGATTCACGACTTGCATGTCGATGAGTATAACAACCGGCAGGAGCCATAGGAGTTGTCTTTATTTATTGTATGACCTGCGTGTCATTAAACAACGCCATGTAATTACTTTACTTTATTGCTAACCGGTAGCCATAGTAGTAGAAGTAATAGTTGGCGAGACAGCTTCATGAAGACACGATGATGGAGATCATGATGATGGAGATCATGGTGTCATGCCGGTGACGATGATGATCATGGAGCCCCGAAGATGGAGATCAAAAGGAGCAAAATGATATTGGCCATATCATGTCACTATTTGATTGCATGTGATGTTTATCATGTTTATGCATCTTGTTTACTTAGAACGACGGTAGTAAATAAGATGATCTCTTACAACAATTTCAAGAAGTGTTCCCCCCTAACTGTGCACCGTTGCTAAAGTTCGTCGCTTCTAAGCACCACGTGATGATCGGGTGTGATGGATTCTTACGTTCACATACAACAGGTGTAAGACAGATTTACACACGCCAAACACTTAGGGTTAACTTGACGAGCCTAGCATGTACGGACATGGCCTCGGAACACGAGATCGAAAGGTCGAGCATGAGTCGATAGTAGATACGATCAACATGAAGATGTTCATCGATGATGACTAGTCCGTCTCACGTGATGATCGGACACGACCTAGTTGACTCGGATCATGTAATCACTTAGATGACCGAGGGATGTCTATCGAGTGGGAGTTCATAAGATGAACTTAATTATCCTGAACATAGTCAAAAGACCTTTTGCAAATTATGTCGTAGCTCGCTTTAGTTCCACTGTTTAGATATGTTCCTAGAGAAAATATAGTTGAAAGTTGAAAGTAGCGATTATGCGGACGAGAAAGCTTATGTCCTTAATGCACCGCTCGATGTCTTTGAACCCCAAACGTTATCTCGTGGATGTTGCGAACATCGGACATACACGTTTTGATAACTACGTGATAGTTCAGTTAAATGGTTTAGAGTAGAGGCACCAAAGACGTTTCTCGAAACATATAAGATGTTTCGAGGGCTGAAATTAGGATTTCAGGCTTGTGCCCACGTCAAAAGGTATAAGACCTCCGACGATTTTTCTAGCCTACAAACTAAGGGAGAAGATCTCAATCGTTGAGCTCAGTACTCAGATTGTCTCGGTACAATAATCACTTGAATCGAGTGGGAGTTAATCTTCCGATGAGATAGTGATGTTTCTCCAAAGACATTGCCACCAAGCTGCTAGAGCTTCGTGATGAACTATAACATATCGTGGATAGATATGATGATCCTTGAGGTATTCATGATGTTTGACACCGCGAAAGTAGAAATCAAGAAGGAGCATCAATTGTTGATGGTTGGTGAAACCACTAGTTTCAAGAAGGGCAAGGGCAAGAAGGATACTTCATGAAGCGGCAAATCAGCTGCTGCTCTAGTGAAGAAACCCAAGGTTGAACCCAAACCCGAGACTAAGTGCTTCGTAATAAGGGGAACAGCCATTGAGCAGAATTACCCTAGATACTTGGTAGATGAGAAGGTGGCAAGGTCGATAGAAGTATATTGGATATACATTATGTTAATGTGTACTTTACTAGTACTCCTAGTAGCACCAGGGAATTAAGATACCGGTTCGGTTGCTAAGTGTTAGTAACTCGAAATAAAAGAGCTACGGAATAAATGGAGACTAGCTGAAGGTGAGCTGACGATATGTGTTGGAAGTGTTTCCAAGTTTGATGTGATCAAACATCGCACGCTCCCTCTACCATCAAGATTAGTATTAAACCTGAATAATTGTCATTTGGTGTTTGCGTTGAGCATAGACATGATTGGATTATGTCTATCGCAATACGGTTATTCATTTAAGGAGAATAATGGTTACTCTATTTATTTGAATAAATACCTTCAATGGTCTTGCACCTAAAAGAATGGTTTATTGAATCTCGATCGTAGTGATACACATTTTCATGCCAAAGATATAAGATAGTAATGATAGTACCACTTACTTGTGGCAATCGCCATGTAAGTCATATTGGTGTAAAAGCATGAAGAAGCTCCATGTTGATGGATCTTTGGACTCACTCGTTTTTGAAAAGTTTGAGACATGCAAACCATGTCTATTGGTGTATACGCATGATGAAACTCCATGCAGATGGATCGTTTGGACTCACTTGTTTTTGAATCACTTGAGATATGCAAATCATACCACATGGGCAAGATGATGAAAAGCCTCGTTCGATAGAAGATGGAACAAGATAGCAACTTGTTGGAAGTAACATATTTTGATGTGTGCAGTCCAATGAGTCTTTGAGGCATCAAATGAATATCGTTATGTTCTTACTTCACGATGATTCGAGTAGATGTTGAGTATATTTACTTGATGAACACAAGTCTGAATTATTGAATGGTTCAAGTAATTTCAGAGTGAAGTTGAAGATCATCGTGACAAGAAGATAAAATGTCTATGATATGATCATAGAGATGAGTATCTGAGTTCTGAGCTTTGTACGCTATTAAGACATTGTGGAAAATGTTTCACAATTAATACCGCTGGAACACCATAGTGTGATGGTGTGTCCGAACATCATAGTTGCACCCTATTGGATATGGTGCGTACCATGATGTCTCTTATCGAATTACCACTATCGTTCATGGTTTAGGCATTAGAGACAACCACACTCACTTTAATAGGGCACCACGTAATTCCATTGAGATGACACCGTGAGAACTATGGTTTAGAGAAACCTAAGTGTCGTTTCTTGAAAGTTTGGGGCTGCGGCGCTTATGTGAAAAAAGTTTCATCGTGATAAGGTCGAACCCAAACGGATAAATGCATCTTCATAGGATACCCAAAATGGTTGGGTATACCTCCTATCTCAGATCCGGAAGCAAAAGTAATTGTTTCTTGAATCGGGTCCTTTCTCGAGAAAAGTTTGTCTCGAAAAGTTGAGTGGGAGGATGGTGGAGACTTGATGAGGTTATTGAACCGTCACTTCAACTAGTGTGTAGCAGGCACGGGAAGTTGTTCTGTGGCACCTACACCAATTGAAGTAGAAGCTTATGATAGTGATCATGAAACTTCGGATCAAGTCACTACCGTACCTCGTAGGGTGACAAGGATGCGTACTACTTCAGAATGGTACGCAATCCTATCTTGAAGGTCATGTTGCTAGACAACAATGAACCTACGAGCTATGGAGAAGCGATGGTGGGCCCAAATTCCGACAAATGGTTAGAAGCCATGAAATCCGAGATAGGATCCATGTATCAGAACAAAGCATGGACTTTGGTGGACTTGCCCGATGATCGGCAAGACATTGAGATGAATGGATCTTTAAGAAGAAGATGGACGTGGACGGTAACATCACCGTCTACGAAGCTCGACTTGTGGCGAAGAGTTTTTTTCACAAGTTCAAGGAGTTGACTACGATGAGATTTTCTCATCCGTAGCGATGCTTAAGTCCGTCAGAATCATGTTGGCATTAGCTGCATTTATGAAATCTGGCAAATGGATGTCAAAACGAGTTTCCTTACCAGTTTTTGTAAGGAAAGGTTGTATGTGATACAATCAGAAAGGTTTTGTCGATCCTAAGGATGCTAAACGGTATGCTAGCACCAGCGATCCTTCTAAGGACTGGAGTAAGCATCTCGGAGTTGGGATATGCACTTTGATAAGATGATCAAAGATTTTAGGTTTATACAAAGTTTATGAGAAACTTGTATTTCCAAAGAAGTGAGTGGGAGCACTATAGAATTTCTGATAAGTATATGTTGTTGACATATTGATGATCAGAAATGATGTAGAATTTCTAGAAAGCATATAGGGTTGTTTGAAAAGTGTTTTTCAATGGAAAACTTGGATTAGGCTACTTGAACATTGAGCATCAAGATCTATGAGGATAGATCAAAAACGCTTAATGGTACTTTCAAATGAGCATATACCTTGACATGATCTTGAAGGTGTTCAAGATGGATCACTCAAAGAAGGAGTTCTTGCCTGAGATGTAAGGTATGAAGTTAAGACTTAAAGCTCGACCACGGCAGAAAAGAGAGAAAGGACGAAGGTCGTCCCCTATGCTTCAGACGTAGTCTCTATAGTATGCTATGTTGTGTACCGCACCGGAAGTGTGCCTTGCCATGTGTCAGTCAAGGGAATGGATCATTGGACAGCGGTCAAAATTGTCCTTGAAGTAAATAAGGACATGTTTCTCGATTATGGAGGTGATAAAGAGTTCGGCGTAAAGGGTTATGTCGATGCAAGCTTTAACACCTATCCGAATGACTCTGAATAGCAAACCGGATACGTATAGTGGAGCAACCATTTGGAATAGTTTCAAATGGAGCGTGGAAGCAGCATTTATAATATGACCTAGAAATTTGCAAAGCACACACAGATCTGAAAGGTTCAGATCCGTTGACTAAAACCTCTCTTACAAGCAAAACATGATCAAACCCCAGAACTCATTGAGTCTTAATCACATGATGATGTGAACTAGTTTAATGACACTAGTAAACTCTTTGGATGTTGGTCACATGGCGATGTGACCTGTGAGTGTTAATCACATGGCGATGTGAACTAGATTATTGACTCTAGTGCAAGTGGGAGACTGTTGGAAATATGCCCAAGAGGCAATAATAAATTAGTTATTATTATATTTCCTTGTTCATGATAATCGTTTATTACCCATGCTATTATTGTATTGATAGGAAACTCAGATACATGTGTGGGTACATAGACAACACCGAGTCCCTGGTAAGCCTCTAGTTGACTAGCTCGTTGATCAACAGATGGTTACGGTTTCCTGACCATGGACATTGGATGTCGTTGATAACGGGATCACATCATTTGGAGAATGATGTGATGGACAAGACCCAATCCTAAGCCTAGCACAAAGATCGTAGTTCAGATGCTAAAGCTTTTCTAATGTCAAGTATCATTTCCTTAGACCATGAGATTGTGCAACTCCGGATCTTGTAGGAATGCTTTGGGTGTACCAAACGTCACAACGAATCGGGTGGCTATAAAGGTGCACTACGGTATCTCCGAAAGTGTCTCATTGGGTTGGTACGAATCGAGATTGGGATTTGTCACTCCGTGTAAACGGAGAGGTATCTCTGGGCCCACTCGGTAGGACATCATCATAATGTGCACAATGTGATCAAGGAGTTGATCACGGATGATGTGTTATGGAACGAGTAAAGAGACTTGCCGTAACGAGATTGAACAAGGTATCGGTATACCGACGATCGAATCTCGGGCAAGTACAATACCGTTAGACAAAGGGAATTGTATACGGGATCGATTGAGTCCTTGACATCGTGGTTCATCGATGAGATCATCGTGGAACATGTGGGAGCCAACATGGGTATCCAGATCCGCTGTTGGTTATTGACCGAGAACGCCTCGGTCATGTCGCATGTCTCCGAACCCGTAGGGTCTACACACTTAAGGTTCGATGGCGCTAGGGTTATAAAGGAAGTTTGTATGTGGTTACCAAATGTTGTTTGAAGTCCGGATGAGATCCCGGACGTCACGAGGAGTTCCGGAATGGTCCGGAGGTAAAGATTTATATATGGAAAGTTGTTGTTCGGGTTACGGAAAAAGTTCGGGTTTTTTCGGTATTGTACAGGGAAGCTTCCAGAAGGTTCCGGAGGATTCCGGAGAGGTCCGGAGTGAAGGAAATATGCCCTAGAGGCAATAATAAAGTTATTATTTATTTCCTTATATCATGATAAATGTTTATTATTCATGCTAGAATTGTATTAACCGGAAACATAATACATGTGTGAATATATAGACAAACAGTATGTCACTAGTATGCCTCTACTTGACTAGCTTGTTAATCAAAGATGGTTATGTTTCCTAACCATGAACAAGGAGTTGTTATTTGATTAACAAGGTCACATCATTGGTTGAATGATCTGATTGACATGACCCATTCCGTTAGCTTAACACTTGATCGTTTAGTATGTTAATGCTTTCTTCATGACCCATACATGTTCCTGTAACTATGAGATTATGCAACTCCCGTTTACCGGAGGAATACTTTGGGTACTACCAAACGTCACAACGTAACTGGGTGATTATAAAGGAGTACTACAGGTATCACCAAAGGTACTTGTTGGGTTGGCGTATTTCGAGATTAGGTTTTGTCACTCCGATCGTCGGAGAGGTATCTCTAGGCCTTCTCGGTAATACACATCACCTAAGCCTTGCAAGCATTACAACTAATGAGTTAGTTGTGAGATGATGTATTACGGAACGAGTAAAGAGACTTACCGGTAACGAGATTGAACTAGGTATTGGATACCGACGATCAAATCTCGGGTAAGTAACATACCGATGACAAAAGGAACAACGTATGTCGTTGTGCGGTTTGACCGATAAAGATCTTCGTAGAATATGTAGGAACCAATATGGGCATCCAGGTTCCGCTATTGGTTATTGACCGAGAATGGTTCTAGGTCATGTCTACATAGTTCTCGAACCCGTAGGGTCCGCACGCTTAAACGTTTCGATGACAGTTCATAATGAGTTTATAAGTATTGATGCACCAAGGTTGTTCGAGTCCGGATGTGATCACGGACATGACGAGGAGTCTCAAATGGTCGAGACATAAAGATTGATATATTGGAAGCCTACATTTGGACATCGAAATGTTCCGGTGAAATCGGGATTTTACAGAGTACCGGAGGTTACGGAACCCCGGGAGGTCAATGGGCCTTAATGGGCCATAGGAGAAGAGGAAGGGCAGCCCAAGGTGGGCTGCACGCCCTCCCCTCTAGTCCGAATAGGACAAGGAAGGGGGGGGCGCCTTCCCCTTCTCCTCCTCCAAACCTAGTCCAACTAGGAAGGGGAGTCCTACTCCCGGGGAGTAGGACTCCTCCTTGCGCGCCTCCTATAGGCCGGCCACCTCCCCTTGTCTCCTTTATATCTGGGGCAGGGGGCACCCCAAGACACACAAGTTGATCTACGGATCTTTCCTTAGCCGTGTCGGTGCCCCTTCCACCATATTCCACTTCGGTCATATCGTCATGAGCTTAGGCGAAGCCTGCTGGAGAAGTCATATCGTCGCGGAGCTTAGGCGAAGCCTGCGTCGGTGGAGCATCATCACCGTCACCACGCCATCGTCTTGACGGAACTCATCCCGACACTTTGCTGGATCGAGTCCGGGATCGTCATCGAGCTGAGCGTGTGCGTAACTCGGAGGTGCCGTGACGTTCGGTGCTTGGATCGGTCGGATCGTGGAGACGCACGACTACATCAACAGCGTTGTTATAACGCTTCGCTTTCGGTCTCACGAGGGCGTGGGCGGACACTCTTCCCTCTCGTTGCTATGCCATCACCATGGTCTTGCGTGATCGTGGGAAAATTTTTGAAATTACTCGTTACCCAACACGGAGGTCCGGAAATTGTTCCACCACGTCCAATACAAAGAGCATGGGCTGTAGGGGCGCCTAGCCTTAATGGGCCAGGGCACCAGCCCCCAAAGGCCCATGCGCATGGGAAGGGAAAACCCTAAAGGGGGAGGCCTCCACTTGACTTGGGAGGCACTCCTCCCCCCTTGGCCGCCCCCCTTGGATGGGATCTAGGGCTGGCCGCACCCCTTGGGGGTGGAAAACCCTAAAGGGGGAGCAGCCCCCTTCCCCCCTATATATACTTGAGGTTTTGGGGCTGCCAACACATGAGTTTCTCTCCCTCTATTTGGCGCAGCCCTGCCTCTCCTCCTCCTCCTCTCCCGTGGTGCTTGGCGAAGCCCTGCTGGATTACCACGCTCCTCCATCACCACCACGCCGTTGTGCTGCTGCTGGACGGAGTCTTCCTCAACCTCTCCCTCTCTCCTTGCTGGATCAAGGCATGGGAGACGTCACCGGGCTGTACGTGTGTTGAACGCGGAGGTGCCGTCCGTTCGGCACTAGGATCTCCGGTGATTTGGATCACGACGAGTACGACTCCTTCAACCCCGTTCTCTTGAACGCTTCCGCTTAGCGATCTACAAGGGTATGTAGATGCACTCTCCTTCCGCTCGTTGCCAGTTTCTCCATAGATAGATCTTGGTGACACGTGATTTTCTGCTACGTTCCCCAACAGTGGCATCATGAGCTAGGTCTATTGCGTAGATTCTTTGCACGAGTAGAACACAAAGTAGTTGTGGGCGTTGATGATGTTCAATATGCTTACCGTTACTAGTCCAATCTTGTTTCGACGGTATTGTGGGATGAAGCGGCCGGACCGACCTTACACGCATTCTTCGTGAGACAGTTCCACCGAATGACATGCACTTGGTGCATAAGGTGGCTAGCGGTGCCGCCTCTCCACTTTAGTCGGAACGGATTCGATGAAAAGGGTCCTTATGAAGGGTAAATAGCAATTGACATATCACGTTGTGGTTTTGCGTAGGTAAGAAACGTTCTTGCTAGAAACCCATAGCAGCAACGTAAAACATGCAAACAACAATTAGAGGACGTCTAACTTGTTTTTGCAGGGTATGCTATGTGATGTGATATGGCCAAGAAGAATGTGATGAATGATATGTGATGTATGAAATTGATCATGTTCTTGTAATAGGATTCACGACTTGCATGTCGATGAGTATAACAACCGGCAGGAGCCATAGGAGTTGTCTTTATTTATTGTATGACCTGCGTGTCATTAAACAACGCCATGTAATTACTTTACTTTATTGCTAACCGGTAGCCATAGTAGTAGAAGTAATAGTTGGCGAGACAACTTCATGAAGACACGATGATGGAGATCATGATGATGGAGATCATGGTGTCATGCCGGTGACGATGATGATCATGGAGCCCAAGATGGAGATCAAAGGAGCAAAATGATATTGGCCATATCATGTCACTATTTGATTGCATGTGATGTTTATCATGTTTATGCATCTTGTTTACTTAGAACGACGGTAGTAAATAAGATGATCTCTTACAACAATTTCAAGAAGTGTTCCCCCTAACTGCGTGCACCGTTGCTAAAGTTCGTCGCTTCTAAGCACCACGTGATGATCGGGTGTGATGGATTCTTACGTTCACATACAACGGTGTAAGACAGATTTACACACGCCAAGCACTTAGGGTTAACTTGACGAGCCTAGCATGTACGCACATGGCCTCGGAACACGAGACCGAAGGTCGAGCTTGAGTCGTATAGTAGATACGATCAACATGAAGATGTTCACCGATGATGACTAGTCCGTCTCACGTGATGATCGGACACGACCTAGTTGACTCGGATCATGTAATCACTTAGATGACCGAGGGATGTCTATCGAGTGGGAGTTCATAAGATGAACTTAATTATCCTGAACATAGTCAAAAGACCTTTTGCAAATTATGTCGAAGCTCGCGCTTTAGTTCCACTGCTTAGATATGTTCCTAGAGAAAATATAGTTGAAAGTTGAAAGTAGCGATTATGCGGACGTGAGAAAGCTTATGTCCTTAATGCACCGCCGATGTGTTGAACCCCAAACGTCGTCTGTGGATGTTGCGAACATCGGACATACACGCTTTGATAACTACATGATAGTTCGGTTAAATGGTTTAGAGTAGAGGCACCAAAGACGTTTCTCGAAACATATAAGATGTTTCGAGGGCTGAAATTAGGATTTCAGGCTTGTGCCCACGTCAAAAGGTATAAGACCTCCGACGATTTTTCTAGCCTACAAACTAAGGGAGAAGATCTCAATCGTTGAGCTCGTACTCAGATTGTCTCGGTACAATAATCACTTGAATCGAGTGGGAGTTAATCTTCCAGATGAGATAGTGATGTTTCTCCAAAGACATTGCCACCAAGCTGCTAGAGCTTCGTGATGAACTATAACATATCAGGGATAGATATGATGATCCTTGAGGTATTCACGATGTTTGACACCGCGAAAGTAGAAATCAAGAAGGAGCATCAATTGTTGATGGTTGGTGAAACCACTAGTTTCAAGAAGGGCAAGGGCAAGAAGGGATACTTCATGAAGCGGCAAATCAGCTGCTGCTCTAGTGAAGAAACCCAAGGTTGAACCCAAACCCGAGACTAAGTGCTTCGTAATAAGGGAACAGCCATCGGAGCAGAATTACCCTAGATACTTGGTAGATGAGAAGGCTGGCAAGGTCGATAGAAGTATATTGGATATACATTATGTTAATGTGTACTTTACTAGTACTCCTAGTAGCACCAGGGAATTAAGATACCGTTCGGTTGCTAAGTGTTAGTAACTCGAAATAAAAGAGCTACGGAATAAGCGGAGACTAGTGAAGGTGAGTGACGATATGTGTTGGAAGTGTTTCCAAGTTTGATGTGATCAAACATCGCACGCTCCCTCTACCATCAAGATTAGTATTAAACCTGAATAATTGTCATTTGGTGTTTGCGTTGAGCATAGACATGATTGGATTATGTCTATCGCAATACGGTTATTCATTTAAGGAGAATAATGGTTACTCTATTTATTTGAATAAATACCTTCAATGGTCTTGCACCTAAAAGAATGGTTTATTGAATCTCGATCGTAGTGATACACATTTTCATGCCAAAGATATAAGATAGTAATGATAGTACCACTTACTTGTGGCACTGCCATGTAAGTCATATTGGTGTAAAACGCATGAAGAAGCTCCATGTTGATGGATCTTTGGACTCACTCGTTTTGAAAAGTTTGAGACATGCAAACCATGTCTATTGGTGTATACGCATGATGAAACTCCATGCAGATGGATCGTTTGGACTCACTTGTTTTTGAATCACTTGAGATATGCAAATCATACCACATGGGCAAGATGATCAAAAGCCTCGTTCGATAAGATGGAACAAGATAGCAACTTGTTGGAAGTAACATATTTTGATGTGTGCAGTCCAATGAGTCTTTGAGGCATGCAAGATGAATATCGTTATGTTCTTACTTCACAGATGATTCGAGTAGATGTTGAGTATATTTACTTGATGAACACAAGTCTGAATTATTGAATGGTTCAAGTAATTTCAGAGTGAAGTTGAAGATCATCGTGACAAGAAGATAAAATGTCTATGATATGATCATAGAGATGAGTATCTGAGTTACGAGCTTTGGCACGCTATTAAGACATTGTGGAAAATGTTTCACAATTAATACCGCCTGGAACACCATAGTGTGATGGTGTGTCCGAACATCATAGTTGCACCCTATTGGATATGGTGCGTACCATGATGTCTCTTATCGAATTACCACTATCGTTCATGGTTTAGGCATTAGAGACAACCACACTCACTTTAATAGGGCACCACGTAATTCCGTTGAGATGACACCGTGAGAACTATGGTTTAGAGAAACCTAAGCTGTCGTTTCTTGAAAGTTTGGGGCTGCGACGCTTATGTGAAAAAAGTTTCATCGTGATAAGGTCGAACCCAAAACGGATAAATGCATCTTCATAGGATACCCAAAATGGTTGGGTATACCTCCTATCTCAGATCCGGAAGCAAAAGTAATTGTTTCTTGAATCGGGTCCTTTCTCGAGAAAAGTTTGTCTCGAAAAGTTGAGTGGGAGGATGGTGGAGACTTGATGAGGTTATTGAACCGTCACTTCAACTAGTGTGTAGCAGGGCACAGGAAGTTGTTCCTGTGGCACCTACACCAATTGAAGTAGAAGCTTATGATAGTGATCATGAAACTTCGGATCAAGTCACTACCGTACCTCGTAGGGTGACAAGGATGCGTACTACTTCAGAATGGTAAGCAATCCTGTCTTGAAGGTCATGTTGCTAGACAACAATGAACCTACGAGCTATGGAGAAGCGATGGTGGGCCCAAATTCCGACAAATGGTTAGAAGCCATGAAATCCGAGATAGGATCCATGTATCAGAACAAAGCATGGACTTTGGTGGACTTGCCCGATGATCGGCAAGACATTGAGATGAATGGATCTTTAAGAAGAAGATGGACGTGGACGGTAACATCACCGTCTACGAAGCTCGACTTGTGGCGAAGAGTTTTTTTCACAAGTTCAAGGAGTTGACTACGATGAGATTTTCTCATCCGTAGCGATGCTTAAGTCCGTCAGAATCATGTTGGCATTAGCTGCATTTATGAAATATGGCAAATGGATGTCAAAACGAGTTTCCTTACCAGTTTTGTAAGGAAAGGTTGTATGTGATACAATCAGAAAGGTTTTGTCGATCCTAAGGATGCTAAAAGGTATGCTAGCACCAGCGATCCTTCTAAGGACTGGAGTAAGCATCTCGGAGTTGGGATATGCACTTTGATAAGATGATCAAAGATTTTAGGTTTATACAAAGTTTATGAGAAACTTGTATTTCCAAAGAAGTGAGTGGGAGCACTATAGAATTTCTGATAAGTATATGTTGTTGACATATTGATGATCAGAAATGATGTAGAATTTCTAGAAAGCATATAGGGTTGTTTGAAAAGTGTTTTTCAATGGAAAACTTGGATTAGGCTACTTGAACATTGAGCATCAAGATCTATGAGGATAGATCAAAAACGCTTAATGGTACTTTCAAATGAGCATATACCTTGACATGATCTTGAAGGTGTTCAAGATGGATCAGTCAAAGAAGGAGTTCTTGCCTGAGATGTAAGGTATGAAGTTAAGACTTAAAGCTCGACCACGGCGAGAAAAGAGAGAAAGGACGAAGGTCGTCCCTATGCTTCGATTTAGTCTCTATAGTATGCTATGCTGTGTACCGCACCGGAAGTGTGCCTTGCCATGAGTCAGTCAAGGGAATGGATCATTGGACAGCGGTCAAAATTGTCCTTGAAGTAAATAAGGACATGTTTCTCGATTATGGAGGTGATAAAGAGTTCGGCGTAAAGGGTTATGTCGATGCAAGCTTTAATACCTATCCGAATGACTCTGAATAGCAAACCGGATACGTATAGTGGAGCAACCATTTGGAATAGTTTCAAATGGAGCGTGGAAGCAGCATTTATAATATGACCTAGAAATTTGCAAAGCACACACGGATCTGAAAGGTTCGAGATCCGTTGACTAAAACCTCTCTTACAAGCAAAACATGATCAAACCCCGTAACTCATTGAGTCTTAATCACATGATGATGTGAACTAGTTTAATGACACTAGTAAACTCTTTGGATGTTGGTCACATGGCGATGTGACCTGTGAGTGTTAATCACATGGCGATGTGAACTAGATTATTGACTCTAGTGCAAGTGGGAGACTGTTGGAAATATGCCCTAGAGGCAATAATAAATTAGTTATTATTATATTTCCTTGTTCATGATAATCGTTTATTACCCATGCTATAATTGTATTGATAGGAAACTCAGATACATGTGTGGGTACATAGACAACACCAGTCCTAGTAAGCCTCTAGTTGACTAGCTCGTTGATCAACAGATGGTTACGGTTTCGACCATGGACATTGGATGTCGTTGATAACGGGATCACATCATTTGGAGAATGATGTGATGGACAAGACCCAATCCTAAGCCTAGCACAAAGATCGTAGTTCGTATGCTAAAGCTTTTCTAATGTCAAGTATCATTTCCTTAGACCATGAGATTGTGCAACTCCGGATCTTGTAGGAATGCTTTGGGTGTACCAAACGTCACAACGAATCGGGTGGCTATAAAGGTGCACTACGGTATCTCCGAAAGTGTCTCATTGGGTTGGCACGAATCGAGATCGATTTGTCACTCCGTAAACGGAGAGGTATCTCTGGCCCACTCGGTAGGACATCATCATAATGTGCACAATGTGATCAAGGAGTTGATCACGGATGATGTGTTATGGAACGAGTAAAGAGACTTGCCGTAACGAGATTGAACAAGGTATCGGTATACCGACGATCGAATCTCGGGCAAGTACAATACCGCTAGACAAAGGGAATTGTATACGGATCGATTGAGTCCTTGACATCGTGGTTCATCCGATGAGATCATCGTGGAACATGTGGGAGCCAACATGGGTATCCAGATCCCGCTGTTGGTTATTGACCGAGAACGTCTCGGTCATGTCTCAGATGTCTCCCGAACCCGTAGGGTCTACACACTTAAGGTTCGATGGCGCTAGGGTTATAAAGGAAGTTTGTATGTGGTTACCAAATGTTGTTTGAAGTCCGGATGAGATCCCGGACGTCACGAGGAGTTCCGGAATGGTCCGGAGGTAAAGATTTATATATGGAAAGTTGTTGTTGGGTTCCGAAAAAGTTCGGGTTTTTCGGTATTGTACCGGAAGCTTCGGAAGGTTCCGGAGGATTCGGAGGGGTCCGGAGGTCCGGAAATTGTTCCACCACGTCCAATACAGTAGCATGGGCTGTAGGGGGCGCCCTAGCCTTAATGGGCCAGGGGCACCAGCCCCCAAAGGCCCATGCGCATGGGAAGGAAAACCCTAAAGGGGAGGCCTCCACTTGACTTGGGAGGCACTCCTCCCCTTGGCCGCCCCTTGGATGGGATCTAGGGCTGGCCGCACCCTTGGGGTGGAAAACCCTAAAGGGGAGCAGCCCCTTCCCCTATATATACTTGAGGTTTTGGGGCTGCCAACACATGAGTTTCTCTCCTCTATTTGGCGCAGCCCTGCCTCTCCTCCTCCTCCTCTCCCGTGGTGCTTGGCGAAGCCTGCTGGATTACCACGCCCTCCATCACCACCACGCCGTTGTGCTGCTGCTGGATGGAGTCTTCTCAACCTCTCCCTCTCTCCTTGCTGGATCAAGGCATGGGAGACGCCACCGGCTGTACGTGTGTTGAACGCGGAGGTGCCGTCCGCTCGCACTAGGATCTCCGGTGATTTGGATCACGACAATCGACTCCTTCAACCCCGTTCTCTTGAACGCTTCCGCTTAGCGATCTACAAGGGTATGTAGATGCACTCTCCTTCCGCTCGTTGCCAGTTTCTCCATAGATAGATCTTGGTGACACGTGATTTTCTGCTACGTTCCCCAACAAAGGGCATCATGAGCTAGGTCTATTGCGTAGATTCTTTGCACGAGTAGAACACAAAGTAGTTGTGGGCGTTGATGATGTTCAATATGCTTACCGTTACTAGTCCAATCTTGTTTCGACGGTATTGTGGGATGAAGCGGCCGGACCGACCTTACACGCTCTTCACGTGAGACAGTTCCACCGACCGACATGCACTTGGTGCATAAGGTGGCTAGCGGTGCCGCCTCCCACTTTAGTCGGAACGGATTCGATGAAAAGGGTCCTTATGAAGGGTAAATAGCAATTGACATATCACGTTGTGGTTTTGCGAGGTAAGAAACGTTCTTGCTAGAAACCCATAGCAGCAACGTAAAACATGCAAACAACAATTAGAGGACGTCTAACTTGTTTTTGCAGGGTATGCTATGTGATGTGATATGGCCAAGAAGAATGTGATGAATGATATGTGATGTATGAAATTGATCATGTTCTTGTAATAGGATTCACGACTTGCATGTCGATGAGTATAACAACCGGCAGGAGCCATAGGAGTTGTCTTTATTTATTGTATGACCTGCGTGTCATTAAACAACGCCATGTAATTACTTTACTTTATTGCTAACCGGTAGCCATAGTAGTAGAAGTAATAGTTGGCGAGACAACTTCATGAAGACACGATGATGGAGATCATGATGATGGAGATCATGGTGTCATGCCGTTGGCGATGATGATCATGGAGCCCCGAAGATGGAGATCAAAAGGAGCAAAATGATATTGGCCATATCATGTCACTATTTGATTGCATGTGATGTTTATCATGTTTATGCATCTTGTTTACTTAGAACGACGGTAGTAAATAAGATGATCTCTTACAACAATTTCAAGAAGTGTTCCCCCCTAACTGTGCACCGTTGCTAAAGTTCGTCGCTTCTAAGCACCACGTGATGATCGGGTGTGATGGATTCTTACGTTCACATACAACAGGTGTAAGACAGATTTACACACGCGAAACACTTAGGGTTAACTTGACGAGCCTAGCATGTACAGACATGGCCTCGGAACACAGAGACCGAAAGGTCGAGCTTGAGTCGTATAGTAGATACGATCAACATGAAGATGTTCACCGATGATGACTAGTCCGTCTCACGTGATGATCGGACACGACCTAGTTGACTCGGATCATGTAATCACTTAGATGACCAGAGGGATGTCTATCTGAGTGGGAGTTCATAAGATGAACTTAATTATCCTGAACATAGTCAAAAGACCTTTTGCAAATTATGTCGTAAGCTCGCGCTTTAGTTCCACTGTTTAGATATGTTCCTAGAGAAAATATAGTTGAAAGTTGAAAGTAGCGATTATGCGGACAGTAGAAAGCTTATGTCCTTAATGCACCGCTCAGTGTGCTGAACCCCAAACGTCGTCTGTGGATGTTGCGAACATCAGACATACACGTTTTGATAACTACATGATAGTTCAGTTAAATGGTTTAGAGTAGAGGCACCAAAGACGTTTCTCGAAACATATAAGATGTTTCGAGGGCTGAAATTAGGATTTCAGGCTTGTGCCCACGTCAAAAGGTATAAGACCTCCGACGATTTTTCTAGCCTACAAACTAAGGGAGAAGATCTCAATCGTTGAGCTCGTACTCAGATTGTCTCGGTACAATAATCACTTGAATCGAGTGGGAGTTAATCTTCCAGATGAGATAGTGATGTTTCTCCAAAGACATTGCCACCAAGCTGCTAGAGCTTCGTGATGAACTATAACATATCAGGGATAGATATGATGATCCTTGAGGTATTCACGATGTTTGACACCGCGAAAGTAGAAATCAAGAAGGAGCATCAATTGTTGATGGTTGGTGAAACCACTAGTTTCAAGAAGGGCAAGGGCAAGAAGGGATACTTCATGAAACGGCAAATCAGCTGCTGCTCTAGTGAAGAAACCCAAGGTTGAACCCAAACCCGAGACTAAGTGCTTCGTAATAAGGGAACAGCCACTGGAGCAGAATTACCCTAGATACTTGGTAGATGAGAAGGCTGGCAAGGTCGATAGAAGTATATTGGATATACATTATGTTAATGTGTACTTTACTAGTACTCCTAGTAGCACCAGGGAATTAAGATACCGGTTCGGTTGCTAAGTGTTAGTAACTCGAAATAAAAGAGCTACGGAATAAACGGAGACTAGCTGAAGGTGAGCTGACGATATGTGTTGGAAGTGTTTCCAAGTTTGATGTGATCAAACATCGCACGCTCCCTCTACCATCAAGATTAGTATTAAACCTGAATAATTGTCATTTGGTGTTTGCGTTGAGCATAGACATGATTGGATTATGTCTATCGCAATACGGTTATTCATTTAAGGAGAATAATGGTTACTCTATTTATTTGAATAAATACCTTCAATGGTCTTTCACCTAAAAGAATGGTTTATTGAATCTCGATCGTAGTGATACACATTTTCATGCCAAAGATATAAGATAGTAATGATAGTACCACTTACTTGTGGCAATCGCCATGTAAGTCATATTGGTGTAAAAGCATGAAGAAGCTCCATGTTGATGGATCTTTGGACTCACTCGTTTTGAAAAGTTTGAGACATGCAAACCATGTCTATTGGTGTATACGCATGATGAAACTCCATGCAGATGGATCGTTTGGACTCACTTGTTTTTGAATCACTTGAGATATGCAAATCATACCACATGGGCAAGATGATGAAAAGCCTCGTTCGAAAGAAGATGGAACAAGATAGCAACTTGTTGGAAGTAACATATTTTGATGTGTGCAGTCCAATGAGTGTTGAGGCATGCAGTGAATATCGTTATGTTCTTACTTCACAGATGATTCGAGTAGATGTTGAGTATATTTACTTGATGAACACAAGTCTGAATTATTGAATGGTTCAAGTAATTTCAGAGTGAAGTTGAAGATCATCGTGACAAGAAGATAAAATGTCTATGATATGATCATAGAGATGAGTATCTGAGTTACGAGCTTTGGCACGCTATTAAGACATTGTGGAAAATGTTTCACAATTAATACCGCCTGGAACACCATAGTGTGATGGTGTGTCCGAACATCATGGTTGCACCCTATTGGATATGGTGCGTACCATGATGTCTCTTATCGAATTACCACTATCGTTCATGGTTTAGGCATTAGAGACAACCACACTCACTTTAATAGGGCACCACGTAATTCCGTTGAGATGACACCGTGAGAACTATGGTTTAGAGAAACCTAAGTTGTCGTTTCTTGAAAGTTTGGGGCTGCGACGCTTATGTGAAAAAGTTTCATCGTGATAAGGTCGAACCCAAAGCGGATAAATGCATCTTCATAGGATACCCAAAATGGTTGGGTATACCTCCTATCTCAGATCCGAAGCAAAAGTAATTGTTTCTTGAATCGGGTCCTTTCTCGAGAAAAGTTTGTCTCGAAAAGTTGAGTGGGAGGATGGTGGAGACTTGATGAGGTTATTGAACCGTCACTTCAACTAGTGTGTAGCAGGGCACAGGAAGTTGTTCCTGTGGCACCTACACCAATTGAAGTAGAAGCTTATGATAGTGATCATGAAACTTCGGATCAAGTCACTACCGTACCTCGTAGGGTGACAAGGATGCGTACTACTTCAGAATGGTAAGCAATCCTGTCTTGAAGGTCATGTTGCTAGACAACAATGAACCTACGAGCTATGGAGAAGCGATGGTGGGCCCAAATTCCGACAAATGGTTAGAAGCCATGAAATCCGAGATAGGATCCATGTATCAGAACAAAGCATGGACTTTGGTGGACTTGCCCGATGATCGGCAAGACATTGAGATGAATGGATCTTTAAGAAGAAGATGGACGTGGACGGTAACATCACCGTCTACGAAGCTCGACTTGTGGCGAAGAGTTTTTTTCACAAGTTCAAGGAGTTGACTACGATGAGATTTTCTCATCCGTAGCGATGCTTAAGTCCGTCAGAATCATGTTGGCATTAGCTGCATTTATAAAATCTGGCAAATGGATGTCAAAACGAGTTTCCTTACCAGTTTTTGTAAGGAAAGGTTGTATGTGATACAATCAGAAAGGTTTTGTCGATCCTAAGGATGCTAAAAGGAATGCTAGCACCAGCGATCCTTCTAAGGACTAGAGTAAGCATCTCGGAGTTGGGATATGCACTTTGATAAGATGATCAAAGATTTTAGGTTTATACAAAGTTTATGAGAAACTTGTATTTCCAAAGAAGTGAGTGGGAGCACTATAGAATTTCTGATAAGTATATGTTGTTGACATATTGATGATCAGAAATGATGTAGAATTTCTAGAAAGCATATAGGGTTGTTTGAAAAGTGTTTTTCAATGGAAATCTTGGATTAGGCTACTTGAACATTGAGCATTAAGATCTATGAGGATAGATCAAAAACGCTTAATGGTACTTTCAAATGAGCATATACCTTGACATGATCTTGAAGGTGTTCAAGATGGATCAGTCAAAGAAGGAGTTCTTGCCTGAGATGTAAGGTATGAAGTTAAGACTTAAAGCTCGACCATGGCAGAAAAGAGAGAAAGGACGAAGGTCGTCCCCTATGCTTCAGACGTAGTCTCTATAGTATGCTATGCTGTGTACCGCACCGGAAGTGTGCCTTGCCATGAGTCAGTCAAGGGAATGGATCATTGGACAGCGGTCAAAATTGTCCTTGAAGTAAATAAGGACATGTTTCTCGATTATGGAGGTGATAAAGAGTTCGGCGTAAAGGGTTATGTCAATGCAAGCTTTAACACCTATCCGAATGACTCTGAATAGCAAACCGGATACGTATAGTGGAGCAACCATTTGGAATAGTTTCAAATGGAGCGTGGAAGCAGCATTTATAATATGACCTAGAAATTTGCAAAGCACACACGGATCTGAAAGGTTCAGATCCGTTGACTAAAACCTCTCTTACAAGCAAAACATGATCAAACCCCAGAACTCATTGAGTCTTAATCACATGATGATGTGAACTAGTTTAATGACACTAGTAAACTCTTTGGATGTTGGTCACATGGCGATGTGACCTGTGAGTGTTAATCACATGGCGATGTGAACTAGATTATTGACTCTAGTGCAAGTGGGAGACTGTTGGAAATATGCCCTAGAGGCAATAATAAATTAGTTATTATTATATTTCCTTGTTCATGATAATCGTTTATTACCCATGCTATTATTGTATTGATAGGAAACTCAGATACATGTGTGGGTACATAGACAACACCGAGTCCTAGTAAGCCTCTAGTTGACTAGCTCGTTGATCAATAGATGGTTACGGTTTCTGACCATGGACATTGGATGTCGTTGATAACGGATCACATCATTTGGAGAATGATGTGATGGACAAGACCCAATCCTAAGCCTAGCACAAAGATCGTAGTTCAGTATGCTAAAGCTTTTCTAATGTCAAGTATCATTTCCTTAGACCATGAGATTGTGCAACTCCGGATACCGTAGGAATGCTTTGGGTGTACCAAACGTCACAACGAATCGGGTGGCTATAAAGGTGCACTACAAGTATCTCCGAAAGTGTCTGCATTGGGTTGGTACGAATCGAGATGGGATTTGTCACTCCGTGTAAACGGAGAGGTATCTCTGGGCCCACTCGGTAGGACATCATCATAATGTGCACAATGTGATCAAGGAGTTGATCACGGATGATGTGTTATGGAACGAGTAAAGAGACTTGCCGTAACGAGATTGAACAAGGTATCGGTATACCGACGATCGAATCTCGGGCAAGTACAATACCGCTAGACAAAGGGAATTGTATACGGATCGATTGAGTCCTTGACATCGTGGTTCATCCGATGAGATCATCGTGGAACATGTGGGAGCCAACATGGGTATCCAGATCCCGCTGTTGGTTATTGACCGAGAACGTCTCGGTCATGTCGCATGTCTCCGAACCCGTAGGGTCTACACACTTAAGGTTCGATGGCGCTAGGGTTATAAAGGAAGTTTGTATGTGGTTACCAAATGTTGTTTTAAGTCCCGGATGAGATCCCGGACGTCACGAGGAGTTCCGGAATGGTCTGGAGGTAAAGATTTATATATGGAAAGTTGTTGTTGGGTTCCGAAAAAGTTCGGGTTTTTCGGTATTGTACCGGAAGCTTCGGAAGGTTCCGGAGGATTCCGGAGGGGTCCGGAGGTCCGGAAATTGTTCCACCACGTCCAATACAGTAGCATGGGCTGTAGGGGGCGCCCTAGCCTTAATGGGCCAGGGGCACCAGCCCCCCCAAAGGCCCATGCGCATGGGAGGGGAAAACCCTAAAGGGGGAGGCCTCCACTTGACTTGGGAGGCACTCCTCCCCCCTTGGCCGCCCCCCTTGGATGGGATCTAGGGCTGGCCGCACCCCTTGGGGGTGGGAAACCCTAAAGGGGGCGCAGCCCCCTTCCCCCCTATATATACTTGAGGTTTTGGGGCTGCCAACACATGAGTTTCTCTCCCTCTATTTGGCGCAGCCCTGCCTCTCCTCCTCCTCCTCTCCGTGGTGCTTGGCGAAGCCTGCTGGATTACCACGCCCTCCATCACCACCACGCCGTTGTGCTGCTGCTGGACGGAGTCTTCCTCAACCTCTCCTCTCTCCTTGCTGGATCAAGGCATGGGAGACGCCACCGGCTGTACGTGTGTTGAACGCGGAGGTGCCGTCCGTTCGGCACTAGGATCTCCTGTGATTTGGATCACGACGAGTACGACTCCTTCAACCCCGTTCTCTTGAACGCTTCCGCTTAGCGATCTACAAGGGTATGTAGATGCACTCTCCTTCCGCTCGTTGCCAGTTTCTCCATAGATAGATCTTGGTGACACGTAGGAAAATTTTGATTTTCTGCTACGTTCCCCAACAGTATCTTCATAGTCCAGGAATCCGGCCAAAGGTTATAGTCCGGCCATCCGGACACCCCCTAATCCAGGACTCCCTCAGTAGCCCCTGAACCAGGCTTCAATGACGGCGAGTCCGGCGCGCAGATTGTCTTCGGCATTGCAAGGCGGGTTCCTCCTCCGAATACTTCATAGAAGATTTTGAACACAAGGATAGTATTCGGCTCTGTAAAATAAGTTCCACATACCACCGCAGAGAGAATAATATTTACACAGATCCAATCTGCTGACGTATTCCGCAGCGTGACATCACACCGCGGCCAAGCCTTTATTCAATCGTTTTACTTGTCCCACCTCGGTAGCGTTTAGCGAGGCGGTTTCCTTGGCACGTCTTGTCGAAGCAGAGATCGTGTCCCCTTACTCCGGGATTCTCATCAATACGGGCATGGGTAACCCAATCGTGCCCGTTGGTATATTTCCTCAATCGAAGGTGAGTCCCAAACGGTCACAGGGAGGGCTCTTGGTATTCAACCTCTTTATAAAGAGACCAAGGCTCTACTCCTTTCTTTCAATCTCAATCGAATCCGCCTCTTGCCTCGAATTCCAACACCCAAAGCTCCAGATTCAGCGCCTGACCTTCGATGATAAACCGCTCCGGCCTTCAAGGCCGGTGGATGCCTTCCTCCGTTACGGAAGAAGACGTGCTAAAGCTGAGAAATGCCAGGTATCTTACCGGCGAAATCTCGCATAGGCTGCCTGCTCAAGGGCAGGTTATTCCCACTCCCAAGCCTGGTGAGAGCGTGGTGTTCACGTCTCACTTCCTTCGGGGGCTAGGCTTCCCGACGGACCCCTTCTGAGGGGGCTCATGTTTTATTATGGGCTGGAATTTCACGACTTGGCTCCGGAGTCCATCCTCCACATCGTCGTGTGTGAAGCCTTCCTCCACATTACTCCTCACTTCGGATTGTGGCTTAAGACCTTCAAAGTAGAGCCGAAGATGATCGAGGGGCAGCACGCGGAGTGCGGAGGCGCTATTATAAGCAAGAATGCTGACGCTCCATGGCCCGAGGGCTCTTTTCAAGAGGAGTTCAGCTTATGGCAACGAGAGTGGTTTTATATCACAGCTCCCAGGGGCACCAAGTGGGTGGCGCCACCTGCCTTTCGCTCGGGTCCCCCACCACAGCTAGCGTCATGGGTCAATAAAGGGTTTAACTGGGGGCCGTCCAAGGACGTGCCCTTGTTGTAGGGCCGCATTCGAGATCTCCTAGAGAGAGACATCAATCTGGTCGCGGTGACGTAGGTCATGTTGATTCGCCGCACCTTGCCCTGCAAACGTCGCCCCCTCCGCCTGTGGGAGTTTAATCCGGAGGGACCACGAGCTCTCCAACATTTTACGGGCGCGACGCCCATGAAGATGTACAAATTGTTCTTCGGATCACAAGCAATGTGTCCGGACTCGACCGAGGACGCAGGTCTGAGCTGCAATCGCCCGGATACTCAAGTAAGTAGTCTGTGCACTTGACACGCCATCTGTATATTTATCATAAAATTGCCCTTAAAAGAGTTGTCCCTTAAACAGGAGTGGATAGCGAAAGCAAAGCTAATCAGTGTCCGCCCCCTCCCCGAGACCACGCCGGATCCGTGTTAACCAGATGTTGGAGGTTGTGCCTTTGGAAGAAGGCGAAGGGGGGACAAGGAAGCTACCGCCTCCCGAAGGAGGCTGTCGGAAGGAGGAATCGAGAATCCCTCCATCCGGGGAAGAAGAGGACCGCCCACAAGACCCGGAGACCATGGTCTCAAAGCGGGGAAGAAATCTTCGTCGAGGGTCCTGCAGCGGGAGATGCCTCGGCCGCCTTTGCCCCCAAGGGGATCAGCCCTCCAATGAGCCGTAAGTAGAGAGGGAGTTTTAAAATAAGAGACATCCTGTTCTATTTCGAGGAAGATAACCAATTTTTACCTTGTAGTTCGGATCTCAGCCCTTCTTAGCAGAGCTCATCTTCGAGGATCTTGACCAAAGATGATGGAGAGCGGGCGCCTCCCCTGCCGTACCGCCCGTCTGGCGGGTGACCTGAGGTGTCGCCACGGAGGGTTTCTCCGAATCCGCAGGCCGGAAGGCGATCGTATGGCCCCCAAAGCCCTCCGTGTCCGCCTTGAAAAAGGCCATCGGACGAGTCCGCACCGTCCGGTGCACGGTCGGAGGAGCTGAAGGATCTGCTCGGGCGGCGTCTATCTCGAAAGAACACCATGTGTTGATGGGTACGGTGATTGAAAGGATTTCATCCGCGGAGAGCGGGTTGTCTGGTCGCTGTCGAGTTTTGTGAGTGTTTTGAGGTCTGCGAAATGATGTACCTTTTGACAGTTCCGCATATAAAAGATGCGCCTGATAGATAGTAGCCCCGAGAGTCGGTGCGTTGTCAAAATGACGGCGCGCCGAGGATCATAATCCAGTATGATATGTCGCTTTTCCTATGTAGGTGGCGGTGTCCGGTGGCTAGCCGGATGATGAATTTGCCGAGCTAAAGCAGCAACTTGACGTGGCAGATGCCGACATCGCGCTTGTCAACAAGCGGCTTGACGAGTCACAAGGTATGTAATTTCTCCGCAGACACCAGGTAAGGGGGTTTGATGCTCGTACCTTACAACATGTATGCTTGATGCAGATGGTGTCGCTGCCGTGGAGAACCTTCGGGAGGAACTCGCCCGAGCCAAGGAGCAGGCCAGGAAAAGTGATGCGGCTGCCTTAAAGGCGGCTAAAGAGTTGAAAGCCGAACAGGCTGCTCACTGCCGAAGCAAGAAGGAAATGGCCGAGATGGCTGTGAAATTGAAGGATGCTGCCGACCGCTGCAAGCTTCTTGAAAAAGAAGATCGGGCGGAATAGAAGGACCTGAAGAAGGCCACTACCGAGGCCAAGGATGCTCGCTCTGCGATGAGAGCTATGAAGGAGGAGCTACGTCAGGCCGGAGATATCGCGGCTGGAAAGCCCTTTATGCTGCGGATGAAGTTCGGGGATCCTAAATATGCTCCGTTGGACCGGCTGTGGAGTGCGGCGGACCCTTATCTGGACTTGGCGGCGAGTGCCGCGGACGCGGCCGAACACTTCCGGGATCAAAAGGATCACGAAGTGGAAAAACTTTTTTGGTCGCAGTTCCACAATCCAGAGCGCCCACTTCCATTAACCGATCGTTTGGCCGCGTGGGCGGAGCTGAATAGGTTATCCGGACTCGCCATGAAGTATGTCGTGAGTCATCTGTGGCCGGAAAGGCCCGAGCCGAAGAGTTATTTTAGCTTGGTGCAGCAGTTCCTTGGTGCGGTGCCGCATATCAATGCAATGAAGAGGTCAGCGTGCATAGAGGGTGCGCGGATGGCTCTTGCCCGTGTCAAGACATACTGGGCGGAGATGAAGGCCACCGCTGTTGCATCCCAAGATTCGGACGAGAGCCGAGTACCTGCCGAGCACTATTTTCAGGAAGTTCTACAGGGCGCTCGTTTAATAGAGACGCAGTGCTCGAAGGATATTATGTTCGAATAACATGTATTATTGTAAAACAATGTTTCGAGGGAATATAAAAGCTTTTTATACTTGTGCCTTCAAGAATTAAAATACCTCCTGTGCGGTCGTTAATGTATATGTATATATAACCTGAAAGATGGCAGTCGTCCTCTTCAGCCTCCACGCATATAATGCGGGGGTGTTCACAGAAGGCGCATTTTCACACTTGATCCAACGTCTTGGTCCTATAAAGGAGGTGATAGCGCAGCGAACTAGGCAACCGGACTTTGGTTATATAACCAGAAATGATAATAAATAATATTCCAAATGATTTGGTGAGGTAGATGTTCAGCTTTTGGCTCTATGGGAGGCCCCCTACTGTGAGAAGAAATTGAGAAATTGAAAGTGTGCTATAATACCACAAAGTCCCTTAGCCATTGCTGTTTTCCCCATGCTGAGATGATTCAACTTCGGTGTTTTTGGTAGAATTTCCCTAAGGTGAAACTATTTTTTACTGTTTGAATCATAAAAAGTTGTGAGGTTGCATAATTTGAAGCCAAATAGATGGTAGCTTACAGTTCATAGTAGCAGCCATGCAGCTACACGACACAGATAACTTGAGTTCATATCATTGACTGACTGATAGATGTTCCGGCATGGAAGCATAGACCAAAATAAATAATGAAACGATCACTTGAACTGAACAAGACAACAAGCTTTGCAGTTTCGCACCACCACAATCCAACTCATCAGTGAGATGGAAAGATTTTCCCAAGGCTCCAATCTCTATAAACTGCAGGTTAGCAAAGAATGTAGCATGAGATTACCATCATACTCTCCAAGTTGCAAGTCCCTCTTGTTCTTATCAAGGTAAGTAGTACTCATCCATCTTTATGATGTGGAATCATCAATGGTGATGGAATTATTATTACTAGAGCTAGTCTTAGATACACTGAGACCATCAAACCACTCATTTCTTGAAGTAATTCTGAGATTAAAATAAAGCAACCAGTAAGCAGTCAAACTCAGCAAGGAACTAGGGAAATAAAGCAACCACACATTTTCATGCCTTCCTCTAGTTTGGTCAACTGTTTTGTATCCTCTTCATGATTTATAGGAGTTGATTGCCGCATCCAGTCCTGAGTACAAATGAGTGCTTGGACCATGAAGGGTGTAAGCGAGCTTCTAAACCCATCGAGGATACGTCCACCGGTGTTGAAGGCGAACTCCGAGGCAACTCTAGATATCGGTACAACCAACACATCGCGAGCTATGCGAGATAACATTGGTAATCTAGAAGAACTAGCCTTCCACCACTGGAGAATATCAAATTTGGTGGTGTTTGCTTTAGTCTCCTCAGCAAGATATTTCTAGTGTTCAGACTTGGTAGGACCAACCACTCTTGGCAATTAGGGACCTCATCGTGCTCGCGCCTTGCTCCACATCGGATTCCATTTCCTTCTTCTCACCCGAAGCATACATCTTACCATACTCCTTAAACAAGTCATTAAGTGTTTCACTGATCTTTTTCCAAACTTCTTCTCCTTTGATCTCACCAAACATCTCATAAGTAGCAAACCATGTGTAATCTGACAACTTGTACCTTGGATCGAGAGCAACAGCCACAAAGATCAGAATGTTGAAGTTCTCATGATCACCGCAATACTTGTTGTACTTAGCAATCATCCTTTCAGCCATTTCCTTCCGCAGAGCATCGTTACTCTCACACGACTCTCTCAACAAGATGTAAACATCAGCAATTCCATGGAAAAAAATGTGAGATTTGCGACGATTATAGGCTGAAACACGAATACTGAGGTTATAAAAATGCTCAAGAAACTCTGAAATCTACCTTGCATACTCCCAATCTACAACGTCAGGAACTCTTGGCGCTTTCTCACTATTTAACCCAACTTCAAAGTAGGGTCATCATCGCCATACCTATCGAACACCCTCTCATATGTGGCTGCAGTATTCAACATCAGGCATGTGGAGTTCCATCTGGTGCACACATCAAGTTATAAGAATGCTTTGCTGTCCACCTTCTCCAAGTCAGCACACCTCTTAAATTGAGTAATTCTAGATGGATAAATTCTGATAAAACGGACAGCAGCACGGACTCGCTGCACTGGGATAATCCCACTCTCTTAGGCAATTTGAAACCATCAAGTTTATCACATGGGCTGCACATCTCATGTGAATATATTGTCCTTCTGCTATGTTGGTTTAGCATTGTTCATGGCCCTCGTGTAACTTATATGACTGAGATCATATGCTGGGACTAGGCAACCAAAAAGAATATGCCTTCCACGCCAAGGAAAGTCCCATCCGGACACGGGACGAAGTCTTCAATCTTGTATCTTCATAGTCCAGGAGTCCGGCCAAAGGTTATAGTCCGGCCATCCGGACACCCCCTAATCCAGGACTCCCTCAATCATCTTTAGAACAACACCATATATTGTCATATGATTTCTTATGCTAAGGTAACACTTCATTCACAAGGTAAAGTATGAACCAGAAACTTCATTGAAAACTAACAAACTATGATCTCAATCATTGAAGCAATTACAATTTATCATAACATCGGAAAGAGTCAATATAAGAGCTTTTCGGCAAGTCCACATCCTCAACTATCATTTAGTCTTTCACAATTGCTAACACTCACGCGATACTTATGGGTACAAAGTTTCAATCGGACACAGAGAAAGATAAGGGTTATGGTTTTGCCTCCCAACCTTTTACCTCAAGGGTAATGTCAACAATAGTACTTTATGAAAACCTACATCCGAGTGGATATATATGTTCGGATCTTTCCAACACATAGTGCTTGCCAAAAGGATCAAGTGTAAAAAGGAAAAACTACTAGGGAAAAGCCTATACACATAATCTTAGCAGCAGCGCTCCACAAAATACCACGCTGCTGCTAAGTCGTGTTAGAGAAACGCAGCTGCGACAGAAAATAGCGATGCGCGCACCACCAAAAACAGCGCTACTGCTATAATTGCCATGACCTCGCCCCAGGCTAGTTATAGCAGTGGCGCACTATACTAAACCACGCTACTACTATAGAAGTTAGCAGCAGCGCTTATAGAAAAACCGCTATCGCTAAGATCAGCCCACAAGTTTAGTCTCACCTCGCTCCGTGAACAGGGTGTTTACCACCTTAAATATGTTATTTCTGAAACTACCACAACCAGTTGGTCTTCACCAACTCTATGTGTAAATTTGGGCAAGAATATGAGTCCTCTCCGTTCCTACCGGATAGGACTCATATTGACAATTCAGATTGTACACAAAAGATCATTGATGGCCAATGTATTTTTGCATTGACGTATTTTTGTATAGTTACACTTAGTAGTAGCGATTTATGTGCAAGGCGCCACAGCTATTCAGATTAGCTGTAGCGCTTTTTTGGCAAACGCTACTGCAACTATCCCTACCTTATCCCCACGCCGCACGACCGCCCTCACTCACACTCTCACTCTAGCCCCTGTGCCGATAACTGTCAGTCGTGTCGCGTCACGCCGCCGCCTTCGTCTCGTCCGCCGAGGTACTCCTCCTTCCGCCTCATCCCTAGGCCTCGCACATCCTCCCTCTGCTGCGGCCGCCCTCCTCCTCCGCCGCCCTTCCCTCCGCTGCGCCGCCTCCTCCTCCTCCGTGGCAGCCCTCCTCCCACCGCCCTCGACCTCGCCGCCTAGCTACCTCTTCGTCGCCCCACCCCTGCCACTAGTTAGTACTAGATTTAGTAGTTGTAGATGTTAATATAGGGTTCATAGCTAGTACTAGATGTTGCTTAGTTAGTACTAGATTTTTAGTAGTAGTAGATGTTAATTACTAGTAGTGATGGTACTAGTTAACTAGATGTTGCTTAGTTAGTACTAGATTTTTAGTTGTAGTTGAACTAGTTTACTAAGTAAATTAATATAACTAGTTGAACTACTTTATTTTTAGAAAGAACTAGTTTTTTCTATTTATAGTAAGTTTATATTTAGTAAGAACTAGTTGAATTAATAAAACTAGTTGAACATGTCATATTTGTTGTTATTTTTTAGTTTAAGCAATTATTCGGGATGTATTAGTGATAACTTATATGGTTTCTCAGGTGACCACCGTCGTCCCCGTCACCGACCTCCTCCGACATCCCCTCCGTCGTCCCCGTCACCGACCCCCTCCGACATCCCCGCCGTTGTCCCAGTCACCGACCCCCTCCAACATCAAGGTGAGACCAGCCAAATATCCTTGTATATCTTGTGTTGTTGCTCAAATAGGATATGTGGTTGCCCAAGTGGCCGTTTATGTTCAGTTTACATCTCCGAGTGGCCTATGTTTTGCCGGAGTGTTGATTAATTTCCGTTCCGGCAAATTTCAGGCGCTCGATATGTCCTTTTTTAGCAAAGGTCATGCCGGATTTTTTCGTGAATTCTGGCATGACTTGTGCTAGAATATGTACAAGTTTAATCTTTGAATTATGAACGTAGGAAATGTCGTACTCGGACGACGACAGTCTCCCGGGGGAGTGTAGCTGGTGCCACGACGATCGAGGTATGTGCGACAGGTTCGTTCAGCTGGACGAAGATCGGCGCTTCAGCATTAAGCTCGAGGAGACCTTCGATTGTGAAACGGTACGCAACAACGACAAGTGTTTTTTTCGTAATTAAGCATGACTTCAACTATTTCAACGTCTAATTTTTATCTTTTACAATTCGACTAGCTTATCCCATGCCATGCAAGACGCTATGTCTTGGAGAGGATGGGTTTTGAAGACCATGAAAATTTTGAAACAAAGAAAATATACCTAAGGACCCATCATGATATGGATTTTGAAGTAAATCTGTGCAATGCTCAGAGCGTAACCCATTTTGGTTGCCAAAATTGGAAAGCACTTTGCAAAATGTTTGGTTTTTATGAGGGTATGATTGTCACCATGGATCTTGATCCTGACACCGAGCAAGACAATATGGACATTTAGGTCCTTGTTGATACGCTTCCGATTCTACCGCAATGTGAGTTTCTCAAACATAGTTATTAACTAATTTATATTGTTTATTTCAAAATTGTTGATAGCTTATTTCCATTAACATCTTATTTTGAATCTTCAAAGAATGTGCAGAAGATGGTAGACAAAACCCACTACACCGATGGCACCGAATTAACGTATAAGGAGAAAAATCATCTGATTGCTTATTGTACTTTCTTTGAGAATTACAATACCTATTATCGAACTCCTCCAAATTATGGTGAATACGTGCCACTAGTGCACGTGTTGAACCACGATAAGTTCTATGGAGATACCCTGGTAAGATTTTTTTACTATTACGACATCCGTGCATCATTTGCATACTTCCAAAACTAGTACATCATTGCTAACTATGAAGTTATTACTATGTTTTTCAACAGAAAATCCCGATGGATTGTGTGCCTCATCTGATGTATTACAATGGTCGCCTTGAAGTTCTGAACATACAGCCAGGTCATCCTACGGATCTCACCTGTGCATATCGGATTTCTAAAACCGTGAACACATGCTAATCAAAGAATGGAAAAATGTTTGGACATTCGCAAGGAGGTTCTTGGAAGTAACATTGCGAAAGGCAAGAATTGGAGACAGGATAATCTCCATTCTCCATAATGGAGAGTCAGGGGCTATCTTGTTTTTTGCTATTTTACCTTAGAAAATATAGTAGCTCCTAAGAGAATGTAGTAGGTCCTATGAGGTACAATATGTTTATTATGTGATACAATGTGTTAAAGTTGATGATGAGGAGTACTTGTGATTACGACTAGTGACCAATTTGTTATGTGATGTCTCATTGATGAAAACGATGATCTTGAGGTGTTATATGACAATGATGTATTATGATGATAAGTTGTTAATGATATGATATGATATTTATTATATCATTGGGTGAAAGAACCGCGGATTAGTTTCAAGTGGATGTCCATCCACTTGAAAGTAGTTCACGGTTATTTCACCTACTCATTATGATGTAAAAACAGTCTCTAAATTCCTGTTGTATGAAAAATTGTGTAAAGGTGTATGAAATACAACATGAAATAAAAAAAGAAATAAAATACTAAATAATAGTAGTAGCGCGGGCAAGGAGGAGCGCTACTACTAATTACCAGCAGCGCTGCTCAGAGAAGCGCTACTACTAGATCATTCTAGCAAGAGCGGGGTCCAGCGCGCTACTACTAAGCTTTAGTCAGAAGCGCTTATCGATGGCGCCCCTGCCTCAAGCTACTAATAGGCCTAAAACCCACGCTGCTGCTAGGCTTTTCCCTAGTAGTGAAAGGTGAAGATCACAATGACTCTTGTATAAGGATAGAAGATAAAAGTAGAAGATAGGCCCTTCGCAGAGGGAAGCAGAGGTTGTCATGCACTTTTATGGTTGGATGCACAAAATTTTAATGCAAAAGAACATCACTTTATATTGTCGCTTGTGATAAGGACCTTTATTATGCAGCCCGTCGCTTTTATTTCTTCCATATCACAAGTTCATATAAAGCTTATTTTCTTCACACTAATAGATCATACATATTTAGAGAGCAATTTTTATTGCTTACACCGATGACAACTTACTTGAAGGATCTTACTCAATCCATAGGTAGGTATGGTGGACTCTCATGCCAAAACCGGGTTTAGGGATGTTTGGAAGCACAAGTAATATCTATACTTGGTGCAAAGAATTTGTCTAGCATGAGAGGGAAAGACAAGCTCAACATGTTGGATGATCGATGACAATATAACTTCTATTCGGATATAAGAAAACAAACCCATTATGTTGTCTTCCTTGTCCAACATCAACCTTTTAGCATGTCATATTTAATGAGTGCTCACAATCACAAAAGATGTCCAAGATAATATATTTGTATGTCATACGTCTCCAACGTATCTATAATTTTTGATTGTTACATGCTATTATATTACCCGTTTTGGATGTTTATGGGCTTTACTTTACACTTTTATATCATTGGGACTAACCTACTAACCGGAGGCCCAGCCCGAATGGTTGTTTTTTTTTTGCCTATTTCACTGTTTCGAAGAAAAGGAATATCAAACGGAGTCCAAACGGAATGAAACCTTCGGGAGTGATCTTTTTGGAACAAACGCAATCCAAGAGACTTGGAGTGGACGTCAAGAAGCAGCCGAGGCGGCCACGAGGGTGCAAGGCGCGCCCCCACCCTCGTGGGCCCCTCGTGGCTCCCCTGACCGACCTCCTTCGCCTATATATACCTCCATACCTTGAAAAAATCCAGGAGCACCCCGAAACCCTATTTCCACCGCCGCAACCTTCTGTATCCGCGAGATCCCATCTTGGAGCCTTCGTCGGCGCTCCGCCGGAGGGGGAATCGATCACGGAGGGCTTCTACATTATCGCCATAGCCACTCCGATGAGTTGTGAGTAGTTTACCACAGACCTTCGAGTCCATAGTTATTAGCTAGATGGCTTCTTCTCTCTCTTTGAATCTCAATACAAAGTTCTCCTCGATCTTCTTGGAAATCTATTCGATGTAACTCTTTTTGCGGTGTGTTTGTCGAGATTCGATGAATTGTGGGTTTATGATCAAGTTTATCTATGAAAAATATTTGAATCTCCTCTGAATTCTTTTATGTATGATTTGTTATCTTTGCAAGTCTCTTCAAATTATCAGTTTGGTTCAATCTTGCGGTGTCCTTTCCCAGTGACAGCAGGGGCAGCAAGGCACGTATTGTATTGTTGCCATCGAGGATAAAAAGATGGGGTTTATATCATATTGTTTGAGTTTATCCCTCTACATCATGTCATCTTGCCTAATGCGTTACTCTGTTCTTATGAACTTAATACTCTAGATGCATGCTGGATAGTGGTCGATGTGTGGAGTAATAGTAGTAGATGCAGGCAAGAGTTGGTTTACTTGTTGCGGATGTGATGCCTATATACATGATCATGCCTAGATAATCTCATAACTATGCACATTTCTATCAATTGCTCGACAGTAATTTGTTCACCCACCGTAATACTTATGCTATCTTGAGATAAGCCACTAGTGAAACCTATGGCCCCCGGGTCTATCTTTTACCACGAACTACAATGTCTAGTCAGTCCTTGATCTTCAGGGGTGCTCTGCATTTATGTTTTGCGGTCTCAGAAAGGGCTAGCGAGATACCATCTTGTTATATCATATTATGATTGTTTTGAGAAAGTGTTATCATCCGAGATTTATTATTATTGCTCCTAGTTGATTATGCCATTGATATGAGTAAACATGAGACCTAAGTGTTATTGTGAATATGGTTAGTTCATAATCTTTGCTGAAAACTTGAATGTCGGCTTTACATATTTGCAACAACAAGAGCAAACAGAGTTTGTAAAAGTTTTTCTTTATCACTTTCAGTTTATCAACTGAATTGCTTGAGGACAAGCAAAAGTTTGAGCTTGGGGGAGTTGATACGTCTCCGTCATATCTACCTTTTCAAACACTTTTGCCCTTGTTTTGGACTCTAACTTGCATGATTTGAACGGAACTAACCTGGACTGACACTGTTTTCAGCAGAACTGCCATGGTGTTATTTTTGTGCAGAAATAAAAGTTCTCGGAATGACTGGAAATTCATGGAGCAACTTTTTGGATTTAATAAAAAATATTGGAGAAAGAATCAACGTCAGGGGGACCACACCCTGTCCACGAGGGTGGGGGCGCCCCACCTAGGGCGCGCCCCCTGAATCTCCACCGACGTCAACTCCAACTCCATATATGCACGTTCGGGGAGAAAAAAAATCAAAGAGAAGGATTCATCACGTTTTATGATATGGAGCCGCCGCCAAGCCCTAAACTCTCTCGGGAGGGCTGATCTGGAGTCCATTCAGGGCTCTGAAGAGGGAGATTCGTCGCCGTCGTCATCATCAACCATCCTCTATCACCAATTTAATGATGCTCACCGCCGTGCGTGAGTAATTCCATAGAAGGCTTGCTGGACGGTGATGGGTTGGATGAGATTTACCATGTAATTAAGTTAGTTTTGTTAGGGTCGTTTGATCCGTAGTATCCACTATGTTCTGAGATTGATGTTGCTATGACTTTGCTATGCTTAATGCTTGTCACTAGGGCCCGAGTGCCATAATTTCATATCTGAACCTATTATGTTTTCATGAATATATGTGAGTTCTTGATCCTATCTTGCAAGTCTATAGTTACCTATTATGTGTTATGATCCGTTAACCCCGAAGTGACAATAATCAGGATACTTACTGGTGATGACCGTAGTTTGAGGAGTTCATGTATTCACTAAGTGTTAATACTTTGGTCCGGTACTCTATTAAAAGAAGGCCTTAATATCCCTTAGTTTCTAATAGGACCCCACTGCCACGGGAGGGTAGGACAAAAGATGTCATGCAAGTTCTTTTCCATAAGCACGTATGACTATATTCGAAATACATGCCTACATTACATTGATGAACTAGAGCTAGTTCTGTGTCACCCTATGTTATAATTATTACATGAGGAATCGCATTCAACATAATTATCCATCACTGATCCAATGCCTACGAGCTTTTCACATATTGCTCCTTGCTTAGTTACTTTACCGTTGCTACTGTTACAATTACTACAAAACTGCTGCTGTAACTTTTGCCACTATTACTGTTACTTCCATACTACTTTGCTACTAAATATTTTGCTGCAGACACTAAGTTATCCAGGTGTGGTTGAATTGACAACTCAACTGCTAATACTTGAGAATATTCTTTGGCTCCCTTGTGTCGAATCAATAAATTTGGGTTGAATACTCTAACCTCGAAAACTGTTGCGATCCCCTATACTTGCGGATTATCAGGTAGGGATAGTTGTAGAAGCAATAGTTGGCGAGACGACCACGATGCAATGATGGAGATCAAGGTGTCGAGCCGGTGACAATGGAGATCATGACAATGCTTTGGAGATGGAGATCAAAAGCACAAGATGACGATGGCCATATCATGTCACATATTTTGATTGCATGTGATGTTTATGTTTATGCATCTTATTTTGCTTAGTACGACGGTAGCATTATAAAATGACCCCTTAACTAAAATTTAAAGTTTTCGTGGATACAGAGGCTTGCGGTGGCGAAACTCCCGATCTAGGTTTATTTCTGAGGGTTTCTAGATTTATAAGAATTTTTGGCGTCGAGAACAAGTCAGGGGTCCACGAGGAGCCCACAAGACCAGAGGGCGCGCCCTCCACCCTTGTGGAGGCCTCGTGGCTCTTCTGGCCCAACTCTTTTGCTTCGGGGGCTTATTCTGGTCCATAAAAAATCACCATAAAATTTCAGCTCATTTGGACTCCGTTTGGTATTCCTTTTCTGCGAAACTCAAAAACAAGGAAAAGCAGAAAATGAAACTGGGCTCTAGGTTAATAGATTAGTCCCAAAAATCATATAAAATAGCATATAAATGCATATAAAACATCCAAGGTGAATAATATAATAGCATGGAACAATCAAAAAATATAGATAGACGTATCAGATAGACGTATCAAAGATGTAAAATTCGATCATCATAAAATAAGCATTGAACCGTTTTTCGAATCTCAGAGATGTGGCAGTCCATTGCATGAGTATGTAGATATAACATAGGTATCTCCACATGAGTATTTCATTACAATTGACTCATGCCATGTCGGCAAAACCGCTTATACGACAAATGAATTGGGTGCTATTTTTTCTAATATTAACTGAGCCCAGGACCAGAGTATTATGTATTTTCTATTCTTATGAGGATATCACTATAAATTCCATATCACGATGAAGCATGATATGACGTAATCGTTCTCCAGATCTTATCAGTCTATTAATTCATATGGAAGTCGTCCCCATGCCCACTTGAATATTTTTATTTCGATTGACTAACGCCATGCTGGCGAAACCATTTGTAGTATAGAGATAATTAATCCGTTCATCTAAACACAATGGGTTTAAATACATGCCCGTATATATGCATAGATCTTCCGCAAAAAGATTGGCTACGAGGCAGCAATCGAGCCGAGATCTGCACCTTTATCAAGAGGCTCCTCACCTTTTTGCTGCCTCACCCTACACAAAGAAGGGTACGACAAAATAAATCTAATGGTCATTTATGAAACGAGCCCATCAATCAAACCATTCCGCTTTTTTAATCTTCCATTCCAAGAAGATTTGTTATAAAGCATAGATCTCGGGAGAAAGCGTCTGTGATGAGTTCAGGTGTCATAAAAGCAAAGCATTGGAAACGTTGGCCGGATCCACAGGCATGTATGTACCTTATTGGTCGGTTTCCACAAGTGTCTTATTTTGGACGCCTCACTCTATGTTGTTGGTAAAAAACGCTTGTGGTTTTGTCCGGTCTTCGGAACATCAGGGGTTGAAATGAATGCCTGCTCATGGTTTTTGTGGTGGGTTGAGGGGGGGCTGGGTAGGTAATTTCGTGAAACGTCGGGGGAAAAATGGGGAGTTGGCCCTCGCATCCCCTCCCCGTGATAAGACCAACCGGCGCGTCTCCCCTCTCCCCGTTCCCATTCCCCACTCGCCACTTGTTCTAGAACCCTCCACCCAGCCCAAACCCTAGCGGCCATGGATCCGTCCAAGCTGGGCGAGCTGCGCTCCTTCGTGGAGGCGTGCAGGAAGGACCCGGCCCTCCTCGCCGACCCCGCCCTCGCCTTCTTCCGCGACTACCTCGCCTCCCTCGGCGCCACCCTCCCCCCCGCCGCCGCCGCCGCATCTGCCGGAGCCAAGCCCGCGCCTAAGGTCCGATCTTCCGTCCCTTCCCCTTCCTCCCCTCGGCCCCAAGATCCTCTCTTTCTTTTCCTTTCTTGTCTGATCCCTTTTCTTGGGCTGGATTTGGAACCGGCAGGCGAGGTCCATGGACGACATCGACGACGACGACGACGACGAGGAGGGCGAGGAGGGGGAGGACGACCAGGACATGCGCGACCCCACCCCCGAGCCCGACGAGCTCGACGAGGAGATCGTCGAGTCCGACCTCGAGCTCGACGAGGACGGCGTCGTCCGCCCCGACCACGACGACGCGCCCCAGAAGGTCCTTCCCCTGCTCTGTTCACCCCCTTCTCTGTTTCCTTGTTTCCATCGCCGCTACGCTCTGCTCGTTCACAGCAAGCACTAGTTATTGCTCCTGTTCTTGGCCTCAGTCGCGGGATCACAGTAGACTGACCAGATGCAGGAAATGTGACAAGTTCCTCTGGTTGGCAAAGTTCTGCTGCCTTGCCCTAGATCGCTAGATTGTTACCTTATATCCCATGATTATGCTGTCATCTTCCATAATTAGTCACACTCCACTGCCCTGTTTTAGTTTACCTCTTTTATCATCACCTTACAACCAAAGGATGCTCCTTTTCTCTTTACTACTTCATCAAGCTTCACTGCCCTGTTACTTGTTCTACTAGTAGCCTAGTTGATCGTAACCATGTTAGTAGTGTTGTTTAATCCTGTGCCAACTTTCTATGTCGAATTTTGCTGCTTTGCTCTAGGTTGTTGTTACCTCACAAGCCTGGATTATGATGCTTTCTTGTAGTATAATTTATTATCACACTTAACTGCCCTGTTCTAGTCTAGCCTTATTATTACCAAGGATGTTCCTTTTTCTTCTTCTTCTTTACAATTTGTCAAGCTTCACTGCCCTGTTATAGTCCAGTTCTGCATAATGTAGTAGCTTCTTCTGTTGCGCGATTACTTCTTCAATACAGCTGTCTCTCCGCTCTTGGCACATCCCTTGACCGATGTGCTGATTTTGGTTGACAGATGGGAGACTCTTCCGTCGAGGTGACCGAGGAGAGCCGTGACGCCTCCCAGGAAGCAAAGGGCCAGGCAATGGAAGCAATGTCAGAAGGTACTACTCACTCTTGCCTTGTTGTCTACCTATGTGCTAGCTGGCTGGCTGGCATCATCTCTGTTCCTTCGTTCTCTAATCTGCTCTGTGTTACTATTTGTCAGGGAAACTGGAAGAGGCCGTCGAGCATCTCACCAAGGCTATACTGCTGAATCCAACCTCGGCAATCATGTACGGTACCAGAGGTATAAATGATGTGACTGCCACTCATGCATTCTTAACTCTTGTTGCTGTACAGAAAACATTCCTTATGTCGGTTGAATCCATTGTCAGCAATGATTCATGGATGAACTACATTTACTTGCTGCCCATGTGACTAGCAAGCAGCACCTGACTGGGTTGTGGAATCCTTGTGTTTTTGTGCAGCATCTGTGTTTATCAAAATGAAGAAGCCTGCTGCTGCCATCCGTGATGCGAACGCTGCTCTAGAGGTGATGATTCTGTTCCCCTTCTGTCCCTTTTATTTTACTCTCCTGCTCTGTCTCGTGCTCTGTACATGTTGTCTAGATGCAGAGTTTTCTGGAGTGTAAAGGGACGATGGGTTGAGTATAAAGCATTTATGTTGATTGCAAGCAGGACATGATGCTCTTTATCTGATTACCCATCCTTCTGTTCTGTATTTCCTTCAGATCAACCCAGACTCTGCAAAGGGCTACAAGACCCGTGGAATGGCTAATGCCATGCTTGGCAAGTGGGAGGAAGCTGCTCATGATCTGCATGCCGCGTCAAACATTGACTACGATGATGAGATCAATGCTGTGCTCAAGAAGGTGGGATCTTGCTGCATCAACTATGTTCTATATATATATGTCAGTACACAATGCACATGCTTATATCAACGATCCTGATGCTGGTGACCTTGCAGGTGGAGCCTAATGCACACAAGATAGTGGAGCATCGCAGGAAGTATGACAGGCTGAGGAAAGAGAGGGCAGAGAAGAAAGCTGAGCGTGACAGGCTTCGTCGCCGTGCTGAGGCACAGGTGATTCATCATCATTCTAATTTTTCCACTTGTGGTAGGGGCTTTGCAGGGATACTGTTTAGGATTCATACTGAAGCTCAATGCCTTGTGTTTCTGACAGGCTGCTTATGAGAAGGCCAAGAGGAAGGAGCAATCATCAAGCCGCTCATCAGGAGGCATGCCTGGTGGAATGCCCGGTGGCTTCCCATTCCCAGGAGGCATGGGTGGAATGCCTGGCGGCTTCCCTGGAGGGATGCCTGGTGGTTTCCCTGGAGGTATGGGTGGTATGCCTGGAGGAATGGGGGGTGGTTTCCCTGCAGGAATGGGTGGAGGTATGCCCGCAGGAATGGGGGGCGGTATGCCCGCAGGAATGGGAGGCGGTATGCCTGGAATGGGGGGTGGTAGAGGAATGGGGGGTGGTATGCCTGGAGCTGGAGGTGCTCCTGGTAATGTTGATATGGGTGACATCTTGAATGTAAGTGCTTGGCCAGTGTCTGCCTTCCTTGTAACCATAACTCCTGATACTGGAGAAACCTGATTTACTCGACGTTCTTTTTTCTTCTCTTTGAAACAGGACCCTGACCTGATGGCAGCATTTGGTGACCCAGAGGTCATGGCGGCCCTTCAAGATGGTAAAGTTTTCTTCTCAATTAATTCTCAAATCCCCATTTACTTTATAGTACAGTTGCCCGTTGTAATTGATCTTCCTGGCCCAAGTCCTGGTGCTGGAAAAGCTGACTGAATATAGATTTTCTCTTGATAATAGCAGTGGTTATAAGTGCAACATATGTCTTCCCAAAGTATTTAGTCTGTATTTAGAGTAGAGTGGTCATATTTGGTGAGTTATGCAAGGTGCGGATTAGTTTGATTGAATATTCTGAAAATGCAAGCATGCTAGTGATGTACTCCCTCCGTTCCTAAACAATTGTCTTTCTAGAGATTTTAACAAGTGACTACATACGGAGCAAAATGAGTGAATCTACACTTTAAAACATGTCTACATACATCCGTATGTTGTAGTCCATTTGAGATGGCTAGAAAGACAATTATTTGGGAACGGAGGGAGTACATTCAATCCTGAAATCTGGTGCGGTAGATCATCTTTTAGTAGATACGGAGTATATTCTAATACTTCTGGTTAGTAACAACATTCCTTGTATGCATCCATGTCTAGAGAAGCTTGGACTAATTTTTTGTCAAGACATGAAAGTTTTGATTGTTAGGACAGAACTGTTTGCTTGTATCACGACGTATTTGCTGCTTTTGGGATGTGTGTGAGAGCTGCATGCAGTAGGCTACATTGTTCTGGTCCTGTACTTCCTTACTGGCCGGGGGTAGTATTGCATGGCTCAAATATTTAGATGGTAGGTAGTTTTTTATATGAGCTATACTAAATCTTTGAACCTTGCATATTCTTAAACTTGGATATTATTCTTATATGATTTGTACTGTCTAAACTTGGATATGATGCTTACAAGAACTGTAACCTCTGCTTATACGCCTGCTGCTTCAGGGTTGTTTCCTATACCTGTTTTAGCCTGTGTTGGTTCTTGTTCAATAATGCTTCCTTTGTAGTGACCTGACCCTGTGTTTGTTGGTGCAGTGATGAGCAACCCTGCCAACTTGGCCAAGCACCAGGCGAACCCGAAGGTGGGGCCCATCATCGCCAAGATGATGGCCAAGATGAACGGGAACCGGTGAACGCCCCCCCATGAGCCCTCGACGGTTTTGCGATCATCGGCAGGACAAAAAAAACTCTGGTTAAGTGTTGGCAGTGTCTTTTTGGGCATCGAGAGACATGCGTGTGTTGGTCGGTTGGCGATACTAGTGCGCAGAGACGAGACGCTTGTTGGATGGGGGATGCCGTGCCTGGCCTTTTATTACATGTTGGTAGTAAGTAGCGGTAGCGAACTTTGCGGTGGCTGACGGTCAGTCTGCGGATGCTTGAGGGTTTTACCGAGATGATGATGCGACAGTTCCCTGTTTATATATTTGGCGGAGAAGACGTTACAGCTGATGATGAATGCTTTTCATGCCTGAGATTCGTGTTGCCCGATTCGAATTTTCATTCTGATTTTCGTGGGTCGCTTGTTCTGTCTGCTGCTGTAGCGTTGCTAGTTGAATTGGTTCTCTGCCTGTTACTTGTTTGTTTCTTTTTCCTTCGATTTAGAAGTGAGAAATATTTAAGAACATAGCAGAGAGTCGAGATTAGAGGACATTTTTTTTAAAAAAATTTGAAAATTTCTTTGTAAATTGTGAATAATTTTTGAATGTAATTTTAAAAAATCTGAACAGTTTTGGTGACCGAGGCTCATCAAAGATGATGTCACCCCTAGTCCAGTACGTGTAAAGCTTCAGAGTTATTTAGAGATGATTGGCATTTGTTAACAATTTTTAGAAACAGAATTATTTCAAGCATTTCAATATTTTTGAAAAAACACAAACATCTGTTAAACCTCCGAGCGTTTTTTGAAAAACGTCAACTTAATTTGTAATTTTTTGAACATTATAGGAAAACCAAACAATTTTTCATCAAATTCCAAACAATTTTTTTGTTTTATTTGTTCAGCCCTTTTTCTGTGAAAAAGGACATAAAAATACGGTGTGTCCTTACAGCCAATAGAAATATCGGCTGTTGGTGGCAAATGATAGACGCGAATGTTTAATACCAGCGTCAGATCTGAAACATTTGTTGAAAAATTGTGAATAATTTTGAAAACTTAATATTTTTTGAAAAGTGCGGACCAATATTTGTACTGCACATTTTTTTATGACACATTGTTTTTGAAAATGTGAGCCCTTACTAAAATTCTGGATTATTTTAAAAAGTAGAAGATTTTTTAAAATTGTTAAGTTTGCTGAAAAATACTTTTCCAATAACATGAAAAATTTCGAAAATTGGAAGATATTTTTGAAATTCCTGAACATTTTTTGAAAACCTAAACTTTTTAATGAAAGCATGACCCTTTTTTGAACCTGAACAACTTTTTAAATAGAAACATGTTTGAACATTCAAAGCATTTTGTTTATACAAACTGAACTTTTTAGTGTAGGAAGAACTAATTTTAATATGCGATGAACATTTCCTTTAACAAACTAAACTTTTTTAGTGTATGGTGAACCATTTGAGTTTTTCAGTACATATTTGCACGCGCTGAATCGTCGTGCACGTCTTTTATACCTTGACCTTAGATATATGCATGTACTAGTACGTACCTTGACACATGTAAAGCTCATCTAAGGATCAACTAATGCATTCAAAAATATGAATTGTAGTGCTTAGTCACGTAAGAGGCAAAAAATTTTTTATCCCTATTTACGGTTCGATGGTGGACCTGCAACCGAGGCAAAAAAATTCAGGCCCTATTGTGAGTCCAAGGATGGACTTGCAAACAGGGGAAAAAGGATCAAAGAGCCCAGTTGTATGTTAATGATGGACTTGCAGCTCGGACAAATAAAAGGATTCGACCCAGTTGTGAGTCCGATGTTAGACTTGCAATTGGATAAAAAATGTTGGGCCCAATTGCGAGTCAACAGTGGACTTGTAACTAGGGTAAATAAAAGGACCAAAGGCCCAATTTCATATTAGTGGAGGACTTGCGACTAGGACTAAAAAAGGGTCTAGTTGCAAGTTGTTGGTTGACTCGCAACTGCGACATACATAGAAAAGGATCAAGAGCCTAGTTTTTAGTCGATGGTTGTCTTGCAACTTGGATAAAGAAAGGAGCGGGCCTAGTTGCGAGTCGATGGTTAACTTGTAACTCGGACAAAAAAAAGCAATCGATGGTGGACTTGGGATTGAGGTGAAAAAAGCCAGACTCAGTTGCAAGTTAAAGGTGCACTTGCAACTAATACAAAAAAAACTCGGGCCCAGTTACAAAACAAAAAATATTGAGCCAGTTGCGAGTTGAGTGGTGGAGTTACAACTGGAGACAAAAAAGGTTACGCCCAATTGCGAGTCAGGGCCTAGTTGCATGTCAATGATGGGCTTGCAAATTGGACAAAAAAATGGGTCGACCTAGTTGCCAGTCATTGGTTAACTTGCAACTGCGACAAAAAAATTAAGAGCCCAGTTGTGAGTCAATGGTTTTCTTGCAACTTGGATAAAAAAGGGCGGACATAGTTGCGTGTCATGGTTGACTAGAAACTAGGGCAAAAAAAGCCAGCCCCTAGGTGCGAGTCGATGGTAGACTTGTAACTGAGGCGGAAAAAATAGTCAGGCCCAGTTGCAAGTTCACACTTGACTTGCAAGTAATGCAAAAAATGACTAGGGACCAGTTGCAAAACAAGAGAAACATCGAGCCTAGTTGCTAGTTGAGGGGTGAGCTTGCAACTAGAGACAAATAAAGTCGTGCCCAATTATGAATCAAGGATGAACATGCAACTGGGGGCAAAAAAAAGATCAACGACCCAGTGGCATGTTAGTGGTGGAGTTGCAACCAGGACCAAAAAAAGGGGCCAGGCTTAGTTGCGAGTGTTTGGTTGACTTGCAACTACGACAAAAAAGATAAAGAGCCCAATTACGAGTTAATGGTTTTCTTGCAAATGAGATTAAAAAAGGGACAAACATAGTTGCGAGTCGATAGTTGACTTGAAACTAGCACAAATAAAAGTCAATCGCTAGTTGCGAGCCGATGGTGGACTTGCAACGGAGGTGAAAAAAGTCAAGCCTAGTTGCAAGACCACCCTCAACTTGCAACTAATAATTTTTTTTTGACTCGAGCCCAATTGCAAAATAAAAGAAATACCGACCCCAGTTGCGAGTCGAGGGGTGTACTTCAACCTGGAGACAAAAACAGTTGGGCTCACTTGCGAGTCAAGGGTGGACTTGCTATTGGGAGCAAAAAAAAAATCAAGGGCCCAGTTGCATGTTAATGGTGGACTTGCAAGCGGAACAAAACAGAGGGTCGGGTTTTTCTTCCAACTAGGATAAAAAAGGTGCTAGACATAGTTGCGAGTCGATGGTTGACTTGAAAATAGGACAAAAAAGCCAGCCCCTAGTTGCGAGTCACATGATGGACTTGCAAGTGAGGCAGAAAAAAAAGTCAGGTCCAATTGCAAGTCCACCCTCAACTTGTAACTAATGCAAAAAAATGACTCAACCGACCCTATTCGCAAAATAAAAGAAACGTCGAGCCCAGTTGCGAGTCGGAGGGTGAACATTCAACTAGAGACAAAAAACTCCGTACCTAGTTACGAGTAAATGGTGGACATGCAACCGGGGGCAAAAAAGATAAGGGGCCCAATTATATGTTAATGGTGGACTTGCAACTGGGACAAAAGATGGACTGGGCATAGTTGCGAGTCTTTGGTTGACTTGCAAGTGTGGCAAAAGAAAGATCAAGATCCCAGTTGTGAGACGAGGATGGACTTGCAACTAATTGGACCTTTGCAACTGAAGCGACAAAGGAGATCCGAAATGGGGTCGATGACGTGAAATCAAGTTCTCACAAGAAAAAAAGCAACAAAAGATCGAACATCTAGTGACTTTGGAGTGACTTTGGGAATGTACTCCAATGTTTGTGACACTAATCAGGAATGTTATTTTACAAGAGGCTGAAGTCACAATAAATGAAAAATAACTAAAGAGAAGAAGAAAAAAGCCCAGCCACTCACCTCCCGGTAAATTGAGAGAATGAACATCGCAACATCTCCTTTTAATCGCTCCTGGTCTGAAGGACTGAAAAATGTGAAGGACAAGGCACAAAAAATCGCTCCTGCTCTTCTTTTATCTCTCCTGGGTCTTTCCACTCGACGGAGATCAGAGGCACGACGGAGATCGTACCGTGATGGATTTAGATGTGAGATAAGTGTATCTCATCTAGACGTGATTTAGCAAATCTTTAAAAAAATAGTGTCGTGCATTAAGAGATCAATTCTCGCGGATTTGCAAACCAGGCAGCTATGGCAAAAGGGCATTTGAAAACAAGATTAACGATCAAAGATAAAACAAGAGTACGGGAGTACCCAAACCCCACCATGAAGCATCTTAGGCTATTGACACGAAGTGAAGTCATGCCTTCTTGAGAAACAACCGAGCTGCCATCGGAGAGGACCGCCTTGGAGGGGTGTGGGGCCACACCTCTCGCTCTGAACCGTGGAGCACCGATCCTGCCTGCAGACAACGAGGACCTGATGCTCCGGAGAGGCTCCTGCGTGTAGCAAGAAGGCAGCAATGCCGGTTGCCGGGGAGGTGCTCCGGGGCGGCGGCAGAGCTCCAGAGGCTCCTCCGTGGAGCAGGACGGGAATGAGGCGGGGGAGGTGCTTCGGGGCGGCATCGGGACACATCACCGGAGAAGACCGACAAGGTCGGTGCACAACCCGAGGCCAGCGAGGAAGGCGCCTTCGAGCTCTGCATCGAGGGAGCCCGTGGATGGAAGGGGGCGGTTAACTTTTTTTCTTATTTTTTTTATTTTCGTAGGAGATGTCGCTGATAGGTGGGCCTGGCCCAACCTAACGGTCAACAATGATGGATGGTCTTTGTACAAACTCCCTGTAGAGCACCCTTAACTCCACTCCAGCTTGCTGTGCTTTGAAAAATTCTACTCCCTCTGTAAACTTTTTTAAGACGTTTACAGAGCGGATATTGTCTTTGGAGGCCGAGCTTTCATGGAGCTCAGTTTTGAAAATTTTGAATTCTGTCAAATTTCATATTTTCCACATTTCAAAAAATTCTGAAAAAAACACACATATACATGAAGGCATAATACACATGTGTGTAAATTTTCAGGGCAAAATAAGTTGAAATGAGGGTTGTGCAAAAAAGACAAATCTAGGGCTTTTTAACACATGATACTATTCATCCTCCCAGGCCATGAATTTGTCTTTTTTGTACAGGTCACATTTCAACATTTTTCATTCTAAAATTTTACACACATAGACATAACATATTTGTTTACTTGCACAATTTTTTTCAGATTTTTTGAAACCAAAAAGTTTGAATTTTGATTTGTTTTAAAAAAAAAGGCCTCCATGGCTCCCAGGAGCCAAACGTCCGCTCTCGTTTACAGAGAGAGTACTCTCAGATTTTGTGTATGAATATATCTAGTTTGAAGATAAGGAACAGGATGTAGGCAAAGGACTCCTTGCTTTTAATGGATTTCTATTCTAACATTTGTGTTCACAACATACACTTCCAACGGCCCAAGTTGATACAGTACCTAGCTATTTGTTATCCACCTCCTGCTTTCGACAGCAGCACCTCGTGCTTGTCAATGGTGTATGTGATCCCCCCTACAACTCGTCCTTCGGGTTCGAACCGGAGCTCTTCTCGCCCTCGGTTGAGGAGCCTGGGCCCTGGGCGCCGTCGGTCGGTGCCGCTGACGAGTCGGGGCGCTTGAGCTTGAACGGGATGGCGGCATGCTTCTTGAGGAACTTGTACATCTCCACAACCGTCCGGTCCCCCTCGAAAGTTATCTGCAAGAGTTTATTCAGCCAGCAAATTGAGTTAGTATATCAGGTTTCCCAGTTGACTAAAACCCCGTAGCGCGAGCTTAGCTAACTGTCTGCTGAATCTACCCAAAATCACAGGGCATGACCAATCGTAAAGCATCTACAATAGCATATACACAAAATTTTGCAGGGATATAAGCGTGCACAAATCAGCAGCTAAATAACATGGATGTTTTAGCTGAGTTTAAGGAGTCTAGAGACAGCTCTAGCAAAGCATAACAATAGCTGTGCTGAGAAGCCCTATTAAGGAGAGGGGAGAGGTTAACGCGATTGCTACCAACTGAAAGACAAATCGCAAAATCGTAGTAGGAGAGATGTGTTGCAAAGCAAGAAGTGAAACATCACATATATAAGCACTTACAGGCTCAAAGCTTTTCTTCCCAGCTGGATAGAAGAGTATTGTGGGGAATCCATCAGGCTGTAACAGGAAGCAAAGTGTCAATTCAGGAAAGATAATTAAAAGGAAAACAGAGCTAAATGAAAGGCGGCCTCAAAATGTAACAGTGTCATAATCATAGTGCCACACCGAAAATAGAAGAGCGCAAGCTTCACACATGCGCTATTTAATACTCCCTCCGTCCCATAATATAAGAACGTTTTTGACACTAGTCTAGTGTCAAAAGCATTCTTATATTATGGGACGGAGGAAGTACTATATACATCAAAAATACTGATGCACTATTTTAAGGACATGGCACTATCCTTCAGCAACCGGGCGACAGTGTTTGTCTCTGAGGCTCCACTCGGCTTGTCCCATAAGACTCAACCTCTTGTCTCTTATCATCCTAACCAAATCTGTCTTGCTAGATATGACCTATTTCCTGAATTAACTTATCTCTAACTCCTAACAGCATGTGATTCAAATCTGGGTTACCTCTTTAACCCGCTAGACAAACTGTACCATGACACTCTAGCGTATGGATAAATAGGTGATGAATAAATATATTTAGCACATATATACTCCCTCAGATTTAAGAGAAGGAAGGGTTGAAATAACTTCTACATGTTCTACCTAGTACTCCCTCCGTCCGGAAATACTTGTCCTCAAAATGGTTGTATCTAAATTTGTTTTAGTTATAGATACATCCATTTTATTCATTTCCAGGACAAGTATTTCCGGACGGAGGGAGTATTGTTGGCCCGGCACTCAGACTACTTTAGCAAGTACTCCCTCCGTCCTAAAATAAGTGTCTTGAGCTTAGTACAAATTTGTATTAGAGCTAGTACAAAGTTGAGACACTTATTTTGGGACGGAGAGAGTAATATCCAGTTTGAACTCTGAAGAAAACAGTAGGATAACTATCGCGACACAGACCTTGGCACGAGGGTGCTCATTGTTTGTGCCGTCCATTTTGGCTATTACAAGGGAGTCGATGCCACGGAGGTACTTGGCCAGCTTGTTGTAGATAGGCTCCAGTGACTGACAATGCCCACACCATGGCGCATATATCTGCGTCCGAAATGACGCGGCGTTATGGACAGCACACAATTTTTATCTTCTTACAAAATACCTACCTCGCAAGAACTGAACTTACCTCCAAAAGGACATCCTTTGACTCATCCAGAACTATTTGATCTAGACTCTTGCCAACAACAACTTTGACGTCCTCATCATTCTGCATGGGAACACAAAGAATGTCTTATTGCCGTGTAAAAAAATGACAGAGAAAAGAGAAATCAGATAATTCTTCTCCACTCACAGATTCAGGCACTGGGTCAGACTTGTAGGATGGCGTGAGCTTGTCCTCCAGGAAATCTTGAGCAAATTCCTGGGTATTACAAGTTGAAAGATTTTATAAGAACATTGTAATTTCTTGAACAATGATACCTGATACCATCCTACTCAACAATATTAGCAGAGCCTCAACATTAATGAAACGGCAATGACTATAGTGGTTACATAAAGCATCTTCTACATACAAGTGATAGTTTGGCGAAAGATGAGAAAATGTACTGTGGTGTAAAAACGAACAGAATAAATCAAATAACAAAAAGCAAAAACACGTTCGCCAGCTTATATATTGCTAACATACTATATTCTATTGCAACTGTTGACCACATTCTTATGGTTTTACTTCCAATCTGGTACTGAATTCGCAAAAGTATTTTAAGCAATTACCTTAATGGTGTCCAGTGATATTTCACCACTGAAGAAGAACTTCTTAGCGTCTTCATTCCCAGTGTAAGCAAGAACCTGCAAAGTAATCAAATCAGCATGTACAAAACAGAAAGAGCAGACACATTAAAATCAAAGTCAAGTTGCTGCATGCTGTTTCTGTGCAATAAATCGATACATAGACAAACATGACAAAAAATAAGAGGCGTTACCGTGGTCTCGTTTCCAGTAATTCCAAAGTAATTGGCAACAGGTTCACCAACTTCCTCATTGTCACGCTCCACAAAGACAAATAAAAGCTGCGTTTGAGACACAGGTCACGTCAGTGCTTAGTGAGACTCCACCTCAGCAAACACACGAGTTATTAGAAAGGAAATAAGTGATGGCTTGGATTTGAGTACAAAACGTGGAACACGGCAGAGGAAAAAGTTCATGAAACACTGGTCCGATCAGGAGAAAATTTACCTTCCCCTTGAATGATTTTGCTGTTTCCTTAATGATGGGCAGAAATTTTGAGGACTCCTTTGCAACAGCAAATAGCAAAATCTGATTTCGAAATTAGAAGACAGCACATCAGCAAAGGAGTGATACATGGGCCGACAACATGATGAAAATAAAACCCCAAGGCAGACAGCACGGCATACTTGCTTCTTGATCGGGTTATCGAAAATCGCAGGGGCCGTCTCCTGTGTGAGTGTGGTGATCAATGGGATTTTGTTGGCCGAAACAAACTCGGCAATCGCAGACGCTCTGAACTCGCCATCTGCAAGACACACCGGTACATTATTATCCAATTCAATGGTCAAACCAAATTGTGTGTACAAATGGAGAGGAAAGGCTGGTGCTGAAAGCTAAAGCAACTTGGAGGTGAAGATACCAAACACGGTCAACTTCTCCTCCTCTTTCTTGAGCAGGACTACTGATGGGCGCTTTGCCTCCGGGTCAATGTGGAAAAGCTTGGCTACATCGGGGCTGGTAGTCTGGTAGAAGCTGACGGTATCCTCCAGCCTTGAAGCAGCAGCAAGCTCGTCGCTGTGCGCACCCTGCAGCATTTGATGACAGAGTAATTAAGATTCATCACCATACTGTATTTATGTAGTGTCCAATGAGCTAAACACACAAGTGCATCTCAGATTTGTTCTCATCAACAAATAGGTGCATTGTAATTTTGGGTCCATTTGAGGTAACATGGCCAGATGGGCTGTTTGGCTGCAATTCAAGCTGATCTAGCATTTGAGGCAGCAGCAAGCTCAGATTTGTTCTCAGCACATGCAAACAGAGCATGCAGGCTCACATTTTATCTACTAGTACCGTGCAAGCAAAAGAATCAGAGCAGTAGTGAGTAAAACTAGGTGCATTGTATTTGGGGGTCAATTTGGGGTAACATGGCCACATGTTAACGGTTTGGCCACATTGTATTCTTGGGTCAATCTGGGTAACATGGGTTGCAATTGAAGCAATTTGGGTTGCTTGACTTTGCTGCGCTTGGAGAAAGGTGCACTGCGTACCGATAGCTAAACATAAGAGCGGATCTCAGATTTGTTGTGAGCACATGGAAACAGAACATGCAGGTTGACATTTCATCCAGTGAGTTAAGTTACCAGAATATTCAGGTGAAGTGAGAAAAACAGGTGCATTGCATTTGTGGTCACCTAATTTGGTGTAACATGGCCACATGAGCTGTTTGGTTGTGATTCAAGCACTGCGTTCAACTAATTTGGGGTAACATGGTTTGCAATTGAAGAAATTTTGGGTTTGATTGACCTTGCTGCCACTGGAGAAGGCGCATTGCGTACCGAGAGGTGGTGGAGGAAGGCGAGCACGGCCACGTCGTCGCCGGTGACGATCTTCTCGGCCTCGTCGACGGTGGTGAGGTTCTGCACCGCAGGGCCCAGCTTCTTGCCGATCCAAGCCACGATGGCGTCCCTGCAGCAAAGCAAAAATAAATTCATTCTTAACAGCTGCGGAGCCGGAGCAGGGAGGGAATTGGGGATCTGCAGAGATTGTTACTACTTGGTCCTCTCGCCGGAGTAGTCCCTGGGCACGCCGTCGATGAAGAAGAGGAGGGTGGGGTACCCCTGCACGCCGTGCGCCTGCGCCAGGTCGTGCTCCTCCGTGGCGTCCACCTTGGCCAGCGCCACGTCGACGCCCTGCTCGGCGAGGTGCGTCGCGGCGGCGGCGTAGTGGGGCGCCAGCGCGCGGCAGTGGCCGCACCAGGGCGCGTAGAACTCGACCATCACGTGGCGCCGCGCGGCGAGGACGGAGGTGAAGTTGGCGGCGGTGAGGAGGAGCACGTGGGCCTCGTCGGCCGCCGAGGGGTGGGAGGAGTCCTCCGGCCCGTCGTCGTCGCCGAAGAGGTCCTCGTCGTCGTAGTCGGCGTCGAGGTCGTCGCCGGGGGAGGCGGGGGCGCCGTCGTCGAGCCAGTCCTCGGGGTCGTCGCTGGGGGCGTCGTCGAGGCCGGCGTTCTTGATGAGGTAGTCGAGGTCGATGTCCGGGTTGGAGGTGGGGATTGAGGAGGCGAGGGGGAGGAGGAGGAAGGGGGTGGCCAGGAGGAGGAGCAGCAGGAGAGATCGAGGCGTCGGCATCGGCATCGCCGCCATGGCCGGCCGGCCGGCGAGGAGCGTGCCAGAGCGTGTGGGGAAGTGGAAGTGGGATCCGCCGGCTGGACTTGCCAAGACTCGATTTTTGAGGGGTGAGAGTCCACCACGACACATGAGGAGCGTGTGACGGTGTGAGCGCGTGAGAGTGGCCGCGGTGTGGGACGCGTGAGGGCCCAACGGCCCCTTCTGCTAATGGGCCAGGCAGGCCCAACCAATGCCCACAATGGATCAACTAAAAAAAAGGTTAGATGTCTCTTTAGCTTCTGCACTTGAATTGTTTGCCTTGCTGTTAACATATGATTTCAGTGCGCATAAGTAATCCTTGAGTAAATATTCTAATCATGTTAATCCTCACTTCTCACAACCGGACGTGGGTTTCTGATGTTGCCATCTTCTTTTGGATTTTCTGATGTCAATCGCATATAAGGATGTTTGTACTCAGATATGTAGTTCGTACCAAAAGGCGTGTTGGCTTTTGTACTTCAAATATTCATTCCTTGATTTATTTTTTGTCACCAACTCACCATGTAGCCGCAGATTGGTCAATAATTCATGTATGATGTAGGAGCTAGGTCTTTCGACTTAGGGACATATTAGCAAGGATGCATTGAAGTGTTTTCTCTCCGTCTTTTGCGTCTTGACTTTTCATCTATATGTTATTATGTAGTATATCTTTCTACTTCTTTCATGCATTATCAGGACGGCAGTAATGATCGGTAGATCCATTTTCCGCTTTCCCTACCCAAAATATATCAATTCTCCAAAGTAAGGCAAAATATTTCACTTTTAAGATGTTTACCCATTTGTCTAAATCGACCGCAACTGTTATACAATCTATTTTTTTCACAAAAAAGAGCTGCTATACAATCTCTAGGGCAGAGATCATAATTAGCATGTACAGTTTTTTTTTTGCGGGGGAGCATGTACAGGCTTGAACAGGTGTGCTTCCCTCTAGGAGTAGCGGGTGTTGCATGCTACTACTTCATAAGAAATCAGACATGGTACACCAATTTTGTAATAAGTTTTCGCCCCGCTTTATATATATAAAGCAACATGGCCGAACGATGCACGGTAAATGATCTACCACTTACCACAAAATCCCGGCTAATTCCATGCTTAGACAACTCTCTTTGCACAATGACAACCCGATGATGATTTAGATCATTAGAAGGAATTGTCACCCTTGTTGTTTTTGGTCCTAAAACTTGAACAAATATGCTTCACTATTTACATCAAGTCACTGTACAATGTACTAGCTATTTTTGTTTTCAAGAAATCTTTGTGATGCTCATTGTTTTCAGATATTTAAACTATTCTTCTATTAATATATGCGGGCGCGGCAACGCGCGCCTACATGTTCTAGTGCTCTGTATTTCCTCAGAATCAATCTCTACACATTCAACCTCCCATTTCACAATTGTATCTCTCTCTATGTCTCGCACGCTACCATCACCTAGCTTCGCCTTAGAAGGAAAGAATTCGACAGTGAATTCGAATGTCCTACCCCTGTTTGTCAATGGCGGGCAATGTGAGCTAGCGGAAGCAGACGACGCACAAATCGCATAGGATGGAAAGGATGCACATACCTAGTCGACGTTGTTGTCTCTGGCGGCTCCATCGCGGTCAGCCCCCCTCCCCCACACCCAAATCTGGAACAAATCGACCAAAAACAGAGGAAACAGAGGCGATGCAGTGAGATCTAACTCCACAAGGAGGGGAACAGGACAAGGGTTCAGGATTTACTCACCACAGCCGCCGCCGTCGCCGAGAACGACAGCTCGGCCGCTGCTATCACTGAGAAAAAAAGCTCCGGCGCCATCGCCAGCTCACCGCCGAGAACGAAGAGGAGGGAGCAACGGGTCACTGCTCACCTGATTCAGACAGGCACGGAGCCACATCTCACCTGATGCATTGCCAAGTGGGGCCGTAACTAAATGCTCTGTCAAGTGGAACCCACATGTCTTAAACATAATCTCACTCCTGTTGATGACCATTTTAATCGCCCGGGTGGGCCTTGGCTATTTTGGCTTCTGAAGCGTTGCACTACAACTATTTTCGTCAATCACGTTGCACTCCTTCCAATTCACGTGAAATGTGTCGCACATGAGCTATTAGCCCGTTTACGTCGAGGTTGGTTTTCTTCTTTAGGCCTCGTTTGTTTAGCGTGGATTGGAGGGGTTTGCAGAGGATAAACCCCGCGAGGCCCAGAATCCCCGCAAATACCCGTTGGCCCATTTGGTAGGCGTGGTTTGGACGGCCCAATCCCCTCCATTCCCTTTCGACCCACCTGTTCCCACGCGGTTCAGAACCCTCGAGGCCCCCCTCGAGGATTTGGTCGCCCGCCTCACGCCGCCGCCGACTCCTCCCGACCCGAGACGCCGCCGCCGACTCCTCCCAAGACGCCGCCGCCGACTCCTCCCCAATACGCCGCGCCGCTCGACGCCGACGATCTCCTCCGGCGTAAGTCGTCGTCTCCTCCCTCCTCCCTCCTCTCCCGGGAGAAGTCTTTGCCGTGGCTGCCACCTCCCGCAGCCCTCCGTCCGCCTCGTCCTCACCGGCGAGCACGCCAAGAACGGCGTATCCTACCCTAACCCTACCTGGCTAGCTCGCCAAGGACGGCGTCCTCTTCTAGCCCCTCTTATACCCTAACCCTAGCTCGTCTGATGCATCTAGGGGGATAAAAGGAGAGGAGCGGCGTGCCTTTTTTCTTTTTTTTGCATGGGAAGCGTGCGGACGCCATTGTACATGATAGTTGTTCAGCCATCATCTCAAGCCAGATGTTGGAGAGAAAAGAAATAAATGAGTATCCAGGGAGGAGAGGAGTTGAGACTTGTAGTAGTAACTTGTTAAGATAGCAAGAAAGAAGCATGCACAAACTAGGTACATTTTAGATTCATCTCATCATCATTATGTAACTTGAGACTTTGGATTTCATAATTGGTTGCGGATGCTGGGTAAGCTCAATGTTAGTGCTCTTCTGTCAACTCGCATGCTGCGTACTCCCCTCATAATGTGAGATATTTTCCTATGTAGTCTTTCCATATTATAGCAAGGGTGCGGGTACTCTGAATTGCTCTTTGCACAAAGGAAAAGCTATCTAGATGACATACCACATCTGAACAAATGTCTTCCATGCTACTTTTTTAGCAGCAGAGATAAATAAGAGCCTGTGATGGTGATTTCTGGACCTTGTGAATTGTATTAGTGATGGTGATGGTGATGGTCTGATGTTGTAACTGCTATCCGTATGTGCGGTGAGCCTGTGACCATGGACAGCACAAGTTACAAGTCTAATTTCTGTGCACTTTTAGTGAAGCAAATAGTCCTCTAGCTAGCTAGCTAACTTGGTTTTGTATTGATGGTATCACGCAGATTGGTTCTTATTTCTGTCATTCATTTATTATCTAGCTAGCTAGCATTTCCATTGAACTGAATCTATGTAATGGACCTTGCTAACTTGTTCTCCCTCCATGGACCTTGCAGCCTCTTCCACGCTCAACCACCATCAGCCTCCTTAACCCTGACCGAAGAGCTGGCCTTTTCCCCGGTAAGATGTAACTTTTGGTTAATTCTCCATGAGTGTTGGTGGAACAATGCAGTAGGGATGTTTGTTTCTATAGTATATATGAATGATTGTGTGTCATCTTACATGCTGCTGGTATGTTCTTATTTTGACAGAGGCCTGCTGCTTGGATTCTTGTTGGGGTGGACGAGTTGCCTCCATCTTGGGATCCAGTTGTCACGCCTAAATTCGGTAATATACACCAACTTTTTGGCCTCTTGACCTTATTTCTATCATGTCTTAACCGAAGTACTATATCCTACTTGATGGCTCTTGTAGTCTTACTATGTGTGTATGTCTTATTAATAATTTGCTTCAAGTCAAGTAAACCATTAAAATGTAGTTCTTATTTGTTGCTTCCTGATTCTAGTTTTAGTGCTGAGATGAACTCCGAGATTATCGATCGAATTAGGAAGAGGAGAAGTGAGGATGATGAAGATATGATGTCCTTTATTCTGCTTGTATTGCATCGAATGCGTAATAGAGGGCCAATCGAGAGAACTCAGCGACATAGCTCCATCTTATATGGCAAGAAGCGGGTTGATGATATCCTTACAGGCCATGTGAAGAATTGCCTAGTAGCTTATAGGATGGAGCCACGTATCTTTCGGGCTTTGGCATCTTACCTTAGAAGAGAAAATCTGATATCGGATAAAAGAATTAAGGTGGAGGAGAAGTTAGCCTTTTCTTGTACATGGTGTCTCACAGCGCATCTTATGAAGATCTTCACTAGAATTTCAGCATAGTGGACAAACATTTCATGAGTACATCAATGAGTTCTTCAACATCGTCCCCATTTTAGCTAGTCGATTTTTGAAGCCCCGAACATTGATGAGCCACATCCAGAATCTCCACCGACACAAGATTTTATCCTTACTTCCAGGTTTCCATTTTAACGCTTCCACAATTTATTTTCTTATCTAACTTATAGTTCTTTATTGACCTGCAATCTTTGCTTCCGAACTGTTTAGGAGCCATTGATGGGTCACATGTTCCTATAACGGCAACACTTGGAATTGCTGCTCCATTTCGAATAGGAAGGGTACCTTGAGTCATAATATTATGGTTGCTGTGACTTGATCTGAGATTCACTTTCATATCATGTGGTTGGGAGGGTTCAGCTACGGATGCGAGGGTTCTTCATTCTGCAATTAGCAAAGGATTTAGAGTATCCGAGGGAAAGTTTTACCTAGTTGATGGGGGTTATGCAAACACTCAGTCATTTCTTGCACCTTATCGGGGTGTCCGGTATCATTTGAAGGAATTTGGTCATGGACACCCTCGACCACAAAACCACAGGAATTGTTCAATCATCGGCATGCTGTTCTACGGAACCATGTGGAAAGGTCTCTAGGAATTCTTAAGAAGCGCTTCCCAATTCTTCATGTTGGCACACTGCATTCAATCGAGAACCAAGTGAAACTTCCCGCAGCTGCCGCAGTTCTTCACAATATCATCAAAATGGAGAATGGTGATGAGACTTGGCTTGACAACCAGCCCGATAACATAGCGCCAAATGTTTTTGTTGATCTCCCGAATGGCGACGAGAATAACTATGGGAACAACGACTTAGGGAACACTCTAAGGGATGAAATAGCAATGCAAATGTGGGAAGCATACCATCCTGAATAGCCAACATGATGGTGTGTGTTTTAATCATATATATATATATATTAATTAACTTCATCATCTAATAATGTAGTGTGTGTTGAAATGCAGATATGTATCCAAAGGGGTCTCCAAAGTATAATGTGATGAAAGCAAGTGGGAGAAAAGCTTCACACGGTGCCCAGAAGCCATCACCCAAAATTAAAAAGACACCTCCAAGAGGTATTTGGTCTACTTAATCTCCATTTCTCAGATCTTGTGCTGGAGTTTTGATGTTTGTGATTGTTCTACTTAATATTCCAAGAATTCTCCATCAGCAAGTGCATTGCTGTTTTGCACAAGATGGAAAACATCCGCCGCGATGAACGAGCCACTGCCTACAAAGTGTTCAAAAGTGTTGAGAATCGTGAGATCTTTCTTAATTCTGCCGCGAAGATGAAGAGAGTGCTGCAGTGTTTCTTCGGAGCGAAATGGCAGAGTTGACTCAACGTACTTAAGGTAAGCTACCTTACTCCATTTCTCTTGTGACATTTTGCCCCACTTCATGAAAACTAAGATTGTTGTTCTTGCTCCTGTGAACATCTATCTAGTTGATAATATAATATCTCATGAACCTAGTGTCACTATTATTTAGCACTCCTGAAAGGACATGCGGTGCCCCCATGTGTGGTTTTGGTAATTGATGGCATTCTCTATGGACTAATGGTTGCCTTGAGTTTATTTGAAGGTTTTGTCCATAGGCTTTTCTTGGAGTACATGTGTTGGTTTCAAGGAGAGTTTTGGGTCGACCAAGGTGCTATTCAAGGAATTATCCAAAGATTGGTCATGTGAGTGTTGAGCTTATTGCAAGCATGTCTTGAAGAATAAGATTGTGTGATCATTCATGTCCACCTTCAAGACATCATCCAAATGAAGAGAGTTGGAAAGATTCAACACACAAAGCGTACAAGATGTACAGAGGGATCAAGTGATCCCATGGTATGGTAAGCATTGTCCATTACGCTTTGTGTACTAACCCATGGTCTTCGTGAGAGTTCTTTGTGGGGTTAGGTTGCGGTGTGCAAATTCAAGTGAAGCATCACGAAGAGATCAAATGCTTGAAGCTTGCCGTCCATTTGGTGACAATGGACTTGTGAAGATGTGCGGAAGAGTGGCTCACCCATAGTGGAGTATGGGGGAGCAATCAACTAGTCTTCTTCGAGCCAACGCAATCAAGAAAGGTGGTCCAACTTGAGGGAGTCAAGATCGTCATCGTCTAGCTCAAGTGGACCATGTGCAAGGCAAAGGTTTGCCCTTGATAGGTTTTCTATTTTATCGGTCTCATGATGGTAGTTGGGAGACCGGGTTATAGGATCGATTGCCGTACTATCAAGGGGGGCTCTCGATGAGTAGCTTGATCGTATCGTTCGTAGAGAGCTCAAACCATTGCATCCTTGCATCATCTTTTTGGTTCTTGTTTGGGTCTTCTCTTTGTGAGATTTGGAGCTTATGGTCATTTTTATGACAAGCTCGAGTTCATCGAAAACGGAGTTCACATGCATCTTCTATGATGTTTTCGATGTTGGAGGGTATGCCGGTTCTTCTCTGTTGGAGGTGTCACTCCTTTGTTTTCTAAGCATACCTCCCCTGCCTCTTCTTACTATAACCAGTCGCTGTTTTGATGCTACTCATCTTGATCTATCTAACAAGCTTGAGTTTGCTCAATTCGGAGCTCATATGAAGAAGTTATGGCAGTTCTGGTTTTCCTTGGAGTATTCCTTGTTTTCGTGGTTGTGGCTTATGGTTGGTGCCAGCGGTAGTACCGTGACCCTCAGCGGTAGTACCGCCGAAGCTCCCCAGCGGTAGTACCGCTCTCGGAGCGGTAGTACCGCTCTCCGAACGGTAGTACCGCTCTCGGAGCGGTAGTACCGCTCTCCGAACGGTAGTACCGCTTGGGAGTTTCGGCCGTAGTACCGCTGTGCGTCTGGCTACTTCCGCCTCGATTCTCGAGCGAAGTTTTTCGTCGGGTTTTGCGGCACTAGTAGCGGCAGTAGAAGCGGTAGTACCGCTCGAGCGGTAGTACCGCTCTACCCCGCTGTAGTACCGCTCTGGGGCCAGGGCCTTGACCTTCTCTTCAGCGGTAGTACCCTTTGGATAGGGAGCGGTAGTACCGCCCTCAGCGGTAGTACCGCCCTTCCTAGCGGTAGTACCGCTCTGTCTGGATTTTCGGTGGGGTAACGGTTGGATTTTCCCTTCCTATAAAAGGGGTCTTCTTCCCATTGAACCTTATCCTTTGAGCTCGTGTTCTTCCCCATTGTTGACCTTCTCCGAGCTTGCTATCTCTCAATCCCTCCATGGATTCTTGCTAGTTTTTGGGGAAAAGAGAGAGATCTAGATCCACATTTCCACCAATCACTTTCTCCTCTATGTGAGGGGAACCCTTGAATCTAGTTCTTGGAGTTCTTGGTGTTCTCCTTCTTGTTCTTCCTCTCATTTTCCTCCCTAGCATTAGTTGCTTTGGTGGGATTTGAGAGAGAAGGACTTGGGCACTCCGTGTGCCCTTGCCATTGCATTTCGTGCATCGGTTTGAGTTCTCCACGGTGATACGTGGAAGTGACAAGTTGAGAAGCTTATTACTCTTGGGTGCTTGGTGCCCTTGAGCTTGTTCCTCTTGGGTGCTTGGGCGCCCTAGACGGTTGGTGGTGTTCGGAGCTCAATCATTGTGGTGTAAAGCTCCAGGCAAGCGTCGGGGTCTCCAATTAGGTTGTGGAGATCGCCCCGAGCAATTTGACGGGTTCCGGTGACCGCCCCCAAGGGTTGCCAAAGTGTACGGGTTCGGTGACCGCCCCCAAGGGTTGCCATTTGTACGGGTTCGGTGACCGCCCCCAAGGGTTGCCATTTGTACGGGTTCGGTGACCGCCCTCAAGGGTCCCTTAGTGGAATCACGGCATCTTGCATTGTGCGAGGGCGTGAGGAGATTACGGTGGCCCTAGTGGCTTCTTGGGGAGCATTGTGCCTCCACACCGCTCCAAACGGAGATTAGCATCCGCAAGGGTGTGAACTTCGGGATACATCGTCGTCTCCGCGTGCCTCGGTTATCTCTTACCCGAGCCCTTTACTTATGCACTTTACTTTGTGATAGCCATATTGTTCTTTGTCATATATCTTGCTATCACATAGTTGATTATCTTGCTTAGCATAAGTTGTTGGTGCACATAGGTGAGCCTAGTTGTTTTAGGTTTTGTGCTTGACAAATTAACCGTTAGGTTTATTCCGCATTTGTTCAAGCCTAAACCGTAATTATTTTAAAGCGCCTATTCACCCCCCCCCTCTAGGCGACATCCTCGATCTTTCAACTCCCTCATTTTGTTCTAGTTGATAATATAATATCTCATTCTGATGTTGTAGCTGTTATGCGTATGTGCGGTGAGCCTATGACCATGGACAGCCTCTTGATTGCTAGTTCAAGGTCATACGTAATTCTTTGTTAGGAAACAATGGACAAACTTGTCTCTATATTCGTACACGAGGCTATTTTTTTAGTATGCTCGTTGTTTTACTTTCTGCTTGGTGCAGATAAGAGAACACCTACATGTGAAAGCACAATAGGTGAAAACCCAGATTTGATATAGCGTGTCCTTTTGAATTGGTTGGCCAAGAAAAAAAAGAAACTCCACATATTTAAGTAAAAACAGCTGCAGCGACTGCTGCAATGGACATGAGCGATGGACTGAGACTCAGGCAGGGGTCATGGGCGGCGTCGGTTGACCGTTCATGGCTGCGTGTGCTGGTCTGCCTGCCGTGAATTGACTCTTCATTTTCTTGTTGCGATCCTCTGTCAAAACTTTGACCGTTCTCTGGAACAAGTGCTACCATTCTACCAAGCTTTCAATTAGCAGTCAGCACAAGGAAACAATAGCAGCTCTTAATGATCCATTCTTACTAATTGTTTTTAACTGACCAAAATTTGAGCAGTTTGGCGACTGTTTAAGTATCTTATTTGATTTTTTAACTGATATGTTCTTATTTTGACAGCCTGCCGCCCCGATTCTTGGGATCCAGTTGTCACGCCTAATTTCGGTAATGTACACAAACTTTTTGGCCTCTAGACCTTATTTCTTAAGTGAATGGATACTGGTGTGGATCCTTTCTGAATGGATACTGGTGTGGATCCTTTCTGAATGGATACTGGTGTGGATGTGTCTTTCTGAATGAATGTGCACTTTTAATTAATTTCCTTCTGAATAGAGACTACAGTCATCTGAATGGCTGATCAGCTTTCGGTTTGTGAAACGGAATTCGGTTCTTGCTGTGGCTATGTTTTGTCCAGAATGCTAGATGCAAGCCCACGTGGTTAGAGCATGTCTAGCCATTCCCTCAAATCTTTATAACAAGAGGCAAATTGTGTCCTGAATTTTTCTGTGAGCGACCCATTTGCCTTCACCAGCCGGGTGTTGGGGACGTGTTCTTGTTGGTCAGTATCGATCATTGGTGTTTTACCTTGACACTTGTTTTGGTCCTGACCTGTTTTGCTCTGCTTTTGAAATACTTGCGAGCTGATCCGCCCCGTGGTCTCTGCTTCATTCTGTGTATTAAGTGGTCTTCTTGATATTTATCAATCGTTATGCCTCATATCACCACTTTTTGAGCTGGTTATGCCGTATCATAATAAATGATATGCTACTATATTATAGTACTAACACTTGGATTAGTGAGAGAGAGAGAAACGTACATATTTCTGTGAGATCTCTGTGATGAGTAGTCGGATCACTACTACATGTTTCTATGACATAGTACAACAGTGTACATGATGCAATCAAAATGAACATGCTCTCACAGGAACATGCATTCCGGAGTGTACAGGATAGGATGGCCTTGTGCTATCTACTCCCTCTGTTCTCAACTTAGATATGTTCTTATTTTGATAGAATCCTGCCGCTTGGATATCTTCTTATTTTAAGAGTAAATTTATTCCAGGGCCAAAGACTTGTACATGTTCAGTTTAGTACTGTATTGAACTAGTTTTGCTTTGACAATTGTGGCTGGCGGATGTATCTCTGCTGCTGACTCTGCTTATCTGCAAGTAGAAGTAGTAGTAGTAGTTTCTGTGGTACTACTGTATGTATCTCTGCATTTGTATTTTATTATCTGCAAGTAGTAGGGCTTGTTTTACATGTATTATGCTTAGTTGATTACTATGTTCCGGCGATACTTGACGAAATCTACTATTATGCTTTCATATGTATTACTCCCTCTGTAAATAGAACTAATGTTCATCTAGCAAAGCTATTTGCTGTAACAGTTTTTCTCAAGGCACTCTAATATTCATCTCTTTTTGTTTCATTAGGTTCTCAAGCACCAAAATAAGGCACAGTAAACAAGCCGAATGGATAAATTTCTCCCAGGTTCTCAATGCTAGATGACCATGACACCAAGAGATGGATACATTTGTTTGCATTATCTTTATTGCAAAATGATGTTGTGGCTGTGATGAACTGTTTGTTGTGAAAGATTATGTTGTTATGATAAATTATGAATGCTGGGATTTGGGATTCAAAGTCATGCTGTTATGATAAATTATGTTGTTGCCATGATGAGATATTGCTTTCAAGTCATGCAAAATTATGTCCATCGGAAAACTGCTGCTAAATTATGAGATGTTGATTTCAAGTCATTTTTTCAGGTAATTTTGTAGCAAGGATATAAGGGGAGTTTGTTACATTGTAAAGATTGGATTTTTAAATGTTTTACATCATGTTATGTCAACATGACAAACCCTTTCTACCAAATAGAAATTTTAAACGAAGAGGATTGTGAAAGTAAGGGTTTTGAGGATTCAAGGGGTTTTGAGGGGATTGGGTAGAAGAGGGGGATTCACCAAATCCCCTGAAATCCCCCCCTCCCAAAACCTCTACAATCCCCTCCTATCAAACGAGGCCTTAAGAAATTGGCAATCCCCGCCCTCAATATCAGCTAGGTAGTTATAATGCATTGCTTGTGCTAGCAACGGTAGGGTGTGCCATGAGTCAGAGCAAATGGGCGACACACCTCCCATGCATTTAGGGTGTTTGCTCCCTGTTTCACGCTTTATGCGCGGAATAGAATATTCGTTTTTCTAAGAAGAAGAAAAAGTCGGGTTTTCTAGTACCCTGAAAGGCTGTGTTGTCATCGCCACTTTAGTCACCGATATCCTCTATCGTTGTTCCCCGGCTGCCGGGGCATGTGCTCCAGCAACCTCCCTTCCCTCCAGCTCGCATCCGCTACGGCCCACCGCGTTGCCCCTCGCTCGCGCCAACGCCTCCAACATAGAGGTATAGGAAGGAGAACGGAGGAGTGATGAGGCTTGCCATGGTGGCTGACGGAGCATAAAGTCGTCAGTACCCTCGGTAGGGTGCCTAGCGCGGCCAGAAGTACCAAAACGGAGCCCTCATACATAGTTTACCCAGGTTCGGGCCTCAGATGCGGAGTACTATCCTACGTCATGCTTGTGATTGTTATTCATGGTGGGATACCTCATGGGAGCGATTATCACCGTTCATGTTATTCTGCTCGGGTGCGCGAGAGCGATGTCGATGTCGAGCCACCTAGCTACATGGTCAAATTTTTACATGACCTCTCTTGAGATCAAATTTGATGCTTATAAAGTATCCTATCTAAACATGTTGATCCATACACACCGCCCCTTCCTGGTGCGCATACTATCGGTACCGAAAACCGGCAAATCCCTTGATAGGGTTCCTTATATGGCGGAGTACACTTAGATGGTCAGACTGGGAGCACAGGAGAGAGGATTTACCTAGGTACCAGGGCCGTACCTAAGAATCTGGGGGCCCGGTGCAAAATTTGAAATTAGGCCTTTATATGGAAATGCTAGTTATGAAGTCAATATGATAGTAATTATTAACCGGAAATTACTAATAGGGTTCAAACTCCATGGAACCCGAAATTAGAACATTTTTTCTTCAAATTTTATGTTTCAAAGAATAAACACATACCTATGGATGTATACTAGTACTTTTTGTAAAGTTTAATGCCAAAATACGTGTTTTGCGAGGTACACAAAAATAACAAAATTCTGTATTTCTTGCACATAGTATCCACTATAAAGTACATACAAGATTTGTTTTTTGTACAACTCATACCAAAATGTATTTCACAATGAAATTTTACACAAATCTACAAGTACTTGTGTATTTATATTCATTTTTTAACTTAAAAAAAATGTCAATTTTTGGAAATAAATAAATAAACGTGGAGCCTGAGAGCTAAAAAGCCTCACTCATTTATTAGCATACAATAAAGATAATCTTCTGAATAATAACACAAGAACGATGGATGATGGGAAGAAAAACTAAATAGATGACGGCAGTGCGCATGGATCCATTTCTTACCTCAAATATCTCTAAAGAATTTGCGAAGTGTTTCGCTGAAAGGAGAACAGAGAAAACGTCCCTTTGGATTATGATGCATGCATTTCTAAGGCTAGTCGTAATGGGAGTATCATAAGCGTTATCATGCATGCCAACTAGACTTTTTGGATGATATGACAGACAATTAAATGAAAAAAGAGAGGGTGTGGTATCATATCATGATACCGTATCATATTAAATATAGTACTACTTTGTGTCATGCATGACAATTAATAAGACAACCTAAGATACTAACTTATGATACTAAGCATTACGAAAGTAGTATCATAGACTAGTATCATATGCATGATACTAGTAAATGATACTCCCCATTACGACCAGCCTAATCAAACTTGACGTTGATTAATATCACTAACTGCTAATAGTAGAGAGAGAGAGGATGGGTACTGGTTGGCGTTGGAAGCTAGAAGGTTCCACTGGATGTTACATTCCTTCATTATCCTCTTGATTAACGTTGTTAATTGCTATTTAAGATAAATTTGGGGGGCCCAAAATTTTATGGGGCCCTGTGCCGTTGCACACCCTGCACCTGCTTGTGATACGGGCGGGGGATTTAATGATTTGCCCCACTTTATAAGGGGTTTGACGATTTGCCCTATGATTGTCTCAATGACAGTGGCCCCGGGCCCCACCCGGCAACCGGGGGGGGGGGGGGCAAATGATCAAATGGAGAAGTAAAGTGTGGCAAAAGATCAAATTTCCCCCTAGTCTTGCATGTATGTCTGGTTGTATTGATGCTGCTTGTTTCGTATGAGAGCTCTTATGAATAGATTGGATGCCGACTTAGGAGACCGTACCTACTAATTGAACATGACATGAAAAATATACTCAAATGATAGGTTATTTAATAGGATTGAGCATATCACATATATTCATTATTCAATGTGAAAAATAAATTTAGAGTATCTCCCAAATTTATATCAGCATTACATATATACAAATATAATCACATTAAATTGATACAGTTATAAATAAGAGAACAAGTTTGTACAAATGAGGGCAGTCCAATGCTACACCGTATATTATATATGTTAGCCATGCCACCTAAGCTAAAGTTTGACGTGGCAACCCATTTAATGAGGAAAGAGATAGCAACTTTATCTTCATCTAGATATAGATATTAGCACAAAATCCAGAACATTTCATAAGTTTTCTCTGTCTTTTACATTAAATAAGAATTGGTTTTAGATACACGACTAAGATATGGTCACCGGAACTGCTATATCTTCTAAACACATGTTTAATTATAGTATTAGATATAGCTTAAGACATAGTGCACTGGGGCTACCCTGACAATGATACAGTCAGAGATCTTTTTGATCTCATTTGAGCAAACTAGCAATAAATGTTCTCTAAAATAAGTCCATAAATATAGCACTTCATCTATGCTTCTTTGAAGCCCAAATAGTAGAAACGAGACAAAGAAGAAGTTTGTGCTTTATATTATGGGGGAGAAAACTATTCTGCTTTGCCTTATGGTGCTTGCGCTCCTAGGAAATTCCACTTGCACTGGTACAAAGTCAATCTCGATCCTTGTTACTTTTTCCTTCCAACTGGAGTAGGAAAAGTCTTCATGAATATTGTCAGCTCAACCGCACGAATTTCTTTGGACCCTTCTAGTTTGGAGTTCTTTTACCGACGAATGTATGTTGTCTACAGAGCATTGCGTGGAGAGGAGTACCCCTTGCGAGCCCATGCTGTGCGAGAATTTCAAATGCTATTTCATTTGCGCGCGTCACTGGGACAATGTCAAGAAAGCCTACTGCGCCGGCACTTTTTTTTCCCGTCATTGTAATTGCGTCATTTGTAACTAGAGTTGCACTCTAGCATCATGCCAAAGAATGGACAATGATGTCCAACAATAAAATCTTCTTGTGACTTGCATGCAAGAATCTTGATCACCAAGTTTTGGTGTTCTCTTTGATTTGATTTTTGTGGTGCATAATCTTAGATTTAGTGGCTTAGTGTTTGCCTGGCCTAGCGGTTAGTAAGTTCAGAAATAACCACAGGAACATTTAGGGCTCGGCTTCCACCCCAAGAAAACTTAGGGTTCCTTTGCCTCCCGCGCCGTCGCCGTTGGTCCGCCTCGTCTCCGGTGGTCTTAGGGCCATGCCGGCGCAGTGGATCTCGGCCCTTGTCGACGGGAGGGCTCCGTTTTCAGATGTTCTTTCAACTTTTGTTAGGGTTTATGTCCTGCTCAGGAAGACGAGACGGCGGAGGCTCCCGGAAGATGGAATAAGATTCTAGTAAATAGCCCAACCAACAATTACACGGACAGATGGACCAACTGTATTACTTTGTTTCTTTGCTGGACGTTTCGTATGGATCGTCGTGTCCAACAAGGAAGAGTTTGTGCAGCGTCCTTACACTTTTCACACAAACATGTGCATATATGAAACGAAGCAAGGCAGAGCTGCAAATAAGGAACGAACAAATGACTTCTTTGGCACTGAACATGTCGTATGATATATCGACGCTACACTAAAATAGTTCGGTTCTGCGCAAAATGGAAGAGAGAACAAATATGGTATAACATATCAGCCACAAATATGGTATAACATCTCATCCAGTAGTGCAAAATGCATGCTAGTTAGCAACCGGGGGAGGTTCGAGTGATGTCCGCAACCCTATCTTGCATGGCCGTAGCGACGCGTTCATGTAAGGGCATCAACTGTTACACACGAGAACAAGTGAGCTGTGAGCTACTCCATGTGTAAACTAGTGATGTAAAAGATCTTATATTAGTTTACAGAGGTAGTACATGTGAATGGTCGCGAAGGGAACGATTAACAGCGAGGGGATACTTGCACTTTTGGGTTCCCCATCTGCAGGGCTTCATTCACATCAGAGAACCCTTACTTTTGGAAGAGAAGATCAGACGGATACATGCTGATGTGCAACATTTCTAATACTCGGGAATCGGCCAACCCAACGCCTGTAACCTGCAGCCAGTATGGTAAGAAAGTTAGACAATGTATTTCAGACCAAATGAGGGCCATTTTTTCTTCCTCGTCATTTGTAAAATCAACAGGTTATTGTGTTTACCTGATGCGATGATTTGCTTTTGCCTAAGCTGTTCACTATCACGGTCAGGGATATCTATCCTGCAGGACAGTATAGAAAGCCAACATCAAGCAAACACATCCGGTCATTTTTTTAAAAGAAAAAAGCAAACAAGGTTGGTGCCGGCGTAGGCATCAGATAAACCCAATGAACTAACCGAGGTGATGGCATGCTCCTTTTGAATACCCCCTTTGTTCAAAAATAATTGTCAGAGGAATGAATGTAATCCATTCTATTTTCGGACGGAGGGAGTACATGACTGTTGACAATGCCGCCGCTACTTGTTCCTGTGTCATTCCTATAAAGGTTGCGACTATCAGGCTAAATTCGGTTGCTGAACATGTGGTTCGGCCTTCACAGACAACTTTTATGCAAGGTAGACACATCCTAGATGGAGTTGTTTATCCTTCATGAAACATTCCATGAATTACACCGGAAAAAGTTGAATGGGGTTGGTACTCAAAATAGACTTTGAAAAGGCTTAGGACAAAGTCAAGTGGCCTTTTCTTCAATAGACTCTCAGAATGAAAGGATTTTCTGCAGAGTGGCGCGCTATGATCCATAGCTTCATTTTTGGACGTAGTGTTGCCATTAAGGTCAATGATGACGTTGGACACTATTTTCAAGCAAAGAAGGGATTGCGACAAGGTGACTCGGTATCACCCATGCTATTCAATATAGTGGCGGAGGGTAGTAAATCCTCTAGTTGATGGTGGTCTCTCAATACTTCAATATGCCTATGATACGATTCTCTCCATGGATCATGACCTTGAGAAAGCGAGAAATCTGAAACTGATTTTATCAGCATTCGAGCAACTCTCGGGTCTTAAGATCAATTTTCATAAAAGTGAATTGTTTTGATTTGTCGAGGCTCAAGACGAGGCCCTCCTGTACGGTGAACTGTTCGAATGCGGGTTGGGTCAGTTTCCGATCACATATTTGGGAATACCGATACATTATTGGAGACTCACAAATGCTGAATGGAAACACGTTGGGGAGAGACTGCAAAAAAAACTTAGCAGTTGGAAAGGTAAACTGCTGTCTCTGGGTGGAAGATTGGTCCTCACAAATTCAGTACTTAGTAATATGGTACTATATATGATTTCCTTCTTCCAGTTACCGAAAGGAGTTTTACATAGATTGGATTACTTCCGATCAAGATTCTTTTGGCAAGGAGATATCGAGAGAAAGAAATATCGACTGGCTAAATGGAGTGTGGTTTGCCGTCCCAAAGACCAAGGCGGGTTGGGCATTCATGACCTTGAGGTTAAGAATATGGCCCTCCTCGGCAAATGGTTGTTTAACTTACTAACGGAAGATGGTGTATGGCAATATGTGGGTTCCAAGGCGGTATCCCAAGTATATTGGAAGCCTGGGGATTCCCACTTTTGGGCGGGTCTAATGGCTACGAAGAAATATTTCTTCTGCTATGGATCCTTCTCGATTAAGGACGGTTCGAAAATTATATTATGGGAGGACAAGTGGCTAGGAAATGCCACACTCCGGGAACAATATCCGGCTCTATACAACACTGTGTGCCACAAAGGCGATACTATCGCCACGGTAATGGAATCATTTCTGCCAAATGTGATGTTCAGAAGAGACTTAATTGGACCCAGACTCCAATCGTGGAACATCCTGCTCCAATGGTTGTCCACGGTGCAATTGTCACATGGGTCTGATGTATTCCTATGGAACCTCCATGGGAATGAACAATTCACAGTGGATTCTATGTATAAAGCGTTAATCCAGTCTGATGTGCCAGTTGTTAATAACAAAAAGATCTGAAAGATGAAGAAACCTCTTAAGAATAAAATCTTTGAATGGTATCTTCGTCGCGGAGTCATTCTTAGTAAAGATAACTTTATTAAGAGGAATTGGCATGAAGCCCGTAATGTGTCTTTTGTCACCATGAGGAGACAATAAAACATTTATTCTTCCAATGCAAATTGGCTCGTTCTATATGGCCAGTCATCCAAATAGCTTCTGGCTTGTATCCATCCTGTAGTGTTGCTAATGTATTTGGCAACTGGTTACATGGGATTGATCACAGGTTTAGAACTCTTCTCAGGATGGGAGCGCTTGCCGTTATTTGTTCGCTTTGGCTATGTAGAAATGATAAGGTTTTTAACGATAAAAATACTTCTCTGTTGTAGGTTAGGGTGGACATGGTCCGGACCGGTCCGGTCCCTGACCGAGCCGTCCTTTGGACCGGCCGTTGGCGGTCCGGACCGAGCAGCATCGCGGTCCTGTTTCCAGGGGCCGGACTGGCAGGGACGAAGCCCAAGCCGGACCGAGCGGCTCGTTTGGACCGGCCGGAGTTCACCGTAGAGCACGTGCCGGAGCATGGCGACGCGGGGAGGGCGTTGGAGGCAGCGGGGCTCGTCGCGGAGATGTCAGGCAGCTTTGGAAGATCCAGAGGAAGCTAGAGGAGCCAAGAACCCATTGTAGTGTGAGTGTTGCTTGCCTTGACGACGATGATTCAGCAACATGCTAGTGCTGACTGAAAAAATTATGTATTTTGATTTGATTCACATGGATACTGAACTATCTTATTCTTCAGGCTTTATTTGCTATGAGAGGCGTGTCCTGGCGTCTGCTGCTGCAACAGTAGCATGCTTCTTTTGCGCTCATCCATATAGAGAAACTTTTTGAGGCAAAAGTACTTTGTCATTTGAGCATTTGAGTCATGTTGACATGGTGCCAAAAGTATTTTTTTATCATTTTTTGAATTTGAAATGAAGAACAACTTTGTGCTCTCCGTCCCCTTTGCATGTATTCTGGGACAGAAACTGCTACCAGTGAGTGAGGGCTAAAACTGGGCACCAAGGGTGGTGGCGCAATGCAACTCCTCTGTTCTTGGCACCAATGGACCCATAATTCTCATCATGTACGAGTTGACCATACTGATTTCCCTTCACCATCTCCTTAATAAACATTTTGTTTCGCAGCTAGTCGTCAAACAATACTCTTTGGCTAAAAGTATTTTCATTTTAAGATTGGGGGACTGGATTTCTTAGATTTACACGAAAAATAGGAATTCAAGAAAGTTCACACAAAAAATTCAAAAATCTCATTGGATTCAAAGAAAGTTCATTGATTTGAAAAGAAGTCCATCAATTTTGAAAAAGAGTTCACAAATTCCAAAAAAAATCATTGATTTTGAAAACATTCATACAAAATTTGGAAAAAAAGTTCATCAATTTTGCAAAAATATTCACAAATTTGAAAAAAGTTCATCAATTTACAAAAAATTCGCCGATTAGAGAGATAGTTCACAAAATTTAAAAAACCATCAATTTTGGGAAAAGGTTCACTGATTTTGAAGAAAAATTTCATATATTTTTTTTAAAAAAATCATCATTTCAAAAAAATTACGAATTTTTAAAATTTCACGCATTCAAGAAGAAAGAAAAAGGAAAATGAAAAAAGAAAATTAAACAGGAAACAATGCATTTTTTCCGGTATTATATTTTAAGGGTTGAAAAACAAATATAGCACATGAGGTTTGATTGCCCAGTTGGTTAGTTTGGCTCTTATAAATATTGAAGGAGCGCGATTTTAATCCTATGGGACACATGTTTTTTATGTTTCTAAAAATATAAAAAAGGATGAATGGGCCGGCCCAGCTTGGGAGGGTGTGTGTGCCCTCCATACACAACCTATAGTATACGGCGGGTTCTTCTAATAAACAATATACGGCGAGTGAAGAGTTTATAAAGTATGACCATCATGCCCTTCATTTTGAAAGAGGGGGGGGGGGGGGGAGGGGGGACTATACTGAAGCAGAAGTGTACTTTTGAGAAGGCATGACACAATAACTGTGGCGAGATGTACAATAAACTTGCGCATGGCGACTGACCAGGACACTGGTGGTTAGACATCTGTGAAGGGATGCTGAGCTGATGGGGAGAACAATGTCGGAATGATTTTTCCAATTGCCCATGTCTAAATGTTGCATTGCAGCTTCCAACAACTAAGCGGCCAAACCATCATTAATATCTTGGTGCGAGCCGGACAGATATTCATGTGTGATTGGAAGTGAAATTCAATGATATATCAGCATGAAACATTAATCCATCATTCTTCAGACCCAAAAAAAAGTTGCTCGCTTTATGTAGGCACATCGGCATCTGTTTTTAGTGGGCTGCATCCAGCAAGTCGCATGGGACAGTCTCATGGGCCGTGGCAGTTGCTATAGCTAGTACTGCTGTTGCTTTTTTTTTTGGCAAAAAACAGGGAACAGGTGAAGTGTGTTTGTAAGTTGTAAGTGTAGCTGGTGATGCTTGCAAGCTTGTTTGAATTTATGTCAGAATATTATATATGCTGAAAATCCCTTGTTTTTTCTGCTGAATATTCCCTGTTTTTCTGCTGAAAATGCCCATGTAGTTGTTCTCGCTAAATTTTTAGCTGCCTCTATTGCCGGCTGTAGCGTTTGCGGCAAGCTGCCGTAAAATGCAATCTCCGGCGATCAAAAAGTTTGCAGGGAACCCAAAACGCTGGGACATGCAAACTTGCAAAAGATTTTAGTTTCCTCGTTACCATGTTTCAGATTTGTGTTTCCAGATTTGGAGTATGTATTTGACTTATTTACTCTTACTTGCCGCATTTCGTTCCGCAAATAGAACTTGTGATTTCAATCAAGCTGAGCACAGGAAAGAAGCTTTAAGATAGCCGCCATCTTTTCTTTCTTTTATTTTCTTAGGTAGAAACCGCTGTGAACCTATTCATCACAGGATTTGGGGCAACTCCAATCCAGAAACCGGGTTGACAGCTGCATGGATCAGAATATTCAGTTTCCAACATCATGTATGGAAGTGCGATTGAATAAACAAGATATTGTAGATGCCCGTACCAGTTGATTGCACCAGCATGTGTACTCACCCTTTTTCCCTTTGAAACTTAAATAGTAAATTCACAACATTTATTTCCGCTTACAAAGTTGAATAGTACAACACACACCATCTCCTTACATAGTGGACTTAACCTGACAACAAGACTTGCGATTGGTTAACATGGCATCTGGTCCGAAAAAACAGAGTAACAAGAATAAGTGTAATGAAGCAAACTAGTCACAGACACTCAATCCTTTTTGAGGTGCTCCATCAGAATCCACGCGATGGTTATGAGCTCACCGCCATGGCTGAGCTGCTTGGCATGGGACTCCCTGCTGCATCTGACTGACGCAGCCACGAGCATACGCGCCCATGCGTCCAATATGTGCTCCAATAGTGGCCCGTCAGGCACTACATATTCTCCGTCTCCTTGCAAGTGTGGCATTATACGCCAAAACATATGCTCCATGCGACTGTCATCCATGCGCGAGTTTCTCTTGCCATTAGTCATCACTAGTTGCAGTTCCTTGGCAAACATGGTTCCATGCAAGAGCTTGCTATATGAGGTCAAGGCCCCATTCTCAAATAAACGAGGTAACAAGCCGCCAAACCCTCCCTCCCTATTTGCTGCAGTCTGTCTACTCCATATTTGCTGCAGATCATCGCTAGTTTTTTCGCAGTTGCTTCGGAGCTTAAGGGCTGGAAGCATGTCGTGGCGTGCCACGGCAAGAAACATCATGTAATTCGAGAGGACCTTGATGGCCCCCACGTATGTGGCATCTCCGCCATTTGCTTCGGGATACGAGAGGACAAGGTTGGTGGCGATGTGCCAGATGGAGATCACTTCTTGGAGTTCAACAGCACTATCCAGCAAGAACTCCACATAATATAGTTCACGATGAATCGTCCGCCATATCCGTTGAAACAACAACTCCTTGACACCACCTGAAATCACTAAGGTCCCCTTGTACTCATATTTCTTCCACCAATCATCCATCTTTATCATCTGTAGTACTCTGATGCTTGGCTTGGTCATGTCTCGAGAGGAGGCTTCAAACAAATTATACTGCCCAATGGATCCTGACCACCCTCTAGTGGATGCTGCCTTCACACGGCGACGACAAGACTGAATTTTCTTACAAAGCGTCTTACCCCGTACTCCTGTATTTTCAAATAAATCACATGTCCAGGTTGACATGGCAGCCTTGACTAATGATACCATGTCCAGAAACAATGCACCGCCAAACAAAATGTAGGTGATGATAACATCCATTTTTGCATGACCATCTTCACCATTTAATTGAAAGAGCAGTAATGCAACCATAGTGGCGAGTATTGAGATGACACGGAGAAAGTAGCCATACCAATGGTGGATCATGGTTGCCTTGGTGTAGAGGATGTCATACATGAGGGAGAGCTCCATCTCTACTACCTTGCCAATATGCTCCCCTTTCCAATCCTTAGAAACTTTACCCGAATCTTCGGAATAATCAGTCAGCGCAGCCATGCAAGTAGGGAGCACATGGTGAGAAAACAACAAAAGCTCTTCTTCATCAGGAACTCCTTCTTGATCTTGCATTGACCCTTCCGGCACAGCCCTGTCAGGTTGAGCCTTGATTGAGCTTCGGATGTTTTCAAGGGTGGCACGCTTGAGGGCCCATGTCCTCTCTCCGTACTTGAGGAAACCAACAATGAGCATCAAGCTGGCTGCTACCACCATGGCTGGTTCATGGGTCATATGTTTATACAAGACATAACAAACCCCAAAGGCCTGGACACCAAGAATTAACAAGTGGCGTGGCCAGAGCTGGTTGTCCTCGAGGGCGTATGCAGTGATGTTGTCCTGGCTACCAAGATGTAGGAGTAGAAAGGGAGCCCAAAATGCCACGAGCTCGTGCTCGGCTAACCAACCAGTCATGGAAAGATGGCCAAGAGCATATATCGCGGTGGAGTCAGCCATGAGATAGGCGAGCCAAAGGATAAACCTCAGGAAGATCCGCAGCTTGCTGGAGGATCTGTGCCGCCGGATAGAGGCAAGGACAAAGAGAAGGATTTGGAGACCGAAGCTGAGCAGTACGAGGATTTGAATTGCCCATTTGTTCCACACGTGCAGTGGCCCTCCAGACATTGCTTGATCCAAGGTAAATGTATCTGTAAACCACAAAGCCAAAGTATGAACTCTTATCACAACATCTATGGATTATCTACTGGCATATAAGCAAGGAAATACGTATGGTAGAAGATATAACTAGTCCACTTACATGAAACGAGACACGGATAGTAGCACAGGACAAGCTCTGGAAGCAAGAGTTGGGTAATTGGTTTGGGCCATCTTGCTAGCATGCGCTAGTCTTATATACTGCAAGATGACGCGTCTCAATGCAATAACTAGTGCCAATAGGTAAACATTATCACCCAGCAGAAAAACTTTCAGTTGCTTCAGCGTTAGACCTTCCGTAGTGGGAGTATCATATCAAGTATCATCCTACCGTATCATGTTAAATAAAATGATATAATATTAAAAGAAGAAAGAGAAGGTTTCGTGTCACATCATGATACCATATCATGTTAAATACCATACTATTATGATATGTATATGATACTTGTTAATATGAGTAGCCCAGGAACAATCCATTGAATACTGAGTTTTGAGTTCTAAAAGGCACACACTGGCCTGCATGTCTATATCACTGATTCAGTTACCGCCCAGTGGCACCCCACAAGAACCCATGTACCAAGGAAAAAAAATCCATTTACCAAAAAAAATTAAATGTTCCACATCAGGTTAAATAGAGTGAAAACTCTGACAAAACACATAGCTAGCGATAGTGTAGCTAGTGGTAAGCACGGTCAAAGATCTGAGCTGCAAAGTACTAATACTAGCTTTTTAAGGTTTTCTCCATAGTGATCAGTACGCATACCAGCGCTGCATGTGCATTCCACTTACAAAAGCGTGCATGCTATAGTTGATTCCTCCTGTCTCCCAGCCTGACGAGGTCTGAGCCTGATTCATGCTATAGTTGATTCCTCTCCTCTCCTACTGTAAAAAGGTTGAGGATACATTTTGTACTAAATGGCCATCATCTATATATATTCCGTTATATATTAAATGCAGAATATGGAGGATTTTCAAGACACCAGGTTTGATGCACATCGTCCGAATTATTTTGACCATCAGATTTGTAGTTTAATAGATTAGATTGATCAGATCTACATAAATCTACCTTATAATATCGTATCTATTAGTTTTAGTTTTGGCATGGCCAACCAGAATATTGAATATTTCGATCGAGATAATGTTATGAACAGATTAAGTAGCATATGTGGAACTAGCTAGCGTGCATGCGCGCGCGCGCATATAGGAAAATGCTTATGTACTCCTGGGAGAATGTACTCCTGCTCCTCGTATACCAGACCGCTGAAGGACATGGAGTATGTAAGCTCGGATGAACAATAAATCTAGGAAAAGTAGTAAAAAAATCTGAATATTTTTGGCAGGGCTGACGAGTGTGTCATGTTGAGTTCGCCCAACTCTCTGAGAAGACTAAGGATGTCCCGGTCACGAGTAGGTTCAACATTACCGGCTTTCTTTGCAGAGAATCAGATGCCATGTTGGCTTTGCAGGGGTGGTACTAACTTGCAAATCATAAACCATGATAAATTCAATCCACCTTGTTTGTCCGAGGTTGAGGCCAGGTTGCATGAAAAATTTCAGGCTCTTGCAGTCGGCGTGGATTTCACACCATCGGCCAATGAGGTAATGCCTCTGCATTTTCAATGCATGGACGACAACTTCCTTCTTCAAGTCATAAGTGGGATAATTCACGCCATGTGCGCAATTGTCATGATGCGTAATGCAAGTAATGGCCACTATATGAGGTTGGGTAGGGATCCCCTGGTCGGTATGTTCGACACTTCAAATCCCTCATGAGAAACACTTTCATACGGCAATACGATCAATACAATGTAATATAAGTAGAACGTAGGGTATTTACCTCTTCCCGAGAGGCCGAACCTGGATAAATTCTAGTCATAATCTGATAGTAGGCAGGACACACATGATCGCTGTGAGGCGCTCACTTGGGGCCATGTAAAGTAACTTGAACACACACTTTGTTAACGTGGTCTCTAGGACAACAGTATGACAATGGTCCTACACTGTAAACTGTGCCTTGTAGGAGTATACAATAAGCTCGTCCACTTGATAATGTGCATTAATACAGTATCGTACAGAATGCCCAGAGCACTTGATAGCGTGTGCAACTTTTATTTTTGCGAGAAACCTTTGAATCTATATACTCATCTGCAATCATGACAGTACAACGAACACCAGAAATAATAAGAATTACATGCACATCCGTAAACCACCTAGTGACGACTAGAAGTGTGCAACTTTTAAAGAGAAAGATCGGAGCACCAAGAGTTGTAATTAAATGTCGATAATGTTCCAACACAAGTTTTTGTACACACGCGCAAGGCCATCGTTAACAAGCCATTTGCAAAGTTTTTTTTTTTTTGAAAAGGCCGTTTGCAAACATTATGAGAAGAAATACTCGGCCATCGTTAACAAGCCATTTGCAAAGTTTTTTTTTTTTTTTGAAAAGGCCATTTGCAAACATTATGAGAAGAAATACTCGGCCATCGTTAACAAGCCATTTGCAAAGTTTTTGAAAAGGCTGGCTACGGCTGACCTGATGGTTGTACTCGGCCTGTACCAGGCATGCAGCGTGCTTGGCCTTATGAGCCTTTTTTTTTCAATAAAGGGTGATATACTAATACTATTAAGATGATATTCCTACAAATGAGAAGAAATTGCTCACACGGTGGAGGTCATGCACCAACCGCGTGGATGCAAAACGTGTGGGGACGTCTACTCTAAATCCAAGACTATCAGATCGCTCCCAAGCAATAGGGAAACAGACCAGAAAGCTCCCACGAGCTAGGCATCATCCTGGTCTGAAACCAGCACCAAGCCCACCAGCTGGTTCGTGGTTCCCCATGCAAAGGCTGCTAAGGCTGACGCCATGGTTATTTTTCTCACTGTGCCCAACGGTAAACAATGCTCCGAGCACTTTATAGTGTGTGTGTGTGTGTGTCTGTGCGCGTGAGACCTCATTGCTCACCAGACACCTGCGTCCCATGATAATCTTCAACACCTGCGTGTGATGCCCATGCATCTAAAAGTTCATTAGCGATCTAACCAAAGATCTTGCGCATAAGGCTGCATATGACCACCAAGATGGCATCGTCTAGTTACGCGCTAATGGACAATCAAAAGTTGTGTCCTTCGGTTTGAAAAATAAATAAAAAACAATCAAAAGTTGTGCCCTGATGGTTGGTCAAAAAGAAAAACTGTACCGCAAGTTGATGAACTTTCCCATTAGTACCCTTCACTTCTTGAAATGAATTTAAGTGGAACCTATCGATTTAAACCCGGACCTTAAAATATAATGTAATAAAAAAACTGACCTTAGAACACGAACAGACAATTAGTTCATTTTGGTGAAAAGATAAACACTTTCAAGTAGTGGTCAATCCGGGAATTGAAGCTTTATGGTTCCCCATGTAAAGGCTGCTTGCTTAGGCTGACGACATGCTTAGTTTTCTCACTGCGTCTGTTATACCCAACGGTAAACAACGCTCCAAGTTCATCATTAGCAAAAGGGAATCGCTTAGTTACACACCAATAGACAATGAAAAGCTGTTCTGCTCGTTGGCAAAAGAAACAAGTGCCCGATAGTTGCTGAATACTAGATTCATATTTTTGTCCGAACCTTCCTGGTAATCACGCTCCCATTAGTCCCAGCATTTTTTGAAGAAAAAAAATGTAGGTGGAACTTACCAATTTCAGCCCCGACCTTCAGAAAAGACACACGGTCAATTAGTTCATCTTGATGAAAAGAAATAACACCTTGAACCAAAGATAAGAGTTCAGTTAGTTCATTTCAATGAAAGTAAACAAAGCCTTGAACCGAAGATCGTTCAATTTGTTGTCGCAGAACCCTTTTAATCCAGAAGCCAGAATTCACCATAACCCTGCGTGCCACCATGTTTTGGTAACTATAACAGTGACTATTACATTTTTCTCGCCCATCACTGCTAGACATTTTAAGTTTATTCGTTTTGTTTGATGCATAATATTTCACTGTACAGCACATTCAGAGCAATATAGACATGTCTGAAGTGAATATTGTATAATGAATACCAATTGCATTGCCATTACACAAATGACATGGGCCATCTGGCTAACCGGTTGGGCGCCCACTGGGCTGCGTGTTCTACTCTCGCCCGGTAACACGCCACGAGAACCCATGTACAGGACCAGCCGGCCCTGTAAGCATGCTTATTTAAACGAAGCTCCCAATCGGTCTTGGAAAGTTTCCAGAAGATCCTATATGTTTCATTTTTCTGGTTTTTGTCCATTTTTTCTTACTTTTTCTCATTGTTTTTTCCTTTTTATTTTTCAAATACATGGACTTTATTCCAATTCATCAACCTTTTCAAATTCATGATTTTTTTTAAATATTTCATGAGCTTATTTGAATTTTGAGATTTTTTTTCTCTAATTCGCGAACTGTTATCAAAGTCGAGAACTTTTAAATTCGCGAACTGTTATCTAGGACAATAGTATAATAATTTTTAAATTTAAACTTTTTCCAAATTTAAGAATTGTTTTCAAAATTCATGAACACTTTTTTAAAGTTTCTGAACTTTTGGAAAATCCGTGGCATTAAAAATTCATGATTTTTTTTTCAAATTCATAAAATTATCAATTTTCTGTTTTTTTACCAAATTCATGGATACTTTTTTGAAATTCCTGAACTTTTTTCAAATCCATCAACTTTTTATTAATTCATGACTTTGACACAAGAAAAATCTAAAATGCATCGTGAAGAAGGAAAGAGAAGGAGTTTGATTTCTCTCGTGTGGCGGGGAAAGGACATAAGAAATAGAGGGCGTGCCAGTGTACCAATGTACACAAAGAAAAAATATAGGAAAAATAAGCATTATATTATTCTCGTGTCGAGAAACAAAATTGCAGCCTCCTTATTAAAGATGTGCTCCGTGGCCTGCTAGCGCGGCCAGCATGACTGTAACGATGTGTAATCTCCTGTTTCCCAGGTCCTCGGAAGCCGCCCGGTTAATTACTTCGGTTGCTCTGTGAGATACCTCTAGTTAAACCGTCTTCGCTTTGCATTCTCCATGTATGATGATGGTTGTGTGTGTGTGTGTGGGGGGGGGGGCAGTGGGAAAGCCTGTGTCCCCATCAGTACACACGTTGTTTAAAACGTATTGAAACAAAGTAGGAAAATGGGTTATAGCAAGCCAGTACAAAAAAGAAGGGTAAGTTTTTTTACAAAACAACACAAAAAGAAGAAGAAGTCTTGACAAAGTAGGAAAATGGGGAACGCGATATTTATCGGTGCTGAGCATAATTGAAACCACAGGTCTTAACAAACTGGAGTAGGAAAACCCGCTGTCCATGCCTCATCCTGATCATAATGATGACCATAGACACAGTCCAAAAGTTTTCCAAATTCGGTGAACTTTTTTCAAGTTTGTGAACTTCTTTATTTTTTTTGAAAAACAGATTATTTTTGAAAATGTTGTGAACTTTTTGTCAAAATTGCTGAACTTTTTTCAAAATCAATGATCTTTTTCAAATTTTGTGAACTTTTTTCATTTCAATTATTTCTTAAAAAAATTACCGAACTTGGTTTAAAAATATATGAAGTTTTTTAAAATTTGATGAACTTTTTTGAGATTTGTGAAACTTTCTGAACTTTTTTTCAAAATTAATGATTTTTTAAAAAGTTTATGAAGTTTTTCCTTCAAATTAGGTAAACTTTAAACAAAATTCAATGTTCTTTTTCAAACTGATGAACTTTTTTAAAAATAAGGAACTTTTTGGAATTTTATGATCTCTTCTAAATTTTTTTTCCAAATTCTTGAACATTTTTCAAATCCATTTTTTAATTTTTTATGGGAAAGCCTGTGTCCCCATCAGTACACACGTTGTTTAAAACGTATTGAAACAAAGTAGGAAAATGGGTTATAGCAAGCCAGTACAAAAAAGAAGGGTAAGTTTTTTTACAAAACAACACAAAAAGAAGAAGAAGTCTTGACAAAGTAGGAAAATGGGGAACGCGATATTTATCGGTGCTGAGCATAATTGAAACCACAGGTCTTAACAAACTGGAGTAGGAAAACCCGCTGTCCATGCCTCATCCTGATCATAATGATGACCATAGACACAGTCCAAAAGTTTTCCAAATTCGGTGAACTTTTTTCAAGTTTGTGAACTTCTTTATTTTTTTTGAAAAACAGATTATTTTTGAAAATGTTGTGAACTTTTTGTCAAAATTGCTGAACTTTTTTCAAAATCAATGATCTTTTTCAAATTTTGTGAACTTTTTCATTTCAATTATTTCTTAAAAAATTACGAACTTGGTTTAAAATATATGAAGTTTTTAAAATTTGATGAACTTTTTGAGATTTGTGAAACTTTCTGAACTTTTTTCAAAATTTATTATTTCTTTACAAGTTAATGATTTTTTAAAAAGTTTATGAAGTTTTTCCTTCAAATTAGGTAAACTTTAAACAAAATTCAATGTTCTTTTTCAAACTGATGAACTTTTTTAAAAATAAGGAACTTTTTGGAATTTTATGACCTCTTCTAAATTTTTTTTTCCAAATTCTTGAACATTTTTCAAATCCATTTTTTAATTTTTTATGAGTCTTTGGCTCTTTTTAAAAGCCAACTCAGTCAATGGTGAACCGTTGACCAAAAGAGAGTGATTGGGTCACTCCCTATTGGGTTAGCCCGTATGTTGGAACCCCTAGTTGTCGTCTAGGGGGCTGACTAGGATTTTTTTTTTTGAGATTTGGCAACACTTTATTGATCAATAAGAATGTTCATCGGAATACATACTGGGTCATGAGAATGAATTAGCCACACATGGCGGCCCTGATCAAGCATAGAAGAGCGTTTGACAAGATTGCGAGCTTCACAATTTGATGCTCTACTCGAGAACCACTAGACAACTATCAAAACAACTAGCTCGGGAATTAAACTCTTTGACAATAGACGCATATATAAGCTCCTCCTTTATCTTCCTTCATATCATCTACCACATTCTTGCTATTACATGCAATAACGAATTTTAACAGCGACAGGTCTTCTGCTAATGCCAACGCTTCATGGCAAGCTAAAAATTCCAGGGTTCTCGGGTCCGTTACTCCTGAAAGAATGATCGACAAAGATCCCAAGTATCCTTCATCTCTCCCTCTACATACTACGGTCGAAGCTTCCACCGTGCCGTTACGGGAAAGGCCACCGTCAACATGAATTTTGCAATACCACTCGATCGGCTGGAGGTTTCAAGGAAGAAGAAACACCCATCGAAACATATTCCTGGTTGCCACTGGAATAGGTAGTGCCTTTATAGTATCGACCCTAGAAGCTCCCTGTGATTTGGCGGTAGCCAACCGTAGGAACTAATACGGGCCATCGAATTGTTGATCGCATCGGGCAGCAAACAACGCCCACACCGAGTTTAGGATCTTCCCTCACTCCCACATCGGCAAAGCCCGTACAGGAGGAGTGGATGGCATTATGGTGCGTCATGAATATCCTCTCTAGAATTTAAATGGAAGAAAGAGAGAACATTTTGAGTTAAAGCTCGTTGGTATCCATGTATACAACCATTCCATTCATACATACCCTCGATCGATTGTACGAATATTTCAGAGTGAGATGGCTCACGACTAAAGCCCCTCCACGTGGCCGCTGTCTGGAGCTCCACCTTTAGTCCCGGTTGGACTAAAGGTATTTTTATGATTTTATTTTTTTTATTTTGAAATTTTTTTAATTTTTTTCCAGGATTTTCAAATTTCTCAATTATTTTACAATTTAATCTCTAATCATCCCTCATCCCCCTCATCACTGCTCAATTTAACCTCTAATATCTAATCATCCCTCATCATTCCAAATCATCTAACTTTCCCGCCGGTCACCCATCCTCTCACTACTCCAGCCTGAGCACGCTTAACCTCCGGGTTCTATTCCCCCTCGTTTCTAAGTCCGCACTTGTTGTTTTCCTGACAATAATAAGATGGCAATCCTATTAACCCTCAGGAGTTTAGCTTGAGCATGAAGTCACACGTTTCACAGTTTGAGTTTGAAACTATTATTCTAAAAGACAATAATTATTTAGTAACACTAATATTTCTTGAATAATAAGTTTGACCATAGTTTGACTATAGGTTGAGCATAGTTTGACCAGATTTGACCACAATTCAAAAAAACAGAAATAATTATTTAGTAACACTAATATTCTTGAATAATTATGTAGTAACACTAATACTTCTTGAATAAGTAGTTTGACCATAGTTTGACCAGACTTAACAAAAATTCAAAAAAAAAGAAATTTGGACATAACTTTTTTTCCTTTTAGAATTTGAGGAGTCTAAAAAATTGCAAACAGGCCGTAGGCAGTCAAAATCGGATGCGGAATTTCGTGCTGATTTTTTTGATATATTATGCATTTTTTCTACATCGTATGCAGAAGATATGACTGTTTTATATTTTCATAACATTTTTTAGCAAAACATCTCCAAATTTAAGTTTTTTAATTTTCCTAACTAGTAGATGTAGTAACATAACTACATCTTGTAGAATTTTAATTTTTGAAGTTTTTATCATTTTCTTTTGCTTTTTTCAAAACTGAAAAGGCGATCCCCCTGTGTGTGTGTGTGTGGGGGGGTAGAGTTTGATGTCTCAAACCGGGACTAAAGGGCTAAACTTTAGTCCCGGTTTGAGACACAAACCGGGACTAAAGGGTGCGATGCCCTTTAGTCTCGGTCCGTGTCTCAAACCGGGACTAAAGGGCTCATTTGAACCGGGACTAATGCCTTTAGTCCCGGTTTGAGACACGAACCGGGAGTAATGCCCCCATGGGTCCCGCTTCATGACTGAACCGGGACTAATGGGCTTATCTGGCCCGAACGTATGCCCTGTTTTCTACTAATGATAGACGAGAGGAATTTTGGAGAGAAGAGAAAGACCGAGAGAGCGAAGGTAACCAGGCCAAACAGACGGCACAGGTGGCTCAAAGAAACATTCGGACGGTGGAAAATGTGTGTGGCAAGGATAGCCTTAGCAAGTTAATGGAAAATTTTGACATAGGAAAAATGGAACAAGTTTATGTTTATGTTTATGTTTATGTTTATGAAAAAATCTCTTTGGTGGCACCCGAGCCAACCGTAGGAAGTGACGTGACGTGGGCCATCAGATGGTAGATTGCATCGGAGGGCAAACAACGCCCACACCGGCCGAGTTGGGCCCAGGTCGAGGCCCACGCGGCGAGCAGCGGTCGTCCCCCTCCGGCGTCCCCAGGCTATCCGCCTGTTTGCTAAATAACACAGGCCACTTTGTGTCCCCTTCGAACCTCACCAGTCTCAAGATCCTCGACATCCTGGAAATTCAGTTGAAATGCAGTTGGACACCATTAGCTGGGTTTGGGGCCCAATGAGCCTCAAATACCTCAAACATGAGTAGAGATCCTTAGCAGCGTGAGAATATTTGAGTTGTTTCCTGTACAGTTGGGAAACTTGAGCTCACTTGAAGTCCTTCTCAAGCCGAGGGGTAGCTATCTAAAGGGAAGGATACCAGATACAGTGATGAGCCTGTGTAGACTGAGAATATTTGAGCTGGCACTAAATGAAGTTCAAGGGAACCTGCCAAAATTCATTGACAGGTTACCAAAATGTTCATGGTGTCAGTTGCAGGTGCCGAGTCTCGGCCACAATAACATACCTGGGGCCTTGCAGATTTGATCAGCCACATGTAATACTCCGTACTTGGGATTCGGGCTAGCCCCGTTCCGGATGAGAATGAGCAAAAAGAAAAGTTCAACAGCTTCAGTTCAACTGATATGTATTAAGAAAAAATGAACTCTGAACATCATGTATTGATCAATGAAATATAAATAATTTATTTGTTAATATCGATTCATGGAAAATCCATATCTGTTTTTAGTGTGCACTAGTCGAGTTGTTCCAGTAATAAGGAGAGGGTTCAGATTTGCAAATCCAGATCCTTGCATACACGCTATGTGATAAACATCAATTTGATAGCAATTTACTTATTCAGGTAGCTAATACTACTGAAGAAACATAAGTGCTTATTCAATTTCATCTGAGATATCCATTCCTAATTCCATGTAGCTTGGCAGCCAGTCATCCACCTCCTGCATGTTGATACGTTAAACAAAGGGTGGCTTGGTGCAGCAAAGGCCAATGTTTAGGATAGACATCAGAGAACGTACACCTTTTTCCTTGGTGGCCACCGGAGTTTCTTGGCAAAGCTCCAACTCCTGTAATAGCTGGGGATCCACAATCTCTAATACCCTATCAGGGAAGCTAATTAATCTCTGTAAACTTCACAATGCTCAGTCCATCCTTGAACCTGCCGTCAGTCGGCCTTCTTCGAATGAATATCTCAAGGAGAACAATACCGAAGTTGTAAACATCCGTGGCGGTCGAAACGTGGCCACCCCTGCATATTCTAAGGATTGAATAACAAACGAGTTAATTTCACTTTCGCTGGTTAACATAGATGTTAGAAAAAATGTGGTTACCAGTTTCAATTGTTTCGATTAGTGCAGTCGAAGAAGAGTTTGAGTTACCAAGAGATTACGTTGTGAAAACAACCGTGCATCTTTCTAGGCCAAAGTCTTCGACATGACCTGGCATATTGTCATCCAAAAGAATGTTGCCTGAATCAGATATCAGTGAACCATTGTTCCTTGGTTGTTATGGTGCACGTAGTCCAACGCGTCCACTATATCCACCACAATGCTTATCTTCTGAGACATTGTAACAAGATTCAAATTTGAAGAGCCTTCATAGCCTCGGGTTGAGTATAGTAGTTTATGCAAGTCTCCTCGTGGCATGAACTCATGGGTCTTGAAATCATTACCACTAGAATCAATGCTTGAGCATGCAGTTAGGGTAGGGACTAGATTATGGTGCCGCACATTTCTCAAAGCATTACGTTCTGAATTGAAGCTCTTCTGTGCTCCTCTAGTCTCTAGGTTGATGACTTGTATGGCAACCTCATTTTCGTCTTCAGCCAGTTCTCCTCTAGTGATGAAGTTATATTTCGACAAAGGCATTAAGACGAGGCGATATCTTCTATACTTGTGCTTGGTCTGACTTAAGAACAGTTATTTCCCGGCCTACATTTGTATTTGCATAACTAAATGGGAGTGACTATTTGCCTGATTCAAATATCCCTTCATCTCTTTGTATTTGCCCCAAAGTCAATGTTCATATGGGATGGTTATTAGCGTTTACTTACAAATAAACATAGTTTTCATTGAAAAAATAGCAGAAAGAATATAACCTAGCTAAATTCTTGTGAAAATCGTGTATATCGGTGCCGGGTCTTTATTGCTTGTCTACTAGCTGGCTAGTCTCTTCAACGTTTTTTCCGATAAAAGGTGGGTTTTATTAGCTTAAAATGGGGCATCAAAAGCATACACACACAATGATCACACGCCCGGCATCTGCATAGACAAGACGCAGACAGTCAATACTAACACACATTAAAAGGAATAGGCCGACAAGGCAGCATGCACGTTGGCAAAAGGAAGATTTTCAAAATTTCGACGTAGGAAAACTTGAACAAGTTTTTTTTTTTTGAAACAATAGCCGATCTTCATATTGCAACCGTAGGAAACGATAACCTCTGCATTTGACGTTCCCTTTGGTGGCACCCAACCGTAGGAAGTGACGTGTGGGCCATCAGATCGCAGATCGCGTCGGACGGCAAACAACGCCCACGCCGGCCGAGTTGGGCCCAGGTCGAGGCCCACGCGGCGAGCGGCGGTCCTCCCTCTCCGGCGGCGCCGCCCCTCATCGTACTCCGTCTCGCCGCTCCCAGCCGAGTGCCCGAGGGTCCACCCTCGTCGCCATCCGATACGTGAGGTCTGCAGATATGTTTTGGATCTTGACTCGCTTCATCTATTTTGCTTGCTGCGACGGATTGGTATGAGGTTTGATTTTCTTTGATTTGCAAACATTAAGCATCCACCCTAATACGCTAGTATACCTGAGCAAATAGAGCGTGGCTGTATGGAATGGAACCATGAATTCAATATTGACATTTCCCACTTGCCTTGACAACCGAGAGAAGAGGTGTCCTTTTTTTTTTGCATGGTAATACGTGTCTCATTCATATCATAACAAAGTACAAGTCACGTAAAGACCGACATGACAAAACTGAAAAGATAATGTAACGTCTCCGAAGCTTGACACCAACGCCACACCCGCCTCCGGCACCACCACAAGCAGCCACCGAAGAAAAGAATGACGAATCACCTCCTCACCTGAGCTCGACGCGGCTCCATCGCTGATATGCAGCTCTACGGACCTCCAAGGTGGCTCACCAAAAGTGAAACCCTTACCGTTGAACGAATCAGACCGGGGCAGCACCCCGGACACGCCATCGAACTCCAGATCTAGCAACCCACCACGACTAAAACGCCGAAGGAGGAAACCATATCTGCCATCCACCAACCACGAGCCCAACACATGCTCCGTCTTCCAGATGTCGTCGATGCAGATCACAATCTGCATCCGCTCCTGGACTACCTCCCAAGCTCCGCGCCGACGCTGGAGCAAACGCCGGCGCAACGGCGGAGCCCGAGGACACAGGTCCACTACGAGGATGCCGCCGCCGCCACGCCATTCTTGCTTGAACAGACTGGTTTCCAAATCCATCCCCAACCATAGGACCGATGGCCTCGTCAGGGAAGGATCCGAAGAATCTTTATTCAGCGTTGTCATTGTCGCCGCCGAAGCAAGGACGATGAACAACCTAAAAACCTAGACTACGAGAAAGTAAAAACGATCCACACGCGTGGATCCGGCGACCCCCCTCACCACCGGCGACTGAGGTCACCGGCGGAGGGGAGCCGTCGGAGAGCGGCGTTGGAAGATCGGCCTCCCCCTGGCGGCGGCTAGGGTTCCAGCCGCCAGGGACGAGAGGAAAACAGGGACGCAAAAACACAGATTAAGGGTCCGTTCGGAAGTGTCGCTTGTTCATATTTCTGTGTGCTTGTGCACTGTATTTATACTATCGGGAGAGAGCCTCTCCTACAGTTTTCTCCTTTCTTATAAAAATACGGAAGAAGTGTACTTGGCACAACTGAAACAACAAGACTTTACAAAGTGGATTCGGGAAAGGGAATAATAGAGAATTGTAGCAAAGCCAGGAAAACCCGCTGTCCACGCCTGCTCATGACATGACAATAATAGGCAGAGACTACGGGGCAAAAAACCTGGCTCGCTCATCATGCTATCCTAATTATTACAGACCAAGTTATATCATTCAGGGATAACAATCAGTTTTAATTTAATACCAAATCTTAAGAAAAGTAGTAGTGCTATCATTCAGGGCTGGGCTGCCTGATCCACCCCCTGTCCTGAAGCTCCACGCTGGTTTGAACCTGCTGTGGCCGGTGCAGCGGAACTGCTGCTGCCCGAGTTCAGGCAAGGGAGGCACGCCCACTGCCTCCACGTCCGTCGCTGCACGGGCACCGGAGGAGATGTACCAGCGACATCATTGCCACTCTCTGTCAAATGAGGGATGGGATGGTTGGAATCTGATTCTTCTTCCTCGTCGTTGCTTTCGTCGATTACCTGAGCAGACGTATCAACAGTGGTAGTATGATTAAAAGAAGGAAGAGAACTGAGAGCCGAAATTATAAACCAGCTTTGGAGTAAAGTAGGTAGTACCTCTTGTTCTTTCTGCTCCGAGTCTGATTCTTTTCCATCCTTGTCGTTGTTGTCGTCGTTGATTACCTGAGCAGACATAGTAACACTGGTAGTATGATCCAAAGAGGAGGTCTGTTCCGAGTCTGATTCTTCTTCATCAGGCTAAAAAAAGACAACACTGGTAGCTGTCAGGGAATTGAAAAAAAAAACAACACCAGATAGACAACGAAGCATGCAGTAATACGTACCTGTGTATAGAAATGAAGGGTGGGACGGTTGGGATGGGTGTCCATTGCTTGCCTCACCGCTGCCTTCACCTTTTCAATATCAGAAGCAGAGGCACCTTTGCAATCGATCTGAGCTTCAACACTCCGAAGAGAAGGGAGGTTCCTCAGGCTACCAATAAAGTCTAAATCAGTGCTGGCATCCTTCAAGGCACGCACTTGCACTATGATCAAAATGAATTCAAGGCTCTGCATAGTTCCCTGCAGAAACCTAAATGGCGCATACACCATGCAGCGCCTCAACTTGGGGAAAGCACCATCAGGGAACTCCATGCCCCCAGGAATCGCGTTCCACATCAGGTTAGTAAGCTCTGGCAAACTCCCAAAGTTCACCACATCTTGCTCCACAAAATCACCCACTTCCATGTCTAGGATGGAGAGGTTTGGAAGAAGCGAGGAATTAATCCACGCCGGAACCCTACTAAAACCGCGTTGTATGCAAAGATCACGGAGTTGCCGAGGGGGCTCATAGCCTTTCCAGTAGTCATCTAACTCAAATGCTGGTTGTGTGTGGGTAAAAGGTATTCTTAGGACTTGGATTTTCCGCAGATTGCATAAAGACTCCACGAAAAATTTCTTCCAGCACTCATCCACATCTGCAGTTAACCTACAGATGAGCACCCTCAACTCTGTCAGCTTGCTGAGCTCTTTCACAAAGATACAAGACTTGTCAGCAATACTCAAACGTAGCTCTTCCAAGGATGTCAGGTTCCCTATCCAATTCGATACTATTATACTATTAGCATAGCCAGCACGCAAACACTTGAGTTTCCTTAGCAAACCAATACTCTGTGGTAACTCTATGATACAAGTGTCGCTCAAGTCCAGTATCTGCAGAAATTTTAGATCCCCTATTTCTTTTGGGAGCTTACTAATATATGTGCTCTCTAGACCCAGGTATCTCAATTGAGGTAACCTCCCAAGATGCTCAACATGGTAAGGACGGTCCCTCTTAAAACTGCACTTTTCCATGGCTAGAACACGTAGCACTTGAAAGTTTGAAAGTGATGGCACCGCATTGGGATCACACATGGTGGCATAGCACGACCTCAGTTTGGGCATGTTCAAGTTAGTCAGAGGCACAACTCTCTTTTGGACAGCTAACCTGCGGGGATTGCATTGTGAAGGTATGTTCTTCTCGTTACTATCCAATATAGTAACAAAATTTTGTTCCGTTGATAATAAACAAATCATATCCAGCACCATATCATGAATACGACAAGCAACTATTGTGTATGTTAGTTGACTCTCTACCGGCTGAATCATGCTTCTGTTTGCAAGTTCATTAAAGTACCTTTCACCGGTCTCAAATAAACTTACCCCTGGTTCCTCACTGACGAAACCTTCGGCGACCCACTGCCATATCACTTTGTCTTTCATGATCAAATAGTCTTCTGGGTATACGCTCAGGTGCAGCAGACAAGGCCTCAGATAATAAGGTAGATCATAATAACTAAATAATAATATCTTCCTCGTGTTCTCTACATCTGTGTTGCTATCTCCAGATCCAAAACCAATGGAGTTGAATACTTTAGACCAATCCTCCATTGGTTTACCTGCCAACAAACTAGCTATTGTAATTATAGCCAATGGCACACCTCCACATTTCTGTAAAATTTGGTCCGATACTTCAGCCGGTTGATCAAAAGGGCATTTATCTTTACCACCAAACAATCTTGTATAGAATAATTCTTCAGACAAATGTTGAGAAAGGGGTTTTATCTTGTAAATATCACCGGTATTTGTGGCAACATCGAGAATACGAGTGGTTGTGATTACTCGGCTTCCATGATTGTTATCAATGAAAGCACATTTGATAATTTTCCATGCTTCTAAATCCCATATGTCATCAATGACAATTAAGTACCTGTCAATATGATAGAACCAGTTAGAAAATATGCAACAACAAAAAAGTATAGTGGCCACCTCTCAAGAAGAAATAAAAAGACGTATGGAATTGTTTAATTTACAGGATGTACAGTAAAGAAAAGAAGTGAGTAAGCGACTATAAAAATGCATTCATGGATTTGATTGATCTATTCTCTTTGATCAAAATTGTAGTTCTTATTAATTGCATCCCTCAAATTTAAATATGTTTTATATATTGATTTTTTTTTAATATTAGCATGAACTCAGATATATATTCCAGTTCGGAAGTAAAAACTTGTGAGAATGTTTGGTAATTGTTCAAGACCCAAATGACACTGAAGCTGGAAAACATGGTAAAATCTAGTTGATTTTCTGAAAGTACATCTGAACATGAATGTGCTCTCCAAATCTAAATTTAGAAGATCTTAAAGTGAAATGAACATGTTTTTAACTGGTTGCTTCGTTTGATTCAACACCCTTAAACCGAAAAAGGCTTTCACCCCCCTTTATATATAACGTTGAGATCCACCAGCTAGCAGATAAGAGTAAAATGGAATGGTATTTCTTTATGCATTTTGCCAGTTCCATGTAGATGGTATTCATCCTAAGATGTAATACTACATCTAAAGCATTAGGTTCTACATGATGGTCTTTTCAACTTATAGCTCTTTAATTGGGAATGATTAGCCGACATCAATTTGCTAACTTTTTGAAATACAAACTTGATTAAGGTGGATGGTGTGCACCTTGCATTCTCAAGTCGTCGTCGGAGTTTGTCAATGAGTTGTATTTCATCCAGTATGGCTACATCACCAATACACTCACTCTTGCCAACTTCCAAGAGGATATCCCTGAGAACTTTCTTCACTCCAGGGTTTCGACCCACCGGAACAAAAGCTGTGTATTCAAATTGTGTTTGAATCCTATCATACACTGCCTTAGCAAGTGTAGTCTTGCCAAGCCCTCCAGGTCCAACAATAGAGACTACCTTCATCTTGGGCTGCTGCTTGGGAACATCACCATCACCATCTGTGAGCCTCTTCGTTAGCTCATTTTGTGCATCTTCAATGCCAACGAGCTCTTTCTTATCCTTGTACAGAGCCTGCACACGAGGGTCAACCTTGTGTTTGCTAGCTGCATTGGCAACACCATCATCGACCCTGTACCTATCACGTCGGTCAGCCACCTCCTGGGCGCGGTTCTTGATGTTCCTGATGGCGTTCCCTATATGATGGCGAGTCTTGCCTTCGGTGAACAAGTTGGCCATCTTCAACATTAGCAGTTTGAGCTTGTTTGCGTCAGCAGCGACATCAGAGCCCTCAACGTACACCAGGAAGTTGTCGACGACATCCTCCATGTCATAGGACAGCTCCCTGAGCTCGTCAGCCCAGAGGATGACCTGGTTCTGCAGCTGGTCCCTTGGCACCTCCGCCACTGTGGAAAGGGCGGCGTTCATGCTCCTCATCTCCCTCTGGAGGGACTCAACATCTTCCTTGACACCCTTCTGCAGCTTGTACTCTCCCACGAGCAGCTCGCCGAGCTTGGGGAGCAGGCTTCCCATGGCACCAGTCACCACGTCCATGGCGGAGTTGTTCAATCTTCGATCTCAATCTATGGGTCCTTTAGCTAGGAAGAATTCCTGTAACACACATGAATTAAAGTTAGAAGACAGGAGTCTGCCCGGTTGGAGGAACACCAACGGAAATTGATCTGCATCACAGGAAATACACACAAAAAATGCATCCACTGCAAGACCAAGGAACACAGTTGCTTAGGCTTCGTTTAGTTACATCCCATATATTATTAGTCAAATTAGTGGTCAAAGATAAATCATGAAGATAAAAGGACGCCATGTAAAAATGGACAAAGGTGATAACTAGTACTCCCTCCATCCGAAAAAAACTTGTCCCTCAAATGGATGTATCTAGTACTAACTTGATGCCAGATACATCCATTTGAGGAACAAGCTTTTTCAGACGGAGGGAGTACCTTCTAAAACAGTATAGATTAGTTACTGCGACACTTCTATTCTTTAACTGGACTGTATGCCTACTTTTGTTCTTGTTTCAAAGAGAGGTGATCTAAAAAATTGAAGATTTTCATGTTAGGAAATACTCTCTCCGTTTTTATCTACTCTGCATATTAGTTTTCACTGAAGTCAAACATTGTAAAGTTTGGCCAAGTTTGTAGATAACAATATCAACATTTACAGTAACAAATTTATATGATGTGAGAATATATGCAATGATAAATTCAATGGTATTGAATTGGTGGTGTATATGCTAATATATTTTCTACAAACTTGTTAAAAGCATCTAAGGTTTGACTTTAGACAAACCGAGCAATAATGTGGCTCCTATTTTTCTTTTCTTTTTCCGTGAGCTTGAAACAAGGACATATGACCCCCATAATGCTCTTGTGTTGTCATATTTGATCTATACATAACCTGTATGTCCCCAGTTTCTGTCCAGTTATACCTACTACATGTCTGTGTATTTGGATCTGCTATCATCATCAAGTAAATTTTGTCACCTGGAACGGATTTCTATTTGAATGCTTAGTGCATCATTGAATCTGAAAGCAGGGATAGTAACCGAACAAGCTAGGCCTTACCCTAGAATGCAGGGACAAATCCAACACCGAGTGGCCGGCCGGTAGTTTCTTCAGCGACTGCCTCCAAATGCCAGATCGCTGCTAGCTGGAGAGGAGCAGGTGAGGGATGGAAGGACAAGAGCAGAAAAACAGTTCAGCGGAAGAAGATAAAGCATTTACAGCTAGCAATGGTGGTTCAGGGCCTTGCGTGTAGAAGCAGCATAGCTGAGTAAGAAATCGACCCTTGCCAACAAATACAGCACCAAGGAGCTGTCCGGCGATTTCCCTATGCCCGGCGGCACCTGTGGGCTCTTCGGCGACCGCCTCCAAATGGCAGGTCCACTTCTTCAGCTTTGCCTTGCAGAGACAAGAACAGGAGCAAAGTGAGAGACGCGTAGTGACGTGATAAGTGACAGCATGAAAACGAGCAATTACAGTAATGGTGGTGCGGAGGAAAACGAAGGCGGTCTACTCCTCTTGACAACTATGGTTGAATGAAGCAAGAGCAATGGTGGTCTGGGACATCGAGCACCGTGAGGTCTCGTCCCTTTTTGAGAGTAGAGGCTTCAGAGCAAGGCAATAATGGAGGAGTGGTGCTGGTTATGGTCATGGTCTGCTGCTGCCTCTGGAGAGTAAAGTATCTACACGAGCTTAGAGCATCTATAGCCCGATCACTGATATCCTCTCTGTAGACAGCATGATCACTGCCCTAACAAGAGAGAGAAGGAAAGACGCCACCTAACCGGACCCCCACTTTATCCCTATATGTCTGGGCTGCTCGTAAATCCCCATATAGACACCATATATATGAGGAGGATACGGGGAAGTCTGAGCATGTCTGGACAAGTCCTCCATTTAGGATGTGGCCCATCCTAGGTCACAATTTTTTTCTTTCTTCATTCTTCTTTTTCTCCCCCTCTCTCTCCACCACATCAATCACATGCATTTGACTAGACAATTTGAAAACAAAGTAGAGGACATGGTTGCATGCATATACAAGTGACTGTTTGATACGCCGCGCCCGGACATAGACCAGGCGCGTTTGTGTACATTTGATGGTTGAAATTAGACTATCTTGGTTGTAGATGCTTTTACAGTGTTTGAACGCGTGTGACAGAGTAGTGGGACAGGTCTGGCCATAAATAGTGCAATTTGAGAGCAATGATAGAGGAGGAGAGATGGTGCTCGTGTTGAATTTGAGGATTCTTTCGGTCTACGCTTCTCTTCGGCAATGGTTGTTGTTCGGTTGCGCTGGTTTTTTGGGGTCATAGCACGATGATTTCCCGACTATCTACTATAACAAGGTTCGCTCGATGCTTCACTGCGATTCAATAAAATCTACCCTTTATCCAAAAAACAAGGTCCGCTCGACCCCTGTGAGGGAGGGGCGATAACGACGGCATGCCTTTGGCTCGCTTTAGTGATTGTGGTCGTCACTAGATGGTCTATAGACATGGATGTGTACTTTTGATGTTCTTTGTACCGCCATGATTTTTGATGAATAGGTCGAAAGTTTCCCCTTCCAAGTAAAACCATGTTTACAGGAACTACATACATTTAATTATTTTTCAATCTATGAATAAGAAGTGTATGAACTAGGGAAAAGTAATGCAATATGTTATCATTAGTGGAAGAGGCGCTCTAGTAGTAATCAATCCACATGCTGTGAGTTGGATTCTTCCGTCAGCACGCGATTATCAATTTCTAATATGTATTTTTTTCTAGGGCCAACATGAAGAGAGAGTATATAGCCATCCACAAATGTTGTCAATATTTTTGGTCATTGGTTGGATGGTATTTTAAATAGGTTCAAAACGTTATTGAGGGTGGGAGCGTATGCCTTACTATGGTTGCTTTGGCTATGTAGAAATAATTTTGTTTTTAATGACAAAAATGCTTCTTCTTTGCAGGCTATTTTTTGTTGTACGTACTCGCTTCGTACGTGGTCTATCCAACCGATGTTCAAGGCGGTGTGTACGCGGTTGGAGCAAGTGGCAACGTTTTGTATCCACTTGATGCTACATTTTGAGTTAATAAAATCGCCCTTTATATCGGAAAAAAACTGCAAATAATCTTACAGGAAAAACATTCCACCAGGATACTCGTCAATGCTGGCTCCTAGCACAATCATTGTTAGGCAGATGGCAGTCATCAATGCTGGCTCCTAGTACAATCATTGTTAGGCGGACGGTGTGAGGTCACTGGCGCTAGCTGCTTGCGTGGTCGTGGAGCATACGCCAATGTCGAGCAGGGGTTGGAGGAGTGAGCTTGAGGAGGTCCCCCAGTGGTCGCCATCGCCTTGAATGCAAGGGCTAACGGCCCCATCTGCTCCGTCGATGGCCGGCAACATCCACACCTTCACAGCGGAGCGTACGCCGCAACCTGGCGAGCAGGGGGTTGGTGGAGTGGGCATTTAAAATCAATGGTTTAGGGGGTTCCAAAATTTGTGATTTTTTTTCAAAATTGATGAACTTTTTTTTGCAAAATCCTTGAACTCTTTCTCACATTTGTGAACTTTTTCTTCAAAACGGTTACCGTACCCAGCATCCTTCGTCTCAGTGTCACCAATAATAACATTAATGGTCTTGCCACCTTTTCGAAGTTGACGCTTATCATAGCGGTTAGGGAGAACTAATCAACAACCTGTGCATCAACACAGACTAGAATTTTACATGATTATACTTGGTAAAAGTTTGTGAGAAACATTGATTGCACTTGTATGGCTGGAGACCATATATATATATATATATATATATATATATATATATATATATATATATATATATATATATATATATATATATATATATATGGAAAATATGTTCTACCATTGGGTGGTAGTTACCTCCACCCTCGCAGCCCTCAGATCTCACCCAAGCATATGTGTTGATTAACAGGTTTTGGTTTTTAAAAGTAGACAAATTTGTTTACCCGATTGAAAAAACAAGCAACACCCTCCAGATTTATACGGCCAGATAATTGGCATATATAACTACCTCAAGTCAAAAGACCAAGCTACCGCTCCAAACATATCCCTCGTGAGCCGGCGCCTCATATTCCACGGCCAAGAGGTAACCATCGTGATCCATTTTTTTCATCCATCTTGTTTTGAATAGGCATGTTAATCTTAGGTCCATCTCATTCTAATTCTCTAGATCTAGCATGTGTAGATGTATACTTTCTTTTTTCGTCAGATCGTGGACTTTTTTCTGTGCACGATTAATATGCAGGCGCTCGTGGCGGTGGCGGCCATGAAGATGTACGGCTGCACGAACCACCGGCTGCTCCGGTGTGGCCCGGTGACGATGACCTAATATCTGGCAGTGCGATTACTTATGGGTAACGGCTCCGCACGGAGGCGACGGCGACTAGCGGTTATACTCGGTCACCGCTCCGGCAAGGTTGCAGTCTTGCAGACACCTAGACACGACTGGCAGGTGACTGCTCATTCATCGCCCGCGGCGGCAACAACGGCGAGGCTACACATCGCCGACTGGTGGCTGCTCCGGCATTGGCGCGACAGTGACTTAGCCCTTACATATTCCATACTCCAATGTGTATATCAAGTTATAGATCTATACGCGCACGTACATAAGCATGCACCACAATCAGGCAAAGAGACGTGCTAGTACTCACTTTTTGCTTCAGAGTGTACATGCATATATATTTCATTTTGCTTCAGAGTTTAGTACGTGCATAGGTACTTCGTTTTGCACCACAGAAGTATGCACTTTCGCCGCCAAACAATCTCATCACATATTGTACTTGTACATGTAGAGGGAACAAAATGAATATACTTCTTTCAGTATCTCTAATATCTATAAGTATTCCTTTATTTAGAGATACTCCTTATATTTGGAGCATATACTCTTTCTCATTGTTTTTTTGGAGATACTCCATACTTTCTTTATAACATTCTCTCTTGAGATACTCTATTAGTTATGAAATACCATGTACTCCATACTACGTTTTTCTTACGGAACCATACTACTTTATTTTCATACTACAATACTACATACTACCTTGTCTTATGAATATACTCTCTTTTTTGTGTGAATTTATGAATGTACTTCCTATATTAAAGGGCACATCTAAGACACACATACTGTATTAAAATATGTGTCATGCACACAAAAATACATGCTCCACACTCTTAATGGAAAATATACATATACAACATACTTCATACTCCGCTAATTATATGCTAAACTCATACTCCAAGTATACAGTAGTATACTCCATGCGGCTAAAAAGTAGGTATGTACTATATTGCTATCAAATTTTTAAGGAAATTTATAAGGTTATACTACATACTCCATAGTCCATACTACCTATTTGGCTATTTCTAAGAAAAAGTAGGTACGTATTCACTAGGAAATTTTCTTTCAGTCTAGAAGAGTAATCAGCGTATACTACTGATTTGGCTATTTCTAGTAAAAGGTAGCTACATATTCACCGAAAAATTTCTTCCACCGAACAAGAGAATTATTAGCGGTCAACGTGGTTATCTGATATATTGCCTGTTCACGTACGTAGGCTGGAATTGAGGAGGTGGTTGAACAAATGCATCAGCTACCGGATTATTTTATTATAAACTAAATTAGTTGCTACTGTTTGGATTTCACCAAACCCGTTAAGCCAATCTCTCTACCCGGTTGAGTGCAATGGTGGAGGACACATGGAGTTGAGTCACTTATTTTGGGATGGAGGGAGTAGTTATCATCAACGCGCGGAACCCATTCTAGATGACACCATCCCTGTAATACTCCTTTCACAAACCAAAATAAGTTTGTGCGTCTTCAAGTAATGTGCAAAAAATGCTCTTTATTTTTACAGCAACAAATAGATTTTCAGATAAACTTGATGGACGAAGGGTAAACCATAAATATGTTATGAAAAGTACTGAACTTACTACATTTACACTAAGTCAAAATCTCATGCGCCAACATCCAGTTTATCTTCTTGACAAACATTGAGAGAAGCCGATTAAATTCATATAACATCATATACTATATATAAAAGATTGCATTGCATAACTGCATTATCTAATTAACTAATTGTTTAAAAAATCCATAATTAGAAGCAGAATAGATCAACATCAGATTTTATGCTTTAACCTATTGTGCCTTCTCCCTTTTTCCCAGGTATAGATGACCTCAAAACCTTTTCTATTCCTAAACTATACCAGAAGAATTGATTCAACGTATTAGAACAGTAAAAAGTGTGTGAGGGTACGTTACTCTACAATTAATTACTATGGGGACGTAACTGTTGTATTTTTTACGCGTGTACGTAATTTTGGGATTCTCACAGCTCATGCACTTCAAGTAGCTCAATTGTCCCTCAGCAATGCTGGATGACATGAAAACACACACACACAAAATACGGCATAGCTATACACTAACGCTTGCAATACCAAAGTTCACACATATCATCCATGTTGCAAAAGTCTTAATCAACTGTTCGAGGAAGACTATAATATGTTTTCTTGACATATCACACCATCAACTTTATTATATGAACCTGACCTCAACACCTGTTCGCTTCCATTTCTTATGGTGGATAAATCAAGCAGACACAAACACAACAAAATTATGTTCTCATTTTCATTAAAACACTATTCAGCCACAACAGTAAGCATGTTGAGCACTATTCAAAAAAATCTGATAAATTATAGGAAAACTACAACATGCATGTCCCTACTGTAACCATGTGGCAACCTATCTGAAAGTTCTTCTTTTTTCGCATCATATCTGGGAAACCTATTCCATACATGCAGATAGTAATTAGTAAACTATACTCTACAAGGTAGTGGAGGCAACACAAAGAAATCCACGGATAAGTGAGTAAACAAAGGTCGTACTCTGACTTGCAGTGATTTTTACCTAGGTTATCTCCAAATGACACATTTTAGCTAAGTTAGCTCCAAAATGATTCATTTTGCCTAAGTTAGCTCATAAATGTCATTTTTACCTAAGTTAGCTCATAAATATCATATACTTCTTCTTCTTCTTCTTCATTTTCTTCTTCTTCTTCTTCTTCTAACTTTTTTGTTTCCCATTTTGCAGATTTCATTAACTTCAAGGAAGCTTGCATTGATGGAGGGCTTGTTTTCCCTTTCTGTTTTCATTTTCCAACAATGTGGAACTTGTAATATGTATGGATGAACTATGTATGTTGAACTTGCTATGTATTGGATATGTCATATGTATGTGGAACTTGCTATCTATGTATTCGATATCTCATATGTTTGGCGTGAAATATATATATGTGTGTGTGTGTGTGTGTGTGTGTGTGTGTGTGTGTGTGTGTGTGTGTGTGTGTGTGTGTGTGTGTGTGAAGTATCATATATTTGCTGTGAAAATGGTTGGAGCCCAGTGATTAGGATCACCGCAGACATGGCAAAGTCCATTCCCCTTCTTATGAGAATTCTTCTTGAAGTTGGTAGAATGTGATGGCTTGTTCTTTGTATCAAACTTGCCTTTCCCCTGAGTTTTGTTCTTGTTGTTTTTGAACTTATTGGGCTGGAAGTTCTTCTTCTGTACCATGTGGGCACTAGAAGCTCCCTCGGCAACTCGAGCACGTGTGTCCTTTGCTCTCGCCTTCTCTTCAACATCAAGAGTACCAATGAGATCCGCAACGGAAAACTCCTGTCTCTTGTGTTTCAGGGAAGTAGCAAAATTGTTCCACGAAGGTGGAAGCTTGGCAATAATGCCTCCGGCAACAAATTTGTCCGGCAACACACACTTGAAGTGCTCAAGTTCTTTTGCGAGCGACTGTATCTCATGAGCCTGCTGTACAACAGAGCGCTCATCAGTCATCTTGTAGTCATAGAATTGCTCCATGACGTACAACTCGCTACCGGCATCCGAGGCACCAAACTTGGCCTCGAGCGCAGCCCACATGTCCTTGCCGTTGTCAAACGACATATACGAATCCACAATAGAATCATCAAGAACACCCAGAAGAGCGCCTTTAAAGAGAGTATCGATCTTTTCAAAAGCTTCCAGCTGTGCTGGATTAAGATCGCCCTCGGGCTTGCCCTTAGTGGCGTCATAGCAGCCATGGTCTGAAACCAGATAGACTGCTCTCGTCGCCACTTCTTATATTGCGCCCTTAAAGGCAAAGTGCTTCAGATCAAGTGAGAACCACTCGGAGTAAATTGCCTAAAATCAGGTTTTGGATTGTTGAAAATATGAGCAAATTACTACGAGATTTAATCGAATAAACAGAAAATAAATCATGACTACAGTAGCAGAGATTGCACTAATCATGCGAACTAGCATAGCAGATGAACAGATCACATCTAGGGCACATACTAGAAACATGAATTCTACCACGATCTCGAACAGGAAAGATAGAATCACGTACGGTGCAGCGGGAGCAGCACCGCCGGCGTTGACGTTGTCGCCCATGTCGTCGAGGATGAGGTTGCCGAGATCGGGGAAGAAGTCGTCGCTGCCATCAGTCGCGCGAGTGCGCTCCCCAAAAACCTGATCGCCCCTCTCCCGTACAGGATCACGAGAGGCGGGGTTCCGGAGGCCTGCTGTCCCTTCTCCCGGTGCACGCCGAAAGGAAGGATGGAAAAGACTTGATCGGCGGCGCAATGGACTGGAACGGTGGTGAGAAACCATACGAAGCGGCGGCGGCTAGGGTAGACGTCTGCCTTACTATATAGTGCGGGCCGGGTAGGTCGTGGGAGTAAACCTCACGTCCGAGTCGTCACGATCCAAAAGAATCGGAAACGGTTCAGTAATTAACGCGTCCGTTAATTATTAATTAATGACTCATTAATTTTTCCCGAGCAGCAAAAATATAGACAGCGTGCATAGCTCATCTTGGCTCGGCTCAATCCAAACCAGCAGGGCTGGCGCAGCGCTGTCATGACGAGGCGAGCGAGGAGGAGGAGCGCGTGTAGGTCTCCTCTTCTCATGCTCATACAAGTGGTAGGAGAGCTCACCTTATAAAGAGGTGCAACTCTCTCAACTTATGAGGTGGGACTAAACTTTAGCCTCACTCACTCCACTCACATGTGTGCATGAATGGGCTAAGAGAATTTCAGAAATTTAGTTGGGCTTTGGGCCAAAAGCCCACTAGCAAATTCAACAATCCCCACAAAGTCTCATTGGCACATTTCACCATTTGGTTCCAAAACATTGTTTATATACGGTGCTTAGTGGAGACTGTGAAGTTGAACTTCCACTTAGAGATTTATGCTACACTAGATCACAACTTGAATAGTGAACTATGCCTTGAACTACAAGTTTTCTGAGACTAGTTTCACACAAATTCTTGACTGTCTTGGGCTGCCGCAAGGCTTTCCCATGGTGGAGCGTATCGTCGTACTCAGGGCCTTTCATGAATTTATTAGAGAGCACCCACTTCTCACAGACTACGGCGTTAACATCAAATTCATATAGGTGTGTTCCTCAGAGATGCTCTGCAGGACAACATCTCTACTTACTCAAATAAGCCACTTGGAACACATTAAGATAGATATCAACCTGCCATGCAGATCAGAGAGTATTGCATCTTCACGGAGTGGGATAATTAAAATAAGGATACTCTCCTCTCACCGACCAACAGCTTGTCTCCCACTTCTACTTCACGGGATCTCCGATCACATAGAGTGGGTTACCACTATGGACAACTCATGCGGTGGGTCTCAAACCCATCTCCATCGATGCATTATCTATCACATTACGTGATAGACCCTTTGTGAAGGATCTGCCAAGTTTTTCGACGTTTGGATATAATCCAGCGTAATAACTCGAGTTCCTCGGTTTCGACAGATTTTAATCTCCTCTTCACATGCCTCGAGGACTTCATATTGTCCTTAGAACTGTTTATCTTGACGATCACAGTTCATCGGGATAGGGGGTATTGGTTTTTCAACCATAGGTAAGTCCATCAATAGCTCACGAAGCCACTCTGCTTCAACAGTGGCAGTGTCTAATGCTGTGAGTTCTGCTTCCATAGTTGACCTCGTTAAGATGGTCGCTTGCAAGACTTCCAGAAACAATGCCACCACCAAGTGTAAAAACATAACCACTTGTGGCCTTAATCTCATCGAGATCGATATCCGATTCGAGTCACTATAACCCTCCGGTACCCTTGGATACCCGGTGTAGTGAATCCCATAGCTCGCAGATGCCCTTCAAGTAGCGCATAACTCTCTCAAGCGCACGCCAATGATCATCTCCGGTTTTGACACAAACCGACTCAGCTTGCTCACAGCAAAAGAGATGTCGAGCCTCGTGGCACTCGCCAAATACATAAGCGAGCCAATAATCTGAGAATACCTCGGTTGATCTCTAGCAATCCGTCGATTCTTTGAAGCAACACACTAGCATCATATGGAGTTGGAGAAGGCGTGCGTCGCTATACCCAAAACGACTCAAAACCTTTTCACATAGTGAGGCCAAGCGATGTGATCCCACCATTCTCATCTCTCAACAGCTTGATGTTTAAGATAACATCAGCTACTCCTAGATCCTTCATCTCAAAATAGCGAGATAAGAAATCCTTAACCTCCTTGATTAAATCAAGTTTGGTTCCAAAGATCAATATGTCGTCGACATACAGACAAAGAATAACACCTTCGCCCCCACCATGGCGATAGTACACACACTTGTCACCATCATTTACTACAAAGCCGGCAGCAGTTAATGTTCTTTCGAACTTCTCATGCCACTCCTTAGGAGCTTGCTTAAGGCCATATAAAGACTTTAATAACTTGCACACCTTTCCTTCTTGACCAGGTACTACAAAACCATCTGGCTGATCCATGTAAATTTCCTCCTTCGACTCTCCGTTGAGGAAAGCCGTCTTAACGTCCATTTGATGAGCGAGAAGACCATGTGAGGCAACCGGTGATAGTAACACCAATTGTGGTCGATCTAGCCACGGGTGAGTAAGTATCAAAGAAGTCTTCACCTTCTTTCTGGGTATAACCCTTAGCCACAAGCTGTGCCTTGTACTTTTCAATCGTACCATCGGTCTAAGCTTCTTCTTGAACACCCACTTACATCCTACTGGTTTGCACCCATAAGGACGATCGGTGATCTCCCGGTCTCGTTAGCTAAGATGGAATCCATCTCGCTTCTGAACAGCTTCCTTCCATGAGTCGACATCGGAGATGCATAGGCTTCAAATAGTCCTGGTGTGTCATCCACAAGGTACACAATGAAATCATCACCAAAGGACTTTGCAGTCCTCTGTCTCTTACTCCTTACATGATTTTCATTGTTACCCTCAAGAGGATTCTCAACGTGTTCCATCGCAATGGTGGGTTCAGGAATTACAGTGAGTTCCTCACTAGATGGAATAGGTATCTCCTGATTTGATGAGCTTGACATATCCTTCATAGGAAATATGTCCTCAAAGAAAGTTGCATCATTAAACTCCATAATCATACCAACATGCATGTCGGATACCTCAGATTTTATTATCAAAAATCTATAGCCAATGCTATGAAAAGCATAGCCCAGAAGAACACAATCCACGGTTTTTGGTCCAAGCTTGCGCTTCTTGGGAATTGGTATATTGACTTTCGCCAAACAACCCCAAGAACGTAGGTAAGAGAGTTTCAACCTTTTCCTTTCCCATTCCTCAAATGGAGTCATGGTTTTATGCTTTGTGGGAACTCGGTTTAGAACATGACACGCGGTCATTAGCGCCTCCCCCCACCATTCCTTGGAAAGACCCGATGTGTCTAACATGGCGTTAACCAAATCGAGTTAGAGTTCGGTTCTTTCTTTCGCCACCCCATTAGACCGAGGTGAGTAGGGAGGCGTCCTCTCATGGATTATACCATGTTCCGCACAAAACAGATCAAATTCATTGGAAAAATACTCTCCACCACGATCGGACCTAAGCCGTTTAATTTTTGATCAAGTTGGTTCTCTGCCTCGACTTTATAGTTTTGAAGAAAGTTAAAGCCTCATCTTTTGATTTCAGAAGATACACATAACAATATCTAGTGGAGTCATCAATCAACGTCATGAAATATCTCTTTCCACCTTTTGTCAACACGCCATTCATCTCACAAAGATCAGAATGTATAAGCTCTAGTGGCGCCAAGTCTCTTGCCTCTGCAGTCTTATGGGACTTGCGAGGTTGTTTAGCTTGCATACATACTTGGCACACTAGATCACAACTTGAATAGTGGACTATGCCTTGAACTACAAGTTTTCTGCGAGATTAGTTTCACACAAATTCTTGACCGGTACTGGGCTGCCGCAAGGCTTCCCCGCGGGTGGAGCGACCCAAAATTGGCTTTTCCGGACTCCAGTTTCATGGCACGCTTTTCGAGAAAGAAACGACCCCCGTTTCATACTGTAGCCTCTATGTACTACTTATCCAAATGGAGGGCATAAGCGTGAAAGGTCGCAGCCAGCCAGGGGTGTAAGTGCACAAACCCACCTAAAGCCCCCTCCCCCTCCCCTCGCCTCCGTCCCCAGATCCGACCACCCCCCTCGCCTCGCCTCGCCGCCGGCCCCCCCTCCACGCAACCCTACTGCTACACGGCGGACTCTCCGGGGCCCGCGCGCCGGAATGGAGGCGGCGCGCGCCAAGGACACCAAGGAGCGCCTGGCCGGGGTGGAGCGCCTGCACGAGGCGCTCGACGCGGCGGCGCGCCGCGGCCTCTCCCCGGCCGAGGTCACCTCGCTGGTGGACACCTGCGTGGATCTGACGCGGGACGCCAACTTCCGCGTCGCGCAGGGGGGGCTGCAGGCGCTCTCCGCCGCCGCCGTGCTCGCCGGGGACCACTTCAAGATCCACCTCAACGCGCTCGTCCCCGCCGCCGTCGAGCGCCTCGGCGACGGCAACCAGCCCGTCCGCGAGGCCGCGCGCCAGCTCCTCGTCACGCTCATGGAGGTGAGTCGTCCGCCCGCCCTTTCGGTCGTCATGATCCCACTTGTTGTTTCTTTATTAATTAATCTGTTATATTAGGGGGGAATGTGGTTGCTTTGGAACAACTTAGCTGGAGTCTTAAATTTGGTCCAATTATCTATCTATCAGCATGAATTTGTTTTAGGTTTCAAACTTCAATAATCAAGGGATTAGCTTTCCTAGTTTTGGGTGGGTCAAGTTTGGTTTGTACAAACGGTAAAATGTGGGTGGGTATCAAACCAAGATTCAAACTTGTCATATGCAGTTTGGTTTTTGCTCGACTGTTTTAACAACCATTTACCCTCAAATATGCTGTTAGTTCACATTGTAAAGATTGCTCTTTTCAGGTGTTGAAATGAAATCTATAATATGCCTAGTTGTTGTAAATTACACAATTCTTTCTTAATGCTTTGATTTTTATAGAGCATAAATATCAAAATATGCGTTATCTTTTCTCCTTTGTCAATGCTGTTTGTTACTAGTACTATGTTACCATTACTTTTACATGTAGACTTCTGCCCAATGAATATCAACAAATGAAGCCAAACATGCTCGCCTTGTTCTCAATGTTTTAGATTTATTACTAGGTAGCCTTCTGATTTCATCCATATCTCAGGTTTCTTCACCAACAATCATTCTCGAAAGGGCCGGAAATTATGCATGGACTCATAAGAGTTGGAGGGTTCGGGAAGAGTTTCTACTTACAGTGGCAACTGCAGTTGGGCTTTTCGCTTCTACGGAGCTTCTCATGCAACGAGTTTTACTCTCACCCGTGAGTCTAGTATTCAAGTCGATTTGTTACCCTACATTTTTGTGCATATCTCAGACTTTATGTTTACTCAATAGATAGATATGCTGAGACTATCTGGCTTCACAGGTCCTACAGTTGATGAATGATTCGAACCAAAGTGTCAGAGAAGCTGCTATATCTTGTATTGAGGTTAGCTGGTTTCATACCATTTTTACCTGCTTCACATGATGCTTTTCATCTTTTGTCCACTTATATTCCTTCCCATTTCGCGCTTTCGGATGCCCAACATTCGTCTTACTCAATTTTGCGATAGTTCTGTCCCACTCTGCGAGTTGGATAGGCTGAACCTTTCCTACAAAAATACTCAAACAATCAATGTAGTCCCAATGCCCTTTGCTTCTAGTTGCTTTTCACTACTCCCTTGCCCTCAGTTTTATCTGTTTTTATGTGTTTTAAAAGTAGTTTATCCCATGCTTTCAAACTATTGGTGTAATTAGTAGCAACTGTCCATACTAACTAATTGCAGCCTGTACCCGCTATCCAGGCTATGTAAAAATTATACGGCAATCCTAGTATCACTTGTCACTTTTTTCGATCACAGGAAATGTACAAGAACATGGGATCTCAGTTCCACGAAGAGTTGCAGCGCCATAATCTGCCTACATACATGGTAGTGTATTTGGCTATCTAGTTGTTTTTGGCAGTTGCCCTTTGCTTGCTAGAAATCCACTTGATACTAGTGTCTCACTCTTAGTACATCTGTGTATTTTGGACTAGTATCTGGTACTACTTTATATGATTGAACTTTACGTGTCCATTTTTAAAGGTCCGCAAAGCAGTAAACCTGGATTATCCTAATTCATGTATTGTCCGATATCTGCAGCTAAAAGAAATAAATTCAAGATTGAATAGAATTGAACCAAAGGTTCCCGCATCTGATGGCACTGCACCACAGCATAAAGTTGCAGCATCTACATCCGTTAGTGTTAACCCAAAAAGAGGCAGCCCACGGACAAAAAGCACACCGAGGGAAAGCACATTATTTGGAGGTAAGCTCTATATTTTTGTCAGAAGTTCACACATGATCATTCAAATATATGTGTTTGCATTCAGCTATAGTTGCAAGCCAAGACGATCTATAACTGCAATTTGTCAGTCTAGGTACTGTTTAGGCACCAAGAGATGTCCTTTTTCCATGTTTATATGGGTGAACATTTGCGAATGCCTGAATGCTCCTAACCAGCTCATGATAATAGGATGGACTTACACATGAAGAGGATTCACTTTCAAAACCAAAACAATCAGCACTGTAGCTGATCGTGTGCTGTAGTTCTATAGTCTGTATTTTGTCAGCAAATTAAAACTGAAGTCCAGCTTTTGAGTTACGTATACGGGAATTGCACCCAGTCAATTCATGTCCCCACCACATATGTCAATAAACATTGGAACCACCTATTCACTTGCTCTAAGTATGTTAAAGTGGCTCTCCAGAGATCCTAATGAGATCTTGCATGATTTAAGTGCTTGCGTGGTGTCATCCAGTAAGGAGTGCCCACATGCCGGACACCCTATCGTCTTCCTGTTCCTTTTCTCCCATTTTCTTCCCGTCACTGTCGGCTTCACCACTCTCCTTGCTGCCACTCATCCCACATGGGCATGGAGCCGTGCCCTGAGTTCTTGGGCCACCCCTGACCAGAGTCAAGGTTCAGTGATAGTCGGGAAAGAACTGACCACAGGGAACGAGATGACGAGATCAAAGTCACCGTTAGAGGCTTGGGGCTGACAAAGATCTTCGTCTGTGAAGCGCCGCCGGCGGCCTCCACCGCCACCACCAGGTAAGGCTTCGTTCTTTCTCTTTCCTTTGTCCCCTCGTTGCAATTGTTTGGCGAACGGAAGCTAACAGATAGAGAGAGGGCTCCATCTCTGACCGGCAGCGGCCTGTGTGCTGAGGTGAAATGCATCGTGGGCAGTTTAGGTTATTTCACATGAGGGTATTTAGTGTAAACAGTTGGGGGCATGTAAAATCCACCTTCCCTTAAAAGATGTTGTATCGTCTGTACTAGTCCCGATCTTTGGTAACTTGGTTAATTTGCTAGCTGTTTAGCACAAAATACAAAGGTACTGAAAGGACTTACTCTTTTGCCAGGCAATGCTACTGTACTTGTGTATTTCGCCTACTGCAAACATTTCCTGGATAGTTCTATCTTGTGCATTCAGTTTTTGCTTCTGAACTCTGTAGGTAATCTGATTGGTGAAGTGCAGGATTCACTGCTGTACAAGTGCAAATTCTTGTTGGGGATGGCAAAGGAAGCTGAGAAAGATAAACAAATTGCTTCGGAGGAGGAGGAGGAGGAGGAAGAAGAGTATGTCTTGCTAGAGTTAGATGATGTTCATTATTCCTGCATACAACCAAATGCCCCTTATATACTCTCTGTAAGTTGGTTTCATCTCACAGTCTGCAGCTTACTGGTACAAAAGGACATTAGGCTCTGTTGTAAATGTAATTAAGAAGATGTGGCGTCTCTAAATTTTCCTTAAGCACTTTTGTCATCTCTGTGTTATTGATATATATCAAGAAAGAGTTCACTTTGGATTTGATTATATCAGAAATGTTTAAATGGCCAATAGAGTCCCAGAGCAAATTATTTTATTGTTTGCACTAAGATGAAGTTATGTGCTGATTATCTAAGAGAGTTCTTGCCATTAGTATGTGTCACTTCTTACATGAAAGGGCTATATATGTTTCTTGTGTTTGGAGCAACCTTCCTTCAGATTTGTTTTTAGGTTGCCATAGTCAATGGATACAGTTATCAGATACAAATTCCTGTTCAGGTTGTGTCTATGCCTGTTTCGTAGATTCACGGCAAAAATCTGGGTAGTGTTATGCATTTCGTTATTGTCTTGGTTGGCTTATATGAGCTACCTGTATAATTTTGCTTACCGCCTTTATGTGTAGTACGCTAAGTTATTTGTAATCTTCTTTTGCAGGGTTTGGATACATTGACTCCTACCTTGGTAGTAGGTGATAGCCTGAAGATGGTGAGTATTATTCATGTTATGTTCGCTTTTGAAGACGTTTGCTTGCTAAGTTAAGGGGCATTATTCTTTTCTTTTTGGCGGTGAGTTAAAGGGCACTATTCTATGATTGTTTCAAGTTTATCTTATTGAACTTTTGGCACTGATGTTTTATATGGCTGCCATCTATAATAAACCATACCTTTGAGACAGTGGCGGCGCCACGGTAGGGGCGACTATGGTCGGCCGCCCCGGGTAGCCGAAATCCCGTATACGTAAAAATACGATTCGTTTGTACATAGGCTGATACATGTGTGCATTAACACTGCACTGCACGGTCACACCCTAGCCCAGTTGCAGCCCGTAGCTTCAATAGTTAGCCCGACACACCCCATTCCCCCGAACAGGTACTGGCAGCCCCGGGAAATCTCCAATTCGAGCCAGCTAGCCAGCACCCAAGCACACCCAGTTGTGACGTTTATGTTAGATTTTGTGATTTTTGGTGGTTAGATTATCTACAGCCGGACTTGGCAAATTTGACCCCTCAAACGCCCGTTACGCGTCCGCGGACACTGACCGGGCACGTCTCATGCATATTTCCTTCTCCACGTATAACTTTCTTATATTCATCCCCTAAATTCATACAAAAGCATGCAGAATATATAGCTACGTACTACATTTTTCCTATTCAAATTTCGTTGTTGGCGGCGATGACCGGAGCCGCCTCCGCCGGAGCCGGAGCTGCCAAATTCGGAGCCTGGGCTGCCTGCGCCGCCTCCATCTATTGCCGACGGCGACGCCTGGCCTCCGCAACCGACTCCGAGCAGATGGAGTTCAGGATGGCATGCTGCTTCAGCCACACGCTCACGTCCTCCTCCATCATCGACACCGCCTCCTTCTCCACATCCAGCGGCGGTGCCTCTTCCTCTTCCTCCACAGGCTCCTGCTCCTCCTCCACCGGCTCCTGCTCCTCCTTCTCTTCCTCCTCCCCCGGCACCTCCTCCTCGAAATCCTTCTCCGGTTCCAGAGGTAGCCTCGCTTCCCTATGGATCCGGACCTTCTCAAGGAGGAAGAGACGGAGTTGGATCGTGTAGTAGCGGCGGCGTGGGGGCATGGCTAACAGGCTCGAGTGGCGGCGGAGGAAGGAAAGAGGCGGATGTGCTAGGGCTGGGGGCGCCGACCGGCTTAAATAGGCGGCTACGGCCTCGGGTGGCGAGCATTTGTCAATCAAAAAAAATTATACCTCAAATGCTTCGCCCCGGCTAAGTTCAATTCCTGGATCCGCCACTGCTTTGAGACATGGAGCGAATTTGTTGGTAGGGGTGTCAAGATCCTTTATAACTGTATGAATGTACAACTAATGTATCACTGCTAGAACTTTACTTTGGGTGCTGATGTAACTTGTTTAGTGAGTGAATAAAGTTGGATCGCCTCCAAAAAGGAAATTTACTTGGGGTTAATATTTTAGAAGGATATCTGGATACACCCATTTATCCGGATATGTTAAATTTTTTCAAAATAGGAGACTGTCTGGAGAATATATTGAGAACAAACATTTTGTGAGCTGTTCTTTGTGTCTGTTATAGTGAATAAATAGATGTTACCTGTACTAATTATTTGTGATAACTTTAGCACTAAAAAGCACTGCATGTTAGCTGATGTTACCTGTACCAGTTAACTTCATTGGCCTTTATTTTTCTTGTGCTGTTTAAAATATTGGAATGTCTAGTTTAGGGCTTGTAATTGTTAACCTAGCCTAGTTGCTGCGTGAGCTGGTAGCTGATGCCTTGTTTAATGGCAGATTGGAGAATACGAAGAAACGGTTGGCACATGCTATTTATTTTCAGAAAGTGGTAAGTGTTTGCATCCCTCCCTCTGCAGCCTCTTTCTTCACAGCAAACATTTCGCACGCCCTGTTAAATCCCATGACCGAGTGAGTTTCGTACATTAACCTGATACCCTCCCTGTGAATATGATGCTGCTGCTGTTTCCTTGAGATTTCCATGCTTGTTTTGTATGAGATTTTTTTCAGTGGATTCATTTGCTCCTTTTTCAGATGCTGCACCAAAGCCCGTTGATGAAGAGCCGGCACCTCACAAAGAAAACAAGGACAAGCAAGGCAGAAACATCAAGGAGGTGACGAGCGTTCACAAGATGCTCAAATTCCGGTCGACCAGTGAGGGTCGTCAGGAGCAGGAGCACAGAGCATACCTCCGTTACAGGGACAAGGAGTTTTGAAACACAATGCTTGTAGCTACTCTCCCTTGTCTGATGCTTGTGATGCACCCACACACAGCATGCAATCCTTTGACCCTTCAAATGGAATGCAAGGAGAATGCGTCGCATCGGCATCGCAACGTTGTTTGCATGACGGGGTTCGAATGTTGCTGAGCACGTCACGCGATCATCGGCGTTGCTGTAGCTTAGCAAGAAACTCTTGTATTAGGGATCGGAGTAGAGAACATTATCGTGTTTGGCAGATTGAGGTTGGTAGGTGTGGCCGCCCGTGTGGACGTAGAGGGGACCTGGGACTGGGCTGGGAGCCGGGATGGAACTTTCCGAGATGGATATATCTTTGGTTTGCAGCGCTAGAGCCTAAGGATTGGTTAGTCCAAACCACCATGGAGTTTGCTTAAACTTCTGGAAAAGTGGCATCTGCGTACTACAGCTCTGTCTTGTCTCACTCACCTGCCAACTCGTCAATCCGGCCAAATTGCAAATCGCATTTTTCACCACGCTGTCTGGTCGGCCTTTAGAGCAACTCCAACGAGGCGACCCAAACCAAGACACGCTTTATCTGCTTTTTGTCCGTTTGGATCGGCCAGTTTTAAAAACAAGGAGGCCGACCCAAATGTGCCGGCGTGAAAAAAAAACAAGTTGCATGAAATAAACATAAATATAAACATAATTAAACATAAAGTGGCTGGTCAAACGCCGGCCAAAGTCCACCTAAATCTAATAAACATTAAATAAAACATTAAGAAAAGTTTGCGCCCGTTTGCTGCCGCGCCGCATGCTGCCTTAGATGTCGTCGGCCTTGCCCTTGCCCTCGACCCCGCCGTCGTCAGTGAGGTCGATGAAGACCGGAGCAGGGCCAGCCCACCCGAACGCCGCCTGGTACGCTGCCAGGGCAGCCTCCTCCGGCGTCTGCTGGGGCGGCGGCATTGCACCAAGCCGCGCACGCTCCTCCTCCTCCTCGAGCCGGAGCGCCTCCGCGTCGCATTGGGGCCGCCTGTACTCCCAGTGCCACCACGCTTGGTGCACCGCGATGTGCAGGCGCTGGCGTTCAAGGCGGAAACGCGCCGGCGGTGGAGGGGGAGGGGGAGCACGGGATGATGAGGCGCTGGGGGTGCCCTTGCCCTTGCCATTGCTGCCGCCGAAGAGGCCCATGGCGCGCGCTCGGACGCCGGCGAGGAAGCAAAGGGAGTGGTGGGGCCGGGGCCAGATGTGGACGGGAGAAGTGGATGAGGCCGACCCCGCCGCACGCGTGGTTAAAAAAGGACGCGCGCACTGGCTGACGCATGGGCCCGCTGTCGGTGGTCGTCATAATTTTCCATGCCGAAACCGAGTAGGAGTACATGACCTGATGACCATGACCCAGGCAGACAAAATCGCCAAAACCAGCCCAAATAATCCCAACCGAACTCTAGCCCCAATATGACCGATAAAGATCTTCGTAAAATATGTGGGAACCAATATGAGCATCCAGGTCCCGCTGTTGGTTATTGATCGGAGAGGTGTCTCGGTCATGTCTACATAGTTCTCGAACCCGTAGGGTCCGCACGCTTAACGCTCAAGGATCATCATATCTATCCCTGATATGTTATAGTTCATCACGAAGCTCTAGTAGCTTGGTGGCAGTGACTTTGGAGAATCATCACTATCTCATTTGGAAGATCAACTCCCACTCGATTCAAGCGATTGTAGTACTCATACAATCTGAGCACATGCTCAACGATTGAGCTTTTCTCCTTAGTTTGCAGGCTTAGGAAACTTGTCAGGGGTCTCATACCTCTTGACGTGGGCACTAGCCTGAAATCCCAATTTCAGTCCTTGGAACATCTCATATGTTCTACGATGTTTCAAAAACGTCTTTGGTGCCTCAATTCTAAACCATTTAGCATTACACACTGAACTATCATGTAGTCATCAAAACGTGTATGTCAGATGTTCGTAACATCCACAACTGACGCTTGTGGTTTAGCTCACTGAGCGGTGCATTAAGGACATAAACCTTCTGTGCAGCAATGAGGACAATCCTCAGTTTACGGACCCAGTCCGCATAATTGCTACTATCAACTTTCAACTAAATTTTTCTCTAGGATCGTATTAAAACAGGGTGCTACAAGGCAAGCTATTGATCTACAACCCTTTTTGCAAAGACAACTTAGACTATTGATCATGATAATTAAGTTCATCTAATCAAATTATTTAATGAACTCCCACTCAGACAGACATCCCTCTAATCATCTAAGTGATACATGATCCGAGTCAACTAGGCCGTGTCCGATCATCACGTGAGACGGACTAGTCATCATCGGTGAACATCTTCATGTTGATCGTATCTTCTTCTATACGACTCATGTTCGAACTTTTGGTCTTCCGTGTTCCGAGGCCATGTCTGTACATGCCAGGCTCGTCAAGTCAACCTAAATATATTGCGTGTGTAAATCTGGCTTACACCCGTTGTATTCGAACGTTAGAATCTATCACACCCGATCACCACGTGGTGCTTCGAAACAACGAACATTCGCAACGGTGCACAGTTACGGGGAACACTTTCTTGAAATTATTGCGAGGGATCATCTTATTTAAGCTACCGTCGTTCTAAAAAACAAGATGTAAAACATGATAAACATCACATGCAATCAAATAGTGACATGATATGGCCAATATCATTTTGCTCCTTTTGATCTCCATCTTCAGGGCGCCATGATCATCATCGTCACCGGCATGACACCATGATCTCCATCATCGTGTCTTCATGAAGTTGTCTCGTCAACTATTACTTCTACTACTATGGCTAACGGTTTAGCAATAAAGTAAAGTAATTACATGACGTTTATGATGACACGCAGATCATAAATAAATTAAGACAACTCCTATGGCTCCTGCCGGTTGTCATACTCATCGATATGCAAGTCGTGATTCCTATTACAAGAACATGATCAATCTCATACATCACATATATCATTCATCACATCCTTTTGGCCATATCACATCACACGGCATATGCTACAAAAACAAGTTAGACGTCCTCTAATTGTTGTTGCAAATGTTACGTGGCTGCTATAGGTTTCTTAGCAAGAACGTTTCTTACCTACGCCAAAACCACAACGTGATATGCCAATTTCTATTTACCCTTCATAAGGACCCTTTTCATCGAATCCGATCCGACTAAAGTGGGAGAGACAGACACCCGCTAGCCACCTTATGCAACTAGTGCATGTCGGTCGGTGGAACCTGTCTCACGTAAGTGTACGTGTAAGGTCGGTCCGGGCCGCTTCATCCCACGATGCCGCCAAATCAAGATAAGACTAGTAACGGCAAGTAAATTGACAAAATCGACGCCCACAACTACTTTGTGTTCTACTCGTGCATAGAAACTACGCATAGACCTAGCTCATGATGCCACTGTTTGGGGATCGTAGCAGAAATTTAAAATTTTCTACGCATCACCAAGATCAATCTATGGAGTAATCTAGCAACGAGGGGAAGGGGAGTGCATCTACATACCCTTGTAGATCGCTAAGCGGAAGCGTTGCAAGAACGCGGATGAGGTAGTCGTACTCGTGGCGATTCAGATCACGGTCGATTCCGATCTAAGCGCCGAACAACGGCGCCTCCGCGTTCAACACACGTGCAGCCCGGTGACGTCTCCCATGCCTTGATCCAGCAAGGAGAGAGGGAGAGGTTGGGGAAGACTCCGTCCAGCAGCAGCACGACGACGTGGTGGTGGTGGAGGAGCGCAGGACTCCAGCAGGGCTTCGCCAAGCACTACGAGAGACGAGGAGGGAGAGAGGTAGGGCTGCGCCAAGAGGGAGATCAAAATCATCTCGTGTGTCTTGCAGCCCCCAATACCTCAAGTATATATAGGGGAAGGGGAGGGGCTGCGCCCCCATCTAGGGTTCCCTCCCTAGGGGTGGCGTCAGCCCCCAAAACCCATCTAGGGTGGCGGCCAAGGGGGGGCGCACCTAGGGTGGGCCTTAAGGCCCATCTGGACCTAGGGTTTGCCCCCTCCCACTCTCCCTGCGCATTGGGCCTTGGTGGGGGGTGCACCAGCCCACCTGGGGCTGGTCCCCTCCCACACTTGACCCACGCAGCCTTCTAGGGCTGGTGGCCCCACCTGGTGGACCCCCGGGACCCTCCCGGTGGTCCCGGTACGTTACCGATAGCACCCGAAACTTTTCCGGTGACCAGAACGGGACTTCCCATATATAAATCTTTACCTCCGGACCATTCCGGAACTCCTCGTGACGTCCGGGATCTCATCCAGGACTCCGAACAACATTCGGTAACCATGTACATACTTTCCCTATAACCATAGCGTCATCGAACCTTAAGTGTGTAGACCCTACGGGTTCGGGAACCATGCAGTCATGACCGAGACATATCTCCGGCCAATAACCAACAGCGGGATCTGGATACCCATGTTGGCTCCCACATGTTCCACGATGATCTCATCGGAAGAACCACGATGTCAAGGATTCAATCAATCCTGTATACAATTCCCTTTGTCTACCGGTATAGTACTTGCCCGAGCTTCGATCGTCGGTATCCCGATACCTTGTTCAATCTCGTTACCGGCAAGTCTCTTTACTCGTTCCGTAACACATCATCTCGTGATCAACTCCTTGATCACATTATGCACATATGATGATGTCCTACCGAGTGGGCCCAGAGATACCTCTCCGTCACGGAGTGACAAATCCATCTCGATTCATGCCAACCCAATGACACTTTCGGAGATACCCGTAGTGCACCTTTATAGCCACCCAGTTACGTTGTGACGTTTGGCACACCAAAGCATTCCTACGGTATCCGGAGTTGCACAATCTCATGGTCTAAGGAAATGATACTTGACATTAGAAAAGCTTTAGCATACGAACTACGATCTTGTGCTAGGCTTAGGATTGGGTCTTATCCATCACATCATTCTCCTAATGATGTGATCCCGTTATCAACGACATCCAATGTCCATGGTCAGGAAACCGTAACCATCTATTGATCAACAAGCTAGTCAACTAGAGGCTTGCTAGGGACATGGTGTTGTCTATGTATCCACACATGTATCTGAGTTTCCTATCAATACAATTCTAGCATGGATAATAAAGGATTATCATGAACAAGGAAATATAATAATAACTAATTTATTATTGCCTCTAGGGCATATTTCCAACACAATGTTCGTCAATGAGACATCATATAACAAGTTGGTCACTAGTCATAATCACAACTCCTCACCCTCCTCATCAACTCTAACACATTGTAGCACATAATAACACATGCTACCTAGGAGCTACTCCTCTCATAGGACCTACTCTACCCTCTCTTAGGTAAAATATCATAAAACAAGGTAGGCATTGACTCTCCATTATGGAAAATGGACTCTCCATAATGAAGAATGGAGATCATCCTGTCTCCAAGTCATGGCCTACGCACAATGTTGCTTCCAAGTAGCTCTCTACGATGGTCGAAACATTTTTTCCAATCATTTATTATCATGGCTTCCTCGTTTTTAGAAATCCGGTATGGACAGGAGTGATGTGGATACTGCGGCTGACCTGGCCGTGGTGGCCGTAAGCTCATAATATCAACGCGACCTCTTGGCAACATCACATGAGGTACACAATCCATCGCGATTTTCTATTAAAAAACATAGTAATAACTTTGTAATTAGCAATGTAGTTTAGTTTTAGAAGAATTTATGCAAAAGATGCACGGATGTCGTAATAGTAGAAAATCTTACCACGCTATCTTCATTGATGTTACCGTAGCACACCACGTGCACTAGTGGCACATATTGACCATAATTTTGAGGAATTCGATAATAGCTATCGTAATTCTCAAGATCAGTATAAAATGCGATAAGACCATCTTTCTCCTTATAAGTTAATTGTGCTTCATCATTGTAGTAGTAGGTTCTGTCTACCATCTTCCGTACATTTTTTGAAGAATGAAAATAAGCTGTCAACTATTTTGAAATAAACAATATAAATTACTTAATAAATATGTTTGAGAAACTCACACAGCGGTAGAACTGGAAGCGTGTCAACAAGGACCCAAATGGTCATATTCGTTTCGTCGATGTCAGGATCACCAAGATCGAAGGTGAGAAGCATACCCTCATGAAAATCATACGCCTTGCAAAGTGCTTCCCAATTCAGGCAACCAAAATTGGATGAGTTCACATAATTGTATAGATTTACAGCAAAATCATAACCATGATGGGTCCTTAGTTGAATTATCTTTGTCTCCATGCATTCATGATCTTCAAAACCCATCTTCTCCAAGACATAGCGTCTTGCATGGCATGGGATAAGCTAGTCGAATTGTAAAAGACGGAAATTACACGTTGAAGAAGCAGAGAAGTCGTGGAAAAAAGAACAAAAAACACTTGTCGTCGTTGCGTATCGTTTCAACATCGAAGGTCTCTTGGAGCTTGATGCTGAAGCGCCGTCCTTCTACCAGGTGAGGCCTGTCGCACAGGCCGCGCTCATCTTCGCAGTACTCGCACATAGCGAATTCCCTTTCGTCGTCAGACATTTCCTAATAGGTAATTAATAATCCAATCATCGAATACGTATATAGTAGTTTGTAGCAAAGATCATTATATAACAAGCAAGGCGAGGTATCATGTGAAAATGCCTATTCAGTGAAAACTTGAAAACTATCCTCATGGGTCATCGGATTGCAAATGTATGGAATAGATCAGAGGTGGGAATCCCACCAGCCACTTAACCACAGTTTTCCCGATAACCCCCTGCTAACAATAATCCTACTTTTTCAACGGCCGCGAGGGCGACCTGGAGGCCGTGGCGATTCTACGGCGACTGACTGCGGCGCCGCTAGCGACGGCGACTCGAAGGCCGTGGCAGCGCCCCGACGTGACCGTATCTCGGCACTAACCGCGCTGGCGGCGCGGCGCTCGCCCCACTCAACGACGACCCGCGGCCATGGTGATGCCCCCGCGCGGCGGCGACCTCCGCGACCCTGCACCCACACATGACGAAGACTAAGCGGCCGCGGCGATTCATCCATGCGACGGCGACCCGGCAGCTTGCTTGCCCTTCAAAACTGCTCCACGTGAATGTTTTGTTGGTTTTTGACAAAGAAATTGCTGGTGTTTAGCTGTAACTGAATTGAATGAATGTAGATGTGCAGATAAATCCTAGTTCTTTTGCTGCACGTGAATCAGGGTGGATCTACAAAAAATACTTGAATGGATGTTGATGTACAAGAAATCTTTCTGTCATGACATGGATAACACAAAAGGATTCAGAGTACTGGTGTACTGAATTTCATGTGCTAATGTTATCTCTGTATATGTACTGGTGGTTAACATCGTCAGTCTTGCTGAATTCAGAGTTGACTAAGCCATCTGCTACAACCAACAGGAATTGGAATTAACCGATTAACCTCTTGTGTCTTATTACCCTGGCTAATTCTAGCTAGTAAAAAGGAACAGTTTGCCATGAGAAACAACATTCTTGCACAGCTATTCAGAGATACAAGGCCATCTAAAATGCATCTAACAAGTCACCTTCAGTACAAATATTCAGAGATAAAATATTCAGGCAATGATTTCAACATCACTTATATGCAGTAAACCGGAGCAAACAACATGCACCCTTGCACTGAATTATGTGTAAACTTTCGTCCAACATACAATTGCTTGTATTATGAAAATTTTGTCTTGCACAAATTCTCAGATTACATCATTGGAGCACCGTTCAGTCTAAATAAGGAGAATGAACAATGCTTTCACGTTGAGTGATAACACCTCAAGACCAAAGTTGCATTCAGAAATTTCGTCTCTACATGACAAGCTCGGCGAGATGGACGCCTACATCGGCGCCATTGGTAGCCCTGCCAGCTATCGCCGGATAACTCCGTAGCATCCACCCAGCGTCAGCGCCATGGGGACGGCTGTGCCGTAGGTCGTCGCGGTGGGGTACGGCTCCGTCGTCTGTCGTCGCGGTGGGGAACAGCTCGGCTCCGCCGTAGGTCTTCGCGGTAGGGGAGGCCCCATTGTCGGCCGTCGTGGTGGGGGACGGCAGCAGCGCCCTGGTCCTGGCTGTGGGTGAGGCGACAATGGAATAAGGCGAGATCGAACACTTCGGTTTGGGGCGAAATTTTGGGAAGGATTTCCCACCCCGTGAGTAAGACAGGGGGTTATATGAAAAATAGCCATAAGTAGTTGGTTAGCAAACCCACCTCTCATCAGTGCCATCGGTTAAAGATCCAACGGATCGGGTCACAAGTTTTCAGATTTTCATCGAATCAGCATTTTCACTAGATACTTCGCCAGCAAGTAAAACACCTAAAATTTGTAGTTTGTAGCAAAGATCATCATCGAACCTAGTTTGTAGCAAAGATCATCATATAATCCATCATCGAATACATATATAGTAGTTTGTAACACAGACCGCGCTCATCTTTTGCATTCAATAAGAAAATAACTAATAGGTAATTAATAATCCATCATCAAATACATATATAGTAGTTTTTTTTCCAGAAAAATAGCCGCCGTGAGCGGTTGTTGTAACTGAACGAGAGAGAAAAAGGCATGTGCGCCTTAGATTTTGGGACTGCATGCAGATAAAAGGACTGCATGCAGATAAAAATCATGATTTGTTTGAATAAACGCATGATACGGAAGGGATGATACACGCACATATCGCACGAACGAGAAGGAATCATCAATGTGGGGTGGAGCTGCTGGTGGCATGCAGATCGAAACTGACATTCGCCCTTGATTTGTTTGAATAAATGGACATGGCGTGATACTCCCCCCTCCCACGAGAAGAACCAAGCTAATAGTAAAATAATCGAGATGTCAACTCTTCCGTCAGGATTGATCAATCCATGTGGTGTGGAGGAGCTGGAACACATACATCAATTATTTCAAACAAGCTAGGAAAAGAAATTAGGTATTAAGGAGACGGGGGCAATGCCCGCCGTCACTAGCCGCCCTCGCAACCGAGGAGACGGGGGCAATGCCCGCGACGCTGCTCATAGCAGAAACAACGCCGCCGCACCACCCGAGGCCGCGCCTCGGCGCCTTAAGCCCTCCGCGTGGATCGAAGTAGCCAAATCCTCGCTGCCGCCGTCCTGGGCGACCACGCGGGCTTCGCCGGAAGGCCTCCTCGTGCTGCGACGAGGGGGAGGAGGGGGGAAGGAGGGCCGGCGACTAGGGTTTCGTCGCCTCCTGTGTCGCCCCGAGCGGAGCGACGCGGGGAGGGCCCACGAGAAGAACCTAGCTAGTAGTAAAATAATCGAGATGTCAGCTCTTTCGTCAGGATTGATCAATCCATATGGAGTGGAGGAGCTGGAACACATACATAAATTATTTCAAACAAGCTAGGAAAAGAAATTAGGTATTAAGGAGCTTCCATAAAATGTACACTAGCTAGCTTGATCGATGAAGCATCTGTATATATATAGTGAGTGCCTTTGTTGAAATATAGTGTGGACTATAGCACTAGTAGAAAAACGACTTTACGTGAGCTCCATTAGTCCCGGTTTGGAAACAGACCGGTACTAATGTGACCATTAGTGCCGGTTCCAACGGCTAGGGGGGCAGGAATCATTAGTCCCGGTCCGTGTTGAACCTCTAGTACCGGTTCGTGACACAAAACGGGACGAAAGGGATGATGGTAGGCTGGTGTCAGGCTGGGGCCCCACGAGCCCCTTTAGTCCCGGTTCTTGACACAAACCGGGACTAGAGGCTCACGTTTAGTCCCGGTTTGTGTCATGAACAGGGACTAAAGATGCTCCTATATAAACCCTTCGTCCAGCCCGTGAGCTCTCTGTTCTTACCCTTTCCTCTCCTCTCTGTTCTTCCCCTCTTGCTCGAGCTCATCCTCCAGTTTTTGCAAAATTTGTCAAGATTTGAAGGCACCCTGTCGTGGTTTTGTCACGGCAGATGCCCTTGTGAAAGGACTTAGGTGTGGAGCCATCGCAACGTAGGTTAGCTCGAAGGGGTTGAACGGGACAAAGGATACAAAGGATTTACCCAGGTTCGGTCCCTCTCAACGAGGTAAAAGCCTACTCCTGCTTTGCTGACTATTGCTTGAGAGTGTCGATTACAAGGAGACGGGGGCAATGCTCGGCGTCACTAGCCGCCCTCGCAACCGAGGAGACGAGGGCAATGCCCGCGACGCTGCTCACAGCAGAAACGGCACCGCCGCACCACCCGAGGCTACCACGTCGGCGCCCTAAGCCCTCTGCGTGGATCGAAGCAGTCAGATCCTTGCCGCCGCCGTCCTAGGCGACCACGCGGGCTTCGCCGGAGACCTCCTCGTGCTGCGACGAGGGGAAGGAGGGGGGAAGGAGGGCCGGCGGCTAAGGTTTCGTCGACGTCCCCGTCATCGCCTTCTCGCGCCTCCGCCCCGTACGTCGCCGCCCCGTACGCCCCCGGCCCGTCGTCGGCGCCGGCCCCGTGTATTTTCCGTTATCCGTTTTCTGTTAGATAAATTAGATAGAAAAATTAGATATTAATGTTAAATGTTAGATGAATTAGCTAGATATTAATTAATGTTAATTAGATGAGTTAGTTTTTTATATTTTTTATTATAGATGAATTAGATATATTAATGTTAGACGAATTAGTAAGTGCTTAGTTAAATTAGTAAGAAAATTAATAAGTGCTTAATTAGTTGAATTAGTAAGTACTATAATTTAACTAGCTAGTAGGAAAAATATAATTACTATTTTATTTAGATTTTTTGGTAATATAATTAGTTAGAAAAATATGAGTTAGTTAGAAAAATACTAGTTTATTTTTAGTAAGTGCTACTTTGTTTTTAGTAAGTACTACTTTATTTGTTTATAGTAATAAATGCTTAGTATAGTTGAACTAGATAGTTGATTTAATTAATAAAACTACTTTATTTAATTATATATAGAAGTAGTTTGTAGTAAGTGCTACTTTATTTATTTATAATAAGTGCTACGGAAGCCGCGATTCGGTGCCCAAGCGCAGATGCTCTTGAAATCTCGATCGCTCGCCCGTGACTTGGGATCCAGAATAATAGCGCTGACAGGGCATTAGAAAAAGGGCGATCCGCAATATACGGTAGGAAAGAGTGATGGATTTGTGGGACCGCGGTGTAGGCGTGCGACGGAGTTCGGGCGTGGCTGTCGATAGGACGTCGGCGAATTAACTGAGCCTAGGATCAGATCGTTAGCGAAAATGCTGAGCCGCTTTTCTTGGACGGGCGACCCTAGCCACACCCCATTCTCTCTCCCGACGAACAAGGCGGCAGCGGCGGCGGCGGCGGCTCCTTCTCGCCCACAAGGAGAAAAAAAATGGAGGATGCTGGGATGGAGTTCCTTCTCGACGCCGTCGACAGGAGAGTACACGCAGATCTACAATAAACCCCTGCCTGAAAAAAGAGGCTAACAAACGGCCATGCACGTCGGCCATTGCCGCCCCTTTTCAGGTTACCACTGCTGGAGGAGTTCGTGGACAGCGTTGAGCAGCCAGATCTGGTTCCTCTGGTGTTGATGCGGCAAGCGAGGGCGCCTGCGGCGGGACTGTGAACTCAAAGGATGCTTCTGGATGCGGCCAGCAGGTCGTTGGTGACGAGCTAATCGGGAGGCATGGTGGAGCTCGCCGTCGTGCGGACGCATCTTCAACTAGGTCGGCGCAAACCACTGACAGAGTGGAACCGGAAGCGCCCTGATGGACAAAAAGGTCTGAATCCAACCCGTCCCTGCTTGAAAATTGTACTGCATTCACTTTAGGTTCAGACAAAAAAGTGTGTTTAGCTCTTTTCCTTGGTGATATCTTTCCTGATAACTCGGTGCAAGCTGCTAAACTTGCAAGAATAAATTCACCGGCTTGTCCACATTCAGGAAGAAGAAATAGTGCTAACATTTTTTATTTCTATGGCATTTGGGACAGCGTACTGAATGTTTTACTTGTTCTGAAAATTCAGATTACTGCTAGGGAGTGCACCACCAGACAGGACACCATGTGCGTCACGGATGAGCACACTCAAGAAGTCGATCCACAAGTATGCCGAGGAACCTACAAAAAGTGTTGTACTAACTAGAATGGTGAGCCTTTTAACTAGGCTTGCCATCATCTCTTTTTGCGAACCTATTTATGTTTGAAAACAATGTTACAAAAATATTGTAGTATGAAGAAGTTTACTAGTAAAATGTTGTATTCTGACTTGCTAATTGTTTCTTGTAATTTAGGCAACATGGAGCTTCCCAACCAAAGCAGTAGAGAAAAGCCAGGACCCAGGAGTGACCATTGCCTTTCATCCTGCGTCTTCAGAAGTGTCACCACCCTGGACATGACGATTTTAGAATTTAGAATTTAGTTTTTTCTAGATACATGTCTAGGTTAACCCTGTAGCTCTTGCATTTCTGGCAGACAAAATCGATTCGTTGCAATTTGTATTCACCTTGCAGTTCTAAAATTCAGAATTTCAGAATTTGTTGAGCAGTGATGCTCTTATTTATAATAGCTCCTCTCTTTTTTTCTTTTTGCGGATGAAAATAGCTGCTCTTGTTCTGGCACATGAAAATGTTCCAGCTTGATGGGCTGTTGGCCATGGTGGTGATTGTGCATATGTCTTCTATAGCCGGATATGTGGATAGTCGCATGGCATTCTCAGATTTGGATGCCCTGCTATATGTGTAGCTCTAGCTGATGACGACGCAGACATAGCGGCAGATCAAGGAAAAAAGAATAGATAAAGAAGGATTGGGTGGTTGGCAGTTAAGTCCACCATGCAAGAGACGGCTCAGGCTGGCTCGGGAAAATCGTTGGGCCACTGTCTACAACCTGTTCCGCATGCAGGCTAACGCCTCCCGTCGCAATAAATGTGTGCAGACCTGTTCATTCTTTAAAGCCAATACTAGTAAAATACGTCTGGGAATACACACAAAGGCACACATCCACATGCAAGCAAATGGCTACAATTTCAGGAGCAGCTGAGCCTGAGCTCAGAATCGAATATCCCCTACTTTATTTATTTATAGTAAGTACTACTTTATTTATTTATAGTAAATGCTTAGTATATATAGTAGTTGAACTACATAGTTGATTTAATTAATAAAACTACTTTATTTAACTATATATAGATGTAGTTCCCGCATCGACGTCGGCGATGTCTATCCCGCATCCTCGTCGTCGTCGATTCGGCGGTGGAGGCTTGCTTGATCAGGACCATGTTCGGGACTGGGCTCCGCCGGGCTGGTATTGGGAGGTGCTACCTTCCGGGGGACGTAGGTTGATGAGGAGGCAGCCCGTTGTTGACCCGATCCTTGTTTGGTGGCGGTCGCGTGGGCCAGTGACGGTGCCGAGGCTTCCGGACACTGCGGAGGTGGTACGTCACCGTGTCAGCGAGGAGAACGAGCACGTCCGTCGCTACATGGTTGCATTGGAGGGCAGATTCGACAATACCTGGCAGGTTCTTCAGGGATCTCACCGGAGCTATGATCCTGTGATGGTTCCTTATCTTTGGTGTCCACCGCCGCATCGATACCGTCGGGCGCTACGGTTCTAGTTGTATTAGTGATGCTATATTAGTGATAATATTTGACGATGTACGAACACCAAGAGATGATGTACTTTTGCTTATAATTATTGAATGCATGCTAATTTGCATACTACTTTATTTTATGATTTGGTTTTGCTTATTTTATGATTTGGTTTTGCTTATTGAATGCTCATATTGGATAAGTTCTCCTTCATTTGAATTATGAATATAGGCGGAAATGTCGTACTCGGACGACGAAAACCGCTTCGAAGTGCGATGGTGCCACGACGACCGAGGTATCTCGCGACAGTTCATTGAGCTGGGCGAAGATCGGCGCTTCAGCATTAAGCTCGACGAGAGCTTCGATGTTCATCTGATGCATAGCAGCGACAATAGTTTTTTTCGTAATTAATCATGACTTCAACTATTTTAATCATGACAATATTTTTCATCTTTTCCGATTCGACTAGCTTATCCCATGCTTTGCAAGACGCTATGTCTTGGAGAGGATGGGTTTTGAAGATCATGAAAGTTTTGAAACCAAAAAAATTATCCTAAGTACCCATCATGGTGTGGATTTTCAAGTAAAGCTGTATAATGCTGAGAGTGTAACCCATTTTGGTTGCAAAAATTGGGAAGCACTTTGCAAGATGTATGGTCTTGATGAGGGTATGCTTGTCACCATGGATCTTGGTGATCCTACAATCGAGGAAGAGACACCTTCGATTTGGGTCCTTGTGGATACACCTCCAATTCTTCCCCCATGTGAGCTTAACATAGTTATTAAGTAATTTATATTGTTTATTTCAAAATAGTTGACAACTTATTTCCATTGATAGCTTATTTTGATTGTTCAAAGAATGTGCGGAAGATGGTAGACAAAACCCACTACACCGATGGCTCCGAATTAACTTATAAGGAGAAAAATCATCTGATCGCATTTTGTAGGGATCTTGAGAATTACAATGTCTACAATCGAACTCGTCAACATTATGGTCAATACGTGCCACTAGTGCACGTGTTGAACTCTGATAACTACCATGGAGATACCCTGTAAGATTTTTACTATTACGACATCCGTGCATCTTTTTGCATACTTCTAAAACTAGTACATCATTGCTAACTACGAAGTTATTGCTATGTTTTTCAACAGAGAATCCCAGAGGATTGTGTGCCTCATTTGATGTATGAGAATGGCAGCCTTCATGTTTTGAACATATATCCAGGTCATCCTACGAATCTCAACTGTCCATACCGGATTTCTAAAAGAAGTGGAGACATGACAATCAAAGAATGAAAAAAATGTATGGACAGTCATAAGGAGCTTCTTGGAAGCAAAAGGAAGCGAAGCGCAAGAATTTGAAGACAGGATGATCTCCATTCTTCATAATAGAGAGTCAGGGTCTATATTGTTTTATGCTATTTTACCTTAAGGGTGTTTAATTAGGTCCTACCTGATACTGATGATCATGTGCTAAGAACAATTATGTAGGGTTGGGTCGATGACTATGAGGATGATGATCGTATGACTTATTATTAATAACGAGTAGAAGTTGTATGATGATGCATGATTAGTAGGACTTGTTATTATATATGATGATGTATGATGCGAGCATGCATAAGCATGTTATATCAGCGGGTGAAATGAACATAGCAGCAGCGTTGATAAACCAAGGACGAAGATATAAGAGAGGACACTTCTCTCTATTAGCTAGCTAATAACAACCTAAAAATAACCCCCAAAACACCTAAAGCAGCCACTTTTCTAAAAAAAACATGGACTTTTGGTCCCGGTTGGTGCTAACAACCGGGACCAAAGGCCCCCCTGAATGGGCTCGGCGGACCGGCCACGTGGAGGCACATCTGTCCCGGTTCGTGTTTGAACCGGGACTAATGGGTGGAGGTATTTGTAACGACCCATTAGTCCCGGTTCATGAACCGGGACTAAAGGCCCTTACGAACCGGGACTAATAGGTGTTTTTTTACTAGTGTATGTGAGTTCGAGCTCACATGCTCTCGGGTGAACAGTAAAATCCTAAAACTAGTATACAAATTCATAAAATCCTGATTTTTTGTCATGAAACATTGATGCTTTTTCACAAGCATGGAAATTTTCATGATGAAATCACATTTGTGGAGCTGCTCGCAAAAGTAACAAAAGTGATGCTCCAAAAAGAGTGTTTTTGGAAGCATTTTGGAGCATCAATTTTTTTTGCTGGCACATCCACAAATGTGATTCCATCATGAAAATATGCATGTATGTTGAAAAATCATCAATGTTTCTTGACAAAAAAAATCTGGATTTTTGATATTTTACTATTTTTTTTCAGATGTTACTGTTCATCCGAGAGCATGTGAGCTCGAGCTCACAATAGCACTTTTGGTTTGTATCCCTCCTTCACTCGTTATGTTGCAACTATGTCCCAATTAGATAACAATAACGCTAATGATCAAGCTTGTCATTGGTATTCAGTTATGTCTACACACACATCACATGCATTATGGGTATTTCATTGGCGGCTTCCCGTATAAGGGTGGTATGTGATCAATGGGATTTTGTTGGCCGAAACAAACTCGGCAATCGGAGACGCTCTGAACTCGCCATCTGCAAGACACACATAACATTATTATAATTATCCAATTTTAAGTCAAACCCCAACTCAGTACATAGAATTGGAAAGCAAAGGGGCTGGCGCTGAAAGCTAAAGCACTTTAATTAGAGAAGATACCATATACGGTCAACTTGTGCTCCTGTTTGTTGAGCAGGACTAGTGATGGGCGCTTTGCTTCTGGGTCGACATGGAAAAGCTTGACTACATCAGGACTGGTAGTCTGGTAGAAGTTGACAGCCCAGTACAAACTTTTGATATCTTCCAGCCTTGAGGCAGCAGCAAGCTCATCATTGTGAGCGCCCTATATATAGCATTTGTTGATTGAGTAATCAATGATTTAAACTTGATTGACTGTATATATATGTTTGTTGATAGGCATAGTGTTGGTCTATAGAACTTTACTGTTGCCGTTTATCGGTTTTGTTTATTTTCTTTCTGTCAAGCTTTTCCGAATTGGCCGTGTGCATCCTGGTTATGCAGAGGCCGGGTGTTACTTATAATGCATTGTATCCGCTTAATGCTACATTTATGAGATAATAAAAGTGCCCTTTATTGAGAAAAAAATATATGTTTGTTGGTATGTGTAATAACACATGGTTGTTGTTGGTGGACTTTGCTGGGATTGGAAGATGATACCGAGAGGGAGTCCAGGAAGGCGAGCACAGCCACGCGGCCATGGCCAGTGATGATCTTCTCTGCCTCGTTGATGGTGGTGACGTTCTGCACGTCAGGGCTCAGCCTCTGGGATATCCAAGTGACCATGGCGTCCCTGCAGCAATGGAAAAATCGCAACGATGAAGGTACAGCAGAAGCCGGGCAGGCGAATGAAGAAGTATTTTCCCTGCTAGTAGTTACTTACTTGGTCCTCTCGCCGTAGTAGGGGTAGTGCCTGGGCACGCCGTCGACGAAGAAGAGGACGGTGGGGTATCCGTCGACGCCGTGCGCGCGCGCGAGCTGACGGTCCTGGGTGGCGTCGACCTTGGCGAGTGCGACGTCGAGCCCCTTGCCGGCCAGGTGCGAACGCGACCGCGGCAATACTCGGGGGCGAGTTTGCGGGACCAGTAGCACCAGGGCGCGTAGAAGTCGACCACGACGTGACGGCGGACGGCGAGGAATGAGGAGAAGTTGGCGGCGGTGAGGACGACCACGTGGGCTTCGTTGTGGTTGACCACCTTGGGCAGGATGAGGTCCGGATGGGAGACAGAGGCGAAAGAGGGGTGGGGGAGGAGGAGCAAGAAGGGGGTGGCGAGGAGGAGGATGACAGATCGGGGCGTGGGCATCGGCATCATCGCCATGGCTGCCGGCGAGGAGTGGGATAGAGTGCGTACGTGTTGGGAAGTGGAATGGATCGAGTTCTCAACTTGTCGAGTTAAGGGGGGCTTCTCTTTCTACTCCATGCTCTTCCAAGCCTAGAGAGATCAGCGGAGACTTTGAATCGAGTTCTACGGACATCGGCATCACCGCCGGCCGGCCGGCCGGCCTCGGGTGCACAAGCGATTGAGACATGCAGAACTCGATTGTATTGAGCGCTCGGTGCTGACGCGTGAGGCCAAATGACTCCATATGCTACTGGGCCCAAGCAATACCAAGCGATGACGAATGAAAACTATGTTATCCTCCTCTCAATGACTCAATCAACTTTGGAACTTTTTTTCCTTGCTTACGCATAGCTTTGATCTAATATGACTTTGCTAGTTGTCGGCGTGTTTATGTGTGAGTTGATGTTAGCTGTGTGCATCCTAGCTATGCAGACGCCGGTTGTGTGCTCATTGTGTTCTATATCCTCTTAATGCATCATTATGAGTCAATAAAATCCATCCTTTGTCGAAAAAAACTACCTTAAATCCATCTCGACATAGAAGGGAGCCGCTAACTAGATTCTTGTTCATAGTAGGGACATGCTGCACGTTCCTTAGTTGCACGATCTTTCCCGAAGTAAACTTCAGATCCACCGTGCCAATGCCACGAACAGAAGCATGTGACCCATTCCCCATTAGGACGGAAGAATCCCTTGCGACCTGATAAGAAGTAAACATGGAGATGTCAGCACATACATGAACGTTAGCACCCGAATCAATCCACCATGAAGATGATTGAAATACTGAAAGCACAATAGGTAAATTACCATACCCATCAGTATTGCTAGCGGTCACCATGTTGACAGTCTTGGAGCTTGTTTTCCCTCTGCGGTCTGCACGTTCAGGGCATTCCTTGGAAAAGTGTCCAGGCTTCCCACAGGCGTAGCACTCTAGCTCAGCCTTGTTGAACTTCTTCTTCTTGAAGGTAGTAGTCTTGGTAGGCTTGTTGAAAACAGGTTTGTTCTTCCCTTTGTTCTTGTTCTGTGGGTACCTCTGCACCATGTTAGCAGTAGGCTGAACCTCACCTCCTTTTTCAGTGGTATCTTTAGCCCGAGCTTTTTCTTCAACATCAAGAGATGCAATCAGATTTTCAACTGATATCTCCTGTCTCTTATGCTTCAGAGTTGTGGCGAAATTCCTCCATGAAGGAGGCAACTTTGCAATCATGCACCCAGCCACGAATTTGTCGGGTAGAACACATTTAAGGAGTTCAAGTTCTTTCACAATGCACTGTATCTCATGAGCTTGTTCAACCATAGAACGGTTATTCACCATCTTGTAGTCATGAAAACTCTCCATGATGTACAGTTCACTGCCTGCATCTGTTGCACCGAATTTTGCATTCAGTGCATCCCACAGAATTTTTCCGTCGTTTATGTGCATGTACACATCACACAGACGGTCAGCAAGAACACTCAGAATGCATCCCACAAACATAGTATTGGTTTCCTGGAATTTTCTCCGATCTTCGTCGGTCATTCCCTCTAGAGCACCAACACTAGCGTGGAAAACTTTCAGAGCAGTAAGCCAGAGCGTGGTCTTCACCTGCCACCTCTTAAAGTGCACACCGGTAAACTTATCCGGCCTCAGTGCATCAGCGAATCCAGCCATAGTTAACTCAGGAAATTGCCTATAATTAGGTTTTTGGATTGTTGGAATATTAGGCAAGTTCATGATTAATTCCAGTAAATAATTCATGACTAGAAGAGATACTAGCATGCAATAATCTAGCATGACTAGAAGAGAAACAGACATGAACAGAGGATGTTGGACGTACTGATCGTTAGCTATTATGGGTGCGACAGTGTTGATGACGATGTTGGTGACGATCTGCTGCTGACGGCGATGAATACGACGATGAGTAGCACCGCCCGACTTGGACGGAAGACGACCCGTGATGAAGAATTTGAGCAGTCGCGCACAGCGCTTCCCAAAAACCTAATTCGTCCTCTCCCGGTGCAGGATCGCAAAGACGAACGGTTCCGGAGACCTGCTCTCCCACGCGCCGATGCACGCCGGCATTTGGGATGGAGTAGACTACGATGGCGGCGCAAGTGAGATGAGGCAAAACCCTAGGTGTTTTTCGGTGTATCTCTGGCCGCAGCCGGTAGCTGTATATATATTAGGACCAGAGGCGCCAGGCCAGGCGAGGTGAGGCGAGCGAGCGCGCGCGTGTGGTTTTTCCTTTCTCTTCTCACACACCACTTAGAGTGGTGGAGAGAACCAACTATATAAAGAGGTCCAACTCTTCTTCAACTTTCAAGGTGGGACTGAACTTAGCACCACCACTTGCCATTTTACACATGGGCTTTGAGATTTCAGAAATTGCTATGGGCCTAGCCCATTAATTCTAACAATCCCCCACCCGATCTCAAATACCCATTTAGAGACTTGCCTTCTCTCACCACTTGTTTAATATACCAGTGTTTCAGCAGAGACTGTTAAGTTGAACTTCTGCCTAGAACTTTAAGCTACATCCATCTAACATGCATTCCTGTTAGACTATTAACATTACAACTTTCGATCACTCTTACTCATTGTCATCCACTTTCTGATCATACGTGCACTCGAAAGTATGACTTTTCATACTACATGTACAATAAGACTCTCAACATGGACATGTAAGACTCGACATATACATCATTGTCAATATCCTAGTAGTTCATGTATCATTATCCTCATTGTACTCATAGATTAGTGCCAAATAGAGCCTATGACATTATATCCACCGTCGATGTCACAGCATTACACTGTAATCATGATAATCATTAATCAACTTCAGTTCCTCTTATGACAGTTAGCTCAATTACATGCTCTCTCAATCTATGTACAATTCATAGGCTGATTCAGTCATAACTTAGATCCCAAATTTTCTTACCTGAATCTAGCTCATCAAGTAGCATATTCATCATCAGTAGCTTCAGTAATCTTCATCTCAGAGTTGAATAGTTTCAATCACTTGAAGTATTGGATATGCTTCTATGCCATAGCACATACAAGTTTCAATCTCATAGTCTCCTTCCATTTAGGACTATACATGCTATCATTCATGTTATTCACATCATTGATTAGCCTCAATAGACTTTCACATAAGCATCTCAGGCTATATGAATCTAAATCTGACTTGTCATTTCCTTTAGATTGACCATCTCAATATCTCCATGTGCAATACGTTCATTTGCTATCAATTCAGTAAAATTATCCATAATTGCTTGAACTCTATGTCATACTATCATAAGTGATCAAAGTAGTCTGACATACCAGTTGCACTATGATCAGATATCAAGTCATTTCAGTCATTAATTCTTCTCCTATATATGACGATATCTTGATACCTCTACCGATATCCAGGTCTAAGTCATAAATATGATCATCTCTTTGAATTCCAATTAGAGATATATCACTGTTGTCCATAGTTGCATATCAGTTAGATATTCAACTACTGATCAATTCTGATCTCTAATAAAGTCCTCATAATTGCTCAATTCATTTGACAAGTAATCATTATTCTAGATAACATGCATTCAGATCAGTACGATCCAAGTCATTCAGCTGCGTTTCCTACTATGACTCGATGTGAACTACTGAAGATATGCAAAATGTTCACATCCAAAAGTCTTGTTGATCAACTCATCACAATGAGGATATCCTGAATATTCATGCTTTCAGCATAATATCTCATAGTCTTTCACTTACTGAAGGTCATATAACTTTCTCCATTGATTACTCAACTCTATGAATATCAAGATCGCTAACTTATTCCAACATCAATATCTCAATTATAGCAAATGATCCTAACTTCAACATCTACTAAGATCATCACTTACATCCAATATTCTTCTCACATATATGGCTAGATTGCCATCAGTACTCTCTGCATGGCCTTACATCTTTGAAGATCTTCAGATCAATATGCATTAAGGCAGTATGAATTAACTAGCTAGCTAGAACTTAGCGAAACTAGATCAATTGAAACGATGCATATCTTCACATGTAATATTAGCATCTCTATGCTCAAATTAAACAAAGCTCCATTGAGCCTATAAGTAATGAAATCTTCCACTGACTTCTATGACTTCTACTATTATCCAATTCACAATGATCACCTAATGATTAACATGCATCGCGCACTTCTGTGATATAATCAGTATACGTTCAGTATCAGCATCTTACATCTTCAGTACTGCATCATCCAATTGCCATGAAAATACTGCCATTCATTAGCATACGCATTAGATAGTACAACATCCAACATTGTCAAGGTACATCGTTCACTATGAGCTTACTCCAGTCAGTACTACGTCGACTTTGTACTCATTCACTTGTGTCGCTTACTCTTGGTACACTCTGGATCAGTCCTTATTCATAGTGAGCTCACTTAGTCGTGTAATTTTCGTACTCTAGCAGACTTATCTGAGCTTTGAATCAGTTCTATCTTAGTCTTACTGCGATACCTTCCATGTCTAGTTGCTATCTACCACGTCTTGGTAGGCTTGTTGAAAACAGGTTTGTTCTTCCCTTTGTTCTTGTTCATGGGTACCTCTGCACCATGTTAGCAGATGGGCTGAACCTCACCTCCTTTTTCAGTGGTATCTTTAGCCCGAGCTTTTCTTCAACATCAAGAGATGCAATCAGATTTTCAACTGATATCTCCTGTCTCTTATGCTTGAGTTGTGGCGAAATTCCTCCATGAAGGAGGCAACTTTGCAATCATGCACCCAGCCACGAATTTGTCGGGTAGAACACATTTAAGGAGTTCAAGTTCCTTCACAATGCCTTTGTATCTCATGAGCTTGTTCAACCATAGAGCGGTTATTCACCATCTTGTAGTCATGAAAACTCTCCATGATGTACAGTTCACTTTGCATCTGTTGCACGAATTTTGCATTCAGTGCATCCCACAGAATTTTTCCGTCGTTTATGTGCATGTACACATCACACAGACGGTCAGCAAGAACACTCAGAATGCATCCCACAAACATAGTATTGGCTTCCTGGAATTTTCTCCAATCTTCGTCGGTCATTCCCTCTAGAGCACCAACACTAGCGTGGAAAACTTTCGAGCGATAAGCGGGCGTGGTCTTCACCTGCCACCTCTTAAAGTGCACACGGTAAACTTATCCGGCCTCGGTGATAAGTAGGTTTTTGGATTGTTGGAATATTAGGCAAGTTCATGATTAATTCCAGTAAATAATTCATGACTAGAAGAGATACTAGCATGCAATAATCTAGCAAACTAGAAGAACAACAAGACATGCATAACAGCAGCAAACACGTAACAATAGCTGTAAAACAGACATGAGCAGAGGATGTTGGGCGTCTTGATCGTTAGCTATTATGGGTGCGGCAGTGTTGATGACGATGTTGGCGACGATCTGCTGCTGTGGCGATGAATCTGACGATGAGTAGCACCGCCCGACTTGGACGGAAGGCGACCCGTGATGATGAATTTGAGCGATCGCGCTGGCGCTTCCCAAAACCTAATTCGTCCTCTCCGGTGCAGGATCGCAAAAGGCGAGCGGTTCGGAGACCTGCTCTCCCAGCGCCGATGCTGCGCCGGCGTTTGGGATGGAGTAGACTACGATGGCGGCGCAAGTTGTGAGATGAGGCAAAACCCTAGGTGTTTTTCGGTGTGTCTCGGCGCGGCGGTAGCTGTATATATATTAGGACGAGAGCGGTATTGTGTCGCGACCACAATCCCAAACCGACTCGGTTTCTAATTCGTATACTTACGGACAAGAAATCAAAACTTGTCTGCCAAGACATAAAATAAAACAGCAAAAAGGCTGCGCTCCTGCAAGAGAGCGGACGGTTCGGCGGACCATTCACGCGCATGTTGCATATGCGCGCCTCGCCTCGCCTCGCCTCGCCCGGCCCGGCCCGGCCAGGCCAGGCCAAGCGAGCGAGCAGCAACAGCGTGTGTGTTTTCCTTTCTCTTCTCACACACCACTTAGAGTGGTGGAAGAACCCACTATATAAAGAGGTCCAACTCTTCTTCAACTTCCAAGGTGGGACTAAACTTAGCACCACCACTTGCCATTTACACATGGGCTTTGAGATTTCAGAAATTGCTATGGGCCTAGCCCATTAATTCTAACAATCCCCACCAGATCTCAAATACCCATTTAGAGATTTGCCTTCTCTCACCACTTGTTTAATATACCAGTGTTTCAGCGAGAGACTGTTAAGTTGAACTTCTGCCTAGAACTTTAAGCTACATCCATTCACAACTTGACAATGGACTATGCCTTGAATTGCTAGTTTTGTGTGAACAGGTTTCACTCAAAGTCTTAACCAGTACCTGACCGCCATGAGGCTACCCAGCAGTTTGGAGCTTATCGTCATACTCCTGGTCTCTTCGTGAGTTTACTAGAGATCACCCAAATCTCATAGACTGCGGCGTTTACGATCGAGAACTCATATAGGTGTGTTCTTTCAAGACTGCTCTGTAGGACAGCATCTTTGCTAATTATAGCCAATAGAACCACATTAAGGCATGTTGCCGACCTGCCTTACAGATCTGAGCCTTACAGCTCGAGAGTTTTGCATCTTCACTTGGAGCGATCATAAGTTATTACTCTCCTCGGTTAACCAATAGCTTGTTCTTCCCAGATCCTAATTCACGGGATCTCCGATCACAAAGGTTGAGTTACTACTATGGTGTAACATCTATGGGTCTCATACCCATCTCCTCGATGCAATATCTATCACATTTCGTGATAGTCCCTTTGTAAAGGATCTGCCAGGTTTTTATCATTTTTGTATATCGTAACAGTTATTACTCGGAGTTTCTCAACTTCGACAGACTTCAAGCGTCTTTTCACGTGTCTTGATGACTTTGCATTATCTTTAGAATTGTTCACTTTAGCGATAACCGTTTGGTTATCACAATTCATAAGAATAGCGGTACAGGTTTTTCAACAACCGGCAAGTCCATCAAGAGCTCACGCAGCCATTCTGCCTCAACGATGGCTGTGTCCAGCGATTAATTCTGCTTCCATAGTTGACCTCGTCAATATGGTTTGCTTGCAAGACCTCCATGACACTGCGCCACCACCATGAGTAAATACATACCCACTTGTTGCGTAAAGTACATCAACATCGGAGATCAATTTGAATCACTATATCCTTCTAGCACAGCAGGATGCCTGAATAAGTAATTCCGTAACTCATAGTACCTCTCGGATAGCGCAAGACCCTTTCTAGTGCATGCCAATGATCATCACCGGGTTGGACATGAACCTACTCAGTTTGCTCACAGCAAAGAGATATCTGGTCTTGTGGCGCTAGCTAAGTACATGAGTGAACCGACAATTTGAGAGTATCTTAATTGATCTCTCGTTTCTTTCTTGTTCTTTACGAGTGTCACGCTGGGATCATAAGGTGTTGGAGAAGGCTTGCTATCCATAAAACCGAATCGGTTCAAGACCTTCTCAACATAGTGAGATTGCGTTAATGTAATCCCACTCTCATCCTTAATAAGTTTGATGTTTAGAATTACATCGGCTTCTCCCAGATCTTTCATGTCAAAACTTTTTGATAGAAAAGACTTGACCTCATTAATTGCATTAATGTTTGTACCAAAGATCAGTATGTAGTCCACATACAAACATAATATGACACTATTGCCCCCACCATGGCGATAGTAAACACACCTATCAGCCTCGTTAATGACAAATCCTGCAGAAGTCAAAGTTCTTTCAAACTTCTCATGCCATTGCTTAGGTGCTGTTTGAGACCATACAAAGATTTTAACAACTTGCACACTTTCTCTCTTCACCCTTTACCACAAACCCGTCAGGCTGATCCATATAGATCTCCTCTTCCAACTCTCCATTGAGAAAAGCTGTCTTTACATCCATTTGATGAATGATAAGACCATAAGAGGCAGCCAAGGAAAGTAACACTCGAATGGTGGTCATTCTAGCAGCGGGTGAATAGGTGTCAAAGTAATCTTCGCCTTCTTTACGAGTGTAGCCCTTGGCCACTAGCAGCGCCTTGTACTTATCAATAGTACCATCAGGCTTTAGCTTCTTTTTGAACACCCACTTACAGCCCACAGGTTTACAACCATATGGTCTATCAGTTAGTTCCCAAGTTCCATTAGAAAGAATTGAGTCCATCTCATTATGAACAACTTCTTTCCAATCATCTACATCCGGAGATGCATATGCTTCTGCAATCGTCTTGGGTGTGTCGTCCACAAGGTATACAATGAAATCATCACCAAAGGATTTTGCAATCCTTTGTCTCTTGTTCCTTCTAGGAACTTCATTGTTATCCTTCTCAAGGACTTCCTCATGTGATTGTTCGAAATATTCATCAGTTGTACTAGATTCAGGAATTATCTCAGAAGAAAATCTAGCAATGCTATGCATATCTTTCATAGGAAATATGTTCTCAAAAAATGTTGCATCACGAGATTCCATTATAGTATCAACATGCATATCAGGTACTTCAGATTTTACCACTAAAAACCTATAAGCAATGCTCCGTTGAGCATACCCTAGAAAGACACAATCCACTTGTCTTTGGTCCAAGTTTGCGTTTCTTAGGAATAGGAATATTGACCTTTGCCAAACATCCCCAAGTGCACAAATAAAAAAGTGATGGTTTCTCCCAACCCACTCCTCATAAGGGGTTTTCTCTTTATTATTGTTGGGAACTCTATTCAGGACATGACATGAAGTCAATAGAGCCTCCCCACCATGCCTTAGATAAACCAGCGAGTGTCTAACATGGCATTCACCAAGTCGATCAATGTGCGGTTTTCCTCTCGGCCACTCCATTTGATTGAGGTGAATAGGAGGCGTCCTCTCATGAATAATACCATGTTCCTCACAAAATTCATCAAAACTTTTGGAAAATACTCTCCACCACGATCGGACCTAAGGCGCTTGATCTTTCTCTCTAGTTGATTTTCAACTTCAGCTTTATAGATTTTAAAGTAGTCTAATGCTTCATCTTTAGTTTGCAACAAATAAACATAGCAAAATCTAGTCGCATCATCAATCAAAGTCATGAAATATCTCTTTCCACCTTTTGTCAACACACCATTCATCTCACAAAGATCAGAATGTATGAGTTCTAGAGGTGCCAAGTTTCTCTCCTCGGCAGCCTTATGAGGCTTTCGAGGTTGCTTAGATGCACACAACTATGGCACTTAGAACCTTTGGCAACTGTGAAGTTGAATTAAACTCATGCTGGATAGCGAGACATTAAACCAAAATTAATATGACATAAGCGAGAGTGCCAAATACTTGCATCATCATTAACACTAGCACAAATTTGGTTTATTGACTTATTGCAAAAATCTGAAAGAAAAGCGGAACAAGCCTCCGCACTCATAGCCTTTTCCTATAAATTGTCCAAATCTTGACACGATTACTTTATTGGACTCTAAAACTACCTTAAATCCATCTCGACATAGAAGGGCCGCTAACTAGATTCTTGTTCATAGTAGGGACATGCTGCACGTTCCTTAGTTGCGATCTTTCCAAGTAAACTTCAGATCCACCGTGCCAATGCCACGAGCGAAGCATGTGACCCATTCCCCATTAGGACGGAAGAATCCCTTGCGACCTGATAAGAAGTAAACAGGGAGATGTCAGCACACACATGAACGTTAGCACCCGAATCAATCCACCATGAAGATGATTGAAATACTGAAAGCACAATAGGTAAATTACCATACCCATCGGTATTGCTAGCGGTCACCATGTTGACAGTCTTGGAGCTTGTTTTCCCTCTGCGGTCTGCACGTTCAGGGCATTCCTTAGAAAAGTGTCCAGGCTTCCCACAGGCGTAACACTCTAGCTCAGCCTTGTTGAACTTCTTCTTCTTAAAGGTAGTAGTCTTGGTAGGCTTGTTGAAAACAGGTTTGTTCTTCCCTTTGTTCTTGTTACTGTGGGTACCTCTGCACCATGTTAGCGATGGGCTGAACCTCACCTCCTTTTTCAGTGGTATCTTTAGCCCGAGCTTTTCTTCAACATCAAGAGATGCAATCAGATTTTCAACTGATATCTCCTGTCTCTTATGCTTGAGTTGTGGCGAAATTCCTCCATGAAGGAGGCAACTTTGCAATCATGCACCCAGCCACGAATTTGTCGGGTAGAACACATTTAAGGAGTTCAAGTTCCTTCACAATGCCTTTGTATCTCATGAGCTTGTTCAACCACAGAGCGGTTATTCACCATCTTGTAGTCATGAAAACTCTCCATGATGTACAGTTCACTTTGCTGCATCTGTTGCACGAATTTTGCATTCATTGCATCCCACAGAATTTTTCCGTCGTTTATGTGCATGTACACATCACACAGACGGTCAGCAAGAACACTCAGAATGCATCCCACAAACATAGTATTGGCTTCCTGGAATTTTCTCCGATCTTAATCGGTCATTCCCTCTGGAGCACCAACACTAGCGTGGAAAACTTTCGAGCGATAAGCGGGCGTGGTCTTCACCTGCCACCTCTTAAAGTGCACACCGGTAAACTTATCCGGCCTCAGTGCATCAGCGAATCCAGCCATAGTTAACTCAGGAAATTGCCTATAATTAGGTTTTTGGATTGTTGGAATATTAGGCAAGTTCATGATTAATTCCAGTAAATAATTCATGACTAGAAGAGATACTAGCATGCAATAATCTAGCAAACTAGAAGAACAGCAAGACATGCATAACAGCAGCAAACACGTAACAATAGCTGTAAAGCAGACATGAGCAGAGGATGTTGGGCGTCTTGATCGTTAGCTATTATGGGTGCGGCGGTGTTGATAGCGATGTTGGCGACGATCTGCTGCTGGCGGCGATGAATCTGACGATGAGTAGCACCGCCGACTTGGACGGAAGGCGACCCGTGATGAAGAATTTGAGCGATCGCGCTGGCGCTTCCCAAAAACCTAATTCGTCCTCTCCGGTGCAGGATCGCAAAGGCGAGCGGTTCGGAGACCTGCTCTCCCAGCGCCGATGCACGCGGCGTTTGGGATGGAGTAGACTATGATGGCGGCGCAAGTTGTGAGATGAGGCAAAACCCTAGGTGTTTTTGGTGTGTCTCGGCGCAGCGGTAGCTGTATATATATTAGGACCAGAGGCGGTATTGTGTCGCGACCACAATCCCAAACCGACTCGGTTTCTAATTCGTATACTTACGGACAAGAAATCAAAACTTGTCTGCCAAGACATAAAAATAAAGCGGCAAAAAGCTGCGCTCCTGCAAGAGACGGACGGTTTCGGCGGACCATTCACGCGCATGTCGCGTATGCGCGCGCCTCGCCTCGCCTCGCCTCGCCACCCGGCCCGGCCCGGCCAGGCCAGGCGGGCGGCGAGCAGCAGCAGCGTGTGGTTTTCCTTTCTCTTCTCACACACCACTTAGAGTGGTGGAAGAACCCACTATATAAAGAGGTCCAACTCTTCTTCAACTTCCAAGGTGGGACTAAACTTAGCACCACCACTTGCCATTTTACACATGGGCTTTGAGATTTCAGAAATTGCTATGGGCCTAGCCCATTAATTCTAACAATCCCCACCAGATCTCAAATACCCATTTAGAGATTTGCCTTCTCTCACCACTTGTTTAATATACCAGGTGTTTCAGCGAGAGACTATTAAGTTGAACTTCTGCCTAGAACTTTAAGCTACATCCATTCACAACTTGACAATGGACTATGCCTTGAATTGCTAGTTTTGTGTGAACAGGTTTCACTCAAAGTCTTAACCAGTACCTGACCGCCAATGAGCTACCCAGCAGTTTGGAGCTTATCGTCATACTCCTGGTCTCTTCGTGAGTTTACTAGAGATCACCCAAATCTCATAGACTGCGGCGTTTACATCGAGAACTCATATAGGTGTGTTCTTTCAAGACTGCTCTGTAGGACAGCATCTTTGCTAATTATAGCCAATAGAACCACATTAAGGCATGTTGCCGACCTGCCTTACAGATCTGAGCCTTACAGCTCGAGAGTTTTGCATCTTCACTTGGAGCGATCATAAGTTATTACTCTCCTCAGTTAACCAATAGCTTGTTCTTCCCAGATCCTAATTCACGGGATCTCCGATCACAAAGGTTGGGTTACTACTATGGTGTAACATCTATGGGTCTCATACCCATCTCCCTCGATGCAATATCTATCACATTTCGTGATAGTCCCTTTGTAAAGGGATCTGCCAGGTTTTTATCATTTTGTATATACGTAACATTATTACTCGGAGTTTCTCAACTTCGACAGACTTCAAACGTCTTTTCACGTGTCTTGATGACTTTGCATTATCTTTAGAATTGTTCACTTTAGCGATAACCGTTTGGTTATCACAATTCATAAGAATAGCCGGTACAGGTTTTTCAACAACCGGCAAGTCCATCAAGAGCTCACGCAGCCATTCGCCTCAACGATGGCTGTGTCCAGCGTTAATTCTGCTTCCATAGTTGACCTCGTCAATATGGTTTGCTTGCAAGACCTCCATGACACTGCGCCACCACCATGAGTAAATACATACCCACTTGTTGCGTAAAGTACATCAACATCGGAGATCAATTTGAATCACTATATCCTTCTAGCACAGCAGGATGCCTGAATAAGTAATTCCGTAACTCATAGTACCTCTCGAGATAGCGCAAGACCCTTTCTAGTGCATGCCAATGATCATCACCGGGTTGGACATGAACCTACTCAGTTTGCTCACAGCAAAGAGATATCTGGTCTTGTGGCGCTAGCTAAGTACATGAGTGAACCGACAATTTGAGAGTATCTTAATTGATCTCTCGTTTCTTTCTTGTTCTTTACGAGTGTCACGCTGGGATCATAAGGTGTTGGAGAAGGCTTGCTATCCATAAAACCGAATCGGTTCAAGACCTTCTCAACATAGTGAGATTGCGTTAATGTAATCCCACTCTCATCCTTAATAAGTTTGATGTTTAGAATTACATCGGCTTCTCCCAGATCTTTCATGTCAAAACTTTTTGATAGAAAAGACTTGACCTCATTAATTGCATTAATGTTTGTACCAAAGATCAGTATGTAGTCCACATACAAACATAATATGACACTATTGCCCCCACCATGGCGATAGTAAACACACCTATCAGCCTCGTTAATGACAAATCCTGCAGAAGTCAAAGTTCTTTCAAACTTCTCATGCCATTGCTTAGGTGCTGTTTGAGACCATACAAAGATTTTAACAACTTGCACACCTTTCTCTCTTCACCCTTTACCACAAACCCGTCAGGCTGATCCATATAGATCTCCTCTTCCAACTCTCCATTGAGAAAAGCTGTCTTTACATCCATTTGATGAATGATAAGACCATAAGAGGCAGCCAAGGAAAGTAACACTCGAATGGTGGTCATTCTAGCAGGTGAATAGGTGTCAAAGTAATCTTCGCCTTCTTTACGAGTGTAGCCCTTGGCCACTAGCAGCGCCTTGTACTTATCAATAGTACCATCAGGCTTTAGCTTCTTTTTGAACACCCACTTACAGCCCACAGGTTTACAACCATATGGTCTATCAGTTAGTTCCCAAGTTCCATTAGAAAGAATTGAGTCCATCTCATTATGAACAGCTTCTTTCCAATCATCTACATCCGGAGATGCATATGCTTCTGCAATCGTCTTGGGTGTGTCGTCCACAAGGTATACAATGAAATCATCACCAAAGGATTTTGCAATCCTTTGTCTCTTGTTCCTTCTAGGAACTTCATTGTTATCCTTCTCAAGGACTTCCTCATGTGATTGTTCGAAATATTCATCAGTTGTACTAGATTCAGGAATTATCTCAGAAGAAAATCTAGCAATGCTATGCATATCTTTCATAGGAAATATGTTCTCAAAAAATGTTGCATCACGAGATTCCATTATAGTATCAACATGCATATCAGGTACTTCAGATTTTACCACTAAAAACCTATAAGCAATGCTCCGTTGAGCATACCCTAGAAAGACACAATCCACTGTCTTTGGTCCAAGTTTGCGTTTCTTAGGAATAGGAATATTGACCTTTGCCAAACATCCCCAAGTGCGCAAATAAGAAAGTGATGGTTTCTCCCAACCCACTCCTCATAAGGGTTTTCTCTTTATTATTGTTGGGAACTCTATTCAGGACATGACATGAAGTCAATAGAGCCTCCCCACCATGCCTTAGATAAACCAGCGGTGTCTAACATGGCATTCACCAAGTCGATCAATGTGCGGTTTTCCTCTCGGCCACTCCATTTGATTGAGGTGAATAGGGGCGTCCTCTCATGAATAATACCATGTTCCTCACAAAATTCATCAAAAACTTTTGGAAAATACTCTCCACCACGATCGGACCTAAGACGCTTGATCTTTCTCTCTAGTTGATTTTCAACTTCAGCTTTATAGATTTTAAAGTAGTCTAATGCTTCATCTTTAGTTTGCAACAAATAAACATAGCAAAATCTAGTCGCATCATCAATCAAAGTCATGAAATATCTCTTTCCACCTTTTGTCAACACACCATTCATCTCACAAAGATCAGAATGTATGAGTTCTAGAGGTGCCAAGTTTCTCTCCTCGGCAGCCTTATGAGGCTTTCGAGGTTGCTTAGATGCACACAACTATGGCACTTAGAACCTTTGGCAACTGTGAAGTTGAATTAAACTCATGCTGGATAGCGAGACATTAAACCAAAATTAATATGACATAAGCGAGAGTGCCAAATACTTGCATCATCATTAACACTAGCACAAATTTGGTTTATTGACTTATTGCAAAAATCTGAAAGAAAAAGCGGAACAAGCCTCCGCACTCATAGCCTTTTCCTATAAATTGTCCAAATCTTGACACGATTACTTTATTGGACTCTAAAACTACCTTAAATCCATCTCGACATAGAAGGGAGCCGCTAACTAGATTCTTGTTCATAGTAGGGACATGCTGCACGTTCCTTAGTTGCACGATCTTTCCCGAAGTAAACTTCAGATCCACCGTGCCAATGCCACGAGCGAAGCATGTGACCCATTCCCCATTAGGACGGAAGAATCCCTTGCGACCTGATAAGAAGTAAACAGGAGATGTCAGCACACACATGAGCGTTAGCACCGAATCAATCCACCACGAAGATGATTGAAATCTGAAAGCACAATAGGTAAATTACCATACCCATCAGTATTGCTAGCGGTCACCATGTTGACAGTCTTGGAGCTTGTTTTCCCTCTGCGGTCTGCACGTTCAGGGCATTCCTTGGAAAAGTGTCCAGGCTTCCCACAGGCGTAGCACTCTAGCTCAGCCTTGTTGAACTTCTTCTTCTTGAAGGTAGTAGTCTTGGTAGGCTTGTTGAAAACAGGTTTGTTCTTCCCTTTGTTCTTGTTACGTGGGTACCTCTGCACCATGTTAGCAGTAGGCTGAACCTCACCTCCTTTTTCAGTGGTATCTTTAGCCGAGCTTTTCTTCAACATCAAGAGATGCAATCAGATTTTCAACTGATATCTCCTGTCTCTTATGCTTGAGTTGTGGCGAAATTCCTCCATGAAGGAGGCAACTTTGCAATCATGCACCCAGCCACGAATTTGTCGGGTAGAACACATTTAAGGAGTTCAAGTTCCTTCACAATGCCTTTGTATCTCATGAGCTTGTTCAACCACAGAGCGGTTATTCACCATCTTGTAGTCATGAAAACTCTCCATGATGTACAGTTCACTGCTGCATCTGTTGCACCGAATTTTGCATTCAGTGCATCCCACAGAATTTTTCCGTCGTTTATGTGCATGTACACATCACACAGACGGTCAGCAAGAACACTCAGAATGCATCCCACAAACATAGTATTGGCTTCCTGGAATTTTCTCCGATCTTCGTCGGTCATTCCCTCTGGAGCACCAACACTAGCGTGGAAAACTTTCGAGCAATAAGCGGGGCGTGGTCTTCACCTGCCACCTCTTAAAGTGCACACCGGTAAACTTATCCGGCCTCAGTGCATCAGCGAATCCAGCCATAGTTAACTCAGGAAATTGCCTATAATTAGGTTTTTGGATTGTTGGAATATTAGGCAAGTTCATGATTAATTCCAGTAAATAATTCATGACTAGAAGAGATACTAGCATGCAATAATCTAGCAAACTAGAAGAACAGCAAGACATGCATAACAGCAGCAAACACGTAACAATAGCTGTAAAACAGACATGAACAGAGGATGTTGGGCGTCTTGATCGTTAGCTATTATGGGTGCGGCGGTGTTGATGACGATGTTGGCGACGATCTGCTGCTGGCGGCGATGAATCTGACGATGAGTAGCACCGCCGACTTGGACGGAAGGCGACCCGTGATGAAGAATTTGAGCGATCGCGCTGCGCTTCCCAAAAACCTAATTCGTCCTCTCCGGTGCAGGATCGCAAAGACGAGCGGTTCGGAGACCTGCTCTCCCAGCGCCGATGCGCGCGGCGTTTGGGATGGAGTAGACTACGATGGCGGCGCAAGTTGTGAGATGAGGCAAAACCCTAGGTGTTTTTGGTGTGTCTCGGCGCGGCGGTAGCTGTATATATATTAGGACCAGAGGCGGTATTGTGTCGCGACCACAATCCCAAACCGACTCGGTTTCTAATTCGTATACTTACGGACAAGAAATCAAAACTTGTCTGCCAAGACATAAAAATAAAGCGGCAAAAAGCTGCGCTCCTGCAAGAGAGCGGACGGTTGGCGGACCATTCACGCGCATGTCGCATGTGCGCCGCCTCGCCTCGCCTCGCCTGCGCCACGGCCCGGCCCGGCCAGGCCAGGCGAGGCGGCGAGGCAGCAGCAGCGTGTGGTTTTCTTTTCTCTCACACACCACTTAGAGTGGTGGAAGAACCCACTATATAAAGAGGTCCAACTCTTCTTCAACTTCCAAGGTGGGACTAAACTTAGCACCACCACTTGCCATTTACACATGGGCTTTGAGATTTCAGAAATTGCTATGGGCCTAGCCCATTAATTCTAACAATCCCCACCAGATCTCAAATACCCATTTAGAGATTTGCCTTCTCTCACCACTTGTTTAATATACCAGTGTTTCAGCGAGACTGTTAAGTTGAACTTCGCCTAGAACTTTAAGCTACATCCATTCACAACTTGACAATGGACTATGCCTTGAATTGCTAGTTTTGTGTGAACAGGTTTCACTCAAAGTCTTAACCAGTACCTGACCGCCATAGGCTACCCAGCGGTTTGGAGCTTATCGTCATACTCCTGGTCTCTTCGTGAGTTTACTAGAGATCACCCAAATCTCATAGACTGCGACGTTTACAGTCGAGAACTCATATAGGTGTGTTCTTTCAAGACTGCTCTGTAGGACAGCATCTTTGCTAATTATAGCCAATAGAACCACATTAAGGCATGTTGCCGACCTGCCTTACAGATCTGAGCCTTACAGCTCGAGAGTTTTGCATCTTCACTTGGAGCGATCATAAGTTATTACTCTCCTCGGTTAACCAATAGCTTGTTCTTCCCAGATCCTAATTCACGGGATCTCCGATCACAAAGGTTGGGTTACTACTATGGTGTAACATCTATGGGTCTCATACCCATCTCCTCGATGCAATATCTATCACATTTCGTGATAGTCCCTTTGTAAAGGATCTGCCAGGTTTTTGTGCATTTGTATATACGTAACAGTTATTACTCGGAGTTTCTCAACTTCGACAGACTTCAAGCGTCTTTTCACGTGTCTTGATGACTTTGCATTATCTTTAGAATTGTTCACTTTAGCGATAACCGTTTGGTTATCACAATTCATAAGAATAGCTGGTACAGGTTTTTCAACAACCGCAAGTCCATCAAGAGCTCACGCAGCCATTCTGCCTCAACGATGGCTGTGTCCAAAGCAGTTAATTCTGCTTCCATAGTTGACCTCGTCAATATGGTTTGCTTGCAAGACCTCCATGACACTGCGCCACCACCATGAGTAAATACATACCCACTTGTTGCGTAAAGTACATCAACATCGGAGATCCAATTTGAATCACTATATCCTTCTAGCACAGCAGGATGCCTGAATAAGTAATTCCGTAACTCATAGTACCTCTCGGATAGCGCAAGACCCTTTCTAGTGCATGCCAATGATCATCACCGGGTTGGACATGAACCTACTCAGTTTGCTCACAGCAAAGAGATATCTGGTCTTGTAGCGCTAGCTAAGTACATGAGTGAACCGACAATTGAGAGTATCTTAATTGATCTCGTTTCTTTCTTGTTCTTTACGAGTGTCACGCTGGGATCATAAGGTGTTGGAGAAGGCTTGCTATCCATAAAACCGAATCGGTTCAAGACCTTCTCAACATAGTGAGATTGCGTTAATGTAATCCCACTCTCATCCTTAATAAGTTTGATGTTTAGAATTACATCGGCTTCTCCCAGATCTTTCATGTCAAAACTTTTGATAGAAAAGACTTGACCTCATTAATTGCATTAATGTTTGTACCAAAGATCAGTATGTAGTCCACATACAAACATAATATGACACTATTGCCCCCACCATGGCGATAGTAAACACACCTATCAGCCTCGTTAATGACAAATCCTGCAGAAGTCAAAGTTCTTTCAAACTTCTCATGCCATTGCTTAGGTGCTGTTTGAGACCATACAAAGATTTTAACAACTTGCACACTTTCTCTCTTCACCCTTTACCACAAACCCGTCAGGCTGATCCATATAGATCTCCTCTTCCAACTCTCCATTGAGAAAAGCTGTCTTTACATCCATTTGATGAATGATAAGACCATAAGAGGCAGCCAAGGAAAGTAACACTCGAATGGTGGTCATTCTAGCAGCGGGTGAATAGGTGTCAAAGTAATCTTCGCCTTCTTTACGAGTGTAGCCCTTGGCCACTAGCAGCGCCTTGTACTTATCAATAGTACCATCAGGCTTTAGCTTCTTTTTGAACACCCACTTACAGCCCACAGGTTTACAACCATATGGTCTATCAGTTAGTTCCCAAGTTCCATTAGAAAGAATTGAGTCCATCTCATTATGAACAGCTTCTTTCCAATCATCTACATCCGGAGATGCATATGCTTCTGCAATTGTCTTGGGTGTGTCGTCCACAAGGTATACAATGAAATCATCACCAAAGGATTTTGCAATCCTTTGTCTCTTGTTCCTTCTAGGAACTTCATTGTTATCCTTCTCAAGGACTTCCTCATGTGATTGTTCGAAATATTCATCAGTTGTACTAGATTCAGGAATTATCTCAGAAGAAAATCTAGCAATGCTATGCATATCTTTCATAGGAAATATGTTCTCAAAAAATGTTGCATCACGAGATTCCATTATAGTATCAACATGCATATCAGGTACTTCAGATTTTACCACTAAAAACCTATAAGCAATGCTCCGTTGAGCATACCCTAGAAAGACACAATCCACTGTCTTTGGTCCAAGTTTGCGTTTCTTAGGAATAGGAATATTGACCTTTGCCAAACATCCCCAAGTGGGCAAATAAGAAAGTGATGGTTTCTCCCAACCCACTCCTCATAAGGGGTTTTCTCTTTATTATTGTTGGGAACTCTATTCAGGACATGACATGAAGTCAATAGAGCCTCCCCCCACCATGCCTTAGATAAACCAGCAGTGTCTAACATGGCATTCACCAAGTCAGTCAATGTGCGGTTTTTCCTCTCGGCCACTCCATTTGATTGAGGTGAATAGGGGCGTCCTCTCATGAATAATACCATGTTCCTCACAAAATTCATCAAAACTTTTGGAAAATACTCTCCACCACGATCGGACCTAAGGCGCTTGATCTTTCTCTCTAGTTGATTTTCAACTTCAGCTTTATAGATTTTAAAGTAGTCTAATGCTTCATCTTTAGTTTGCAACAAATAAACATAGCAAAATCTAGTCGCATCATCAATCAAAGTCATGAAATATCTCTTTCCACCTTTTGTCAACACACCATTCATCTCACAAAGATCAGAATGTATGAGTTCTAGAGGTGCCAAGTTTCTCTCCTCGGCAGCCTTATGAGGCTTTCGAGGTTGCTTAGATGCACACAACTATGGCACTTAGAACCTTTGGCAACTGTGAAGTTCGAATTAAACTCATGCTGGATAGCGAGACATTAAACCAAAATTAATATGACATAAACGAGAGTGCCAAATACTTGCATCATCATTAACACTAGCACAAATTTGGTTTATTGACTTATTGCAAAAATCTGAAAGAGAAAAGCGGAACAAGCCTCCGCACTCATAGCCTTTTCCTATAAATTGTCCAAATCTTGACACGATTACTTTATTGGACTCTAAAACTACCTTAAATCCATCTCGACATAGAAGGGCCGCTAACTAGATTCTTGTTCATAGTAGGGACATGCTGCACGTTCCTTAGTTGCACGATCTTTCCCGAAGTAAACTTCAGATCCACCGTGCCAATGCCACGAACAGAAGCATGTGACCCATTCCCCATTAGGACGGAAGAATCCCTTGCGACCTGATAAGAAGTAAACAGGGAGATGTCAGCACACACATGAACGTTAGCACCCGAATCAATCCACCACGAAGATGATTGAAATACTGAAAGCACAATAGGTAAATTACCATACCCATCAGTATTGCTAGCGGTCACCATGTTGACAGTCTTGGAGCTTGTTTTCCCTCTGCGGTCTGCACGTTCAGGGCATTCCTTGGAAAAGTGTCCAGGCTTCCCACAGGCGTAGCACTCTAGCTCAGCCTTGTTGAACTTCTTCTTCTTGAAGGTAGTAGTCTTGGTAGGCTTGTTGAAAACAGGTTTGTTCTTCCCTTTGTTCTTGTTACTGGGTACCTCTGCACCATGTTAGCAGTGGGCTGAACCTCACCTCCTTTTTCAGTGGTATCTTTAGCCCGAGCTTTTCTTCAACATCAAGAGATGCAATCAGATTTTCAACTGATATCTCCTGTCTCTTATGCTTCAGAGTTGTGGCGAAATTCCTCCATGAAGGAGGCAACTTTGCAATCATGCACCCAGCCACGAATTTGTCGGGTAGAACACATTTAAGGAGTTCAAGTTCCTTCACAATGCACTGTATCTCATGAGCTTGTTCAACCACAGAACGGTTATTCACCATCTTGTAGTCATGAAAACTCTCCATGATGTACAGTTCACTGCCTGCATCTGTTGCACCGAATTTTGCATTCAGTGCATCCCACAGAATTTTTCCGTCGTTTATGTGCATGTACACATCACACAGACGGTCAGCAAGAACACTCAGAATGCATCCCACAAACATAGTATCGGCTTCCTGGAATTTTCTCCGATCTTCGTTGGTCATTCCCTCTGGAGCACCAACACTAGCGTGGAAAACTTTCAGAGCAATAAGCCAGAGCGTGGTCTTCACCTGCCACCTTTTGAAGTGCACACCGGTAAACTTATCCGGCCTCAGTGCATCAGCGAATCCAGCCATAGTTAACTCAGGAAATTGCCTATAAGTAGGTTTTTGGATTGTTGGAATATTAGGCAAGTTCATGATTAATTCCAGTAAATAATTCATGACTAGAAGAGATACTAGCATGCAATAATCTAGCAAACTAGAAGAACAGCAAGACATGCATAACAGCAGCAAACACGTAACAATAGCTGTAAAACAGACATGAGCAGAGGATGTTGGGCGTCTTGATCGTTAGCTATTATGGGTGCGACGGTGTTGATAGCGATGTTGGCGACGATCTGCTGCTGACGGCGATGAATCTGACGATGAGTAGCACCGCCCGACTTGGACGGAAGGCGACCCGTGATGACGAATTTGAGCGATCGCGCACAGCGCTTCCCAAAAACCTAATTCGTCCTCTCCGGTGCAGGATCGCAAAGACGAGCGGTTCGGAGACCTGCTCTCCCAGCGCCGATGCACGCCGGCGTTTGGGATGGAGTAGACTACGATGGCGGCGCAAGTTGTGAGATGAGGCAAAACCCTAGGTGTTTTTCGGTGTGTCTCGGCGCAGCGGTAGCTGTATATATATTAGGACCAGAGGCGGTATTGTGTCGCGACCACAATCCCAAACCGACTCGGTTTCTAATTCATATACTTACGGACAAGAAATCAAAACTTGTCTGCCAAGACATAAAAATAAAGCGGCAAAAGAAGCTGCGCTCCTGCAAGGAACGGTTGGCGGACCATTCACGCGCATGTCGCATGTGCGCGCCGCCTCGCCTCGCCTCGCCTGCCCGGCCCGGCCCGGCCAGGCCGGCGAGCGGCGAGCAGCACTGCCTTTCTTCTCACACACCACTTAGAGTGGTGGAGAGAACCCACTTTAAAGAGGTCCAACTTTCTCTTCTCACACACCACTTAGAGTGGTGGAAGAACCCACTATATAAAGAGGTCCAACTCTTCTTCAACTTCCAGAGGTGGGACTAAACTTAGCACCACCACTTGGCCATTAGGTGACACATGGGCTTTGAGATTTCAGAAATTGCTATGGGCCTAGCCCATTAATTCTAACAATTTCATTTTGTGAAATGTTTCCCTCATGTTACAAATTTGCACCATGCTTTATTCACTCTTAAGTTTAAATTTATGCCAAGATTTACCCTGTAAAAAGTTTCCACCTTTCTTATTGGCACAAATGTAAAGCTTGGGGTAAATCCTTTCCGCATAATCCCTGTAAAAAATGCTAAAACTAATGGTACATAGTAGAAATTTTAGTATATATAATCACACAATCATAGTACAACCAGCACACACATACAATCCTCCGTACAAGGCAGGAAAGTAAATAAGAACAATCACAAGATTTACATGTGCATCATGCCGTAATCTTGATTGATCTTGATAGTATATATCATGGCATGACTTGATGGTGGTAGGTTATAACACACCACTTATTTAATCCAACCGGTATTATAAGTACCCGAACTTCTCATGCCAACGATTCCTCTTGGACATTTGCTTCCCCATTTCCTTTTTCTGCTTGTGTCCTAAGTGGTGGTTTTGGTTGTGCATTTGGGTCAGGTAGTGGGCCTGGCAGTGGTTGTGGATTTGGGTCTGGTAATGGTTCTGGGTTGGATCAGGTTGCGGTCCAGGTAATGGCTTCGGGTTTGGGTCTGGTAATGGTTGTGGGTTTGGATTAGGTTTTGGTCCTGGTAATGGTTGAGGGTTTGGGTTTGGCTGTGGGTTCGGCAATGGTTTCGGGTTTGGGTCTGGTAAAGGGTGTGGATTTGGATCAGGCTGCAGTTCTGGTAATGGCTAAGGGTTTGGCTTTGGTTGTGGGTCTGGCGATGGTTTTGGATTTGGGTTTGGTAATGGTTGTGGGTTTGGATCAGGCTGCGGTCCTGGTAATGGCTGAGGGTTTGGGTTTGGTTGTGGGTCCGGCAATGGTTTCGGGTTTGGGTCTCGTAAAGGTTGTGGATTTGGATCAGGCTGCGGTCCTGGTAATGGCTGAGGGTTTGGGTTTGGCCGTGGATCTGGTAGTGGCCGCGAGTTTGGGTTAGGTTGTGGGTTCATCAACCATTGCAGGTTTTGGCCTGGCAATGGTTGTGGATTCGGGCCAGGGTGTGGTCCTGGTAATGGTTGAGCGTTTGGATCAGGTTGTGGCTCTGGCAGTGGTTGTGGGTTTGTATGAGGTTTAGGCTCGGGTAGCGGTTGCGGCTTTGGGTCTGGTCGTGGTCCTGGCAATGGTTGTGAGTCTGGTAATGGTTGAGGGTTTGGATCTGGATGTTTTCCTGGCAGTGGTTCTAGATTTGGGTTCACCTGTGGGCCGTACTGAGGGTCTCTAGTGATCAGGTTGTGCCTCCCCGCAGCAAGAGCAAATGCTGGAAGAAGCATAAACAGCAGCGGTGCTACGAGAAGAGAGGACGAGGGACGCTTCCTCATCGTCATGGCTAAGCTTGTGTTGCTACGTATTTGCAAGTGTGTGCGCCTTGATCTTCATATTTATAGGCGAATTCAGCCAATCCAAACTGGACAAGCATGCACGCTATTTTCTCCAACTCTGATTGCACTTGTTAGCTTTGCCTTTTGGAGACGCAGGACTGCACGCCTCCGCTTATAGTGCTCCAATAGGAGGCCAATCACAACAAAAAGTTATCTAGGGAAGTTGGAGTAGTGTTCGTCCGGATAGATGTGGCGTTTTTCAGTTGATCGTGGGAGAGCAACATGCAGAAGCATACAGTCGCTCGAGTTGTGAACAACCTGATCACTTTCAATAATTATGTTGAACAGATAGCAGTGTAGTAGATGGCTGTGAGCATGGAATTTTTAAATTGTGCTAAAAATACTATTTTATTTTATGCTAATTTATAAAATTATGTGAACATATACATGTTATGTATGTTTTCGAACAGTGTAATTAAGCCATATGATGATTTGTAGGCTACACACAATTTTTTTCCAGCCCAAATTCAATAGAAATAAGCCTATTTTAGATTATGTATTTGCCGTTTCTTCCCTTTTGATTTTTTTTTGTATTAACACATTACATCTTTTTATTTTGAGAAAAATTTGAGGTGCAAGAATAAAGTTGTTGATAAAAAAACGAAGAAGCCCGTAGGATGTTTTGTTGCACACAGATAAATCGTCGGATTCTAAACTTGAGGTTTGCATGGATGGATTTATTTTTTACGGAATCTAGTGCAAATGAGTCCTATGATTTTTTTTATGAATTGCTATTCTACGACTCAAACAACACATACAGGAAAATTATCTAAGGATTAGTCTCCTCCAAAATTTCATTAAAACCCCTTTGAATCCAAGAAGCCTAGCACCAAAGCTAGTAGCTGTCTTATCGGACAGTGATGCACCTTTTAAGTACGCGGTTTCTAATAATCACGATCAGTGCACGCAGTGCACAGTGCACTCATTTCGGTTGTAGCTGTAACTTTCACATTTCATACACCAATCACGATCATTTGGGTTGGGTGAGTGGAGTGCACTTTAATCCTTGTGTGCAGCACGCGTGATGATATTTCTTCAGAGGCACTGAAGTGGGGAACAAGACGGATAGAACAAATACCAAGTGTGCTCAGAATTTATCAGGGTGTTCTTCAGGTTGCAGCACTGCTGCCAAGACATTTCTCCATGTAGAAGGAATAGAGGGGGGATTGGTAGAATTGTTGATGTATTATTTGAGCCTCGTGGGCATATATATGGGACTACATAATCTTCTTGGAGTACAATATAAGCTAGAATAATTCCTAGTCTATCCTAATGACGATACTCAGCACCCCTCCGCAATCACAATGGTAGTGACGCATACGGTGAGACTGAAGAATAATCCGAAGGTAAGCCGAAGGACATCCCTCCACAGTCGAACAGTCGATGCATCGTGGAAGTCGTGGTTGGAGTGAAAATCGACGAGGTTGCTCAAGCAACGAGTTAGCCCTTTGTGCCAATCTTGAGGTAGCCAAGAGCGTAGGGCGGTGTAGCTATGCGAGGGACGCCGTGGTCGATGTCGAGTCAGGGTGGCTGGTGTCGAGGTAGTCGTCGTGGACCGGGAATAATAACGGTGATGACGGCGGCGGCTAGGTTAGGAGCATGGCGACGATGCTTGAAGTAGGCGAGGAAAAACCCGGTGACGGTTGTAGCACTGCTGCCAAGGCATTTCTCCAACTTCACTTTGAAGATATTTTGCTTTGCTTTGTTCCTCCGTTGGTTTGTAATGAAGTTCCCGTGTTTTGTTACGTTTGCAAGTTCGCTTGAGTGTGTATACATTTGGCCAAAGTGTGCCTACATATGTCCGAGTCGTTAGTCTTTGGACCTCCTATCTAGATCTGGCTGATATAGTTTGCATCCAAGACCATAGTTTCTTTATATGTAATCGGAGAGGTGAAGGGCCCTGTTTTCTCTCATAAATAAAGAAAGAAATATAAAGTAATTGATGAACATTTGTTTGGAGCTTATGGTTATATCCTCCATTATTCAAATAACCATGACTATTGATGGATTACGTTGCCGCACCCATTCATTTGTCCAACAAAATTGTACTCCCTCCCTCTCATAATGTAAGACGTTTTTAACACTACACTAGTGTCAAAGAAGTCTTACATTATGAGACGGAGTAGTAGTAGTTACCATGCATTAAAGTTAATTTTGCATGAAATGACTTATGGTCACGATTCTACATTGTTTTTTGATCAATCCACAGAGAAGCAATGTGACATTAGGGAAGAACCTGGTTAGTTTTGGCATCTGCTCTGAACTTGGTCCTCCAGTGTGTACGTTTTTAATCAACTAAAAACAACGTGTATATGCTGTTAATTAGGACTGTTCATGGTAAATACATGATTTGCGAGATCCATTCATATATTTACAAAATAAATAAATTTAGACCATTAGTTCAATTGAAAGTGGAAAGTAGAAATTTAGTTGGCACATGTTGGAGCAGTGATCCAGGCGGAGTCTTCTTTGGTCATTGGCGAGGGGCGTGTGTGTTTCGGCATCAGCGATCTAGGCGGAAGAAGAGCGGCGGCGGTGCTCGAAGTAGGCGACGAAAAACCCGACAACATTGTTGGATATGTATGTGGCTTTCAACATTTATTCAACATGGTTATTATTTATTTAACTCAATGTGGAATTACTCGTGTTATGAATGTTTGTGACGGGGAATAACTGATGCGGAATTTCACTCGAGGAAGTAATACTCGAGGTGCCAACGACGACTATGATGGAATACAGTAGAGGAATTAATAGGGATCGACTCTACTGTAATTTATATGTACGTACGTATTTTTCCCGGGGCATCACATGGTGGAAGAGCTGGGTTTGTTTTGCAGGATCGGCTCTGCAGGCTGTTGACCCACATGATTAAGATTGGAAGTTGATCTCGCATCTACAATCTAATCATGGCACATGACTCACACATGTGTGCTAGGGACTAGTATATTTAGACTCGGAAAACTGGCATGTTTTATCGTGGTTGGTAATATTGCACAGGAGTCATACAGATATTTTCGGAAACAGGTGGAATAATAAAACACCTGGAAGTGGAGTCTATAAATAGGTCCCTACCCTCTAGCCTCAATACGCATTGTGAGCGGCACCACGGATAAGGCAGATGAATTAGAGGGTAGACCGTATAGTCCACAATTTCCAACATTGGTATCTTGAGCAGGTTCGATCGCAGTTGCCCTAACCCGAATCGCCGCCATACGATCCGTTCCGCTGCCAACTCTGCCTCTACCGCTGGTTGCTACTAATCAGATGTTGACTCCGCTGATCTCGTTGATTTTGACGCGAAATCTCGCATGTCCTTTTTTCCCGATAGCATCGATCGATCCGCCGTCGCTGAGGTCTCACGCGCGCGCACCGCATGGCAGCTTCGCACGCAACTGATGCGCGTGGAATCAACAAGGACACAAGATTCGGCTACATGTTGTGCTAATCTCATCTATTACAGGTGGCCGGAGCAGTTGATGCGCATGCAATCAAGCATGGATTTTTTAATGCGCATGAAGCCTAGGGTTCCGAGCACCTGTGTTTTAATCTTCTATGGCGCACGAGTGCAACTGTGCAGGAGGACAGGCAACACACGTTGCTAGTCACGGAATTACTGCACTAGTAGAAAAAGGGCCTATAGTCCCGGTTGGTGAGGGCTTTTAGTCCCGGTTCATGAACCGGGACTAAAGGGTCGGTACTAATACCCTCACCCTTTAGTCCCGGTTCTATCCAGAACCGGGACAGATGGGCCTCCACGTGGACTGTCCGCTGAGCCCAGGCAGGAGGGCCTTTGGTCCCGGTTGGTGGCACCAACCGGGACCAATAGGCATCCACGCGTCAGCATTTATTTGGCTCTGGTTTTTGTTTTTTTTAAATGGGGGGGTTGGGGGTTTTGGGGGTTAATTTAGGTGTTTCATATATTGTGCTATAGCTAGCTAATTAATAGAGAAAATTGTCCTTTCTTTTGTCCGTGCTTGGTCGACGCTACGTACTATACATACGTATAGAGAGGACTAACTAGACATGCTAGCTAGCTAGTAATTAAGCAAACAGAAGATCGTCATGAACATATATATGCATACAGAGAGAAGTGATATCGACCACCTCTCCTTCTTTGAGAGATTGGTCGAACAACAAGTTCTCGTATATCTATCCGACACTACCGGCTACATATATACAATAATTATCTTTTACAATACGGACGCGTGGTCCACATAGTATTCCCCGTCTTCAGCGATCACATAGTCAAGAAAGAATGCCGCCAATTCCTCTTGAATTGCTCGCATGCGATCTGGTGCTAGGAGTTCATCCCGCTTCCGAAACATCTAATTTTAAGAAAGGGGTCAATACATACATATAAGAACAAAACACTAAACTAATAAAAATAAAAAACATATACATTATAGCCACATACACATATACATCACATATGAACAAAAAAATAAACTAATAAAAATAAGGAAAAGGAAGAAAAGAGGAAGAAGGAAGAAGGAAGAAGAAGAAGAAAAAAAGAAGAAGAAAAAAGGAGAAGAAGAAAGAATAGAGAGAAGAAGAAAAATATTTTTTTCTTCTTCTCTCTATTCCTTTCTTCTTCTCCTCTTCTTTCTTCTTTTTCCTCTCATTCTTTTTCTTCTTCTTCTTCCTTCTTCCTTCTTCCTCTTTTCTTCTTATTCTTCCTTCTTCCTTCTTCCTCTTTTCTTCCTTTTCCTTATTTTACTTTTTCCTCTACACTAACCTAATTAAAATGCACTAACCTAATTAAAATTGTAACTTTCTATATGTAACCATAATACACATATACATATACATATACATCACATATGAACAAAAAAATAAACTAATAAAATAAAAAAAGGGGGCTCGATGGCGGCGGCTCATAACGGGGCGGCCGGCGAGGGCGACGGCGGAAGCGGCGAGGGCGGCGGCGACGGCGACGACGGGCTCGGGCGGCAAGGCAGGGGGCGACGACGGGCTCGGGCGGCAGGGCAGGGGCGCGACGAGGACGGCGGGCTCGGGGCGACGGCGATCGTGGGTGCGGTCGTGGGGCAGGGGCGCGACGACGGCGCGCTGGGCGACGGCGACGGCGACGACGACGGCGCTGGCGACGACGACGGCGCGGCGGCGGCGGCGGCGGCGGCGTTGGGTTGGGCAATGGCGGCGACGGGCAGGGCGACGACGGGGCAGACGGCGGGCGGCGGCGGGCAGCGGACGGCGTCGATCTGGCAGCTGGCGGCGTCGATGAGCTCGGCATCGTCGGTGGGGGATCAGCGAGGAAATCTGAAATTTCCTAAGTGTTTTCTTATATAGCAAGTGCATTAGTCCCGGTTGGTGCCTCGACCCGGGACTAATGCACCCCTTTAGTCCCGGTTGGTGCCACCAACCGGGACCAAAGGCCTGTTTTCAGCAGCCCACAGGCGGGAAGCGGCGGTTTGGTCGGTTGGTGGCACCAACCGGGACTAAAGGGGGCATTAGTCCCGGTCGAGGCACCAACCGTGACTAAACCCCTTTAGTCCCGGTTGGCGCCACCAACCGGGACCAAAGGCCGTGTGCTGCCTGCGCCAAATGTTTAGTCCCACTCGCTAGTTGAGAGGGGCCGCACCAGTTATAAGGTGCGGTGCGGCTCCCTCTCGAGCTCCTCTCTATAGCAGGCTTTGGGCCTAAATCTGCCACTGTGCTGGGCCTCTTTGGGCCTTCCGCTGGCTGAATCCTGGCCCATAGGGTTTCTAGTCGTATTCAGGCCGTGGGGCCCAGAGGGTGGCACTTTTTTTTGCTTTATATTTTATTTCTTTTTGCTTTTAGTTTTAGAAAAATATAAACTTTCTATTAGTGCTATTAGTTTTAAAATTTGAAAACACTTTTTTGTTTTCTTTGTTGCTTTATTTATTTTATTTTGTTTGTACTTACAACAAAATACTTATTGTTGCTATTTTTATTTTTTCAAGTTTTTTGTTTTGTTTTCTGCATTATTTATTTTCTTTTGGTTTTTGCTTTATTTTTAATTCTTTTTGCTTTTAGGTCAGCAAAATTATAAACTTTCTGTTAGTGCTTTTAGTTTTAGAAAAATATAAACTTTCTGTTAGTGCCATTAGTTTTAAAATTCGAAAACACTTTTTTGTTTTCTTTGTTGCTTTATTTATTTTATTTTGTTTCTACTTACAACAAAATGCTTATTGTTGCTATTTTTATTTTTTTTCAAGTTTTTTGTTTTGTTTTCTGCATTATTTATTTTCTTTTGGTTTTTGCTTTATTTTTAATTCTTTTTGCTTTTAGGTCAGCAAAATTATAAACTTTCTGTTAGTGCCATTTGTTTTAGAACAATTATAAACTTTCTGTTTGTGCCATTAGTTTTATAAAATTTGAATTCTTTGAAATTTGTGTGAATCACAAGTTTGTGAGCTCAACAAGGCGTAGAGGAACGGGCTTATAAACCGGTGTGAGCGCCCTTCGGTTGGCGAGGTTTTCAAATTCATAGTTTTCAAATGAACTCTGGAAAAGTTGGCATAGCATGTTCATGAACAAAACGGACAATGGTATCATCCTCGTCTGTTACAAATTTGGCATGGTATCATCATAATAGTTGCGGGAAAAAGTTTTCACTTTTTCTTCGCTTGTGTCGTTTGCTTATTGCGCCGTAACCATGGATAATCTTCATCGTTTATCAGGATGCTTGGGTCAGCCTTGACTTTGAAGGGAGGAATTTCATGAAACTTTTCATACTCTTGAGACATGTCTGTCTTGCCCTCCACTCCCGTGGATGTCCCTTTTCCTGAAAGAACTATGTGGCGCTTTGGCTCATTGTATGATGTATTCGCTTCCTTATCTTTTCTTTTCCTCGGTCTGGTAGACATGTCCTTCACATAGATAACCTGTGCCACATCATTGGCTAGGACGAACGGTTCGTCGGTGTACCCAAGATTTTTCAGATCCACTGTTGTCATTCCGTCTCGTGGGTCTACCTGCACCCGCCTCTGACAGATTGACCCACTTGCACTTAAACAAAGGGACCTTAAAATCTACTCCGTAGTCAAGTTCCCATATGTCTACTATGTAACCATAATATGTGTCATTTCCCTTGTCGGTTGCTGCATCAAAGCGGACACCGCTGTTTTGGTTGGTGCTCTTTTCATCTTGGTCAATCGTGTAAAATGTATTCCCATTTATCTCATATCCTTTCCAAATCATTACAGTCGAAGATGGTCCCCTGGACAACAAGTACAACTCATCACAAACAGTGCTGTCACCTCTGAGACGTGTTTCCAACCAACTGCTGAAAGTCCTGATGTGTTCACATGTAATCCAGTCGTCGCACTGCTCCGGGTGTTTGGAGCGCAGACTGTTCTTGTGTTCATCGACATACGGGGTCACCAAGGTATAGTTCTATAGAACTGTGTAGTGTGCTTGAGACCAAGAATATCCGTCCCTGCATATTATTGAGTCTCTTCCAAGCGTGCTTTTCCAGTCAGTCTCCCCTCATACCGCGATTTAGGGAGACCTATCTTATTAAGGCCAGGAATGAAGTCAACACAAAACCCGATGACATCCTCTGTTTGATGGCCCATGGAGATGCTTCCTTCTGGCCTAGCGATTCTGAACATATTTCTTTAGGACTCCATGAACCTCTCAAAGGGGTACATATTGTGTAGAAATACGGGCCCTAGTATGACAATCTCGTCGACTAGATGAACTAGGACGTGCGTCATGATATTGAAGAAGGATGGTGGGAACACCAGCTCGAAACTGACAAGACATTGCACCACATCACTCCTTAGCATTGATACAATTTCTGGATCGATCACCTTCTGAGATATTGCATTGAGGAATGCACATAGCTTCACAATGGCTAATCGGACGTTTTCCGGTAGAAGCCCCCTCAATGCAACCGGAAGCAGTTGCGTCATAATCACGTGGCAGTCATGAGACTTTAGGTTCTGGAACTTTTCTCGGCATATTTATTATTCCCTTTATATTCGACGAGAAGCCAGTCGGGACCTTCATACTGAGCAGGCATTGAAAGAATATTTCTTTCTCTTCTTTAAAAGAGCGTAGCTGGCAGGACCTTCATACTGCTTGAAGGCATGCCCTCTTTTTCGTGCAAGCGTTGCAGGTCCTCTCGTGCCTCGGTGTATCTTTTGTCTTCCCATACACGCCCAAGAAGCCTAGCAGGTTCACGCAAAGGTTCTTCGCCACGTGCACCACGTCGATCAAGAGCGGACCTCTAGGTCTTTCCAGGTAGGGTAGGTCCCAAAATATAGATTTCTTCTTCCACATGGGTGCGTGATTCTCAGCGTCATTCGGAATAGCTAGTCCGCCGGGACCCTTTCCAAAGATTACGTTTAAATCATTGACCATAGCAAGTACGTGGTCACCGGTACGCATGGCGGGCTTCTTCCGGTGATCTGCCTCGCCTTTGAAATGCTTGCCTTTCTTTCGGCATTGATGGTTGGTCGGAAGAAATCGACGATGGCCCAGGTACACATTCTTCCTGCAGCTTCCCAGGTATATACTATCGGTGTCAAGTAAACAGTGCGTGCATGCGTGGTATCCCTTGTTTGTCTGTCCGAAGGTTATTGAGAGCGGCCAATCGTTGATGGTCACGAACAGCAACGCCTTTAGGTCAAATTCCTCCTTTTTGTGCTCATCCCACGTACGTACACCGTTTCCATTCCACAGCTGTAAAAGTTCTTCAACTAATGGCCTTAGGTACACATCAATGTCGTTGCCGGGTTGCTTAGGGCCTTGGATGAGAACTGGCATCATAATGAACTTCCGCTTCATGCACATCCAAGGAGGAAGGTTATACATACATAGAGTCACGGGCCAGGTGCTGTGATTGCTGCTCGCTCCCGAAAGGATAAATGCCATCCGCGCTTAAAGCAAACCATACGCTCCTTGGGTCCTTTGCAAACTCATCCCAGTACTTTCTCTCGATTTTTCTCCATCTGCGACCCGTCACGGGTGCTCTCAACTTCCGTCTTTCTTACGGTCCTCACTGTGCCATCGCATCAACTTGGCATGCTCTCCGTTTCTGAACAGACGTTTCAACCGTGGTATTATAGGAGCATACCACATCACCTTCGCAGGAACCCTCTTCCTGGGAGGCTCGCCGTCAACATCACCAGGGTCATCTCGTCTGATCTTATACCGCAATGCACCGCATACTGGGCATGCGTTCAGATCCTTGTAGGCACCACGGTAGAGGATGCAGTCATTAGGGCATGCATGTATCTTCTCCACCTCCAATCCTAGAGGGCATACGACCTTCTTTGCTGCGTATGTACTGTCGGGCAATTCGTTATCCTTTGGAAGCTTCTTCTTCATTATTTTCAGTAGCTTCTCAAATCCTTTATCGAGCACAGATTCTCTCGCCTTCCATCGCAGCAATTCGAGTACGGTACCGAGCTTTGTGTTGCCATCTTCGCAATTGGGGTACAACCCTTTTTGTGATCCTCTAACATGCGATCGAACTTCAGCTTCTCCTTTTGACTTTCGATTGTGTCCTTGCATCGACAATGACCCGGTGGAGATCATCATCATGGGGCACATCGTCTGGTTCCTCTTGATCTTCAGCAGCTTCCCGTTGCAGCACCATCGTGCACATCGTCTGTGCATCTTGATGTTCAGTAGCATCACCGTATTAAGGGGCACATAGTTGTCATCATACTCTTCTTCCTCGCCGTCTTCCATCATAACCCCTATTTCTCCGTGCCTCGTCCAAACATTATAGTGTGGCATGAAACCCTTGTAAAGCAGGTGGGTGTGAAGGATTTTCCGGTCAGAGTAAGACTTCAGTATTCCCACATATAGGGCATGGACAACACATAAAACCATTCTGCTTGTTTGCCTCAGCCACTTCGGAAAAGCATGCACGCCTTAATGTACTCGGAGGTGTCTCACACCGTACATCCATTGCCGTTCATCTGCGTGCATTATATATAATTAAGTGTGTCAAAAATCATTACAGAACATCATGAATAGATAATTAAGTGACCAAATTAATAGAAGTTCATCATCACATAAAACCAAAGTACATACATAGTTCTCATCTAACAACATAAAGCTCTGCAGAGCATCTAAATTAATTAAACCATACATTGAAACTATGTAAAACATTTCAATGTGAAAACAAATACGATCATAATCGCAACCAAGGTAACAACTGATCCAACGGCATAATGATACCAAGCCTCGGTATGAATGGCATATTTTCTAATCTTTCTCATCTTCAAGCGCATTGCATCCATCTTGATCTTGTGATCATCGATTTACATCCGCAACATGCAACTCCAATATCATCTTCTCCTCCTCAAGTTTTTTATTTTTCCTTCAAGAAATTGTTTTCTTCTTCAACTAAATTTAACCTCTCGACAATAGGGTCGGTTGGAATTTCCGGTTCAACAACCTCCTAGATAAATAAAATCTATGTCACGTTGGTCGGCATAATTTTCATAAACAATAAATGAACCAATAGTTATGAAAAGATAATATATACCACATCCGAATCATAGACAGGACGAGGGCCGACGGGGGCGGATACCAAAACCATCGCACTATATAAGATGCAATAATAAAAGTAAGAAAATAATACAAGTAAGAATATTTTTCCTTTCAGAAAGAAGATAAGAACAAGAGGCTCACCACGGTGGTGCTGGCGATGAGATCGGCGCGGGTGATCGACGGCGGTGAAGACGGGGACGGGGCGTGACGGACCGCTAAATCTACACAAATGTTGAGGAAAATGGAGGTTGGAGGTCGAGCTTGGAGAGGAGAAAGCTTAAGTAGTGTGGCTCGGGCATTTCATCGAACACCTCATGTGCATAGGAGGTGAGCTAGAGCACCACAATGCCCCTCCTCGCCGGCAAGAGAAAAACAGAGCAATGGATCGAAGTGCTCTGCTCGCGAGCGAGGGGTATATATAGGCAGCACTATTGGTCCCGGTTCGTGGCATGAGCCGGGACTAAAGGGAAGCCATTGGTCCCGGTTCATGCCACGAACCGGGACCAATAGTGGTGGGCCAGGAGCCAGGACCATTGGTCCCGGTTCGTCCCACCAACCGGGACCAAAAGGTCCGGACGAACCGGGACCAATGGCCCACGTGGCCCGGCCGGCCCCCTGGGCTCACGAACCGGGGCAAATAGCTCCATTGGTCCCGGTTCTGGATTGAACCGGGACTAATGGGCTAAACTGCCCTGGACGATAGCCCCTTTTTCTACTAGTGCAGCCTTGCAGCTCTGCGTCGTCCTCCGTCCGTCATCGCCGTCTACTTCAGCGCCTTGTTGATTCGTCCACTGTTGTGCGTCGGATCTAGGCATGTTATTCTACCTCCCATGTGCAAAAAGCACGGAATTGCTGGAGCTTTCTCAGCAGGCTACACTTGATCTGGAAGACAAGACCGAGGAAATCAATTCTGCTACTGTTACTATAGTAGCTACTTGCATGTTGTCGTGCACGGAGGAATTGGGATACTAGTCGATCTTGCATGCAGTTTTTCAATTTTTTGACGGCTGAAGGGAGAAAAGTTTTAATTCTTCGCGTACGAATCTGCACGTCAAAGTCTACGCGTGTTTTCTTTACCGATATCTACAGATTGGAAACAAGCCGGAAAGGCCAAGAAAACCTGAGCAGGATCTCTTCATCGAGTATGCAAATCAGCTTACAAGGATGGCAGCAAGGATTGACTCGTACCATCTACATGAAGTCCAGGTCCACATTATTTTTCTAAGGATCAAACTGCAACAAGGAAGGCTGTTTCTTGGTTGTCCTAAACTTGTGCGTACCCTGATATGGAACGGAAATCACAAGGAATTAATCGGCGTAATTTCAGCATCTGTCTTATATACAATTGGTAACACTTCCCTCCGTTCACTGAGTTATTTACAGTCCATAAATTTAATATCACAGTTTGGAAGATGGAATATTATGATTGTATTTTCCGTGGAAATTATCCATCACATTATTGACTGAAACAAACTGGACAAGGCTAAATCCAGAAAGCCGCTATTTAGGAAAAGGAAATATATTATGGATGACAAATGGCCTGCACACTTATGTCAGATTCATACCATGGCGAACAAATTGCATGGAAATTTAGTGCAATCTGGAATACTCTCTTTATTTTTCGGTGTGATATCTCTTGGGAAATACATATTGCTGGCTTATCTTGGGTATTCCTAACTCTGCCAAATTGATCAAAACCATTGATTTTCCAATTTAACTTCATTTGGTAGTGTGCAATATGGCACATTATTTGCTGTATTGAGGAAAATAGAAACTCTCAGAGGGAAGGATCTGACCAAATATTACGGTTGCACCTCAAAGTGGAAGATATAATAATTTATCAATGCAATTGGTAAGAGGAAGCAATTCAAGGAAATGCTAAAATTAATAAGGAAGATCGATATATCATATACTTGGAATTGGAAGTTATGCCTCAAACTCCGTCCAGGAGGAACAATATTTTCATGAGAAGAAATTAAAAGTGTCTATTATGACAATCACTTATTTATGGAGGAAGATGGGAACCACTCCATGGAAAATTAAGGAAATTTGCTCTCACTGCAGTTTGTTAATACTTGCAGTAAGTGTGTATATGTCACTACTTTTTTCAAATAGTTGGATTGTGGATTTAAGCTTCTATGTACTATATTGCTGGAATACAATAGCAATTTTATTGGCATGCTAACAGTACCAAAGGAAATTATATATATTGTCTGTTTTGTCATTACTGGCAAATCTTATACACTTTGGAATGGAAATTTTGCCATGAACTCCCTGGTGGAGGAAAAGTAATATTATTATAGAACACTCTATATGCAACTTCAGTGCGAAGGGATTTAACTTATGGTTCTATCTTGGAACACATTATTTATGTAATACTATTTGGAAAAGGAAGAGTGGAAATATTGTTCATGGATAAAATTTGTGCATTACGGAATTTCACACAATGGTCTATTCTTTCTTGATCGTCCATTGGAAGTTAGCAACCCAAATTGTTATTTGGGGAAGATAACTCCATAGAGAGGACTCCTGATAATAGGAACACATGCTTCTATTTTTTTTCATGCACGACTTGGTCATATATCATGGAACCAAATCAAGTGGTTTACTAATTCCGGAATTCAAAACTTTAGTGGGAGGAATTTGGTTTTCTGAAGCACATATATAATGGGTATTTTTTGGACACTCTCACTAGAGGTCAGATTGTTTATTTCATTTCACTTATCGATATTGCACTTTATATGGTTATATGTTTACCTTTCATTATACAAGTCGGAAGGTTTTATTGTGATGTTCACATGTTGTATGAAGTGGAAAATCAGTTGATTAAAGAATATCAAAGTCTTAATAACTGATTGGTGGGGGAAGTACACTTCAGGAATATATCAATTTAATATGTAAAGAGCATGGAACTACATTCCCCATTGTGACATACTATCTACTTCACAATCGAGTGGAGGAATTGAATATCTTTGATACTCCCTTGTTTTTTTTTGAAGAAGCATTACATATTGCGTTTATATTTTTTTTATCTGCACAGTCACTCCTTATGGTTTGTAGACTGGAAGGAAATATTTTACTTTGGTAGGAAATTCTCAATTACTTCATAGCACACCAGGAATTTATTCTAGTGGATCAACAATATGTTTTTTGATCTGGAAAAGGAAAATTGGTGGAAAGTGGGAGTACAATATTTTTATGGACAATGGTGGAATGGCTGGAAATCATATTAGAATATTATCTTGACCCCAATGGAAACTACAAGTGAAACTCCTAGCACTATTTGCTTAGGATAAGTGGGAGGAAATAACTTGGAATGTCATTTCTGAATAATAATCATGTGTTGTTGGGGGAAGTCACTCTAATGTTTTTTAGAGGAATAACTAAAGTCTTTAAAGAAGGCTTACATTTTTTTTTCATGAGTGTCAACATGGGTGGAACAAATGCGGGAAGGAACTCAAGGAGGAAGAATAAAAGTGGGAACTTTTTATCTCACCAAACAACCGCAAGCCCGTTGCTCGTAAGTTTTCTTCCCAGACATACAAGGAATTTGGACCAAATGAATATTATAATGTCACTCTTGTTAATTCAAATTTTACACAACGGAAAATATATTTTATGGAAACTCTTTCTCTGGAATTTAGGGAAAGAGGAAATAAGGCATGGTTTGCTAATTCGGTATATTAATGATGGTCTTATAACAAGCTTCACATCAATGGAATAGCAGGTCACATGGTTTTCTAGAGAAAGCAAAACGGCCATCTACAAACATAAGTGTAAACTATTTTGCATTACTATTATATATGTTAATGATATTATTATTTTTATTTGCAATGATAATGTTACATTGATGGAATTGAAAGCTTGGTTATCTTATAACTTCCAAATGGAAGGCATGCTTGAGACTTCCGGTTTTTGGGAGTGGAAATACATAGAAAGTGTTGTGATTCATTTTTCTATGGAAAATTGCAAACCTATCTAAACACCTTGATAACGGGAATCATAGTCAGTGAGGAATAATCTTTGAACTCCTGTGGAAAAGGGGGATACTGAATGTATCTTCTTTATACTATCAACCTTAGCTACCGGAATTTATTGCTATATTCAAGCAGTGGAAGGAAATATGTGTCGCTAAGGGAATCTCACACACATCATATATGATCGTGGAATGTGCATCACAACCCGTCATTTATTTCAGAGTTTATGGTTAAAACTAAACACATTGAGGAATTATCACTATATGCATGATGTGTGGAATAATTAAGCTCAGGTGTGTATATTTGATTTATTTTAAAATACTAACAAGGTGCAGGTTTACTCAAGAGTCAGGAATTCTTTTCAAAACATGTTTACACATGGAATTTCATTTATTGGTTAATATGTTTCAGCCAAGTGGGAGATGTTGGATATGTATGTGGCTTTCAACATTTATTCAACATGGTTATTATTTATTTAACTCAATGTGGAATTACTCGTGTTATGAATGTTTGTGACGGGGAATAACTGATGCGGAATTTCACTCGAGGAAGTAATACTCGAGGTGCCAACGACGACTGTGATGGAATACAGTAGAGGAATTAATAGGGATCGACTCTACTGTAATTTATATGTACGTACGTATTTTTCCCGGGGCATCACAGGGTGGAAGAGCTGGGTTTGTTTTGCAGGATCGGCTCTGCAAGCTGTTGACCCACATGATTAAGATTGGAAGTTGATCTCGCATCTACAATCTAATCATGGCACATGACTCACATATGTGTGCTAGGGACTAGTATATTTAGACTCGGAAAACTGGCATGTTTTATCATGGTTGGTAATATTGCACAGGAGTCATACGGATATTTCCGGAAACAGGTGGAATAATAAAACACCTGGAAGTGGAGTCTATAAATAGGTCCCTACCCTCTAGCCTCAATACACATTGTGAGCGGCACCACGGATAAGGCAGAGGAATTAGAGGGTAGACCGTATAGTCCACAATTTCCAACAAACATGACAAAAAGCCAGCGCGGACGGTGGTGTTCTCGCACAAGGAAGGCAGTGCAGCACATGCCACACAAAAGTCCACACGTGTGGACGGCGAAGTGAACCGCGTGTCGCGGCGCTACGGCCTGGAAGGGCGACGCGGCAACAACGCCGGATCGGGGTGACGGCGGGGAAGACCTCAGGGGGTGGCAGGGACCACGTGCCACGCACGCTACGGCCCTACGGGGAGACGCAGAGGCAGCGCGAGGGTCGGTGCAACCACGGGGACGGGATGGACCGCGGGCCACGCCACTACGGCTCGAATGGACGACGCATCGATAGCACGCAGGTCGGTGCAGTCGTGGGGAGAACAACGGGGCGGTGGCAGAAACCGTGTGCCACGCTCGCTACGGCCTAATGGGGTGATGCAGTGTCAGCGCGAGGGTCGGTGCAGCCACGAAGATGACCTGAAGCGGATGACCTCGGGGCGGTGTTGACCACGGGCCGTGACACTACTTTCTGAAGGGGCGACGCAGCGACAACGCGCATGTTGGTACTGCCACAATGAGAACCATGGAGTGGCGACGCTGCCGTCCGAAGGCACAACGTCGCTGCAGCCCGTTGATCGATCGGTTAAAAGTGCGCTGTACTTGAGAACAGGACGACGGCGGCCAGCGTTGTACACACTGGATGCGGCGGTGAAGCGGAGCGAATCCAGCTCTCAAAGTCGAATAGCCTCCAGCATGTCACGCGTCTCGCCAAGCGCTAGTCATCGTCACTCGCAGCTAGGCGCGTGTCTTTTTTTTTTTAAGGTAACTAGAGAATTTTATTAAGAGTTCATCACATCCGGAATACAAGCAACATCTCGAAGGATCCCTAGCCACACGTGGCGGCCCACCGGCAGAGACGCAACTCCTTTTGCAACCGAGTGGGCCTCGAAATTGTTTTCTCTACGCTCAAAACGAAAAATAACTGAAGAGAAGAGGTTCATGCTGATGTGTATATCCTGCAGAATAGGCGCATACACTGATAGTGCTTGTGTGCTGATATTTGAGATCAGTTCTAAACAATCAGAAGCAATCACCAGGTCCTGCACATTCAGATGCGAGCAAGGGCAAGTGCTTCACTGCACGCGTGCGCCTCCAAACTCGCCGGGTCGAGCAAGCCTTCAAAGACTAGTGCTGATGCTCCAAGAAATTTCCCTGACTTGTCTCGGCAAATCACAGCCGCAGCTCCCTTCTCTCCCAGGGTCGATAATGCACCATCGCAGTTAAACTTCACCGCTTCATCCTCCGGTGGTAGCCATGCCCGTGCTCTCGGAGCAGCATGCACCTGCATCGGTCGCTCCTTTTGGGACTCAACAATATCCAAATCCTCCAAGAAGCGCCTAATGAAACTCATGGTTGACAACGGGCTCTGAAACACGTCATCATGGATTGCTTTCTGGCGCGCCCACCAAATTGCCCACATTGTCACGAGAACCCGAGTTACATCACGTTGGCTTGTTGATTCTGAAGGAAATATGCCCTAGAGGCAATAATAAATGTTATTATTTATTTCCTTATATCATGATAAATGTTTATTATTCATGCTAGAATTGTATTAACCGGAAACATAATACATGTGTGAATACATAAACCTACAGAGTGTCACTAGTATGCCTCTACTTGACTAGCTCGTTAATCAAAGATGGTTATGTTTCCTAACCATGAACAAGGAGTTGTTATTTGATTAATGGGATCACATCATTGGTTGAATGATCTGATTGACATGACCCATTCCATTAGCATAGCACCTGATCGTATAGTTTGTTGCTAGTGCTTTTCTTCATGACTTATACATGTTCCTATGACTATGAGATTATGCAACTCCCGTTTGCCCAAGGAACACTTTGGGTGCTACCAAGCGTCACAACGTAATCGGGTGATTATAAAGGTACATTACAGGTGTCTCCGAAGGTACATGTTGGGTTGGCATATTTGAGATTAGGATTTGTCACTCCGATTGTCGGAGAGGTATCTCTGGGCCCTCTCGGTAATGCACATCACATAAGCCTTGCAAGCATTGCAACTAAATGTGTTAGTTGTGAGATGATGTATTACGGAACGAGAAAAGAGACTTGCGATGAACGAGATTGAACTAGGTATTGGATACCGACGATCGAATCTCGGGCAAGTAACATACCGATGACAAAGGAACAACGTATGTTGTTATGCGGTCTGACCGATAAAGATCTTCGTAGAATATGTAGGAGCCAATATGGGCATCCAGGTCCCGCTATTGGTTATTGACCGAGAGGTGTCTCGGTCATGTCTACATAGTTCTCGAACCCGTAGGGTCCGCACGCTTAACGTTCGATGACAGGTCATAATGAGTTTATAAGTATTGATGCACGAAGGTTGTTCGAGTCCGGATGTGATCACGGATATGACGAGGAGTCTCGAAATGGTCGAGACATAAAGATTGATATATTGAAGCCTACATTTGGACATCGGAAGGTTCCGAGTGAAATCGAATTTACGGAGTACCGGAGGTTACCGGAACCCCAGAACTACATGGGCCCATAGTGGGCCTTGGAGGAAAGGAGAAGGGCCAGCCCTAGGTGGCGCGCCCCCTTTCCCTAGTCCTATTAGGACTAGGAAAGGTGGGCCGCCCCCTCTCTCTCTCCCCTCAGGAATCCTATTCCAACTAGGATTGGGGGAGTCCTACTCCCGGAGGAGTAGGACTCCTTGTCGCCTCCTCCTCTTGGCCGGCCACCTCCCCTTGGTTCCTTTATATCTGGGGCAGGAGCACCCCAATACACACAAGTTGATTTCCTTAGCGTGTGCGGTGCCCCTTCCACCATATTCCACTTCGGTCATATCGTCGCGGAGCTTAGGCGAAGCCTGCGCTGGAGAAGTCATATCGTCATGCGAGCTTAAGGCGAAGCCCTGCGTCGGTGGAGCATCATCATCGTCCTGCCACGTCGTCTTGACAGAACTCATCCCGACACTTTGCTGGATCGGTCCGGGATCGTCATCGGGCTGAGCGTGTGCAGAACTCGGAGGTGCCGTCGCGTTCGGTGCTTGGATCGGTCGGGTCGTGAAGGCGTCGACTACATCAACCGCGTTGTTATAGCGCTTCGCTTTCGGTCTCACGAGCGTGGGCGGACACTCTTCCCGCTCGTTGCTATGCCATCACCATGGTCTTGCGTGATCGTAGGAAAATTTTGAAATTACTCGTTCCCCAACAGTGGTATCGAGCCTGGTTTTATGCGTTGATGTCATATGCACGAGTAGAACACAAGTGAGTTGTGGGCGATACAAGTCATACTGCCTACCAGCATGTCATACTTTGGTTCAGCGGTATTGTGAGATGAAGCGGCCGGACCGACATTACGCGTGCGCTTACGCGAGACTGGTTTCACCGCTGTGAGCACTCGTTGCTTAAAGGTGACCGGCGGGTGTCTGTCTCTCTCACTTTAGTTGAATCGAGTGTGGCTCGCCCGGTCCTTGAGAAGGTTAAAACGGAGTCTATTTGACGAAATATCGTTGTGGTTTTGATGCGTAGGTAAGAACGGTTCTTGCTCAGCCCGTAGCAGCCACGTAAAACTTGCAACAACAAAGTAGAGGGCGTCTAACTTGTTTTGCAGGGCATGTTGTGATGTGATATGGTCAAGGCGTGATGCTATATCTTATTGTATGAGATGATCATGTTTTGTAACGAGTTATCGACATCGGCAGGAGCCATATGGTTGTCGCTTTATTGTATGAAATGCAACGCCATGTAATTGCTTTACTTTATCACTAAGCAGTAGCGATAGTCGTAGAAGCAATAGTTGGCGAGGCGACAACGATGCTACGATGGAGATCAAGGTGTCGCGCCGGTGGCGATGGTGATCATGGCGGTGCTTGAGATGGAGATCACAAGCACAAGATGATGATGGCCATATCATATCACTTATATTGATTGCATGTGATGTTAATCCTTTATGCATCTTATTTTGCTTTGATTGGCGGTAGCATTATAAGATGATCCCTTACTAAATTATCAAGAAGTGTTCTCCCTGAGTATGCACCGTTGCGAAAGTTCTTCGTGCTGAGACACCACGTGATGATCGGGTGTGATAGGTTCTACGTTCAAATACAACGGGTGCAAAACAGTTGCACACGCGGAATACTCAGGTTATACTTGACGAGCTATGCATATAAGATATGACCTCGGAACACGGAGACCGAAAGGTCGAGCGTGAATCATATAGTAGATATGATCAACATATTGATGTTCACCATTGAAACTACTCCATCACACGTGATGATCGGTCATGGTGTAGTTGATATGGATCACGCAATCACTTAGAGAATTGGAGGATATTTTTCTAAGTGGGAGTTCTTAAGTAATATGATTAATTGAACTTAAATTTATCATGAACTTAGTACCTGATAGTATCTTGCTTGTCTATGATGTGTAGATAGATGGCTCGTGCTGTTGTTCCGTTAAATTTTAATGCGTTCCTTGAGAAAGCAAAGTTGAAAGATGATGGCAGCAATTACGGACTGGGTCCGTAACGAGGATTATCCTTATTGCTGCACGGAAGAATTACGTCCTGGAAGCACCGTTAGGTGCCAGGCCTGGTGCAAGGGCTGCGCCGAAGTTGTGAACGTCTGGCAAAGCAAAGCTGATGACTACTCTATAGTTCAGTGTGCCATGCTTTACGGCTTAGAACCGGGACTTCAACGTCGTTTTGAACACCATGGAGCATATGAGATGTTCCAGGAGTTGAAGTTAATATTCAGCGAATGCCGGATTGAGAGATATGAAGTCTCCAATAAGTTCTATAGCTGTAAGATGGAGGAGAATGGTTACATCGGTGAGCATATACTCGTAATGTCTGGATATAACAATCACTTGATTCAACTGGGAGTTAATCTTCCGGATGATTGCGTCATTGACAGAATTCTCCAATCACTGCCACCAAGCTACAAGAGCTTCGTGATGAACTATAATATGCAAGGGATGACCAAAACTATGCCCGAGCTCTTCGCGATGCTGAAAGCAGCGAGGTAGAAATCAAAAGGAGCATCAAGTGTTGATGGTTAACAAAACCACTAGTTTCAAGAAAAGGGCAAAGGAAAGAAAAGGAAACTTCAAAAGAGCGGCAAGCAAGTTGCTGATCAAGAGAAGAAACCCAAGTCTGGTCCTAAGCACTGAAACGAGTGCTTCTATTGCAAGCAGGCTGGTCCTTTGAAGCGGAACTGCCCCAAGTATTTGGCGGATAAGAAGGATGGCAAGGTTAACAAAGGTATATGTGATATACTTGTTATTGATGTGTACCTTACTAATACTCGCAGTAGCACCTGGGTATTTGATACTGGTTCTGTTGCTAATATTTGCAACTCGAAACAGGGGCTACGGATTAAGCGAAGATTGGCTAAGGACGAGGTGACGATCTTGGCGTGGGAAATGGTTCCAAAGTCGATGTGATCGCAGTCGACACGCTACCTCTACATCTACCTTCGGATTAGTATTAGACCTAAATAATTGTTATTTAGTACCATCGTTGAGCATGAACATTATATCTGGATCTTGTTTGATGCGAGGCGGTTATTCATTAAATCAGAGAATAATGGTTGTTCTATTTATATGAATAATATCTTTTATGGTCATGCACCATTGAAGAATGGTTTGTTTTTACTTAATCTTGATAGTAGTGATACACATATTCATAATGTTGAAACCAAAAGATGCAGAGTTGATAATGATGGTGCAACTTATTTGTGGCACTGCCGTTTAGGTCATATCGGTGTAAAACGCATGAAGAAACTCCATGCTGATGGACTTTTGGAGTCACTTGATTATGAATCACTTGGCACTTATGAACCGTGCCTTATGGGCAAGATGACTAAAACACCGTTCTCGGTACTATGGAGAGAGCAACAGATTTATTGGAAATCATACATACTGATGTATGTGGTCCAATGAATGTTGAGGCTAAATGGCGGATATCGTTATTTTCTCACCTTCACAGATGATTTGAGCAGATATGGGTATATCTACTTAATGAAACACAAGTCTGAAACATTTGAAAAGTTCAAAGAATTTCAGAGTGAAGTGGAAAATCATCGTAACAAGAAAATAAAGTTTCTACGATCTGATCGTGGAGGAGAATATTTGAGTTCTGAGTTTGGCCTACATTTGAAACAATGCGGAATAGTTTAGCAACTTACGCCACCGGAACACCACAACGTAATGGTGTGTCGAGCGTCATGTCGTACTTTATTAGATATGGTGCGATCTATGATGTCTCTTACTGATTTACCGCTATCATTTTGGGGTTATGCTTTAGAGACGGCTACATTCACTTTAAATAGGGCACCATCTAAATCCGTTGAGGCGGCGCCTTATGAACTGTGGTTTGGCAAGAAACCAAAGTTGTCGTTTTTGAAAGTTTGGGGCTGCGATGCTTATGTGAAAAAGCTTCAACCTGATAAGCTCGAACCCAAATCGGAGAAATGTGTCTTCATAGGATACCCAAAGGAGACAGTTGGGTACACCTTCTATCACAGATCCGAAGGCAAGATTTTTGTTGCTAAATTGGAAACTTTTGGAGAAAGAGTTTCTCACGAAAGAAGTGAGTGGGAGGAAAGTAGAACTTGATGAGATAACTGTATCTACTCCCTTATTGAGAAGTAGTACATCACAGAAAACAGTTTCTGTGACACCTACACCAAATAGGGAGGAAGCTAATGATGATGATCATGAAACTTCAGATCAAGTTTCTCAGAACTTAGAGATCAACGAACAAGATCCGCACCGGTGTGGTACGGTAATCCTGTTTTGGAAGTCATATTCTTGGAACATGATGAACCTACGAACTATGAAGAAGCGATGGTGAGCCCAGATTCCACAAAATGGCTTGAGGCCATGAAATCTGAGATGGGATCCATGTATGAGAACAAAGTGTGGACTTTGGTTGACTTGCCCGATGATCGGCAAGCAATTGAGAATAAATGGATCTTCAAGAAGAAGACGACGCTGATGGTAATGTTATCGTCTATAAAGCTCGACTTGTTGCAAAAGGTTTTCGACAAGTTCAAGGGATTGACTACGATGAGACCTTCTCACCGTGGCGATGCTTAAGTCAGTCCGAATCATGTTAGCAATTGCCGCATTTTATGATTATGAAATTTGGCAAATGGATGTTAAAACTGCATTCTGAATGGATTTCGGAAGAAGAGTTGTATATGATGCAACCAGAAGGTTTTGTCGATCCAAAGGAGCTAACAAAGTGTGCAAGCTCCAGCGATCCATTTATGGACTGGTGCAAGCCTCTCGGAGTTGGAATAAACGTTTTGATAGTGTGATCAAAGCATTTGGTTTTATCTGAGACTTTTGGAGAAGCTTTGTATTTACAAGAAAGTGAGTGGGAGCTCTGTAGCATTTCGATATTATATGTGGATGACATATTATTGATCGGAAATGATATAGAATTCTGGATAGCATAAAGGGATACTTGAATAAGAGTTTTTCGATGAAAGACCTCGGTGAAGCTGCTTACATATTGGGCATTAAGATCTATAGAGATAGATCAAGGCGCTTAATAGGACTTTCACAAAGCACATACCTTGATAAAGTTTTGAAAAGGTTCAAAATGGATCAGGCAAAGAAAGGGTTCTTGCCGGTATTACAAGGTGTGAAGTTGAGTAAGACTCAATGCCCGACCACCGCAGAAGATAGAGAGAAAATGAAAGATGTTCCCTATGCTTCAGCCATAGGCTCTATCATGTATGCAATGCTGTGTACCAGACCTGATGTGTGCCTTGCTGTAAGTTTAGCAGGCAGGTACCAAAGTAATCCAGGAGTGGATCACTGGACAGCGGTCAAGAACATCCTTAAGTACTTGAGAAGAACTAAGGATATGTTTCTCATTTATGGCGGTGACAAAGAGCTCATCGTATAACAGTTACGTCGATGCAAGCTTTGACACTGATCCGGACGATTCTAAATCGCAAACCGGATACGTATTTACATTAAGCGGTGGAGCTGTCGGTTGGTGCAGTTCCAAACAAAGCGTCGTTCGGGATCTACATGTGAAGCTGAGTACATAGCTGCTTGGAAGCAGCTAATGAAGGAGTCTGGATGAAGGAGTTCATATCCGATCTAGGTGTTGTACCTAGTGTATCGGGTCCAATGAAAATCTTTTGTGATAATCTGGTGCAATTGCCTTGGCAAAGGAATCCAGATTTCACAAGAGAACCAAGCACATCAAAAGGCGCTTCAACTCCATCCGGATTTGGTCCAGGTGGGAGACATAGAGATATGCAAGATACATACGGATCTGAATGTTGCGCACCGTTGACTAAGCCTCTTCCACGAGCAAAACATGATCAGCACCAAGACTCCATGGGTGTTAGAATCATTCTGTGTAATCTAGATTATTGACTCTAGTGCAAGTGGGAGACTGAAGGAAATATGCCCTAGAGGCAATAATAAATGTTATTATTTATTTCCTTATATCATGATAAATGTTTATTATTCATGCTAGAATTGTATTAACCGGAAACATAATACATGTGTGAATACATAAACCTACAGAGTGTCACTAGTATGCCTCTACTTGACTAGCTCGTTAATCAAAGATGGTTATGTTTCCTAACCATGAACAAGGAGTTGTTATTTGATTAATGGGATCACATCATTGGTTGAATGATCTGATTGACATGACCCATTCCATTAGCATAGCACCTGATCGTATAGTTTGTTGCTAGTGCTTTTCTTCATGACTTATACATGTTCCTATGACTATGAGATTATGCAACTCCCGTTTGCCCAAGGAACACTTTGGGTGCTACCAAACGTCACAACGTAATCGGGTGATTATAAAGGTACATTACAGGTGTCTCCGAAGGTACATGTTGGGTTGGCATATTTGAGATTAGGATTTGTCACTCCGATTGTCGGAGAGGTATCTCTGGCCCTCTCGGTAATGCACATCACATAAGCCTTGCAAGCATTGCAACTAAATGTGTTAGTTGTGAGATGATGTATTACGGAACGAGAAAAGAGACTTGCCAAGAACGAGATTGAACTAGGTATTGGATACCGACGATCGAATCTCGGGCAAGTAACATACCGATGACAAAGGGAACAACGTATGTTGTTATCGCGGTCTGACCGATAAAGATCTTCGTAGAATATGTAGGAGCCAATATGGGCATCCAGGTCCCGCTATTGGTTATTGACCAGAGGTGTCTCGGTCATGTCTACATAGTTCTCGAACCCGTAGGGTCCGCACGCTTAACGTTTGATGATGGTCATAATGAGTTTATAAGTATTGATGCACGAAGGTTGTTGAGTCCGGATGTGATCACGGATATGACGAGGAGTCTCGAAATGGTCGAGACATAAAGATTGATATATTGAAGCCTACATTTGGACATCGGAAAGGTTCCGAGTGAAATCGAATTTATCGAGTACCGGAGGTTACGGAACCCCAGAACTACATGGGCCCATAGTGGGCCTTGGAGGAAAGGAGAAGGGCCAGCCCTAGGTGGCGCGCCCCCCTTTCCCTAGTCCTATTAGGACTAGGAAAGGTGGGCCGCCCCTCTCTCTCTCCCCCTCAGGAATCCTATTCCAACTAGGATTGGGGGAGTCCTACTCCCGAGGAGTAGGACTCCTTGTCGCCTCCTCCTCTTGGCCGCCACCTCCCCTTGGTTCCTTTATATACGGGGGCAGGGAGCACCCCAATACACACAAGTTGATTTCCTTAGCCGTGTGCGGTGCCCCCTTCCACCATATTCCACTTCGGTCATATCGTCGCGGAGCTTAGGCGAAGCCCTGCGCGGGAGAAGTCATATCGTCGCGGAGCTTAGGCGAAGCCCTGCGTCGGTGGAGCATCATCATCGTCACCACGCCGTCGTCTTGACAGAACTCATCCCGACACTTTGCTGGATCGAGTCCGGGATCGTCATCGGGCTGAGCGTGTGCAGAACTCGGAGGTGCCGTGCGTTCGGTGCTTGGATCGGTCGGGTCGTGAAGACGTCGACTACATCAACAGCGTTGTTATAACGCTTCGCTTTCGGTCTCACGAGGGCGTGGGCGGACACTCTTCCCGCTCGTTGCTATGCCATCACCATGGTCTTGCGTGATCGTAGGAAAATTTTTGAAATTACTACGTTCCCCAACAGATTCAAACAGCCAAAACAACCATAGACGTGCATTAGAGTTTTGATTTGATATCACATGCTCGAGGAGCTCTTCATCACCCAAAGCCCATACACATCGCGCCATGGAGCAGCTAAACAGTGAATGACGCCAAGTGTCTTCATCTGCTCCGCAAATCGAGCATGATGGTGAATCTGCCATATTTCTCTCATGTCGCACGAGCCCCGTCGGGATGGAGGCATGTGCTAATCTCCATACAAAAATTCTGATCTTGGAGGGGACCCGTACTTTCCACAGCTGCGACCAAGATTTCCTGTCGGCTGCAATGTTTGAGTGTCCCGGCCGATGATCAAGACAATCCTCCCTCTGAACCTTGACTGCAGAAATCATACGGTAGGCTGATCGAACCGAAAAAACACCCTTCTTATCGTAGTGCCAGGCCCAGAAATCATCCTGCACCCTAGTACTTAGTGGTATATTCTGAATGACTTCAATATCGGGAGCGATGAAGTGTTCCATGAGCACCTGCTTGGTCCATGACCTAGTGGTGGGGTCAATCAGATCGGAGACCAGAACTGGAGGATTGGTCGTCCGTGAGCATATTGGTGTGAGTTTGTAATCCCTCGGCATCCAGTTGTCGTGGCAAATGTTCGTATCCGTCCCAGAGCCAATGCGTTTGATGAGCCCTTGCGCAAGAACTTCTTTTCCCTCTAGTATTGAGCACCAGACCTGGGACGCACGTGTACCCAACGTGGCATCCAAGAGGTGACAATCTGGGTAATATCTGGCTTTCAGAATGCGAGCACTGAGCGAGTCCGGATCCTGTAGTAACCCCCATGCTTGGCGAGCGAGTAACGCGAGGTTGAACAGCTCCACGTCCCTGAAGCCCAAACCCCCCATGAACTTAGGTTTTGACATAGTTTTTCACGAAACCCACGCTGTTTCCGTTGGCCATCCTTGCTTCCCCACCAAAACTTACGGATAATACCATTGATATGCTCACACAAGCCCCAAGGTAGCTTGAAACAAGACATAGAATACGTTGGAATAGATTGAGCTACAGATTTTATTAGTACCTCTTTCTCTCCGGCTGATAAACACTTCTCCATCCACCCTTGCACCTTCTTCCAAATTCTATCTTTCAAGTACTTAAAGGATCCTTCTTTTGCCCTCCCCATATCCGAGGGCAAGCCCAGATATTTTTCTGTCAATTATTCATTGTGGACAGCTAGGATATTCTTGATGGAATCGCGAACAGGGTTGGGTACTCCTTTACTAAAAAAGATGGAAGACTTCTCCATATTTACCCTTTGTCCGGAGGCGTTACAATAGATCCGTAGTAGCTCATCAATCCGAGTGGCAGTAACATCATTTGCTTCAAAGAAAAGTAGGCTATCGTCAGCAAAGAGTAGATGATTAACAGACGGTGCATTCGGTGCAACTGTGATCCCCCGTACTCCTGCACCAGCTTTGAGTAAACAGGAAAGCCCTTCAACAGCTAGCAAGAACAAATATGGTGAGCCCGGGTCACCCTGGCGCAAACCCCGAGATGGCTTGAAACCATCGAGACTCCTTCCATTAAACATGACCGAAAAGGATACTGACGTCACACATCTCATTACTGTCTCAGTGAAGCGGGGGCTAAAACCCATCTTGAGCATTACAGCTCTCAAATACGACCACTCCAAGCGATCGTACGCTTTCATCATATCCAATTTAAGAGCACAATATCTGTTACCCTTCACCCTCCTAGTCTTCATGTAGTGTAAGCATTCATAGGCTGTGCTGAGACGTCCAGGGACAAAAGCCGACTGCTCTTCGGAAATGATCTCAGGGAGGATTACTTTCAGCCTGTTAGCTAAGACCTTTGAAGCGATCTTGTAGATCACATTACAAAGGCTTATTGGCCGAAACTGTCCTAGAACTTTTGGACTTGCTATCTTTGGAATTAAAACGATGAACGTGTTATTTATCTCCTCCGGTGAGTCCACACCATCAAGCACTCTAATGATCATCCTTGTAACCTCATCACCACATAAGTCCCAATACTTCTGAAAAAAGAATGCAGGAAAACCGTCCGGCCCCGGTGCCTTAGTTGGAAACATTTGAAAGAGAGCTTCCTTAACCTCGTCATTACTGTAAGTTGCATTTAGTCTGGCGTTCATATTACCATCCACCCTCACCAGTATATGCGATAACACCTCTTCCATACCTATTGTTCCTTCCGACGTATAGAGGTTTGAATAAAACGTTGTAGCCATATTTGCCAGTTTCGCCGGATCCGTGCAAGTAGTCCCATCAGCACGATCAAGTTGGGTTATGCTGTTTTTGGCCCGTCTAGCACTAGCCTTCCTCTGAAAGAACTTGGTATTGCTATCACCTTCAGCCAGCCAGGTGATGCGGGACCGCTGTTTCGCCATTATTTCCTCTCTGTATGCTAGTTCCACCATACGCTCCTCGACCTTGCGTTCCTCCTCACTTGGTCCAGTTCTCGGCGGATCTGCACGCAGCATAGCAAGTTTCCCTCGAAGCACTCGTTACTCTTGCCGGACCGATCCAAAGGTAGTTCGTCCCCAACTGGAAAGAGAAGTGGCCACCGACTGTAGTTTGTTGGCCAAATCCGACACAGATGAGGCCGGTCCGTCGCCATTCCATGCTGATTCCACAGCGTCCTTGAAACGCCCATCTCTCTCCCAGACACATTCATATCGAAAAGGTTTCTTCACTTCAATGCGTTGATTCCCAGCTTCCATCTCATTCATAAGTAGGATAGGGATATGATCACTCTTAACTGCTGTTAAGTGCTCCACTCGTGCAAACGGGAACATGTTCGACCAACTTGCCGAAGCTAGAGCCCGGTCCAGCCGGACCCCATAGAACTGGCCACCTGTAACACGTTTCTCAAAAGTCCAGTCTAAGCCAGTATAGCCCAAATCCGCCAGCTCACATACATCCACCGCCTCCCTAAACCCCTCCATTTGAGCACTATCCCGCGGATTAGGGCCCATCTGCTCCTCCTGGCGAAGTATCTCATTGAAGTCGCCCATGCAGAGCCAAGGTAACGTGCTTTCTCCCCTCAGCCTTTTCATGGTATCCCATGTTTTGTACCTCAAGCTCCGATTTGCTTCACCATAAAAGCATGTGAGGCGCCATTGCTCAGACCCTAGTTCAGAAATCCTGGAGTCTATATGATATTGCGAGAAATTCTTTATTACCAGATTAACATCCGCCTTCCAAAAAATACAAAGACCGCCACTACGGCCACTACTAGCTACTGCAAAACTGTTTTGAAAACCTAAAGAGACCGCCAAACCTTCCACTCGGTTTTTTGCTAATTGAGTTTCCACAATGCATAGAACCGACGGTGCACTAGCCCCCACGAGACCGCGGAGCTCATGGACTGTCGCAGGGTCGCCAATCCCGCGACAATTCCAGCATAAAGCTCTCATTGGGCTCGGCGGCCCTCCTCGAAGGAGGCCGCCTCCAGTGCATGTGTTTTGCCCAACTCCTCATCATCTTGTTGTTTCCTCCTCTTGACCAGCGGATCTTTCTCTGGTGTGGATGGCTAGGCGCGTGTCTTGCCGCAGAACTACCGTTGCCAACCACTATACCAAACAGACTCTAGTGAATTATCAGGGCGCGATCTGTTTAAAAGGTAAGTATAACCACGCTATTTACTGCGCATATCAATTAGAAAAACGTGAGTTTTGAAAAAAAATCGTTAAGAAAATCTGAAAGTTCACAGATTTAAGAACAAACCACGAACTAAAAAAAAGGTTCACAAATTCAAAGAATTATCATGAATTAGGAAAAATTCATTGATTTACGAAAAGTTCATCGATTTTGAAAACAGTTCATCATTTTTGAAAAGTAAATTTTCCTTTTTTTAAGTACATCGGTTTTGAAAAAAGTTCATCTATTTTGAATAAAAGTTCGTCATTTTTTAAAAGTTCATCTATTTTGAATAAAAGTTCATTGATTTTGAATAAAAGTTCAGCGTTCTTTAAAAAAAGTTCATTAACTAATCAAAAGAAGTTTGTGGATTTTGGAAAAAGAATTCACTGAAATTGAAAAGTTCATCATAATTTTAGAAAGTTCATAGGAAATGAAAAAAAGTTCAGCGAATTGGAAAAAAGTTCATCGAAATTGAAAAACGTTAATCAAAATTCAGAGAAAGTTCATCCAATTTGAAAAAAGTTCAGCGAAACTTTGCAAATTCACCGATTTTAAAAAATCATCAAATTTGAAAAAAAAAGTTCAGAAATTGATAGAAAAACTTTATAAATTTAGAAAAGAGGTTCACAAATTAAAAAAATATGCATTAAAGGAAACCAAAATAATAATGAGAAAAGAATAAACCAAACTGAATGACAAATAAAAGAAGAAAACCGAACTATCTTTGCACTAGCGCGGTGGTGACTTGGTGGTTACACGGTAGTGGTTGGAATGGAGGGCTGCGGGTTCGAACTCTAGTGCCATCATTTATTGACGTTTTCGAAAAACAGAGGAAAACTATTAGAATGGGTCGTCCCAGCGCCGGGCGCTGTCCATTTGCAAAATACACATTAATGAGCGTCCACAGCGCCAAATAGGGTACTCTCGTACAGACGACCCAGTGTGAGCTAAGCCATTTATTGACGTTTTCAAAAAACAAAGGAAAATACTCCCTCCATCACAGTTTGTTGGGCGTATCTCCAAAACCATGCAAGTGGGAACATGGATGGATTTCTGCAGCACATGCAAGTATGAACAGGCCGCAAGTGGGAATCAGTTTGTGGTTTGCTCCGCATGGCCGTGTGCATGCGATTAATTAGGCGCATCTCCTTCAATATCGCAGCTCCAGCGCCTCGTTATTTCCTGCCCAGAGCGACGTGAGGTGCGCCCAACAAACTGTGATGGAGGGAGTATTAGAATGAGTCGGCCCAACACGGGGTGCTGCAGGCGCCCGTTTGCAAAATACACATTAATAGGCGCAAAGCCTCAAACGGAATAACTAATACCACTACTTCTCTGTCTAGGCCTGTATTATATCCACATCGTTTCAGGGCAGGATAGAAAGCTTATTCGATATGTGACATCAAACCAGAGTAATTTCCTAGGGTTACTTCTCTCGGCGGTGATCTACGCCGCCGTTGAGGCATAGCTTCGTCCCTCCCAATCTTTACCCGGGGGAGATTGACTCGGGCTGATCAAGGGGTGGTCTGGTACCGCTGCCCGGCCTTGGTTGAGTCTCACGGGAGGAATAGGGGTAGGGTTTACAGCTTTTCTGACACCCGGCGAGGATTCTCTTCGGGTTAGGTTTTGGTGATGGCTGAGGAAGGGGCCGGCAAGGACGGCGGCTCTTCTTCCGCTAGTGAGATCGCAAGGCTGATGGAAGAACTAGGGCTTCATGAGGACGATCTGGATGATGTGATCGTAGATGAGGCTGCGGTTCCTCAAGATGCAGCTCGTTGGATGGCGGTGGCCAGAGTCCACATAGAAAAGACATACAACCAGACTTGGTTCTTCCGCAACATGAGATCGGTGTGGGATCTAGCCCAGGTGGTGAACTTCAAACCCCTGGAACCGAATCTGTATACATTACAGTTTCATTGCTTGGCTGATTGGGAGCGAGTTATGGAGGAAGGACCATGGAATTTCAGAGGACATGCGGTGATAATTACACCGTATGATGGGATAACTCATCCATCAAAGGTTCAGCTGGATGCTCTCAACATCTGGATTCAGATACACGATGTCCCGAAACTGTTTGCACATCTGGTTCCAGCCCTAGCTGCCAAGGTAGGTGAGGTTCTACACACGGAGGGGGACTCTTATGACTACACGGGAAACTTTTACCATGTGTGGGTGAAAATCAATGTACACCGGCCCTTGAAGAACGCCGTGTCGTTGATCCGAGATGGACAGAGGCAGATCTATCGTGTCAAGTATGAACGTTTGCCAGATTGGTGTGCTGTGTGCGGACATTTAGGCCATGTTTTCAAGGAACATGGCGATGGGATACACCAAAAATCTGCATTAGTGTTTAAGGATCTGCGGGCGACATGGACGATGCGCTCTGGTCGTGGTCCAGGAGGAAATAGGGGACGCCGGGGCAGAAGGGGCGGCCGATCAGGTGGCAACAGAGGAGCTGGCAGCGACGGTACCGGGACATATGGGACAGATGGCACAGAACATGAAGAGGAAATAAAGGACATCAGCATGGAGGACCCAAGCAGAAAGAGAGGTGTTCGCCCTGAAATAGGAGATAACTCGGAAGGTAAGGAGGGCATGTGTCTAGAAGACCGAGCGGACAACCAGCTTGCAATTGTTCAGTCAGGAGGAGGCATGGTGAACCCGCCTCCAAAGAGGGACTCGAAGAGGACCAAGACTAGCTCCGATGGTATCTCAGGCGTGGTGGTGAAAAACTTGGCGGCCTCCATTGAGGAGAGCCGCACGGCCTAATGAGTGTTATGTGCTGGAACTGTCGCGGAGTGGGTAATGCCGAGACAGTCAATGAACTTCATGATCTAGCGAGGAAGTTTGCCCCTACCCTTTTATGTATCGTCGAAACACAGATAGAAGGAAATAGGGTAGAGAATTTAGCCGACACTTTGGGCTATGATAAAGCTTTTGCTGTTGACAGTAGAGGTAGGAGTGGAGGCTCAGGCCTTTTTTGGAATAATGAAATAAAAGTTGAGGTTTTGGGTTACTCTGATTATCACTTGGATGTATCTGTGGAAGAAACAGGGTTGGAAAAGTGGAGGCTTACGTGTGTGTACGGTGAGGCTCAAACCCACCTAAGGCACCAGACGTGGGCAATACTGAAAAACATAAGCACTTTGAGCTCGCTCCCTTGGCTATGCATTGGAGATTTCAATGAAGTGCTACGTACGAACGAGCATGACGGGATTTCTAGACGTAGTAATGCTCAAATGCAGGCATTTAGAGACACCATGGATGTTTGCATGCTGCTCGATATAGGGTACAAGGGTCGTTCCTGGACGTGGGAGAAGAAAGTAACTGGTGGATCTTACACTAGGTGCAGATTGGATCGAGCTTTGGCTAATGCCACCTGGATGTGCCGCTTCCCGGCGGCAGGCTTGGAGCATCTAGCTGCAGCGACGTCGGACCATGGCCCCATTGTGCTTGACCTGGGACGCAACCAAATCAACTTAACGCAAAAAAGCTTCCGCTATGAGATGATGTGGGAAAAACATGAAGAGTTCCGGGAGACGATCGGGACAGAATGGGCAGCAGTAGGGCCATGTGCTACAGTTCTTGAATTACAACAGAAACTACTGGGTGTCTCAAGGGGCTTGACAAACTGGAGTAAGCAATCTTTTGGGAGCGTACGTAGGGAGATAAAGAATATGAAGAAGGAGTTGGACAAATTGCAGAGCGATCCTTTGAGGTCACGACCGTCACATGCGGAACTAAAAATCAATGAGCGATTGATCGAACTATACCACCGAGAGGAGATAATGTGGAGACAGCGTGCATGCATGGAGTGGCTTTCTTCAGGAGACAAAAACACAAAGTTCTTTCATTCGAGAGCGAGTTTGAGAAGAAAGAAAAACATGATTAGAGCATTGCAAAACTCATTGGGGGTACTGGTTGGTGACCCGGCAGAACTGAGAGCCTTGGCTAATAATTTCTATCAAGAACTGTACTCAACGGAAGGAGTGCAGGATGTAGAACAAGTCTTGCAGCATGTACCGAGGAAAGTTTCGGCGGCAATGAATGAGCAGCTATGTGCGGCATACACTGCTGATGAGGTTTAGTGTGCTTTGTTCCAAATGTTCCCTACAAAGGCACCGGGTCCTGATGGGTTTCCAGCCCACTTCTATCAGAAACATTGGGATGTTTGTGGAGAGGATGTGACCAATATTGTGCTACAGATTGTTAGAGGAGAGATGAGCCCGGAATGTATCAATGATACCGTACTGGTCTTAATACCCAAGGTGACAAACCCCACCCTCCTCTCTCAATATAGACCCATAAGTTTATGTAATGTCTTGTATAAAATCGCTTCCAAAGTAGTTGCGAACAGATTGAAGCTTATCTTACCAGATATCATCTCCAAGGAGCAGTCGGCTTTCGTGCCAGGGAGGTTAATAACGGACAATATTATTTGTGCCTATGAGTGTCTGCATTTTATGAAGAGGAACAGATCCAAGAACAACAACTTCTGTGCTTTGAAACTCGACATGATGAAGGCTTATGACAAATTGGAGTGGCCTTATCTGAAAGCTATCATGCAAAAACTGGGTTTTGCGCAGGCATGGATAGAAACAGTTATGAACATGGTTTCATTAGTCTCATTTTCAGTTTTGTTCAATGGAGAAAGACTTGAAGCTTTTAAACCATCCAGAGGAATTCGGCAGGGAGATCCAATTTCCCCTTACCTTTTCTTGATTACAGCGGAGGGCCTCTCGTGCCTCCTGAAATCTAGTTCTCAGTCATCACTTCTTGCAGGTGTTAAGGTGGCTCCCATGGCTCCGGCCGTTAACCATCTTTTATTTGCAGATGATAGCCTGCTACTTTTCAAGGCGGGTGTGGAGGGAGCAGAACTTGTATCAAACCTACTGAATAGGTATGGTAATGCTTCAGGTCAGAGAGTAAATCATGCAAAATCATCCATCTTTTTTAGCAAAGGTTGTCCACAAGATACCAGAGAGGGGGTGAAGAATAGCCTCCAAGTGCAAAACGAAACCTTGAGTGATCGCTATCTAGGCATGCCCACCGATGTTGGACAATCAAAGAACGGAACGTTCAAATATTTGCGGGATAGAGTGTGGGAGAAAATAAGAGGATGGATGGAAAAATTGTTGTCAGCTGCGGGAAAGGAGGTATTAGTAAAGTCAATTGCGCAAGCAATTCCAGTTTATTCTATGTCATGTTTCCGGTTGCCAAGGGGTGTGTGTGATGATATCACCTCTCTCATTCGTCAGTTCTGGTGGGGAAGTAAAATAGGAAAGAGGAAGCCAACATGGGTGGCGTGGGATGTGATGATCAGACCAAAGTACATGGAGGGCATGGGATTCAGGGATTGGGAGCTGTTCAACTTGGCGTTATTGGCAAGACAGGCATGGAGAGTCTTGGTTGAGGATGAATCCTTGAGTGCTCAAATACTCAAAGCAGCTTATTACCCTGATAGCTCTTTGCTTGAAGCAACTCTTGGATCACACCCATCGTAGATTTGGAGGGCCATACTTGACCGTAGAGACGTGCTTGCTCAAGGAATCATACGAAGAATTGGGGACGGAGAGAATACTAGCATTTTGCATCATAACTGGATACCAAGACCAAGTTTCAAGCGACCGATTACCTCGCTAGTACCGTCTCCACCAGAGAAAGTGTCTGAACTGATTGATACAAACACAACATCATGGAGGGACGAACTAGTGAGAACGGTATTCACCCTTTTGACGCCGAAGAAGTTTTGAAAATCCCGTTGTGCACTAGGAAGGTAGATGACTTTTGGGCTTGGAGTGAGACCCCGAGGGGAATCTTCACAGTAGCCTCGGCTTATCGCATGCTTGTAACCACGAAATTGGGCAGAGAAAATTGGTTGGAGGGAAGGGAGGAATCATCGCTTATAAATACGGAGAGTGGAGAATGGACCAAGCTGTGGAAGATGCATGTGCCGTCCAAGATCAAAGTATTTGCATGGAGGCTGGCCAGGCACTCGATCCCGGTGGGAGATGTGCCGCACCATCGCCATATGGACACAACAGCAGCTTGCCATCTTTGCGGAGCTCAGGATACATGGAAGCATGCTTTGTTGGAGTGTCCGATGTCTCGCTGCACATGGGCCTTGTCTTGGGCGCAAGTGTTGGATCAGCTCTCTACATTGCAACATGACAGTGCAAAGCTATGGTTATTTGCCCTTCAAGACAGCCTCAATGCCGATGAGTTTATCAGGTTGGTGGTCACCCTTCGGGCAATTTGGGGAGCCAGAAGGAAAGCTATACATGAAGGAGTATTCAGGAGCCCTCAATCCATTCACGACTTCATAGTGTCTTATTTATCAGAGATCAAGATGATCTATCCTCAGAAGGAGCGACCGGCGAGAGTAACAGCAGCAAGACCAAGGCGGTGGCTGCCGCCGGAGGAGAATCATGCCAAAATAAACACTGATGCCGCGGTCGGAGTCCGGGGGAGTTTTGGTGCAGTTGCAGCCATTTGCCGAGATGAAACCGGAAAGTTTGAGGGGGCATCAGCTATCGTATATAGAGCGATTGGAGATCCAGCTACGCTTGAAGCCTTGGCCATACGTGAAGCCTTTGCCCTTGCCGATGATCTATATCTACAGCGAATTCACGTGGCTTCGGATTGCAAGGAAGCAGTACAAGAAATTTTGAATGGTGGTGCATCATGCTATGGTGCAGTTATTCAGGAGATTAGATTACATGCACTTTCTTTTATTTCATGCAGAATAGTTCATGAATTTAGGAGCTCAAATTTTGATGCTCACAACCTTCTGAAATATGCGTTGGGACTCGGTCTTGGTCGCCATGTTTGGTTAGGCCAGCCTGAGGGTATTCCCTTCGTCCATGTAAACATTGTGACGGATGAATAAAGTTTCGCAGGGTTGCCTAAAAAAAAACTACTTCTCTGTCTAAAAAAAAAACTTAATTTTGAGAGCCGGTGGTGTACAACGACTTTGTTTAGTCCCACATCGCGTAGGTACTCTCAAGGGACAAGATGCTCAGTTATAGAAGAGAGGGTGGGGGTGCACAGACGAGTTTGATCACAGCTAAGTTGTAAGCTTGTAAGCAACGAAATATATAATCGGTTTAAACTAAAAATCAAACTGAATTTGTGGTTAACCGAAATTTCGGTTAGCTGTTTTTGGTTGTTAATCTAGTTTTCTACTTTTGTAAACCGAATTTGAAAATTAATCAAACAGTATAAACCAAATTTTCGGTTTCTACCGAATGCCCACCCCTAGTTGTGGAGGCCATGACCCAATGTTGGAGTAGAGAAGTGTGGTGAGACCAGGCGGACGGACAACTCAATTTGATCTTAGATCAAAGGACAAAAAATGATCACCGACCAATTGATCGGCGAGAGAGAAAAAACCAGTTAGAATCGATTGTTTATTGCTTGAGCCTCGTGGGCGTATATAAAGGAGTACATGATCATTTTGGATTACAAGATAAGTCAGAACAAATTTTAGTCCATCTCATATTTTCTAACTGATCACAATACTCAACACCGCCTCATCGAAACCAGTTTGGAAAAGAAGCTTTATCGACAAACATTCAGGATATGTGTGGCATACTACTATCATCATGATATAAATCCTCTAGGAGTAACAATCAGAGGTTGATGCATTCGTGGAAGGAACAACTCATTAGCCCACCAGAGATATCTACAGCTGGGATGAATTTTACATGTGAAATTTACTGAGTAACATGCATGACAGAAAGTCATGGATTCTTTTTGGCTAATTTTGGATAATAATAAATAAACAAAGGGTGACATTCATAGGTATCAGCTGGGGCCACGTTATCCTCTCCAGCATGGCACGTGGTCCCAACAACAATTTGGCCCAGCACTAAATAATTTTATTTTGTATGCTTGGTGATTAGTATTTTTCAAATATAGTAGATTAACTGCAAGTCAAGACAATTGGTTTTTCTTTGGTCATGTTATCTCTTGCATGCATTTTATTTTGTCCCTTTTTAGAGGTCTATAGATGGCTTGCTAAACCATATCCATTTAACATCATCTATCCCTTTAGCCTTAGTGGGGACCATCTGCCAGTATGTGGTCATGATATCTTCTGGATGCAGCTTTATTTGCCTTTAAGTCTATAGATAAGATACTTCGTTCCTTATCCATTTGATATTATATATTGTTCCTTGGGCATCGTCAGGTGTGGAATTCAAGGATGGACAAACGGCCCGCCACTGCTTGTTTTATGGTGATGCTTGTGTTGTCAGGAAGCAGTATGACTGGAGGTATGTTCTAGCTTTTGTTCTTCTGAAGTAGGTTTCTTATGGGATTACTAGAAGTTTTCTTAAATATGATGTTGACGCACATTGTTTCTATGCCGTGGAAGAATAATACATGTTACCAATTATGCAGTAGTTTGACATGGTATGTTGTTATAATTGATGTCTCACTATGTATATTTGAGATGCACAGAGAACTGTGAGATTAAGCGCGACAGGATCACATTATGTATAAAGTCCGAATGCGTGTACCATTGCCAACATCGTTGGTATTATAAAGTCACGCAATATTGGTGCGATGGTGTGGTCTTCGGCTTCTGCAACTACAAGATTTGCATCGTCGCATAGAATTTCAATGGATATTTACTATGTCAAGTGCACTTGAAGCTTTCATTTAACAGTTGAGCTCTTTGTATCCTGGAGTAACATAGTTATGTTTGGAAGCGATAATAATATGTCTAGTCTCACTAAAATCTGCTTAAAGGCAAAACTCGTAGAGTTATTAATAAATATAGTGAATGCTAAGTGCACTTGAAGCTTTCATTTATACCAGAATCACTGCTTAAAACCTAAATCCATGGACCATACATATAGATCGATTACATCAGCCTATGAGTAACTCTAATAGATTACTTAAACCTCTCAGTTCTTCACAGAACTATTTATTAACATATTTGAACCGGTGCAGTAAATTTCCTACTATTTGTGCTTATTTATTTGCCTTAGTCTATGAGTAACTTTAAATGTAATAGCATCTTACGCTCAATTTCATTGCCGCCGACCTGGTGTGGCATTGAAGACGCGACACTCTCTTTTGGGAGCCTGCACTTCCAAGCAGACAACTTTGGCCCATAGTGCCTCCAGGATCTGGTTCCCTGCTAGTTGTGTTTCGGCCCATATGATGGCGAGGCTGCTTCAGAGCGTATCAGCATGATAGTCTCTCATGTCCATTCCGGATGCCGAATCCGACGGGCACAAGAGTCCACACAACTCTGCCTCCGCTTACCCAACAGGAAGGATAATTTTCAACAGTTCGTTATATGTAACATTAGATAAGTACGGATTTGGCGTTTCATGTCTCGCGTCTGATATTCCCGCTCAAAACTGGACAAAGAGGCGGTGGATTAGTGGCAGGAGGTGCATGATAATTATTTCCTCCAAAAAATAACCTTGTTCAAAAAGACAGAGAGAAAGAGGAAGTCTCCAGTCATGTTTTTCAAACTTTGCATAATATGCAGTGACATTTGCAGTGGCATTTCTTGGACTCGTGGCTAATTGCTGGTTGCTAGTTGTGGACGAACACCACCAAACTTTTCATTGATCAACTAACCATGCACCAACAATTATCATATGAATTGACTTATTTTAATTTCTCGACACCCACACCCCTGGCGTGCTAGGAGATGTTGCAAACCCTTTGCCATTTCATCCTTCCGATCGTCCAATGGTTAGGGAATTAATCTATTTTCTCACTGTAACAGGACAACACATCATATCAAGTATGTGACTACATTTTCAAACCCGTTGGCCATTTCCTCCTTCCGACCATTCCATAGTTAGAGGATTTAATCCATTTTCTCGCAATAGCATGACAGTACATCATCGAGTGTGTGACTACATTTTCAGATATTTAAAAAATAATAACTCGCCAAGTGTCTCAGCCTTTTTATATCTTACTGTTTGTGGCTTTAGTTCATTTTTTTGTTCTATGGTTTTCCCTGAAATTAACAATGACATGTTTTGTTCACAGGCTTTTTTTTTACTTGGTCTGTAGAATAACACTATCCGTCTCAGCTGCATGCATATTCTCACTGTTGGGAATCTTTTCTTTCCTATCAAACTCGGCATTAAACTCAACAACTATTTTTTTTTTGATAATCAATGGAATTTATTTCTCAAATAATGGCCATGTCACTTACAATCAGGTGAGAAATAAGGTCGGGTGGGGTAGAGTCCCACACAGAAGAAGAAGTAGAAGTAAAGCTAAATTTTGCTAAGCTATCTGCTATGGAATTTGCTTCTCGGAAACAGTTGTCAAAGGATGCAGAAACATAATCTGAAGCCAACATTTTGCACTCCACAACCGTCGCAGCATCTTGACAAACTCAACAACTGCTTTAACACACACTGCAGCCGTCAGCACGACGCGCCCACTTGTGAATTTTAAATATACCAGTTATTGCTCGAGAATGTTTAGTATGCTGTTTTTTCTCCCCTGTTCGCTAGTACATTAGTGACTTTTTTTCTTAGAAATCTATCGTGTTCAAAAAAATAATATAAGACTTCAATTCACATTTATACTGTTTTTTTCTTTTGGAGAAGGAGGATCACCCCGGCCTCTGCATTCAAAAGATGCACGCGTGACATTTATACTGTATACAATAATGTTTTTGCAATACGCCTTATATTTCTTTCATGCTGCCATATACAGATCACACCGATAATTTTTATTGTTGTTGTATTATATGTGAATAGATGGAGCATAGAAAAAAGTACATGTCACGTACGTGTTTGTGCCTAGCTCGTAGCGCTGTTCATGTAGATTCTTGAACATGTATGTGCGCCAAACTCAATCATAACGGGCTGCAGAGCCGAGTGCTACGCACGTCCGAGACCATCGATTCTTCCCGGGCTGCCATGCAGTGATGGAATGGCAGCTCCTCTTGTTTTCCATGTAACGATGCAACTATAAAACTGGATATGTATACATACTCACACCTTGTCAGTCGTCACAGAGCACCAAGACAAACACGTACGGCGGCGGCAGAGACGGAGGACATGTTTTGGGATGTTGCATGACCATTTCTTTTGAGAATACAGCCATGCATGTTTTTTTTTTGCATGCATCCATATATCAAACAAAGAATGAATGCATGCATATAAAAAAGGCATCAGGCCACATCACGCTGGCTTTATTTGGAAGAGACCTAGCCTAGCAAAGGAAGAATGCATGCATATATAGTGACGCTAGCTTTCTTTGGATATAGAAGGAAACGTACACACCAGCATGCCCACGTCCCGCTAGTTAATTTTTTTAGAGAAGTCCTACACTAGCTTTGTACTAGAAGAACACCCGTGCGTTGCAACGGGACCACATTAACTTTAAGAGTTCAATATCAATTAAGTTAATATTACATTTAATATTCTCATACATATCAAGTGACATTGACGACCTTTTTACCATCAAATTCTCACACACACTCTCTCCCTCCCTCCTCCTCACTCTCTCTCCCCCTCTCCCTCTCTCTCTCTCTCTCTAACACACACACATATCCATCTTATTGGGTACGGGACCATAATCCATCTATTTCACACGCACACGCGCTAGTGCATAACAATATGGATTATAAAACAGGTTCAAGGTAGTAACAAGGATTCTTCTCATGCATTAATAAACAAATGTTCTGCACTGAAGACAAGATAACCAATTCCCAAAGTGCATCAGAGCATCACAGAACATTACTGGCAAGATAAATGCACGACGATACACCCGACTCATTTAATTAATATAATTAAATTATCAGTAAATTAGTCACCAAACTGCTCGGATGAACCGGAACAGAGCCAACATATATCATCCTAGACAAACGCAACATCAACCATTTACCTTGGTACTTTAGGGACCGACAGGAGGATGCATGTAGAAGCGCTTCTTGCCTGCGAATCCACAGTCAGAGAGAGAAATTGGAACCCATTCCCATCACCAACTGATAAAGAAAGCATGTAAGAAAATTGATATCGCCAACTTGGATCTTCGGTGATTGTCCGCGGTATGGAGAATTTAGGAGGGTGGGTGCAGGGAGTGGCCTTGTGGATGATGGATGGAGGCGGAGGATGTGTTCACGGAAGGTCGAAAGCGGAGAGGGTCGGGCACGTTAGGTGGAGCCGGTGGTGCGCGACAACCGGAGGCGGCCCAATCGTGGGCGGTGAACCGACGATAGCCTCGGCCCATCTCTCGACGCAGCAAAGATAGAGAGGGTGGCACTGCCGGTGCTCGAGGCCGCCGCCGCACCATCTACATCGAGGGAAAGAGAGGCGAGAAAGCGATAGGGTGATGCGGGGCTAGGGATTGCGGAGGAGGGTGGGGGTGTGCGATTTGAATGGATGGTTCTGCCCACCGTTTTCTTGTGCGTGGCGGTGGAGACGGCGGCGTCCAGCCATGCAGGCGAGGCATGGGTCGAGCCGGGCACACGGCGAGGCGCAGTAGCAGAGGCGGGGGCGATTTTTTGCTACTGAGATGCAGGGTGTGGGATTGATCGTTCATGTTCTCTTTTCCTTTTTAACGGGAGATGGATGCGATTTTTTCACGAGGGGAGAGATGCGACCACGTACAGATTCCATAATAAATTAATTAGGTCTATAACGGGATTTCTTTACAATGCGTTAAGATTTACGTGTTAGTTTTCTTAATAAAGAAATGCACTGATGTAGGGATCGATTGATTCGGATAAGGAAAGATAGATTCGTGATCTTTTGTATGTTAGGAAATTAGTGGTTTGCAAGGAAAGAGTGGAGAGAAAAAGAACCAATGCGACCACGTATAGATTCCATAATAAATTAATTAGGTCCATAACGGGATTTGTTTGCAATGCGTTAAGATTTACGTGTTAGTTTTCTTAATAAAGAAATGCACTGATGTAGGGCGCGATTGGTTCGGGTAAGGAAAGATAGATTCGTGATCTTTTGTATGTTAGAAATTATTGGTTTGCAAGGAAAGAGTGGAGAGAAAAAGAACCAGTATGAGGGGGTGGTGGGAGGTGGGACGAATAAAAACCGGACGAAATTGGGAGGTGGGAGGGGGCGAGTAAAAACCGACAAAAAAAACCAACGAAATTGGGAGGTGGGAGAGAGGATGAAAAAAAACCAGGGGAGGTGGGAGGAGGACAAAAATAAACCGTACGAGGCTACCAACTGCTCCATTAGGAGTAGAGATTGTTTGTGAAAATAACATGCGACGATGACTTAGCGAGTGGATCCCCTTAAAAAAGACATAGCGAGCAGATTCCCTTAAAACTGGTAGAAATGGATACGATTGATGACATTGATAAATAGTGATGAATGTTGGCATAATTTACTATAATCATGCATGGAAACGAATCATCAAGAAAAAGAATACTTCCTATTACTACACTCATAGGAAGCTTCCTAATCTCTGCTACCAAACAGTTTCTGCCCAAACAAGGAAGGAAAGTTATGGACGTGATTCGAAAGGAAACAAACGTTATGAAGATTAATTAATTTAGATTTGATCTTTAGAGATTGATTGTGATTGATTCTTTTACATAAAGACATTACTAAATAATTTGCGTCAGTATGGAAAGTTCTGATCTGTTCAGTTTTTTTCGTTGTGTGAGAGGGTGAAGTGAAAATAAACCGATGAAGTGGGGGAGGCGACGAAAAAAATCTACGACAGTTAACCTACGAAAAAAACCGGACGAAAGTGGTGGGATGAAAATTGACCGGCGAAGACTACCAACTGCTCCATTAGGAGTAGAGATTGGTTGGTTCGATTTTTTTTGCGTGGAGGGAACTACCTGGGAGGTGGGAGGGAGTACGAAAATAAATCGTCTCGGCTGAGCGGGAGGTGGGAGGAAGTACCAAAGAAGTACCAAAAAAGACCGGGTGAGGTGGGACGAAAATAAAACCCGGAACGCGACCTACCAACTGAGACATTAGGAGTAGAGATATTAACAAAAGTGCAGATCCCGTCCCAACTTCACTTTTTGACAAAAAACTTCCGAATAGCAATCTTGGTGAGTGATCTCGACCGGGTTCGATTGGCATGGCGTGTCGTTCCTCCAGGAGTGGGTGCTGAGAGGAAGGATGGCAAACCTCCATTGTCAATCGGCCGGAGCTGCATCGTCATTTGGATCAGAGCATGGACGAAATCGAGATGGTAGAGGTTGAGGAATTTGTAGGACGTGAGGGTTTAGGGTGGGCATCACGAGAACTCACCCATATCTTGGGAGACGGCAGACCCGAGGTGCAGTCGTGTTCGTGCTTCAGGGGCTGCCACGTGCTGTCCTCGCCGCCATCGCCTGTCGATGCCACTTAAGCTCCACGAGCATGGGACTGAGGGATGAAGGGAAGAGAAGGGAAGGAAGCGAGCTAATGACGTACCTATGTTTGGTATGTAATACCCTCCATTAAGAGTAGATATTTTCTTAAAATCGGTTATTTTGTTTCCTAATTAATGTGATTGAGCAATTTAAGGTAAGGTTAATTAATTTAGATTTGATATTTAGAGAATGATCGTGATTGATTCTTTCACATAAAGACATTACTAAAAATAACTTGCACCAACATGGAAAGTTATGATCCGTTAAGATTTTTTTCGTTGTGTGAGAGGGTGACGCGAAACTAAACTGGTGGGGTGGGGGAGGGACGAAAAAAAACCAGCGAAATAAAATGGGTGGGAGGTGGGAGGAAGTACCAAAGAAGTACCAAAAAAGACCGGGTGAGGTGGGACGAAAATAAAACCCGGAACCCGACCTACCAACTGAGACATTAGGAGTAGAGATATATCTATTAATTCGGTAATTTGAATGAAAGATTTCCCCTTATAATGGCACTGGTGGGTAATTTTCCACTTAAATCAAATCTAATGGCTGTAAAACTATTCGTATATTAAATAAATGGTAGGATATTTTTGTTTTTGTTGGATTTTCTAGCTTATTTTGGATACCTTCGATTTCGTGGAATTTTCTAGCTTATTAACCTTTTTTTCTGGTGAGCCCGTCAAGCACTTTTTATATATAATAATAGATAGATGTTCTGTTTCGATTCTCTATTAAGAGGAACACCTTAATTACCCTTAGTTTCCAATAGGACCTCACTGCCACCGGGGGGTGGGGGGGTTGGTGGTAGGACAAAACATGTTATGCACGTTCTTACCGCAAGCATGTACGACTATATACAGAACTCATGACTACATATGATTGATGAATTAGAACTATTGTGTATCGCTCTAGGTTGTGACTCTTACATATTGAATCTCATCTTAATATCCATCGCTACTCCATTCCTATGCTTTAATACTATTTCCTTTGCTAAAGTTACTATTAGTCTAAATTTTACAAATTTGCTACTACTTCTGCTATTGTTAATGTTGTTCTGCTATAACTACTATCATATTATTGTGCTACTAATAAATTGTTGCAAGAAAGTGTTTCTCGGGTGTCGTTGAATTCACAACTCAATTTCTAAGGCTTATAAATATTCTTTTGGCTCCCCTTGTGTCGAGTCGATAAATTTGGGTAAAATATTACCCTAAAAACAGTTGCGATCCCGTATACTTGTGGGTCATCGCGAAGCTAGAGAATGAGCTGCAACACATGCATGGAAGTTCCAAGAGAAGGAGCGGGAGGTGTCGTGGAGGTTCGACACCGCCAAACCTGTCTCCCACCATAAGGATGAGCCGTGGTTTCGTTACAACCAAACAACCGATGACGGATATACGTGTACGTGGTCCCTCGGTGGTTTCGCTCCATCCCAACCATTGTCATGTTATTGCTTTTCTCACAATAGCCATATAGAGTCACAAAACAAATATGAGAGAAGGAACGGTCGAAGGACCAAGAAATCTGGAGGAAGAAGAAGGATGTTCGTTGGATCTTAATCTAATGGCCCAAAAAAATTATTTACAAAAAGTAAATTGTGTGATTTATGTATAGCCGGTCCTAAATTTGTACACCCTCGCAGCGTACTTTGCACAAGAATGAATGAATCTCAGCAAAAGAAACACTGAAATCATCAGGCTCTTAGTGTGAATACATATTCTTGCTTCACTACTAGGAAAAAACCCTATAGATAGACACTTAACAGTGGCTCGGGGTATGTGGGTCGTGCTACTGTAGCGTGTGGCAAAGCTTAGCGCTGCAGGTGAATATTACTAGTACTGTGGGTTTGCCACCCCCATGGTACTACTATGTGGTCCCCACCATGCCCCAAGGGCTGGCCATAGTATTAGAGCCGGGTCACAAGCCCGCGCTAGTGCTACGCTTGTTAGCTGTAGTGCAGCCTCCTATACCCGCGTTGCTACTGTGGATACATGGGCCCAGCTACCCGGCCCCGCCTAGCAGCATCTTGTGTTATTTAGCCCGATCTACAACTAATGGGCACAAAAGTAGCGCGGGCCCTTTTCGCGCCCTGCTGCTAAACCACCCTTATCCTCTCTCTATCGCGCGCGTCGGCCCCCACTCTCCCTCTCCACTATCTCTCCCCCACCGCCGGCCCTCCCCACGCACGTTGGCCCGCCCTACCCTGCAGTGCTTCGACCTCGATGGCACTTTGCCCTGCTTGACAGCTAGGTATCCAAGCTGTCGTGGTGCGCCTTGTAGGTCGAGCCCTTCACCTCCCCTCTGCCAGTGCATCCTTGGAGCAGACGCTCCACCCAGCAACACCACAGGCAATAGGTAGCTGCCACTCCTTCGCCCCTTCCCTCCTTCCTATTGCATCCTCTGTCTGCTCAAAAAAAATTCCATGGTTTCTTCATTGGATGAGCACATACTGTAGATCAGATATCGTGATAATGCTTGCAAGGGAAAATGCGTACAAATTGCATTTTGAATTTGATTTCAGATGAGCAAGAATTGGTTTAAATACTCAAGTGTAGTAATGTACTCCACTGCATTGGTTGATGATGGATGATGGATAATGATGTGCTATTTCTCTAGGGTTTATAGAATGATTCTGCATCTCTCATGTCAAAGTCAAGGCTTCTTTAATCAAGTGCCTAGTATACTTTGTATCAATGAAGAAAATGAGAAATAAAGTAGGTCAGAGGAACATGATTGTTTCTTCTGATACATAGGACAACAAAAAGTTAGAAATTATAATTGATTTGATAATTTTGGAATATAAATTGGACTAGACTCACTTGTCTGTGAATCAATAAGTTTCGATGTTGGATTCTTCGAGTCAAATGATCATTAGAATCTAGTATAGCTTGATGTGAGAAGTAGGACAAAAAATACTAAGTCCTTTTCCCTTATTATGAACATGTTAACTCGATGTCATATTTGAATGTGTTAACTGAATTTACTATAGTTAATACTAGTAAGCCAGATTTGGACAGACCATAAACTGAACACATTGGTCTATGTTGTTTTGAACCAGAGAAACTAGGGTGAAGCAGGTAGATCACCGACGTGTTGGAAATATGCCCTAGAGGCAATAATAAAATGGTTATTATTGTATTTCCTTGTTCATGATAATTGTCTATTATTCATGATATAATTGTATTGACCGGAAACCGCAATACATGTGTGAATACATAGACCACAACATGTCCCTAGTGAGCCTCTAGTTGACTACTTGTTGATCAACAGATGGTCATGGTTTCCTAACCATGGACATTGGATGTCATTGATAATGGGATCACATCATTAGGAGAATGATGTGATGGACAAGACCCAATCCTAAGCCTAGCACAAGATCGTGTAGTTCGTATGCTAAAGCTTTTCTAAATGTCAAGTATCCTTTCCTTAGACCATGAAATTGTGCAACTCCCGGATACCGTAGGAATGCTTTGGGTGTACCAAACGTCACAACGTAACTGGGTGGCTATAAAGGTGCACTACGAGTATCTCCTAAAGTGTCTGTTGGGTTGGCACGAATCGAGACTGGAATTTGTCACTCCCTGTGACAGAGAGGTATCTCTGGGCCCACTCGGTAGGACATCATCATAATGTGCACAATGTGATCAAGGAATTGATCACGGGATGATGTGTTATGGAACGAGCAAAGGGACTTGCCGGTAACGAGATTGAACAAGGTATAGGGATACCGACGATCGAATCTCGGGCAAGTACTATACCGCTAGACAAAGAGAATTGTATACGGGATGGATTGAATCCTTGACATCGTGGTTCATCCGATGAGATCATCGTGGAACATGTGGGAGCCAACATGGGTATCCAGATCCCGCTGTTGGTTATTGGCCGGAGAGTTGTCTCGGTCATGTCTGCATGGTTCCCGAACCCGTAGGGTCTACATACTTAAGGTTTGATGACGCTAGGGTTATAGGGAATATATATACGTGGTTACCGAATGTTGTTTGCAGTCCTGGATGAGATCCCGGACGTCACGAGGAGTTCCAGAATGGTTCGGAGGTAAAGATTTATATATGGGAAGTCCTGTTTTGGTCACCGGAAAAGTTTCGGGTGCTATCGATAACGTACCGGGACCACCGGGAGGGTCCCGGGAGTCCACCAGGTGGGGCCAACGGCCCCAGAGGGCTGCGTAGGCCAAGTGTGGGAGGGGACCAGCCCCAGGTGGGCTGGTGCACCCCCCCCCCCATCAAGGCCCAAATTGCAGGGAGAGTGGGAGGGGGCAAACCCTAGGTCCAGATGGGCCTTAAGGCCCACCCTAGGGCGCCCCCCTCTCTTCCCCACCTTGGCCGCACCCTAGATGGGTTTTTGGGGGCTTCCGCCACCCCTAGGGAGGGAACCCTAGATGGGGGCGCAGCCCCTCCCCTTCCCCTACATATACTTGAGGTATTGGGGGCTGCAAAACACACGAGCTGAACTCTCCCAAGGCGCAGCCCTACCTCTCTCCCTCCTCGTCTCTTGCGGTGCTTGGCGAAGCCCTGCTGGAATGCCACGCTCCTCCATCACCACCACACCGTTGTGCTGCTGCTGGATGGAGTCTTCCCCGACCTCTCCCTCTCTCCTCGCTGGATCAAGGCATGTGAGACGTCACCGGGCTGCACGTGTGTTGAACGCGGAGGTGCCGTCCGTTCGGCACTAGGATCTTCGGTGATTTGGATCACGACGAATATGACTCCCTCAACCCCGTTCTCTTGAACGCTTCCGCTTAGCGATCTACAAGGGTATGTAGATGCACTCCCCTCTCTCTCGTTGCTAGTCTCTCCAAAGATAGATCTTGGTGACTCGTATGAAAATTTTGAATTTCTGCTACGATCCCCAACAGTGGCATCATGAGCTAGGTCTATGCGTAGATTCTTTGCACGAGTAGAACACAAAGTAGTTGTGGGCGATGATTTGTTCAATTTGCTTACCGTTACTAGTCTTATCTTGATTCGGCGGCATTGTGGGATGAAGCGGCCGGACCGACCTTACACGCATTTCTTCGTGAGACAGGTTCCACCGATGACATGCACTTGTTGCATAAGGTGGCTAGCGGTGCCGCCTCCCACTTTAATCGGATCGGATTCGATGAAAAGGGTCCTTATGAAGGGTAAATAGAAATTGGCATATCACGTTGTGGCTTTTGCGTAGGTAAGAAACGTTCTTGCTTGGAACCCATAGCAGCCAGTAAAACATGCAAACAACAATTAGAGGACGTCTAACTTGTTTTTGCAGGGTATGCTATGTGATGTGATATGGCCAAAAGAATGTGATGAATGATATGTGATGTATGAGATTGACCATGTTCTTGTAATAGGAATCACGACTTGCATGTCAATAAGTATGACAACCGGTAGGAGCCATAGGAGTTGTTTTTATTTATTGTATGACCTACGTGTCACTGAATAACGCCATGTAATTACTTTACTTCATTGCTAAACCGTTAGCCATAGTAGTAGAAGTAATATTGGCAAGACAACTTCATGGAGACACGATGATGGAGATCATGGTGTCATGCCGGTGACGATGATGATCATGGAGCCCTGAAGATGGAGATCAAAAGGAGTAAAATGATATTGGCCATATCATGTCACTATTTGATTGCATGTGATGTTTATCATGTTTATACATCTTATTTTCTTAGAACGACGGTAGTAAATAAGATGATCCCTCATAATAATTTCAAGAAAGTGTTCCCCCTAACTGTGCACCGTTGCGAAAGTTCATTGTTTCGAAGCACCACATGATGATCGGGCCGGGTGTGATAGATTCTAACGTTCACATACAACGGCTGTAAGCCAGATTTACACACGCGAAACACTTAGGTTAACTTGACGAGCCTAGCATGTACAGACATGGCCTCGGAACACAAGAGACCGAAAGGTCGAACATGAGTCGTATAGTGGATACGATCAACATGAAGATGTTCACCGATGATGACTAGTCCGTCTCACGTGATGATCGGACACGGCCTAGTTGACTCGGATCATGTATCACTTATATGACTAGAGGGATGTATATCTGAGTGGGAGTTCATTAGATGAACTTAATTATCCTGAACATAGTCAAAAGCTTTTTTGCAAATTATGTCGTAGCTCGCGCTTTAGTTCTACTGTTTTAGATATGTTCCTAGAGAAAATTTAGTTGAAAGTTAATAGTAGCGATTATGCGGACTGGGTCCGTAAACTGTGGATTGTCCTCATTGCTGCATAGAAGGCTTATGTCCTTAATGCACCGCTCGGTGTGCTGAACCTCGAACGTCGTCTGTGGATGTTGCGAACATCTGACATACACGTTTTGATAACTACGTGATAGTTCAGTAATGTTAAACGGTTTAGAATAGAGGCACCGAAGACGATTTCAAAATGTTGCGGAACATATGAGATGTTTCGAGGGCTGAAATTGGGATTTCAGGCTCGTGCCCACGTCAAGAGGTATAAGACCTCCGACGAGTTTCTTAGCCTGCAAACTGAGGGAGAAAAGCTCAATCGTTGAGCTTGTGCTCAGATTGTCTGAGTACAACAATCACTTGAATCAAGTGGGAGTTAATCTTCCAGATGAGATAGTGATGTTTCTCCAAAGTCATTGCCACCAAGCTGCTAGAGCTTCGTGATGAACTATAACATATCAGGGATAGATATGATGATCCTTGAAATATTCGCGATGTTTGACGCCGCGAAAGTAGAAATCAAGAAGGAGCATCAATTGTTGATGGTTAGTGAAACCACTAGTTTCAAGAAGGGCAAGGGCAAGAAGGAATACTTCATGAAACGGCAAATCAATTGCTGCTCCAGTGAAGAAACCCAGGGTTGAACCCAAACCCGAGACTAAGTGCTTCTGTAATGAGGGAACATACACTGAAGCAGAACTACCCTAGATAATTGGTAGATGAGAAGGCTAGCAAGGCTGACAGAAGTATATTGGATATACATTGAATTAAATGTGTACTTTACTAGTACTCCTAGTAGCACCAGGGTATTAAGATACCGGTTCGGTTGCTGAGTGTTAGTAACTCAAAATAAAAGAGCTATGGAATAAACGGAGACTAGCTAAAGGTGAGATAACGATGTGTGTTGGAAGTGTTTCCAAAGGTTGATGTGATCAAACATCGCCTGCTCCCTCTACCATCGAGATTGGTGTTAAACCTAAATAATTGTTATTTGGTGTTTGCGTTGAGCATAGACATGATTGGATTATGTCTATCGCAATACGGTTATTCATTTCAGAAGAATAATTGTTACTCTGTTTATTTGAATAATACCCTCAATGGTCTTGCACCTAAAATGAATGGTTTATTGAATCTCACATCGTAGTGATACACATGTTCATGCCAAAAGATATAAGATAGTAATGATAGTACCACCTGCTTGTGGCACTGCCATATAAGTCATATTGGTATAAAATGCATGAAGAAGCTCCATGTTGATGGATCTTTGGACTCACTCGTTTTTTGAAAAGTTTGAGACATGCGAACCATGTCTATTGGTGTATACGCATGAAGAAACTCCATGCAGATGGATCGTTTGGACTCACTTGATTTTGAATCACTTGAGATATGCAAATCATACCACATGGGCAAGATGACTGAAAAGCCTCGCTTTCAGTAAGATGGAACAAGATAGCAACTTGTTGGAAGTAGCACATTTTGATGTGTGCAGTCCAATGAGTGCTGAGGCATGCAGTGAATATCGTTATGTTCTTACTTCACAGATGATTTGAGTAGATGTTGAGTATATTTACTTGATGAAACACAAGTCTGAATTATTGAAAGGTTCAAGTAATTTCAGAGTGAAGTTGAAGATCTTCGTGACAACAGGATAAAATGTCTGTGATATGATCATAGAGATGGATATCTGAGTTGCGAGTTTGGTACACAATTGAGACATTGTGGAAATTGTTTCACAACTAACACCGCCTGGAACACCATAGTATGATGGTCTGTCCGAACATCATAGATGAACCCTATTGGATATGGGGCATACCATGATGTCTCTTATCGAACTACCACTATCGTTCATGGGTTAGGCATTAGAGACAACCACATTCACTTTAAATAGGGCACCACGTAATTCCATTGAGATGACACTGTATGAACTATGGTTTAGAGAAACCTAAGCTGTCGTTTCTTGAAAGTTTGGGCCTGCGACGCTTATATGAAAAAGTTTCATCCTGATGAGATCGAACCCAAAGCGGATAAATACATCTTCATAGGACACCCAAAACAGTTGGGTATACCTCAGATTCGGAAGCAAAAGTGATTGTTTCTAGAAACGGGTCCTTTCTCGTGGAAAAGTTTCTCTCGAAAGAATTAAGTGGGAGGATGGTGGAGACTTGATATGGTTATTGAACCATCACTAAAACTAGTGTGTAGCAGGGCATAGGAAGTTGTTCCTATGGCACCTACACCAATTGAAGTGGAAGCTGATGATAGTGATCATGAAGCTTCGGATCAAGTCACTACCGAACCTCATGGGACGACAAGGACGCGTAATGCTTCAGAGTGGTACGGTAATCCTGTCTTGGAGGTCATGTTGCTAGACAACAATGAACCTATGAGCTATGGAGAAGCGATGGTGGGCCCGGATTCCGACAAATGGCTAGAGGCCATAAAATCCGAGAGAGGATCCATGTATGAAAAAAAGTGTAGACTTTCGCAGAACTACTTAATGGTCATAAGGCTGTTGAGTACAGATGGATTTTAAAAGGAATACGGACAATGATGGTAAGTATCACCATTAAGAAAGCTCGACTTGTCGTTAAGATGTTTTCCGACAAGTTCAAGGAGTTGACTACGATGAGACTTTCTCACTTGTAGCGATGCTTAGAGTCTGTTGGAATTATATTAGCAATTACTGGATGATTTATGAAATCTTGCAGTTAGGATGTCAAAACATTGTTTCCTCGACGATATTCTTGAGGAAAGGTTGTATGTGATACAACCAGAAGGTTTTGTCAAATCCTGAAAGATGCTAACAAGTGTGCAAAGCTCCAGCAATCCTTCTAAGGACTGGAGTAAGCATCTCGGAGTACGCTTTTGATGAGATGATCAAATATTTTGGGTTTATACAAAGTTTATGAGAAACTTGTATTTCCAAAGAAGTGAGTGGGAGCACTATAGCATTTCTGATAAGTATATGTTGTTGACATATTGTTGATCGGAAATGATGTAGAATTTCTGGAAAGCATATAGGGTTATTTGAAAAGTGTTTTTCAATGGAAAACCTGGATTAAGCTACTAGAACATTGAGCATCAAGATCTATAAGGATAGATCAAAACGCTTAATAGTACTTTCAAATGAATACATACCGTGACAACATTTTGAAGGAGTTCAAAATAGATCAGCAAAGAAGGAGTTCTTGGCCGTGTTATATGGTGTGAGTATTGAGTAAGACTCAAGACATGACCACGGCAGAAGAGAGAGAAAGGATGAAGGTCGTCCCCTATGCTTCAGACGTAGGCTCTATAGTATGCTATGCTGTGTACCTCACCTGAAGTGTGCCTTGCCATGAGTCAGTCAAGGGGTACAAGAGTGATCCAGGAATGGATCACAGGACAACGGTCAAACTTATCCTTAGTAACTAGTGGACTGAGGAATTTTCTCGATTATGGAGGTGGTAAAAGAGTTCGTCGTAAAGGGTTACGCCGATGCAAACTTTGACACTAATCCGGATTATTCCGAGTAGAAAACCAGATTCGTATAGTAGAACAGTTATTTGGAATAGCTCCAAGTAGAGCGTGGTAACTGCATCTAGGAGATGACATAGAAATTTGCAAAGCACACGCGGATCTGAAAGGTTCAGATCCGTTGACTGATAACCTCTCTCACAGGCGAGATATGATCAAAGCCCATGGGTGTTGATTCATTACAATCACATAGTGATATGAACTAGATTATTGACTCTAGTGTAAGTGGGAGACTATTGGAAATATGCCCTAGAGGCAATAATAAAATGGTTATTATTGTATTTCCTTGTTCATGATAATTGTCTATTATTCATGCTATAATTGTATTGACCGGAGACCGCAATACATGTGTGAATACATAGACCACAACATGTCCCTAGTGATCCTCTAGTTGACTAGCTCGTTGATCAACAGATGGTCATGGTTTCCTGACCATGGACATTGGATGTCATTGATAACGGGATCACATCATTAGGAGAATGATGTGATGGACAAGACCCTATCCTAAGACTAGCACAAGATTGTGTAGTTCCTATGCTAAAGCTTTTCTAAATGTCAAGTATCTTTTCCTTAGACCATGAGATTGTGCAACTCCCGGATACCGTAGTAATGCTTTGGGTGTACCAAACGTCACAACTTAACTGGGTGGCTATAAAGGTGCACTACAGGTATCTCCGAAAGTGTCTGTTGGGTTGGCACGAATCGAGACAGGGATTTGTCACTCCGTGTGACGGAGAGGTATCTCTGGGCCCACTCGGTAGGACATCATCATAATGTGCACAATGTGATCAAGGAGTTGATCACGGGATGATGTGTTACGGAACGAGTAAAGAGACTTGCCGGTAACGAGATTGAACAAGGTATCGGGATACCGACGATCGAATCTCGGGCAAGTACTATACCGCTAGACAAAGAGAATTGTATACGGGATTGATTGAATCCTTGACATCGTGGTTCATCTGACGAGATCATCGTGGAACATGTGGGAGCCAACATGGGTATCCAGATCCCGCTATTGGTTATTGGCCGGAGAGTTGTCTCGGTCATGTCTGCATGGTTCCTGAACCCATAGGGTCTACACACTTAATGTTCGATGACGCTAGGGTTATAGGGAATAGATATATGTGGTTACCGAATGTTGTTCGGAGTCCCGGATGAGATCCCGGACGTCACGAGGAGTTCCGTAATGGTTCGGAGGTAAAGATTTATATATGGGAAGTCCTGTTTTGGTCACCGGAAAAGTTTCGGGTGCTATCGGTAACGTACCTGGACCACCGGGAGGGTCCCGGGGGTCCACCAGGTGGGGCCAACAGCCCCAGAGGGCTGCGTAGGCCAAGTGTGGGAGGGGACCGTCCCCAGGTGGGCTGGTGCGCCCCCCACCAAGGCCCAAAGCGCAGGGAGAGTGGGAGGGGGCAAACCCTAGGTCCAGATGGGCCTTAAGGCCCACCCTAGGGCGCCCCCCTCTGTTCCCCACCTTTGCCGGACACTAGATGGGTTTTTGGGGGCTGCCGCCACCCCTAGGGAGGGAACCCTAGATGGGGGCGCAGCCCCTCTCCTTCCCCTATATATACTTGAGGTATTGGGGGCTGCAAAACACACGAGATGAACTCTCCCAAGGCGCAGCCCTACCTCTCTCCCTCCTCGTCTCTTGCGGTGCTTGGCGAAGCCCTGCTGGAATGCCACGCTCCTCCATCACCACTACGCCGTTGTGCTGCTGCTGGACGGAGTCTTCCCCTACCTCTCCCTCTCTCCTTGCTGGATCAAGGCACGGGAGACGTCACCGGGCTACACGTGTGTTGAACGCGGAGGTGCCGTCCGTTCGGCACTAGGATCTTCGGTGATTTGGATCACGACGAGTATGACTCCCTCAACCCCGTTCTCTTGAACGCTTCCGCTTAGCGATCTACAAGGGTATGTAGATGCACTCCCCTCTCTCTCTCGTTGCTAGTCTCTCCATAGATAGATCTTGGTGACTCGTAGGAAAATTTTGAATTTCTGCTACGATCCCCAACACGACGTGCCGCTCCACATCGCCCAGAATATCACCAACGACACCCGCATCCTTGACAGCCATCTAGTGAGCATTTTGTGTAATACTACATTTCTGTGTAGGTGTAATAGTTCAACAGAACTAGAACTGCAAATATTGGATCAAGATGAAGTGATTTTTGTTGTGTATTTAGGTGATGTTTGATTTGAGGGATCTATGATATGCTATGTTGATGTTCAAAGAAAGACAAATGCACATGATACATGATTTTGCAGGGAACACCCCTGAGTGGCCTATGTTTTGCCGAAACGTTGATTCATATACATTTCGGCAAATTTCAGGCGCTCAATATGCCTATTTTTTAGCAAAGGTTAATCCAAAATTTGCGTGAATTTCGGCATGAATTCTGCTAGAAAGTAATATATATCGAGTGCCCAGGATTTGCCGGAGTAGGAATTGGACGACATTCAGGCAAAACATAGGTCATTTTGTTTATGTCATTACTCAATATATGTTATGTTAACTGACCGATAATTACGATTGACTTTCAGTCTGTTGGGGCTACTTGTGTGACTTTCAGTTTGTTCTAGAAGGAATGATTGATAGGGAACATAGTAATTTCAAAAAAATTCCTACGCACACGCAAGATCATGGTGATGGCATAGCAACGAGAGGGGAGAGTGTTCGTCCACGTACCCTCGTAGACCGTGAGCGGAAGCGTTATGACAACGCGGTTGATGTAGTCGTACGTCTTCATGATCCGACCGATCCAAGCACCGAACGTACGGCACCTCCGAGTTCAGCACACGTTCAGCTCGATGACGATCCCCGGGCTCCGATCCAGCAAAGCTTCGGGGAAGAGTTCCGTCGGACGACGGCGTGGTAGGACGATGATGATGTTCTACGGCGCAGGGCTTCGCCTAAACTCCGCGACGATATGACCGAGGTGGAATATGGTGGAGGGGGCACCGACACGGCTAAGGCACGATCCGTAGATCAACTTGTGTGTCATGGGGTGCCCCTGTCCCGTATATAAAGGAGGGAGGGAGGTGCGGCCGCCCCTTGGGTGCACTGAGGAGTCCTACTCCCACCGGAGTAGGACTCCCCTCTGCCTTGGTGGAGAAGGAAGGGGGAGGGAAAGAGGAAAGGGGCGCCGCCTTCCTTGTCCTATTCGGACTAGGGGGGGGGCGCCTGCCTGCCTGGCCGCCCTCCTCTTCTCCCTCATGGCCCACTAAGGCCCATTAACCCCCGGGAGGGTTCCGGTAACCCCCCGGTGTTCCGGTAAAATCCCGATTTCACCCGGAACCTTTCCGATGTCCAAACATAGGCTTCCAATATATCAATCTTTATGTCTCGACCATTTCAAGACTCCTCGTCCTGTCCGTGATCACATCCGGGACTCCGAACAAACTTCGGTACATCAAAACTTATAAACTCATAATAAAACTGTCATCGTAACGTTAAGCGTGCGGACCCCACGGGTTCGAGAACTATGTAGACATGACCTAGAACCATTCTCGGTCGATAACTAATAGCGGGACCTGGATGCTCATATTGGCTCCTACATATTCTACGAAGATCTTTATCGGTCAAGCCGCATAACAACATACGTTGTTCCCTTTGTCATCGGTATGTTACTTGCCCGAGATTTGATCGTCGGTATCCAATACCTAGTTCAATCTCGTTACCGGCAAGTCTCTTTACTCGTTCTGTAACACATCATCTTATAACTAACTCATTAGTTACAATGCTTGCAAGGCTTAGGTGATGAGTATTACCGAGAGGGCCCAGAGATACCTCTCTGCCAATCGGAGTGACAAAACCTAATCTCGAATTATGCCAACTCAACATTTACCTTCGGAAACACCTGTAGAGCAACTTTATAATCACCCAGTTACGTTGTGACGTTTGGTAGCACACAAAGTGTTCTTCCGGTAAACGGGAGTTGCACAATCTCATTGTTGCAGGAACTTTGTATAAGTCATGAAGAAAGCAATAGCAATATACTAAACGATCAAGTGCTAGGCTAACGGAATGGGTCATGTCAATCACATCATTATCCTAATGATGTGATCCCATTAATCAAATGACAACACATGTCTATGGTTAGGAAACATAACCATCTTTGATTAATGAGCTAGTCAAGTAGAGGCATACTGGTGACTTTATGTTTGTCTATGTATTCACACATGTATCATGTTTCCGGTTAATACAATTCTAGCATGAATAATAAACATTTATCATGATATGAGGAAATAAATAATAACTTTTATTATTGCCTCTAGGGCATATTTCCTTCAGTCTCCCACTTGCACTAGAGTCAATAATCTAGATTACATAGTAATGATTCTAACACCCATGGAGTCTTGGTGCTGATCATGTTTTGCTCGTGAGAGAGGCTTAGTCAACGGGTCTGCAACATTCAGATCCGTATGTATCTTGCAAATCTCTATGTATCCCACTTGGACTTGGTCCCGAATGGAATTGAAGCGTCTCTTGACGTGCTTGGTCCTCTTGTGAAATCTGGATTCCTTTGCCAAGGCAATTGCACCAGTATTGTCACAGAAGATCTTCATTGGTCCCGATGCACTAGGTATGACACCTAGATCGGAAATGAACTCCTTCATCCAGACTCCTTCATTTGCTGCTTCCGAAGCAGCTATGTACTCCGCTTCACATGTAGATCCCGCTACGACGCTTTTGTTTAGAATTGCACCAACTTACAACTCCACCATTTAATAAAAACACGTATCCGCTTTGCGATTTAGAATCATCCGGATCAGTGTCAAAGCTTGCATCGACGTAACCGTTTACGACTAGCTCTTTGTCACCTCCATATACGAGAAACATATCCTTAGTCCTTTTCAGGTATTTCAGGATGTTCTTGACCGCTGTCCAGTGATCCACTCCTGGATTACTTTGGCACCTTCCTGCCAAGCTTATTGCTAAGCATACGTCAGGTCTGGTACACAGCATTGCATACATGATAGAGCCTATGGCTGAAGCATAGGGAACATTTTTCATTTTCTCTCTATCTTCTGCTGTGGTCAGGCATTCAGTTTGACTCAACTTCACACCTTGTAGCACAGGCAAGAATCCTTTCTTTGCCTGATCCATTTTGAACTTTTTCAAAATTTTGTCAAGGTATGTGCTTTGTGAAAGTCCTATTAAGCGTCTTGATCTATCTCTATAGATCTTGATGCCCAATATGTAAGCAGCTTCACCGAGGTCTTTCATTGAAAAACTTTTATTCAAGTATCCTTTTATGCTATCCAGAAATTCTATATCATTTCCAATTAATAATATGTCATCTACATATAAAATTAGAAATGCTACAGAGCTCCCACTCACTTTCTTGTAAATACAGGCTTCTCCAAAAGTCTGTATAAAACCATATGCTTTGATCACACTATCAAAGCGTTTATTCCAACTCCGAGATGCTTGCACCAGTCCATAAATGGAACGCTGGAGCTTGCACACTTTGTCAGCACCTTTTGGATCAACAAAACCTTCCCGCTGCATCATATACAACTCTTCTTCTAGAAATCCATTCAAGAATGCAGTCTTGACATCCATTTGCCAAATTTCATAATCATGAAATGCAGCAATAGCTAACATGATTCGGACGGACTTAAGCATCGCTACGGGTGAGAAAGTCTCATCATAGTCAACCCCTTGAACTTGTCGAAAACCTTTTGCAACAAGTCGAGCTTTATAGACTGTTATATTACCATCAGCGTCAGTCTTCTTCTTAAAGATCCATTTATTCTCAATGGCTTGCCGATCATCGGGCAAGTCAACCAAAGTCCATACTTTGTTTTCATACATGGATCCCATCTCAAATTTCATGGCTTCTAGCCATTTTGCGGAATCCGGGCTCATCATCGCTTCCTCATAGTTCGTAGGTTCATCATGGTCAAGTAACATGACTTCCAGAATATGATTACCGTACCACTCTGGTGCGGATCTTACTCTGGTAGACCTACGAGGTTCAGTAGAAACTTGATCTGAAGTTTCATGATCATTATCATTAGCTTCCTCACTAATTGGTGTAGTTGTCACAGGAACCGGTTCTCGTGATGAACTACTTTCCAATAAGGGAGTAGATACAGTTATCTCATCAAGTTCTACTTTCCTCCCACTCACTTCTTTCGAGAGAAACTCCTTCTCTAGAAAGGATCCATTCTTAGCAACGAATGTCTTGCCTTCGGATCTGTGATAGAAGGTGTACCCAATAGTCTCTTTTGGGTATCCTATGAAGACACATTTCTCCGATTTAGGTTCGAGCTTATCTGGTTGAAGTTTCTTCACATAAGCATCGCAGCCCCAAACTTTAAGAAACGACAACTTTGGTTTCTTGCCAAACCACAGTTCATAAGGCGTCGTCTCAACGGATTTTGATGGTGCCCTATTTAACGTGAATGCGGCCGTCTCTAAAGCATAACCCCAAAATGATAGCGGTAAATCAGTAAGAGACATCATAGATCGCACCATATCCAGTAAAGTACGATTACGACGTTCAGACACACAATTTCGTTGTGGTGTTCCAGGTGGCGTGAGTTGCGAAACTATTCCACATTGTTTCAAGTGTAGGCCAAACTCATAACTCAAATATTCTCCTCCACGATCAGATCGTAGAAACTTTATTTTCTTGTTACGATGATTTTCCACTTCACTCTGAAATTCTTTGAACTTTTCAAATGTTTCAGACTTGTGTTTCATCAAGTAGATATACCCATATTTGCTCAAATCATCTGTGAAGGTGAGAAAATAACGATACCCGCCGCGAGCCTCAACATTCATTGGGCCACAAACATCAGTATGTATGACTTCCAACAAATCAGTTGCTTGCTCGTTCCGGAGAACGGCGTTTTAGTCATCTTGCCCATAAGGCACGGTTCGCAAGTACCAAGTGATTCATAATCAAGTGATTCCAAAAGTCCATCAGTATGGAGTTTCTTCATGCGCTTTACACCGATATGACCCAAACGGCAGTGCCACAAATAAGTTGCACTATCATTATTAACTCTGCATCTTTTGGTTTCAACACTATGAATATGTGTATCACTACTATCGAGATTTAATAAAAATAGACCACTCTTCAAGGGTGCATGACCATAAAAGATATTACTCATATAAATAGAACAACCATTATTCTCTGATTTAAATGAATAACCGTCTCGCATCAAACAAGATCCAGATATAATGTTCATGCTCAACGCTGGCACCAAATAACAATTATTCAGGTCTAAAACTAATCCCGAAGGTAGATGTAGAGGTAGCGTGCCGACCGCGATCACATCGACTTTGGAACCGTTTCCCACGCGCATCGTCACCTCATCCTTGGCCAGTGCTCGCTTATTCCGTAGTCCATGTTTCGAGTTGCAAATATTAGCAACAGAACCAGTATCAAATACCCAGGTGCTACTACGAGCTCTAGTTAGGTACACATCAATAACATGTATATCACATATACCTTTGTTCACTTTGCCATCCTTCTTATCCGCCAAATACTTGGGGCAGTTCCGCTTCCAGTGACCAGTCTGCTTGCAGTAGAAGCACTCAGTTTCAGGCTTAGGTCCAAACTTGGGTTTCTTCTCTTGAGCAGCAACTTGCTTGCTGTTCTTCTTGAAGTTCCCCTTCTTCTTCCCTTTGCCCTTTTTCTTGAAACTAGTGGTCTTGTTGACCATCAACACTTGATGCTCCTTCTTGATTTCTACCTCCGCAACTTTTAGCATTGCGAAGAGCTCGGGAATAGTCTTGTTCATCCCTTGCATATTATAGTTCATCACAAAGCTCTTGTAGCTTGGTGGCAGTGATTGGAGAATTCTGTCAATGACGCTATCATCCGGAAGATTAACTCCCAGTTGAATCAAGTGATTATTATACCCAGACATTTTGAGTATATGCTCACTAACATAACTATTCTCCTCCATCTTGCAGCTGTAGAACTTATTGGAGACTTCATATCTCTCAATCCGGGCATTTTCTTGAAATATTAACTTCAACTCCTGGAACATCTCATATGCTCCATGACGTTCAAAACATCGTTGAAGACCCGGTTCTAAGCCGTAAAGCATGGCACACTGAACTATAGAGTAGTCATCAGCTTTGCTCTGCCAGACGTTCTTAACGTCGTCAGTTGCATCAGCAGCAGGCCTGGCACCCAGCGGTGCTTCCAGGATGTAAATTTTCTGTGCAGCAATGAGGATAATCCTCAGGTTACGGACCCAGTCCGTGTAATTGCTACCATCATCTTTCAACTTTGCTTTCTCAAGGAACGCATTAAAATTCAACGGAACAACAGCACGAGCCATCTATCTACAAACAAACATAGACAAGCAAAATACTATCAGGTACTAAGTTCATGATAAATTTAGGTTCAATTAATATTATTACTTAAGAACTCCCACTTAGATAGACATCTCTCTAGTCATCTAAGTGATCACGTGATCCAAATCAACTAAACCATAACCGATCATCACGTGAGATGGAGTAGTTTTCAATGGTGAACATCACTAGGTTGATCATATCTACTATATGATTCACGCTCGACCTTCCGGTCTCCGTGTTCCGAGGCCATATCTGCATATGCTAGGCTCGTCAAGTTTAACCTGAGTATTCCGCGTGTGCAAAACTGTCTTGCACCCATTGTAGATGGACGTAGAGCTTATCACACCCGATCATCACGTGGTGTCTGGGCATGACGAACTTTGGCAACGGTGCATACTCAGGGAGAACACTTCTTGATAATTTTAGTGAGAGATCATCTTAAAATGCTACCGTCAATCAAAGCAAGATAAGATGCATAAAGGATAAACATCACATGCAATCAATATAAGTGATATGATATGGCCATCATCATCTTGTGCTTGTGATCTCCATCTCCGAAGCACCGTCGTGATCACCATCGTCACCGGCGTGACACCTTGATCTCCATCGTAGCATCGTTGTCGTTACGCCATCTATTGCTTCTACGACTATCGCTACCGCTTAGTGATAAAGTAAAGCAATTACAGGGCATTTGCATTTCATACAATAAAGCGACAACCATATGGCTCCTGCCAGTTGCCGATAACTTCGGTTACAAAACATGATCATCTCATACAATAAAATATAGCATCACGTCTTGACCATATCACATCACAACATGCCCTGCAAAAACAAGTTAGACGTCCTCTACTTTGTTGTTGCAAGTTTTACGTGGCTGCTACGGGCTTAGCAAGAACCGTTCTTACCTACGCATCAAAAACCACAACGATAGTTTGTCAAGTTGGTGCTGTTTTAACCTTCGCAAGGACCGGGCGTAGCCACACTCGATTCAGCTAAAGTGAGAGAGACAGACACCCGCCGGTCACCTTTAAGCAACGAGTGCTCGTAGCGGTGAAACCAGTCTCGCGTAAGCGTACGCGTAATGTTGGTCCGGGCCGCTTCATCTCACAATACCGCCGAACCAAAGTATGACATGCTGGTAAGCAGTATGACTTATATCGCCCACAACTCACTTGTGTTCTACTCGTGCATATGACATCTACGCATAAAACCAGGCACGGATGCCACTGATAGGGAACGTAGTAATTTCAAAAATATTCCTACGCACACGCAAGATCATGGTGATGGCATAGCAACGAGAGGGGAGAGTGTTCGTCCACGTACCCTCGTAGACCGTAAGCGGAAGCGTTATGACAACGCAGTTGATGTAGTCGTACGTCTTCACGATCCGACCGATCCAAGCACCGAACGTACGGCACCTCCGAGTTCAGCACACGTTCAGCTCGATGACGATCCCCGGGCTTCGGGGAAGAGTTCCGTCAGCACGACGGCGTGGTGACGATGATGATGTTCTACCGGCGCAGGGCTTCGCCTAAACTCCGCGACGATATGACCGAGGTGGAATATGGTGGAGGGGGGCACCGCACACGGCTAAGGAACGATCCGTAGATCAACTTGTGTGTCATGGGGTGCCCCCCTGCCCCCGTATATAAAGGAGGGAGGGGGAGGTGCGGCCGGCCCCCTTGGGGTGAGCCTGGAGGAGTCCTACTCCCACCGGGAGTAGGACTCCCCCCTCTTGCCTTGGTGGAGAAGGAAAGGGGAGGGAAGAGGAAAGGGCGCCGCCCCCTCCTTGTCCTATTCGGACTAGGGGAGGCGCGCGCCTGCCCTGGCCGGCCCTCCTCTTCTCCCTCATGGCCCACTAAGGCCCATTAACCCCGGAGGGTTCCGTAACCCGGTGTTCCGTAGTAAAATCCGATTTCACCGGAACCTTCCGATGTCCAAACATAGGCTTCCAATATATCAATCTTTATGTCTCGACCATTTCGAGACTCCTCGTCATGTCTGTGATCACATCCGGGACTCCGAACAAACTTCGGTACATAAAAACTTATAAACTCATAATAAAACTGTCGTCGTAACGTTAAGCGTGCGGACCCCACGGGTTCGAGAACTATGTAGACATGACCTAGAACCATTCTCGGTCAATAACTAATAGCGGGACCTGGATGCTCATATTGGCTCCTACATATTCTACGAAGATCTTTATCGGTCAAACCGCATAACAACATACGTTGTTCCCTTTTTCATCGGTATGTTACTTGCCCGAGATTTGATCGTCGGTATCCAATACCTAGTTCAATCTCGTTACCGGCAAGTCTCTTTACTCATTCTGTAACACATCATCTTATAACTAACTCATTAGTTACAATGCTTGCAAAGCTTAGGTGATGAGTATTACCGAGAGGGCCCAGAGATACCTCTCCGCCAATCGGAGTGACAAAACCTAATCTCGAATTATGCCAACTCAACATGTACCTTCGGAAACACCTGTAGAGCACCTTTATAATCACCCAGTTACGTTGTGACGTTTGGTAGCACACAAAGTGTTCTTCCAGTAAACGGGAGTTGCACAATCTCATAGTTGCAGGAACTTTGTATAAGTCATGAAGAAAGCAATAGCAATATACTAAACGATCAAATGCTAGGCTAACGGAATGGGTCATGTCAATCACATCATTATCCTAATGATGTGATCCCATTAATCAAATGACAACACATGTCTATGGTTAGGAAACATAACCATCTTTGATTAATGAGCTAGTCAAGTAGAGGCATACTGGTGACTTTATGTTTGTCTATGTATTCACACATGTATCATGTTTCCGGTTAATACAATTCTAGCATGAATAATAAACATTTATCATGATACGAGGAAATAAATAATAACTTTTATTATTGCCTCTAGGGCATATTCCCTTCAATGATCCCAACTGTTGTCGTGGGGGCCGTTTGCTCCTCTTCTTCTCATGATATATCTTGGTAAGACACGAGAGAAGGGGGGAGCGACTATCACCGACGGTCGAAATCAAAGTGAGGGAGTGTCCAACATATACACCACCGTATACAATCTAAATATCAAAGAGAAAGAATTCCGACTGTTGTCGCGGGGGTCGCTTCCTCCTCTTCTCCTCGTGATAGACCTTGGTAATGCACGAGGGAAGGGGGATGCGACCATCACCAACGGTCAAAATATTAGTGAGGGAGTATCCACCATATACAGTCGAAATATCAGAGAGGAAGAATCCCGACTGTTGTCGTGGGGGTCGCTTCTCCTTCTTTCCCATCTACTAGACATTTTGGTAATGCACTTGGGAACGAATGGAGGAGCGACTATCATCTATGGTTGATATATCAGAGAGGGTGTGCCCACAATATACACCATTAGAGATGAGTGTTTTTCAAGGGAGACTCGATAGACCAATAGTCAACTCGTATTGAATAGTGATCGGAGTGTTGAATTCCTGGTATTTGCCATTGTCATTTAATCTTTCAATTATTAACACGGCAAATGGATGTCGATGGGATCCTCGAGTGTAATGACTGTACTAACGACATGGTAAGTGCGACAGGGATCACTTGGAAAATAGTAGATGCTTCTCCCTCGTGCTTAAGGAGGGCTTCAATTATTTTTACGGTATGTAACTTCAGCGGCAAGTAATTCTTCTTAATTAATCATGACTTAAGATTTTTTTCACTTCACGTATACTTTCCTTTTCTTACAATTCGACAAGTGCATCCCTTGCTATGCAAGACCTTATGTCTTAGAGAAGCTCTCTTTCGAGAGAGGGAGAAGGTGGACACAAAGAAAGCTCACCTTAAAATAAAACATGGATTCATTTTTGAGGTTAAGATCATAAATGAAGTTGGTCAGACACATTTTGGTTGTTCAAATTGGAAAGGATCATGCAAGGCCTACGGATTTCAGGAGGATATGAAAATAACCTTTGATATTGGCATTCCTCAAGGTGATTTTGAACATGATAAAGACACTTGGGTGGATCTGGACATGATTCCTATTGTACCTCCATATGAGGTTGTTATGCTAATTTGTTAAATAATCTATATTGCTTACTTAAAATAGTTTTTATTAAACCCTTACTAAAATTGTTTATTTATAGTTGATAGCTTATTTCCTTTCTCCAAGAGACACACAGAAGATTGTACACAATACCTACTACAATCATGGCTTAGATCTAACTTGGGAGGATAAGATTTCTCTTGTCACCTTTGTTAATGAAGTTATGAATTTTAAGATCATCTTTGGAGCTGGCAAAAATTATAGTTGATATGTACCACTAGTCCATGAGTTGAGCGGTGGTAACATACATGCAAATATCATGGTAAGATTTTTTACTATTATGTCACTAGTCCATCTTTTTCATACATTTTTCTTAAGTAAACTACATTGCTAAATATGTTACTATTATGTTCTTCAACAGAAGCTCCTGAATTGTGCTGTGCATCCACTGATGTATGTCGAAGGTGAGATGACAATTGTGTGCGTACGACCATGGTGGGAGGGTCTGCAAATATCCATGTGCTTCACTACTCAAACCGACGGAGGCCTCAAAATCAAAGGATGGCGAAAAATAGTGACTGGGCGAAGGCCACAAGTTGGAGACCGGTGGATCTCTATGCTCCGTATTGGACTGGACATGTTTTTCTATTTTATGATAACGAGAGAGAGAGAGTAGGTCCTAGTACTTGTCATGTGTTAAGAAATTATTTATCTAAATGCTAACAATTAGCTAGTACTGGTGAACTTATGATGATCCTTATGGTGAGACATTGTTATATCTCTACGATGGTGATGGTGATGATAATGATGAGTTGTTATATCGCTACGATGATGATGAGTTGTTATGTCATTGCTATGGTATAACAATTGTATAAGGGTGTATAAATGCAGTATAAATATGCTGAAATGAAATACGCATGCATAGTAGTGGTGCAAGGCACTAGCCAACACTGATGCTATTTAGTAGTAGTGTGGGTCCTACCTCATGCCTAATAGATGTAGTGGTAACATGAGGCGAGGCCCACACTATTGCTAAATGTTAGGTTCAGCGTGCTAGCAGTAGCGCGGGCCCCAACACTACTGCTAGGCCCCAGCTTCTATCATGAACGGAAATCGACAATACATAATTCACCATCACTTATTTGATCATAATGATTGTTTTAATATATTTGTTGAGTTCATGTCAGTAGGCCTTATAAGACCCTAATCCACCATAAAAGATACACATACCTACATATTTACTATATTCAAATCTTTCCACGGTATATTTCGATTTATCGCTTGATTCAGGCCGCACTTGAGACTTATTTGGAGTGTCAAAATAGCCCTTCTCATTATTCGCAAGCTGGATATTTTTTACGAAAGCTGCTCCTCCGTATCCCTCCGAAGCAAAATGTCCACTGCCCATTTGCGGAGAGTTTGACGAGGCAGTCGGCCCCTCAACAATCCCACCCTAGAATGCTGCGTCACCTTTGTTCCTAAGGAATTCGAATAATGCACTTGGCCAATATCCAATTGCTACATGCTCATAAGTCAACCACCAGTTCTTAGACACAGGGTCCTAAAATAAATCAATATTTATTGTAGGTTAGATGTTGTCCTTAAATCAATATTGCGTGAGATACATAGGCTATTAAATAACTATGATTATTTACAATCGTGATCTTATTCTTTCTAGTATTTTTTAGTGTCCAATTATTTTATAATCCTTTTGATGAGATATAGTAGGCATGCATGTCTTCACCTAATCCTTTTTGCATAGCAAGGAATATGAATCAGAATGATATATGAGTATTTCCTTCATGTTCAGAATATTGTCATGATTAATTGAACTTGCCTTTTGAATCTATATTATTAGAATAGTGTCATATATGTGCAAGAAGATAGTATGTGGGTGTAAGATCGTAAACAAACATATCAAGTTGTGGTCACGTTCAGTAAGGTATATATAATGGTTATGCACGCGAAATACAATCAAATAATACTAATTTATGTACATATAATTTGTACATGACACTTGAGAAATCTTATACTTTAAGAATATGATAATACCTTGAAAATTTGAATGTGTATTACTGTCTGCTTTCCACGATAAACAGAGGGTGGTTGTATTCTTGCTCCAAGACCAACTCTGTGGCTAACTTGCACAAAACCAGGACAACTGAAATCAATGCATGACTTTTTGTATAGGCCATCATACTGTGAGGTTTGTTCCAAGGTAAAAGGAAAATATGAACTTATATTATTAATTTATTATCATAAAAATATATAACACATAATAGCATGTATCTGAATAAATTAAGCATTACCCAAGAAATATGAAATCTAACAAAAGTATCGCCACTCAATGTTGGAAAGACCCGAACACCAGCACCAATCCTGTCAGTGTGTTGTTCTCCACCACTTTTCATTTCTACACACATTGCACTAGAATCCTTACTATATTTATTCACCTTTGGATCCCAAACATTTAATACACCACGCACCCCATATACATCACCCTGGTATATGAGTCCCGCTGACTGCAAGAATTAAAAGTAACACCTTTAAGTGAGAAAAATGAATAGTATGTGTAGATAAGCCTGATAGGATATCACATGTAATTCATGTTCTCCAAAATGTAAGGCGCCGACCCCAATATATTTTTTAATTTGACCATTAATTAGGCTATTAAGTTATGGGTTATGTGGCACATAAAATTATATGATTCATATTCGAAAGCATTTCAAATGTATCACTTTTGGTTCATATTGTAACTTATACAAAAACTAACCTCCAATTGCCCATCGTAACTATGTGCTGCTATGGTGTCACTTCCATTAGTATGCAGTATTGGGATTGTTCCCATTGGGCACTCAATGGTAGATGGTTCATCTGAAGGCAATGTTTGGATATCCATCCAAACAGGGAAATAATTTGGTTGCATCTGTTTGAAAATAGAATGAACCACCTTATAAACAAAATATTACAAATGTACTCCCTCCGTTCCAAAATAGATGACCCAACTTAATACTAAAGGTAGTACAAAGTTGAGTCATCTATTTTGGAACGGAGGGAGTACAAGACAATACACAAAAAAACATGTTCTAATTTCATTCATCATTTATAAAGCTTATATTATGTAAAACGGTTCTTAGTTCAGTACGCTTTCAATAGCCCTAATTTTCTTGCATAAAAAACATATCCAAAAAGATTAATGAAACAAGAAGGGAGTAGAACACGCCGAATCAACATTTATGCAATTAATCATGAACTAACAATATTCTAGACAATTCATGGAGGTACATCATATTGTTCTGAAATTAATGTACCTGGACTTTGTGGTCTTTCAATTGGGTGCCTGAATGCCGGTTGCTCATTCACATCAATGCAGTCATAGACATCTCCATCTTTCATGTATTTTGATGTTTCCTCTACTTTTTAGCACCCAAAATATATGCTAGATATACATAAGAAGGTTAATTATTCATACCACACAATGGTTTTATTAACTCAGTGATAACTGAGAATCTGGATATTGTCTTCCTCTTGCCTTTTGTATTGCACATCTTTTCCTCCGGTCACCAGAACTAGAAATGACATGAAAAGAGTCGCACTAATGGCTTGCATTCCTTTCATTGTGAATATAGGGAATTGTTAGTTTTGGAGTTCTTAGACCACCATATTTATATGCATCTGAGTGCACCTCACATTTAATGTTGCTTATAATTATAATGTATGAGATAAGGATTATTGCATGCGGACAAAAGATATCATATATTAATTGCAATAAGGTATATGACCACTAGAAAATATAGCATTAAGTGCCCTATATATATGATAAGATATGTTGGAAATTATGGCATAAAATGCCATAAGATATGATCATCCTTATCTTTTGTACAAAATCTATTGTGTTAATGCGATGTAAAGGATGTGATGTGTTTAATGCATAGAAAAATCTTCACAAGTGCCAAGTTTGATAGGGAAAGTATTAATATAATTGATTTGTTGCTTTAAATTGTAATCTCCAATCTATTCTAAGTCAATCTTTCCGGGTCCGCTCCTCTTTACAACCTTGCCTATCTACCTATATATATGTATGTATATATATAGTAAAACTGCGTCTATCATAGCTTGCCACAGAACTAGTTAACACTCGCTAAGATTCTTACGGTGTAAATGTTATAATATTTTTTGAAATAAATAGTGGAGCACGGCTACAATGTAACAAGATGATCCAACGGTGTCATTGTGAAAATATGCATTTATGTGTCCTAGGCAAAAAAAACTAACATTTCAGCTCACAGCGATATAATTAAATAGTACTCCATCCGGGAAAAAATATCACCAGCTTAGTTCAATTGTAATTTTGCAAAAAAAAATCATTTTAAATCTCGTGCTAATCAGCCCTTCTTAGCCGCCGTAGGGATCAGTCGGCGACAAATTCCCACTTGCGCGGCCGTCCACCTGCCCCGCGGCTTCCATCTTGCACCGCCTCTGCTTACCTGCGTTGCGGAGCCGAGCTTCGCCACAGCCCACCCGCTCCTCCGTGGCGACACCTCAACGGGTGGCGACTGCGCGGCTCACGGATGGCTGCTCCTCGTCATCCCGTTCGCATCCTCGGCCGCAACCCCGACCCACCAAGGCTAGCCACTCCGCTGCGGGAGTTGGGCAAGACCCCGCCCGCCACTTCTCCACCTCCTCGTCCACCGAGGTGACTAGTGCATCCACCGTTGGGCCCAGCACCACCACCTACCTGCTACAGAGGAGATCACTGCTGGACACCTGTGCCTCCTCGCCGATTTCTTCTTCTTCATCTTCTTCGTCCAAGCGACCCAGCTCCTCCTCACCACCTCTACTGCTACTGAAATGTAGCCAGCGCCCTGGAATCAGTGTTAAATTGATGCTAATTTGTTGTATAGATCAAATTGAGGTGAATTAGAGCAGCACCAGATCATCCAGTCTGTAATTTGATGATCATGTACACACACACACACACACACACACACACACACACACACACGATATGCCGTCCGTAAGAGTAAACTATAGATGCATAAAATTATGAGAAGATAAGAGATCACTGGCCCGCTTTTGTGGCCTACAAGCAATCGGTGAAGGGTAAGAAAAGGTCACTGACAAACAAGAAAAATGCTGCAAAGAAGTATCACCATCACACGGGGGTTAGGTGGCTACTACAAAGCCCGACCGTTATGGGACAAAGTTGAGCAAGATCTGCTTTTGCTAAAGGGGTCCAACCTGCGACATTGCACTGGCCAGATCATTAAAGGACTTGGTTCTTCGGGGTTGGGTGAACTTTGGACATAGAAACGAGGGAGACTGTTTGGACGGACGAGCAACTTACAATACCCATCCTGATGTTTTAGGCAGCAATCAAGGTAGCACAGTAAGGGACGTTCATTCCCGACAGAGAGAAGGACGAGCTGACAGAGGCCCTCGGGAATCCTGAGTACCCTGGACGAACACGAGGGACACCAGGCTCCGTTCCATGGGTGCATGGGTTTCCCGACAGCGGTGGTTACAGAAGCCAAGAGAGAAAGAGGAAAGCGGAAGCAACCGAAAAGGAGAGGCTCAGTGCAAGATTAGCAAAGCTGGAGGAACTTGAGAGCCAGCAAGCTAGCGGCCAACCATCTCAGCGGCACGAAGATCCTTGCTTCGACGCTACCCCAGAAGCTACCCCACCATCTCAGCGGAGAAGCAGCATGGCTTCCACGGAGCTTGTTCAGCCTGATTTCACGGCTCCTCGCTACCCCGTTGATAGTATCACGGAGACTGAACATTGTGAGCTAATGACGAAATGCCTGAACATGACCTTGAAGGCGGCGGTCGGCTCTGTTATACCTCCTCGAGCTGAGGAAACTTTTCATTGCCGTCCGATTCCACATGGCTATGTTGTTGTGACGGTGGATGAAATAATGGAGGGATTTGATGAGCTGGAGCTTGAATTCCCTACAGGTGAAGGGGACATTCATCTGGAAAATGCTTTAAGGAATACTTGTCTATGGAGAAAGGAGCACATGAAGGTTCCAAACTGGACGCCTCCTCCTCCGGCGAGTCAAGGCACTCCGCCTCCTCCGGCGCATGAGGGCACTGAGTCTCCTCCTCCGACGCGTGAGGGCACTCCGCCTCCTCCTCCGCCTCCTCCGGCATGTCAGCGGACTCCACCGTGTCAGCAAGGGCAGAATAGAGACGTCGTCGCTCGCTAGCGGTACAAGAGGCGGGAAGAAATACAGATTTGGTCCAAGCATGAAGCCTCTTCCAAAGTTACCATATGAGAGGACTGACAAGGAAACTGATGGCATCATGGCAGGCAAAGTGGAGGCCCATTTTGAACGGAAACCTCCACCTTTGTAGGAAACGGCAGATCCGTTGAAAGCGAAGCGCACTTTGGATGCCCTGAAGCGACCACCACCGCCTCCGCCGGATTCCAACTATGTCCGCTGTATTAAAAAGACGTATCAAGATGCGCGATGGTCAGGAAGTACTTCTAGTGATGCAAGATTAGCACAACGAAGAAGTGAGAAAACAATTACCCAGCTCGGCGAACAGGCAAAGCAATTGTGCCCCCCGCTCAAGGTGTCTAGCGATATCGTCGCTAATCATCTGGGGCTATTGCCTGGTATCAATCTTGGTGATTACCTGAACGATGACGTAGACACTAGTAGAAAAACACCTAATAGTCCCTGTTCGTAAGGGCCTTTAGTCCCGGTTCATGAACCGGGACTAATGGGTCATTTCTAATACCTCCACCCATTAGTCCCGGTTCAAACACGAACCGGGACCAATGTGCCTCCACGTGGCCCTGTGCGCCGAGCCCAGTCAGGGGGCCTTTGGTCCCGGTTGGTGGCTCCAACCGGGACCAAAAGGCATCCACGCGTCAGAGTTCAGTAGCTGGGGTTTTTGTTTTTTTTAAAGGAGGGGAGGTTGGGGGTTTTGGGGGGTTAATTTAGGTGTTTCATATATTGTGTTAGCTAGCTAATTAATAGAGAGAAGTGTCCTCTCTTATGTCCGTGCTTGGTTGACGCTACGTACTATATATACATAAGTGATCGAGAGAACCATTCAGTACAGAAGTTCGTCATGCATACCGAGAGAAGTGATCGATCGACCTCTCCTTCTCCGAGAGATTGGTCGAACAACAAGTTTTCGTATCATGTATCCGACGCTACTGGCTACATACATGAACAATATGTATAAGATCTCTTAATTACAAACCCTAGCTAGCATTTGAAATCAATTTCCACATGGTATTCTCCGGTTTTACTGATGACGTGGTCAAGAAAGAATCCCGCCAATTCCTCTTGAATTGCTTTCATGCGATCTGGTTCTAGGAGTTCATTCCGCATCTGCCACGTCTAATTTGAAGAAGGGGGTTAATTAATACATATATATGAATGAAACTCAACAGAAATGATGGTGTAATAAAATGAAATTGTGAATATTATTTCTTACGCACTTCATATTGTCTTTGAGAGTAGCCCCGCTTGTTTTTCAAAGTCGCGGTGTGGATGAACTCGCACACGTAGTATCCACAGAAATCATTCCCTTCCTCCTGCCACAAGCACTTTACGAGAAACAGAGGTCAATCAAACTGATAATGAAGCATTATAAATGGCATTGATGAAAGTATAGCTATATATAGAATCAACGGGCCGGAGATGCACGCAACTGGCTAGCCAGTAGTACTTACTTTCGGGTATGTATATCGCAGCTCCTTCGGCATTCCCGGAGCTTCTGCGGTGAACTGTTTCCAAACCCTGCAAGACAAAGAAAATAATTATTATTACTTGAGATATCAGGAAATGAACAAAAAGTTGCCGATATGGTGCGATAATGATCGATTGAACTTACTTGCTGAGCATTTCAGTCATGTCCGCATAGCTTTTGGGATCTTTCCGTCTCGAGTCTAAGACGGTTACTAGTCCCCGCTCAAGCTTAATCTCCAAAAGAATATAGTGGTACCTGCACACACATGCATAACTCATCAATTACATTACTATAACCTCGCTCGAGTAATTAGGGAAACCGAATATGCACATGACAGTAACACTCACTTGCCGTTGTAAGGAAAGAGTATGGTATCTTTGTTTTGATTTTTGATCAACGATCGTAGCAAGTTGTCCTCGGCCTCTTTGACGTTGTTTTCAACCAGAAATACATCTATGATATTTGTGTTAATGAACCCAATATCATAAATTTCTTGTTTTTTGCACTCGATGATCTTCAATCTGCATAATATATTGAGGATAATTAATTATAAATACATGCAATGAAAGAGCCGAGCTATATATAGAGACTTAATGAAAGAAATAGTACTTACAGGTAGTAGCAAAAGACCATTAATTTATCGACGGCCTTTTGATTGAAGAATGCGAAGAACTCATCAAATGGAACACACAACAGATCACTTGAAACGAGGTCGTGCTCCTCTTTAATGTTCAGATACAAACTGTTCGTCCCCTCAGACTCTCTGCAGGTTTTCATGTACCAACTATGGAATCTTCGCATCATTGTTGTCAGAGATTTTTCATCTTTGACGAGAGGCTTCCCGTACTCGTATCTGTGTTCGTCCACCGCCATGAAATCAGGAAGTGCATCGTCAGGCAGGTAATCTTCAAGATTTCCATAACCGGCCACCGTCCCCGGAGCATTAGACACATTGAGCGGGGGGCGCGATTGCTGTGCTTGTTCGCCGAGCTGGGCAATTTTTTTCCCCTTTGCTCGTTCTTTTAACCTTTTATCACTGACAGTAGTTCCCGACCGCTGGGCTTGGAGATATGTCTGTTCAGTAATGCGCTCATAGTTGGTTCTCGGCGGAGACTTTGGTGGTTTCCTCAGGGCATCTATAGTGCGCTTTGCTTTCACCGGATCTACCTTCTCCTCCGGAGGTGGATGTCTCTTTGCTTTCACCCCTTCAAAGAAGTCCTTCAAGTGGGTCCGCACAATCGTATCGTTTTCCTCCTCGGACCTCTCGTACGGTAACTTCTCTAGAGGCTTGAGAGATGGACGGTATTTGTATTGCCTCCCGCCTCTGGTTGTGCTGCTAGACGCCGGAGCAGACGGAGCGGCTGTGGCGTCTGTCTTCTTTCGTGCTTGCTTAGGAGGCGGAGGAGAAGGAGTACGACGCGCCGAAGCAGCCGGGGCGGCGGCGGATCTCTTCCGCCCTTGCTGGCGAGTCGGAGAAGGAGGAGGTTGCTGGCTGCTCGGGAGCGCCGGCGCAGGCAGAGAAGGAGGCGGAGTGCGGCCACGCGCCGGAGAAGGAGGCGGAGTGCCGCCATGCGTGCCCTGATCGTCACTCGCCGGAGGAGGAGGCGATGGAGGAGGCGGAGTGCCCTGACTCGCCGGAGGAGGAGGAGGAGGCGGAGGCGTCCAGTTCGGAAGGTTGATGAGCTCCTTCCGCCATAGGCATGGAGTCTTCAGAGCAAAACCCAGCCTAGTCTCCCCTTCACCGGTAGGGTGGTAAAGCGGGAGGTCCTCAAATCCCTCCGTTATTTCATCCACCATCACCTTAGCATATCCTACGGAATCGGTGGCAGTGATAAGTTGTGCCGGGTCCACTAGGATAAACTTGGCCAAAAGCCGCCTTGACCTTCAAAGTCATCCATCGCGCCATAATGTGGAAACTTTGAGACTCTGTGATACCATCCATGGGATAGCTGGCAGGAGCCGTCAAGACATGCTCCGGCTGAAGTAGCTCGGTGGAAGCCACGCTGCTTCTCCGCTGAGATGGCGGGGTAGCTTCGGGGGAAGCTTCGGCAGGTCGTTTGTTGTGATATGCTGCTTCTCGTTCCTCTTCTCGATGCTCTAGCCCCATTACCCTTCCAAGCAGCGCCTGCAGTTGGTCCTGCTCCAGTTTCTTCCTCCTCTCGTGGGTTTTGTAACCCCCTGCGTCCGAAAAACCAACCTTCCACGGAATGGAGCCTGGCGTGCCTCGTGTCCGTCCAGGGTGCTCAGGATTCCCAAGGGCCATTGTGAGCTCGTCCTTCTCCCTGTTTGGAAGGAACGTCCCTCGCTGCGCTGCAGCGATATAGTGTCGAAGGTTCTTGACTGGTATTTCCAGTTGCTCGTCCGTCCACTGGCACTTCCCTGTTACAGGGTCCAAGGTTCCGCCAGCCCCGAAGAATCAAGTCCGGCAACGGTCTGGCCAGTACATTGTCTCTGGTTCGATCCCTTTTTCAAGCAGATCATGCTCAGCCTTGGTCCACTTAGGTCGGGCTTTGAGGTAGCCACCTGACCCCGTGCGATGGTGAAGCTTCTTCTTCGCAGCATTTTGCTTGTTTGTCGCCGACATCTTCTTACTCTTTTCCGATGTCTTGTGGGCCACAAATGCGGGCCAGTGATCTTTGATCTTCTCATATTTGCCGATGAATTCTGGTGTCTTTTTTTTTCGACAAACTGGTTCAGCTCTTTCCTCCACCTCCTCATTAGGGTTGCCATCTTCTTAAGAGCACAAGGCTTGATTAATTGCTCTTTAACTGGATTCTCCGGATCCTCCTCTGGCGGTAGGGTGAAATTTGCCCTCAGCTCAGTCCAAAGATCTTCTTTCTGCATATCATTGACATAAGACACCTCAGGGTCTTCCTCCTTAGGCTTATACCATTGCTGGATGCTGATCGGGATCTTGTCCCTAACAAGAACCCCGCACTGAGCAGAAAATGCCTTCCTTGTCCGGATGGGTTCAATCGGTTCGCCGTCGGGCGCGATTTCTATGATCTCAAACTTTTCATCCGAGCTCAACTTTTTCTTCGGGCCTCGTCTCCTTACCGAAGTTGTGCTCGATCCAGAGGGCTAGAAATTATAAGGAAGAAAGACGAGAGTAATTAATATGTGTACATATACCAAAACAATGGAAGCATCAATTAACTAGTAAGCACGGGCTTAACTAATATATATATATATATATATATACCTGGCCGGACTCGGTTCGGTCACCGGAGCAGTCAGCACGGTCTCCTTCTTGTACCTCCATTGTGTCACCGGGGCCATCATGAACATAGTCCTCTTCTTGTACCGGCATTAATGGGCCAAAGCCATCATGAACATAGCCCTCTTCTTCATCCAGCTGACCATCGGTGTCGAGGAGAAATGACGCAACATCATCACTTCCATTTGCGATTATCTCCCCCAACATTGCTTCTGTTTCTTCGTCTCGGGAGTGCTCCATAGTTTCTGCAAATATTTACAACATGTCAATTATTATTCAAACATGGTACAGATGGATAACAAATTTTATCTACCATCAGTGGTAGTTACCACCACTTGAGTTTTATATGTAGTATGTAGTATCTATCAAATCGGAGAGTATGTACGCGTAGTATGTAGTATATAAGAATGTTTAGGTAGTATATATACTATTTTTTTGTAGTATGTATCATATTTTGAGTATGCTCTCTTTTATGTACAAATATGTACGTATTTCACAAATATAATAAAAACCATGGGTCAACTTGAATTTTTTTCACGCAACTCACTTTGGAGTATCTTATATATAGTATATGAACATACTTAAAATGATAAAGTAGGATATATACTACCATAAGATAGTATATGAGACATGTGGGGTAACTACCACCAGGTGGTAGGATGGATTTTCCCATATATATATATATATATATATATATATATATATATATATATATATATATATATATATATATATATATATATATATATATATATATATATATGTCATTCGTGATCGTGGCTAAGGAGGGACAGCCGATCTAATGTTGACAACAACTGCCAAAGCGACATGACTATAAGTCTGCTCGCACACTATTTAATTTAATTTATTTTTGAAACTATGTGTGAATGTGTTCCAAGTTATTAACTCATATGAGATTGTAGTAAAACCTAAATAAAAGCAGCTCGAGAAGTAGCTTAATATTTTTGCCTTTTTATTATAGTTTTAGGCTTTACTTGTTTTTCTTGGTTTCTTTTTCTTTCTTTTTTTACTTTTGTACTAATAATTCCGTTTCTTTTTTCCATTTTCATTTCTAAATGCATGCCGAACTTTCTTTAGTACACGGTGATTAGTATATGTGGAACTTTTTCCAATACGTCGAACATATTTTATTATACGGCGAACATTTTTTAAACGAGCTGAATATTTTCTTTAACTATAGTGAATATTTTTAAACACATCATGAACTTTTTTCATTATGTGATGATTTTTTTATATACACATACACTTTTTAGTATATAATGAACATTTTCTAGTATACCGCGAACATTTTCTAAATATACGCTAAACTTTGTTTAAATATGGTGTACAGTATATCTTTAAAATACACAATGAATATTTTAAATACATGTTCATTTTTGTGTTTGCACAAACAATAGAAAAAACAAAAAACACAACCAAATTGAATAAACCAAAAAATCGCTACCAGACTACTCCATCACTACAAAAAAAGGTCCTCATCTCTTAGTGGGTCTACATACTCAGAGTCACCTATGTGTGGCCTCAACTTTTTTGACAAAGGGTGCCTTTTATTGATTCATAATGTAGCATTGAGGGATATAATCATAACGAGCACACAATCAGCCTCAGCAAAACTACGATGCACGCAGCTAACAAACACAAAAAATCACGCTGCCAAATAGCAAAGTCAAACAAAACCCAAACTGTTCCTAGACCCATAAAAATACAGTGAAGTATCTCTAAAGCGATCAAAACAACGGTCGATGATATATCTCAGTGACCATCTGTACTGAACTAATGCGTCAAATAGGAGGTCTTCCTTCTAAGGCCATAAAAATTATTAACGGTGGTTCCCTGTAAAAAAGACGATTGTAGCAGGCGAGACACCTTGTCTTAGGTGTGAAATGACCATTTTATTAAGGTTGCTCCATCGTTTTTTTCCCGCACAGTCTGCTCCCCTAGCCGTAGCTCAACCACTGCTTATAAGACTTTTCTTTTGCGGGTGATGAGGCACATTTCTTGAAGAGAACATCGATGACACATGCATGCAATGATTTTGTATCTTCTGTCGTTTACTTATACTATATACTAAAAGATCTAGACATATAATATGCCATCATGAGGAGGTTGCGCTTAAAAAGTCAAATTGCACATAGGTTAGTCCAAAAGGTTGTTATTCTCTCGTGAAAGGCTGACTCTAGTATGCGAGCATTCTCATGGTACTTGTTCCTTCATGGAAAAGACAAGCCGATTTTCTCTTACTGTCGTGTTAATTGAAATTATACATGTGATAATTAATTCTGTAACCTGACCTCAGATGCCTCCAGTGAACAGTAAAATAAAAGGAAATGGAAACCAAATTCAGATATTTTTTTGGTGCAATTTGCTCTTGTATGTGAACCCCGTGCAAACTATTGTGAATTTTGGACATTCAATGTGCTCGTGGCAAAAAAGATAAAATCCAGAGTGTACTGTGTGATTTTAAAAAAAGTTCTCATGCAACCGAAATTTGTATTTTTTGCCATAGGCTCCTCGAATGTTCAAACTTTCTAAAATTTTGCATGGAGATAACTAAATCTTGCTTGCGAAAAAAAAAGAATATTTTTGTTTTTTCCCACTATTTTTTGTGTTTTACTGTTCATGCCCAGGCTCATCTGAGCTCGAGAGCCAAATCGTCGCATCCTTATACATGTACAATAATTACGTGAAGGTTGATTTCACATCATTCATTCATTGTGCTTGACTTGAGTTTTCCCCGGGATATACCATGTCATTCCCGTCTCTCGGAGATTTTTTGAACCCCTTACTCATGATGCACGGCTCAGTCATTACCGTCTCGTGTAGACGGGTTCATCTAACAAGGTAGAACTTAACCAATGGACTCAGCTGAATGAACAGAAAAAAAATCATCTACGAAGCCTTATGCATTAAACAAACTTGGAGTGTGCGGTCGAAGCGGTAAGTCGCGGGCTGCTTCCCGAATATCAGCGAAAATCGAGCTCTCCCCCTCCGAATTCGGGAATAGAGGAGCGGGCTTTCGGAGCGGGCCGTTGAATATGTCAGCCCAATTCCTTGGACTGGTTCCTTGTCCATCCAAACAGCGGAATTCGGGATATCCAATGCCAATATCAATATCTAGGCCTGAATATCAACATTCAAATGAAGTGATAGGGTATTCAATAGGATTGATTGATCATGTCACATATATTCATCATTCAACGTGAAAAATTAATTAATTTAGAGTATCTCCTACAAACAAGTAGAACAACATTAAATGGATACAACTATAAATATATAAGAAAACAAGTTTGTACAAGCAAGGACAATGCGATGCTACGTCGTGTATTGTATGTTAGTCAGGCCACCTGAATCTAAAGTTTGATGTGGCACCCCATTCAATGGCGAAAGAGACATCATCCGTATCTTCATGTAGATATAGATATTAGCACAAAATCGGTAGCATCTCATAAGTTTTCTATGGCAAATAGGAACTGTTTTTAGATACACGACTAAGATATGGTCGCCGGGACTGATGTATCTGAGCACGTGTTTCATTCTATTAGATAGAGCTTGAGACATAGTATAGTCAGAGATCTTTTTGATCTTATTTGAGAGAACTAGGGATAAATGTTCTCTAAAACAAGTCTATAAATAATTAAATACGGCACTTCATCTATCCTTCTTGATGCCCAAATACTAAAAACGAGACAAAGCAGAAGTTTCTGCTGTATCTTATGGGGGACAAAACTGTTCTACTTTGCCTTATGGTGCTTGTGTTGCTAGGAAATTCCGTCTGCGCTCGTACAAAATCAATCTCCTATTCCCCCCGCTCTCTCTCTCTTTCTGTGTGTGTGTGTGTGTGTGTGTGTGTGTGTGTGTGTGTGTGTTCCAACCGGAGTAGAAAAAGCCGTCATGACTATTGTCAACTCAACCGCACGAACTTCTTTGAACCCTTTCAATTTGGAGTTCTTTTACTAACGAATGTATGTTGTCCGCAGAGCATTGCATGGAGAAGAATACACCTATCGAGGACATACTGTGCCTGGATTTCAAATGCTATTTCATTTGCGTGCGTCACTGGGACAATGCCAGGAAAGCCAGATGCGCCGACACTTTTTTTACCGCCATTGTCATTGCATCATTTGTTCCTATAGTTGCAGTCTAGCATCATGTCAAAGAATAGACAATGATGTCCAGTAATAAAATATTCTTGTGACTTGCATGCAAGAACCTTGATCACCAAGTTTTGGTGTGCTATTTGATTTTATTTTTGCTTGTGCGGCTTGGTGTTTGCCTCTCCTAGCGGTTCGTATGGTCAGAAATAACCATATCCAAAATGAACTAAGCTCTAAGTAAATTTGCATACTTTGCCGTGGAGGTCCAAAGACATGGTTGTCCCGTAGACAACGCCAATACTAGATCCAATTAATTGTTGGCACCATTTGTTTTTATAGGCTGATGAATCATGCATTCCATATAGCAAGTTCTTTTTTCTAAGGAGTAAATCAGGAGCGATACTCGGGCAGAATCACTGGAGCAATTTCTCATACAAATAACGTTAATCCATCAGTCATGGTAAATAGCCAAACCAACAATTACACAGACGGTATTAATATATAGAAAGACAAGTTGCTTTGGAGTATAGTAGTAGTTACTAATATATAGATAGATAGACGAAGATGGATGGTTGAGAAACATAGATAACATAGGTGGTCATAGGTCATTCGGCATGGTTAGTGAGCTATCTCAAAGAAATAAATAAACAATGAACAACATAGGTGGCCATAGCTTAGTTAGCTACAACAAAGTAACACAGTTGATATAGATAGATATACCAACTGTGTTACTTTGTTTCCTTGTTGGACGTTTTGTATGGATCGTCGTGTCCAACTGTGTTACTTTGTTTCTAGGATCCCTTCCGAAGAGGCATGTGATACAACCCGCTGAGCTAGCGAGCTTTCTGATCGTAAAACAACAAAAAAGCTTAAGAACAAAACCCGAGCGCATATTTGAAATATTTCCGTAATTCCGAACGCGATTTTTCTCTTAGGCAATGCAAACCATTAAAAACTGTAACATTCTCTGAAAATCGTGAACAATTATGTTGAAACGGGATTTTTTTTTTGTAATTCAACAACAAAATTGGGAAAAGCAGACATTTTTTTAAGCTCCCAAACAAAATATGAAACATGAAATTTCTGAAAACTGTGAACAATTTTTGAAACTCCTAAAAACTGGAAACATGAACAAGCTCAAATTTATTGAAAATGGGAACTTTTTTAAAGTTTTTAATAAACTTTAATAACCTTACAAAACAATTTTGAAGAAATAAAATAAAATTGGAAAACATTAACATTTTTGAAATTAATGATTTTTTGAAACACAAACAATTTTTCATACTTTTGAAAGATGGAAATATGAACTTTGATAAAATGTTGTGATTTTTTGAAACTTGTGAACATTTCAAAGAAAACATTCAGAACAAAATTTTGAACCACGATTTTTTTTAGAAATTCGCAAACATTATCTCAAAAAATGTGAACAATTTTTGAAATTTACAAAGATTTTTGAAAATATGAATTTTTGAACTTTAGGAACATTTTGAAAGAACAAACATTTTTTTGAAATATGAGAATATTTCTTGTAAAGACAAACATTTGTTTCCAATTTGTGAATATGTTTTTGAAAACACAAGTTTCGTAAAACCCTAACATATTTTCAAATTTTGAACAATTTTAAATTCTAAACATTGTTAAAGTTTGTGTATTTCGTAAAAAGAAACAGAGAAATGAAAGAAAATAAAAAATAAGAAAGAAACAGAAAAGAAAAAAACGAAAATAAAAATAAGAAAGAAACTGAAAATAAAAAAAGTTCATTAAAACCCTTAAGAACAAAACCCGAGTGCATATTTGAAATATTTCCGTAATTCCGAACGCGATCTTTTCTTAGGCAACGCAAATCATTAAAAACTGTAACATTCTCTGAAAATCGTGAACAATTATGTTGAAACGGGATTTTTTTTAATTCAACAACAAAATTTGGAAACATAGACATTTTTTTAAGCTCCCAAACAAAATATGAAACATGACATTTTCTGAACACTGTGAACAATTTTTGAAACTCCTGAAAAATGGAAACATGAACATTCTTAAAAATTATTGAAAAGGGGAACTTTTTTCAAAGCTTTGAATAAACTTTAATAACCTTATGATTTTTTTGAAAAACAAAAATAAAATTGGAAAACATGAACATTTTTTGAAATTTACGAACTATTTTTGAAACATGAATTTTTTCATACTTTTGAAAGTTGGAAATATGAATTTTCTAAAATGTTGTGACTATTTTTGAAATTTGTGAATATGGCAGAAAACATTCAGAACAAATTTTTGAACCACGAACATTTTTCAAAATTCGCAAATGTTATCTCAAAAAATATGAAAAGTTTTTCAAATTTATGAAGATTTTTGAAAATCTGAAATGTTTGAACTTTAGGAACATTTTGAAAACACAAACATTTTTTTTGAAATGTGAAAACATTTTTTTGAAAATACAACATTTTTTCCAATTTGCGAACATGTTTTTTGAAAACACAAGTTTTTAAAAACCCGGAACATATTTTCAAATTTTTGAACAATTTTGAATTCTAAACATTGTTAAAGTTTGCGCATTTTGGAAAAATAAACAGAAAAAGGAAAGAAAAGAAAAGAGAAGAAGGAAACAGAGAAGACAAAAACAAAAATAAAAAAACAAAAAGGAACAAAACAGAAAAGAAAAAAAAAAGAAAAAACCTAAATGAAGACCAGCCGCAAAGAAAACAGGAAAAAAGGAAAACCGAGTCTGGGAACCTTCTAGAAGGTTCCCAAAACCATCAAAAACCGTAACTACGCTAACGCTAACGAGCCGGCCCAGTTCGCGTCGCTCCCACCTGTGCGAACCCTCGACATCTTGATGCAACGTGCGTCACATAGTATTTTCCCTGATACCCGCGGTAGGGTCACATGGTTTTGTGCAAGTCACTTGTTGGTGGGGGTGGCCGCCTATTAATTGAACATGACATGAAAAAAGATACCCAAATGATAGGCTATTTAATAGGATTGATCATATCACATATATTCATTATTCAATGTCAAAAATTAATTTAGAGTATCTCCCAAATTTATATCAACACTAGATATAGACAAATATAATCACATTAAATTGATACAGTTATAAATAAGAGAACAAGTTTGTACAAATGAGGGCAGTCCAATGCTACATGTATATTATATATGTTATTCATGCCACCTAAGCTAAAGTTTGATGTGGCACCCCATTTAATGAGGAAAGAGATAGCAACTTTATCTTCATCTAGATATTGATATTAGCACAAAATCCAGAACATCTCATAAATTTTCTCTGTCTTTTACATTAAATAAGAATTGGTTTTAGATACACGACTAAGATATGGTCACCGGAACTGCTATATCTTCTAAACACATGTTTAATTATATTAGATAAAGCTTAAGACATAGTGCACTGGGGCTAAGATCTTTTTTATCTTATTTGAGCAAACTAGGAATAAATGTTCTCTAAAATAAGTCCATAAATATAGCACTTCATCTATGCTTCTTGAAGCCCAAATAGTAGAAACGAGACAAAGAAGAAGTTTGTGCTTTATATTATGGGGGAGAAAACTATTCTGCTTTGCCTTATGGTGCTTGCGCTCCTAGGAAATTCCACTTGCACTGGTACAAAGTCAATCTCGATCCTTGTTACTTTTTCCTTCCAACTGGAGTAGGAAAAGTCTTCATGAATATTGTCAGCTCAACCGCACGGATTTCTTTGAACCCTTCTAGTTTGGAGTTCTTTTACCGACGAATGTATGTTGTCTACAGAGCATTGCGTGGAGAGGAGTACCCCTTGCGAGCCCATGCTGTGCGAGAATTTCAAATGCTATTTCATTTGCGCGCGTCACTGGGACAATGTCAAGAAAGCCTACTGCGCCGGCACTTTTTTTTCCCGTCATTGTAATTGCGTCATTTGTAACTAGAGTTGCACTCTAGCATCATGCCAAAGAATGGACAATGATGTCCAACAATAAAATCTTCTTGTGACTTGCATGCAAGAACCTTGATCACCAAGTTTTGGTGTTCTGTTTGATTTGATTTTTGCCATGCTTAATCTTAGATTTAGTGGGTTTGTGTTTGCATGGCCTAGCAGTTAGTAAGTTCAGAAATAACCATATCCAAAATGAACCAAGTCCTAATTGCACTTGGTCCGAATCACTAGAGCAACAAGAGAATACTTGTTATGTGGGCACGCTACATTATAGCACGGGCCATTCGATTCATGCCTGCCTCGGGTGACTGGTTCCGATCTAGAGCCACCACATCACTCTAGTTGCCCACCTCGTCCGTCCATGCTTCTAGGTTTACGTCGAGGTTGGTTTTCTTCTTTGAGAAATTGGCAATCCCCGCCCTCAACATCAGCTAGCTAGTTATAATGCATTGCTTGTGCTAGCAACGGTAGAGTGAGCCATGAGTCGAGCAAACGGGCGACACACCTCCTATGCTTTTTTTCATGGGGTGGCACTAGAGGGCCGCGACGCCAGCCTGATCTCCCTACCCCAGTCTCTCTTGCCTCCGGCTGGCCCGGATTTGGAAACCTGAGGGGTCCTCTTTCTGTTCCTCACACAGTTGAGCTCGTCCGTCCTCGACTCTGCTCGGCTGCGGCGGATTCGTTTCCGCTGCCGTCACCACTTCAGTCACCGATATCCTCTATCGTTGCTCCCCGGCTGCTGGGGCATGTGCTCCGGCAACCTCCCTTCCCTCCAACTCGCGTCCGCTCCAGCCCACCGCGTTGCCCCCTCGCTCACCAACATAGAGGTATAGGAAGGAGAACGGAGGAGTGACGAGGCTTGCCATGGTGGCCGACGGAGCATAAAGTCGTCAGTACCCTCGGTAGGGTGCCTAGTGATGAATTCATGTACCTAGGGTAGGGTCATGGACCTATCTAGGATACTCTACCCAAGGACATCCTTAGAAGAAGCTACCTTCCAGTCGACCAAGAGGGACTTCACTCGACGAACTCAAGGACACTCGACGATGAAGATAGCCACTCGACCATGAAGCTAATCACTCGACGGCTAGGAGACCTAAAGTCACTCAGCACACAACGGTCTGTCATTAAGTAGCTTTAATAGTCTTCATGGCACTTTATGAGGGCGTTACCAGTAACCCCCTATCTTAATGTACTTTAAACCCTGCATAACTGAGGGCCGGAGGGGTCTGGCGAACTCTATATAAGCCACCCCCCTCCTCAGTGTAAAGGGTTCGCACCCCTGTAACTCATATACACAGAAACCAGTCGACCGCCTCCGGGCTCCGAGACGTAGGGCTATTACTTCTCCGAGAAGGGCCTGAACTCGTAAAACACTCGTGTGTACAACTACTCCATAGCTAGGATCTTGCCTCTCCATACCTACCCCCCATTCTACTGTCAGACTTAGAACCACGACAGTTGGCGCCCACCATGGGGCAGGTGTCTTAGCGACTTTTTGGAGAAGTTGCAATTTGTCCGATTGCCTTCATCATGGTTTCTGGCGGAGCTCTGGTCGAGGGCCGCGAGATCCGTCTCGGTGCGCTCGCTTTCATCGTCGACGACTCTGCTTGGCTCCAGGAGGCATCACTCGACATCGACGCGCTCCCCGTCCGCGGGGCGACGCACTTTCGGGCGTGTGTCCGCGGCGTCCTGCTGCGGCAGCCGTCGACCCCGTACCGGTCGGCTCCTGTGTCGTCCTCCCTCCCTGTCTCCCGCCAGCGCAAGCGCTCCGGTCGGTCGAGGCTTCAGCGATGGGTGAGACACGCAGTGGCTCGCCAATCGGCCACCACCCAAGTCGCGACGATTGAGCCCGACGAATCTCTCTACGGCATGTTCGTTCTGTCGACTGGCTCCGTAGAGACTGCATCCGAATGCGACAGCAGTGATCCAGCGGCAGAGGTCCTGATGGTCAACGGGCCTCATAGCCCTCCCGGTTTCCCCCGCGTCGACGGGATGGACGATGGAGACGACCCCGCTCAGGCCCACGAAGAATATCAACCCGAGCCACTCACTTCTCAGCAAAGAGAAGAACTTCGCCGCCGGAACATGGATGCCCTGCATACTCCCATCGCAGGAGAAACTCCTGAGGCTCGTGCTTTGGAAAAGGCGCGTTTGGCCAACTTGGCTGAACGCACTCGACTGGAGAACCTCCAGCGAGCACTCGACGAGCGTGCGCGTCAACGAGTACCTGACTCCAGCCGATGTCAGCTCTTTCCGCAACCAACTCAGGTATGTCGAACCCCAATTCAGAATTTGGCAGCTGCAGCCCATATAGCGGAGTCAATTCAACCCTCTCAGTCGAAGGCTGGAAGAGGCTTGATGCAGATCAGGGATCTGCTCCGGGCGGCAGGAGATCAGAACTCAGTTGTGTCACAGTCGCGCAACAGGATTCACAGTCGATCTGTCGCTGCGAATACTGTTCAGTCGGCTCACAGCCCAAGGTCACCTCCGAGGCGCGTGGGACGTGAAGGCCGGCGGGACCACTATGATGACCGATTTGATCGTGACGATAGGCGTCGAGTGCCCACTCCTCCCCCGAGAAGTGGGTCTAACGCCCATCGGCAGCAAGATGACAGGCGCCAGCTCAGTGTTGGGCGGAGAGCTCCGGTCGACCCCAGAGAACCAGGCTTTGACGCGAGATCCATCATCGTGCAAGGTTTGGTCGACCGAAACAGAGCTCATAGAGGTGGCCATGACAGAGATGCGCCCACTAGCAGCCGAGTCCATGTTTCAGGTCCAGAATGCTTTAGCAGAGCCATCAGAGCCGCGGTGATACCCCCCAACTTCAGGTTGGCGACTGGAGTAAGTAAGTTCACCGGAGAGTCCAAACCTGAAACTTGGCTTGAGGACTACCGCGAGTGGCGGTACAGATTGGTGGTGGTAATGATGAGGTGGCCATGAAGCATTTGCCCCTCATGCTAGAGGGTTCGACCAAGGCGTGGTTGAATCAGTTAGCTCCCAGCAGCATTTACACCTGGGAAGATCTTTCCCGAGTGTTCGTCATTACGTTCGAGGGAACTTGCAAGTGACCGGCCGAATTGACAGAGCTGCAAGTCTGCGTACAAAAGTCGAGTGAAACATTGAGAGATTACATCCAGAGATGGATCACTTTGCATCATACCATGGAGAATGTGTCGGATCATCAGGCGGTCTGCGCCTTCAAGGATGGTGTCAAGAACAGAGAGTTGAGCCTAAAGTTTGGTCGAACCGGAGATATGAACCTAAGTCGAATGATGGAGATTGCCACCAAATACACTAACCGTGAAGAAGAGGACAGGCTCCGGAGTGGCAAGTATAAGCCAAGTCAGTCGGAAAAAGGAAACTCCAGTCGGAAGCAGAAGCGGAAGGCCGAGCCAGCTGCTCCTGGAGAGGCTCTGGCCGTGACTCAGGGCAAATTCAAAGGGAAGCCCAAAGGATCTTGGAACCCCAAGAAGGTAAAGGATAAAGAAGGAAATGACGTGATGGATCTACCATGTCACATCCACACGAAGAAAGACGAAGAGGGTAACTTCATCTACCCGAAACATACCACTCGCCAGTGCCGGCTCTTAATCCAGCAGTTTTAAGGAAAACAGCCCAAGGACAAAGAGAAGGAGTCGGACAAGACCGAGGACAAGGAGGACAGTGATGGAGGGTACCCTCATGTCAATTCCACCCTGATGATTTTTGCTGATGTAGAGAGCAAAAGTCGAGTGAAAGTGATCAACCGAGAGGTAAATATGGTCGCCCCGACGACACCAAGCTATCTGAAATGGTCGCAGACTCCCATTACGTTCGACCAGTCCGATCACCCTACTCACATTGCCACCCCTGGGAGGCAAGTGCTGGTGGTCGACCCAGTCGTCGAAGGCACTCGACTGACGAAGGTATTGATGGATGGCGGCAGTGGGTTAAATATACTGTATGCAGAGACGCTCAAGGGAATGGGCATTTCGATGTCCAGGCTCAGCTCCAGCAACATGAGTTTTCACGGAGTCATTCCTGGAAAGAAGGCTGAGTCACTCGGTCAAATAGCTCTGGATGTAGTGTTCGGCGACTCGAAACATTTCCGCAAAGAGAAGCTGACATTTGAAGTCGTGGATTTCCAGAGCGCTTACCATGCTATTTTGGGAAGGCCAGCCTATGCCCGCTTCATGGCTCGACCATGTTATGTGTACCTCAAATTAAAGATGCCTGGCCCCAAAGGAGTGATCACTATCACCGGCAGCCGGAAGAAGGCAGAAGAGTGTTTCCAGAAAGGCTCGAAGATTGCGGATGCCCAGATAACAGTGGTAGAGCTGGAAGAATACAAGAAAAATGCAGATCCGAGTGATTTGCTGCGGGTCAAGAAGCCCGCCACATAGTCAACGTTCCAGTCGTCAGGGGAGACAAAGCCAGTTCATATCCACCCGACTGATCCCAACGCGTCTCCGACCCATATTTCCACAACACTCGACTCTAAATAGGAAGAAGCGCTCATCCAGTTCCCCCGTGAGAACTGGGACATCTTTGCATGGAAGCCAGCTGACATGCCGGATGTTCCCAGGGGGCTGGCTGAGCACCGCCTTAGAGTCGACTCAAAAGTGAAACCTGTTAAAGAGCATCTTCGACGGTCCGCCGTTCAGAAGAAAAAAGCCATTGGCGAGGAGGTGGCTCGACTCCTTGCAGCAGAGTTTATCCGAGAGATATACCACTCCGAGTGGCTCGCCAATTTCGTCATGGTTCTCAAGAAGTCGCATGTGCATTGATTTCAAACATATCAACCGGGCCTGCCCAAAAGATCATTTTCCTCTCCCTCGCATCGATCAAATTGTCGACTCGACTGCGGGATGCGAGAGATTGTCTTTTTTAGACGCCTATTCCGGGTATCATCAGGTCCGTCTATATGGACCTGACGAAATCAAAACAGCTTTCATCACTCCATTCGGGTGCTTCTGCTATATCACCATGCCATTCGGTCTCAAGAATGCTGGAGCCACGTTCATGATAATGATTCAAAAGTGTTTACTCACTCAAATCAGTCGGAATGTGGAAGCGTACATGGATGATATCGTGGTCAAGTCACGAAAGGGTTCTGACCTGTTGACTGACCTAGCTGAAACATTTGCCAATCTCAGGAGGTATGATATCAAGCTCAATCCATCAAAGTGCACATTCGGAGTACCTGGCGGAAAGTTACTTGGTTTTCTCGTTTCAGAACGAGGAATTGAGCTAACCCAGAAAAAGTTGGCACCATACTCCGAATGAAACGCCCTATGCGTGTGCACGACGTCCAGAAGCTTACTCGATGCTTGGCCGCGTTAAGTCGATTCATCTCTCGCCTCGGTGAAAAGGCGTTGCCTCTTTACCGACTGATGAAGAAGGCAGACAAGTTCGAGTGGACTCCAGAAGCTGATGCAGCGTTTGCCGAGCTAAAAGCTCTGCTCTCCACCCAGCCGGTGCTTGCTGCTCCAATCAGCAAAGAGCCTCTGTTGCTTTACATTGCAGCCACATGACAAGTCGTCAGTACAATACTTACGGTCGAGCGGGAAGAGGAAGGTAAAACCTTCAAAGTTCAGCGCCCAGTGTATTATCTCTCTGAAGTTTTGACTCCATCGAAGCAAAGATATCCTCATTATCAGAAGCTCGTATATGGGATCTACATGACCATGAAGAAGGTTGCTCATTATTTCTCTGATCATGACATTACAGTCGTCAGCGACGCACCATTGTCAGAGATTCTGCACAACAGAGACGCAACTGGTCGAGTGGCTAAATGGGTGATTGAACTCCTTCCCCTTGATATCAAATTTGAGGCAAAGAAAGCCATTAAGTCCCAGGCTATAGCAGATTTCCTTGCCGAGTGGATTGAACAACAGCAGCCGACTCAAGTTCACTCAGAGCATTGGACCATGTTCTTTGATGGTTCTAAGATGTTAAATGGTTCTGGTGCTGGGGTAGTTTTGGTTTCCCCCCGAGGAGATAAGCTCGGATATGTGCTCCAGATCCACTTCGATTCCTCCAACAATGAAGCAGAATATGAAGCACTTTTGTATGGGTTACGCATGGCCATTTCACTCGGCGTCCGTCGCCTTATGGTTTATGGCGACTCAGATTTGGTGGTCAATCAAGTGATGAAGGAGTGGGACGTTAGAAGCCCAGCCATGACTGGATACTGCAATGCAGTGAGAAAGCTGGAGAAGAAATTCGAGGGACTAGAGCTCCATCACGTCCCCCGACTGAAAAATCAAGCAGCCGATGACTTGAAGAAGATAGGTTCCAAGAGGGAAGCCATTCCGAGTGGTGTGTTTGTGGAGCATGTTCACACACCATCGGTTCAAGAAGATCCTTTCACTGAGGAAGTCCCGCGGCCCAAAAGCGCCACAGATCCGACTGAAGTCGAGGTCCCAGCTGTGGTCGACTTGATCATGGAAGTTTTGGTCGTCACTCCCGATTGGACAGTGCCCTATATCGCCTATATTTTGAGAAAAGAACTCCCCGAGAATGAAGAAGAGGCTCGGGAGATCGTCCGCCGATCCAAAGCCTTCACTGTCATGAGGGGTCAGTTATACAGAGAAAGTGCGGCTGGAGTCAGCCAGAAATGCATAACACCAGAGGAAGGTCGAATGATTCTCAACGACATCCACTCGGGGATCTGTGGCCATCATGCGTCTTCTCGGACCATCGTGGCTAAAGCATACCGAGCTGGTTTTTATTGGCCCAGAGCGAATGAAATGGCAAAGGAGATAGTCGACAAGTGTGAAGGATGTCAATTTTACTCCAATATGTCACACAAGCCCGCCTCAGCTTTAAAGACCATACCACTTGTTTGGCCCTTTGCGGTATGGGGGTTGGATATGGTCGGCCCTTTGAGAACAGGCAGAAGCGGTTTCACCCATGTGCTGGTAGCAGTCGACAAGTTCACCAAGTGGATTGAGGCCAAACCCATCAAAAACCTCGATGCCGGTACTGCTGTCAGCTTTATCAGAGAATTAATATTCAGATATGGAGTCCCGCACAGCATCGTCACTGACCCATGTGACTGTCACGCGTGGCGTGCGGGACCAGAAGGTACGAGGCCTGACATACGGGACGTGTGGGTATTATCTACTTCGCCCACACGCACGTGTGTGAGAGGGACCGGGAGGGAAAAAAGAGATGTGTGGGCATTACTTGTTTTGCCCACACGTAGGTGTGTGGGCTGTTTCTCTTATACACCACACAAAATGTGTAGGCAGTGTCCCTAACGTCCACATGTGTGTGCAGGTTAATTTGTTGTGTGGAGAGTTTGGTTCACCTTCGCTGGCCACTGCGGTGTTTATTTATTTATATAGGCCGGACGTCAACACCGGTGATCGACTAGTACTAGCTGGGAAAATATCTGGTGCACCGGAGCTTGTGGTGCTACCGATGCACCGAACTCACATTGTGCTTTTAAAACTTTCAAAAAATTCTGTAAAAAAATTAGTACACTCACACAACATCAATGTAGGTTGTCACAAAATTTCAAGTCAAAATTCGAAACATAACTCGAAAAACAAAAATGAAAAATTCAACACTGAATAGTACATAACATTAACTTGGGCTTTAGATTTGGCCCACTTTCACACTGATGCCAAATTTGTCATTTTTGTATCCCAAAAAATACTTTGAATTTGTATACGATTTTTTGTGACATCATACATTGATGTTGCGTTAACGTGCTAGAATGTTTTCATATTTAAAAAATATTCTATAGCATCCGGTGCACCGGTAGCACCACAAGTGTGGGTGCACCGGATACATTCCCAGTACTAGCTTAATTACTGCTGCTGTCCACTCGAGTAGTGGGTTATAGCACCGCCGATAATCCATAGTAGTGTTTGTTAGGCGCACTAATCTTTTTGACTGCAGGTCAACGCAGGGCGACCTGGGTGGGTTGGGCCATAACCCACTCAGACCCGGGCCAGCGAGGCACCAGAAAAATCTGTACCTATCTATCTATCTATCTATTCTATTTTTTTTTACAGAAAAGGTGTCGTCCGAGCCCGAGAAAAGGCTTGAACCTAACCCGGTTTTGAATTAACAAAATCATCAACCGGTCAGGATTACAAGTAAGCGTACAACAAGATAGAAACAGAAACGGCGAAGATACAGAGAGTTGTAGCAGCTTACAACCTATTTGTGATACAGGAAAAACAAGAGATAGTAGTAGGAGCCTAGCCAAGATCACCAAGGTCAGACGCCATGAGCAATAGCCACACCAGTAGCAGGATGAGATCAGGAAGAAACCAGCATTGACAACCAACATCTTCTCGCCTACTCCCGCAGAACATGCGAAGGTCGACAAGCCACTCGCTTCTACCTCTGAAGAAGACCACTATCCTCTCGCCCTGGCTCGAAGGGCGCCGAACCATCGGAAAGTAGAATGCTCACCATAGAGCCGATAGGACAATGCCGCCTGGCAGCTCGGGCATGAGGGAGCAGAGCAGCACCTCCGCTGGGGTCCCATGATCTCACCACCACCTGGGGAGCCACCCAACCAGATGCAAGCTGAAGAGCGCCTCCTAAAGATGAAGACCGCACGAAGAAGACGAAGAACAAGGAGCAGCTCGCCGCCACACTGCCCTCACCAAGCAGAAAAGCACCATCCGCACCTCCCCGAACCCCAGACGACGCCTCCAAGAAGGGAACAACGTAGACACGTCGCCACCGCCCACAAGGGGAACTAGGACTTTCGCCCCATGCAGGAGCGTGGAAGAAGGAAGCAGACGGGGATCTCGACGTGGCCTCCAAGAAGGGGGCCGATTCCAAGAAAATGGAGACGGCCTCGCCGTGGCCACCAAGGCCAAGGGTTTCCCCCGGTCCCACACTCCACTCCCAACCACCCGAACCTGAGAGCACGGGCCGACGCGACAAAGCCGCGATGGCCGAATCAGGCCGGTGGGTGCATCCACGAGCAGAGGGAATCGATCTTCACCAGACAGAGCACGCCTGCAACAAACCTCGTCGCCCGCACGACCGAGGTTGTGGAACAGCCCTCGCGACCGCTCGTCGTGAGCCGGCGCCGCCCGCACAGCCCGGGGCCACCGCCCCGGCATCCACCCACCACGCATCTCCACCAACACAGGGAGCAGCCCCGGCACCACGCCAGAATGACGGACCAGACCACCACGACATCCACCGGGGAAGGGGGCCTACGACGCTCAAATACCCTAGTCCAGCCGGAGGGCAACCCCAAGAACCGGAGCAGGGGCAGCACGCCCAGGCCGAGCAGAGGGGCCACAACCCCTAGACGTCCTCCTGCCGGTCAAGAAAAGGACCACAGGCCGCCACCAGCGCGGATCTGGAAGGGAGGCCACCATGGCGGCCAGACGGGCGGCTGGATCTCAAGCCACCCCGAAGCACGGCCAGGACGGCGGCCGCGATGGCCGACGCTGCAGAGGCTAGATCCAGGGCCAAGCACCGCGCCAGGAAAGAATGCCGGAGAGGAGGGGTCGCCATCGGGAGGAGAGATGGGGCGCGGATCCGGGCAGGGGAGCACGCAGGGACGCCCCGCCGCCGCCAACAACCGCACTGGCGAAGCCCGGGACGGCCGCCGACGGCGGCGGAGGGAGGAGGAGGCGGCCGGGGGTGGCCTGGCGCCGGATCTGGGGGTTCGCCCCCCGAGTCGCCCAGGAGCGTACTACGCGGCGGACGACGCCGGATCTATCTATTCTATTCCATTCTAATTCTAGACTCCCTATAAATTTGTAGACTCCCTATAAATTTCCACGTTAATTAGAAATTAGGAACCGTTAATCTGATGGTCTTGAGTTAGCGATCTAGATTAATCAGTGATTAATCAGAAAAAAAAAACAGAAATAGATGAGACTCCACGTTAACCCTAGATAAAAACAAGGCAGATGAGACTCCACGTTAACCCTAGATAAAAATACAATCTCGACGTCTAACACGTCTCCTCTCGATCTCCTTCCCCGATTGGAGTCATCCCTTCTCCCCGATCTCCTTCATTCCCCACATGCCGCCGCCCCATGTCTTTTCTTTCTCCCTCACAACTCTGGCACTTCCAATCCAATCATCAAACTGCAGCCACCTATTTTCTAGCAAACACTATCAGCTCTCTAGGACGTGTTTGATTGATAACAAACTACAGAGCAAGTCAATTTCTTTTGCCACAAAGACGATGTGATTAAACACGGGAAGTGTTCCAGAGAGTAATGATCCATGGACTCGGCCATGCTGCCGGCACAGCCCAACCTTGCGATGCAACAAGCCGAGTTCTTTCCAGCGATCACACACATACGAAAGCTAACTGGGTTACTTTCCGAGCTGACCAGACAAAGCAAGATAGGCATGTACACAAGCTGATTGATTTCTGGCCGGGGATATGGCCATGCATGCACGTGCACAGTGTTTGATGTCCTTTGGCCATAGATCAATTCCAGTATGTGGTATTTCGTTTGTACTATTCCACGTCGATTGTGTAGGTATTTGATCCCTAGATCAAATCAAGCGGGAGCTATACACGGACGTGTGTAAAGCTGGCTTGAAGCATGCAAGCAAGCAGGTTAATTGAGATCAACGAAGCAATCTTATTTGGTCTAGCAGGTTCATATCCAGCAGATTTATCAGCTTCCACAAGGTAGCTTTGTACATGGAGATTAGTTCCAGCGACACCACATCAGGAAGCAGACCGAGCTGGGTTTTAATTGTACATGGAGATTAGTACGCCACAACTCAATGGATTGTCTCCGTGAAAGTATAGCAGAATATGGGCAACACGTGCGTTAGTTTATATATGCCATGGAGCATGACGAGCACCAGTTGCTGGTGCAGAGTCATGTAGATACTCCAGATTAAGGCAGTTTGCACGGTCTAGACAGCGGAGCATACTCACTGAATCTGTTGCTCAAGCACAGTAAGGGCAATTTGATACCTCTAGCTGGTGGTCATGGTGCGACGGTCATATTAATGGTCCAGGTAACATGCTCGATGAAGCCACATTCCCATAAATAACAAATAGTGGGACACTATTGGTTCTAATCCTTATGTCTGCATGTGGATGGGGTTCACAGCGCTATGGTCATATCGCAGATCAATGGTTCCAGTATGTGTACAATTATTTGTAGTTTCATCGACAGAAAAAAAACCTTGCTACTTATCTTTCTAACTTCCTATTTGAAACATAATTATTCTTTCAATTATCAGCAATAGTTGCAACGGGTAGTGTAATATTCAACTTCTGACATGCTTTACCAATTTTAACACTGCTATGTATGTTAAGTGAGTTACTCCAACAACATTAAAACCTAAGCTATGTGAACCAACTGTCTAAACGGAAAAGTCCCGTCTACTTGAAATTGTAAAGAAGGATAAGAGGTCAGAATGGAGATTTTTTTAAGCCACTTCACCTGCTGAATTTTTAAAATCCTATTGTAGTATTATGAATATTGGTGGTATGACTTAAAAGCACCCCTTCATTTGTTCGAAATTTAGTTCTCGATATTGTCATGATTTGATAGCATAAAAGTTGTTTCTTCGAATGTGTATGCCTTCACCTTATAGAAGGTATATTCAAGTTCGTGCTGTACCTACATAAGCTGGTTCGTTTTTGCATTTTGTGGAGTGAGGATTTGATCTGGTTCCTTCCTTTTTTGTAGGTTTGGTGATTACCATCAGAAGTGGTATGTCAAGTTTGATCCCATTCTAGGGTGAGCTGGTAGAGATTTCCTCCCCTTTTAGCTCAACGTTGTTATGAAAATTTAGCATTTTCGTGTAAAATGTTTATCAGGTTTATTTAAATGGCTTTGCATATTGGTTCTTACTACAAAAAATAGATAATGCTTAATTAAGGCATTGACAATGTTCTGAACTTCAGATTCATCGAGGCATCGAGCAAGAAACAACGTCTCTTGCATTAGTGTATGATTCCCTCCCCCCATGAAGCGATATTTATGTTAGATCAATTATGTTTTGTGGGTACTAATCCAGGAGGAGATATATCCTATTCCTAACACACTGCTGCCAGCTAGGTGGTCGAAGAAGTCAGCGACTGATGATGTAAAAATATTTGGTAAGTGTCCCTCTGGTTCTTCATTGAATGTTGGATTTAACCTCATTATATAACTTTATGTATAGTTCCATTTCATGTTAAAAGAGTCTGTGTTTTGGAAAAATGTTGAAGCAGTAATTGGTTTCATATATTGTGCCATTAGATGATTTTTGAACCAATAGATTAAAGAAGAGCCCCAAAAGGAATTTTTATAGGGTTGTAAATCTTGAAGGCATCTTGTGCATCGACAATTAAACCTTCTAAATCACACTCTTTGTAAAGAACTCGCTAAAGTCAGATATATGTTTTGTCATGTACTAGCAAAAGAGCTCGTGCGTTGCAACGGGAGAGAAAACATAATATACTTTTAACCCAACAACCATCACCTAAGACCATAATAGGTCCATCTCCTTTATTTTTGCGAGGCATCATATTTGTGTTGTCGCTTATCCTCCTTCTCACCCTCGCCGGCGATGGCCTTAGTGTTCACACAAAACAAAAAAAACGTGTTTGAATATGTTTGATCCTAAGGTGTCTTTCCCTCCCTCTCTCCTCCCTCTCCCTCCCTCCCTCTCTCTCTCTTTCTCTCTCGCTTTCTCTCACTCTCGCGATGAAAAATCTGTTGTTTTCCCCAATGACATTTTTCAGAGGTATGCATGTGTAGTTATCGATATTTTCTTTTTCCTATATTGTTATACTGGTGTGTTTATTTGCAATCCGGGGCGCCGCCGATACGAAAGGAAAACGGATCTTACGCTATAAATTATAAGTTTGCTCCCAAAACGATATTTCCAAAATATTTAACATGTAAAATTAACATCATATTTAGATTCCACATATTTTTCTAATAAAATTTCATATATAATATGTTAAAATCAAAGTTACGGTTTAAAGATACGGATAATTTAGAAAATCATTTATTTGACTTAAATATATTCCAAAATAATATTTAAAAATACTTAACAGGTGAAAATAATCTCATATTCATATTCTACATATTTTTCTAATCAAATTTCATATATAACATGTTCAAACTGGAGTTACGGTTTAAAAGATATGGATGATTTAAAAAAACATTGTTTGACTTAAATATGATCCACGGATGAATTAACTAAAACATCAGGGGGGTTTCAAAAAATGTAAAATAACGGTTCGGGTGTGACTTAAGTCCGGACTATGGGTTGATTTCAACAAAACATAAGGACTTTTGTGTAAAATATGAAAAAAACGATTTATTTTAACTTAAAACAGGACTGTGGGTTGAATTCTCTGAAATAGAGAGACTTTTCTGAAAAATGCTATGACAGACGAAAGAAACCCAATTTACTTTATTATTAGGTAAAGAGGTAAAGATAATGCGTAAGTTGTAAAGCATCTTGTGAGGCATGGGTCGTTTTTGTATGCTAGGACGAAAATAGTAAAGCATCTTGTGATGCATATTGTGTGCACATGTCTAGATCTGCTACCAATACACCACCCCATATAATTTATCGCCATCAATACACCGACACCCTTACACCAGTATGCATGATGCTCCTAATGCTGAAGTAATCACAATGGGCAAAACCAGTGTGGATCTAGAAATTAGATCAACAAAGTGTGATGCTAATAAGAACGGAGCTAATATTTTGAAATGGTATACATATATAAAAGAAAAAAATGCCGGGGGGCAAGCAAGGTTACCTAGCTATGCACATGTATCTACTTCACAAACAACAAGCCAAGTGGCCCCGTCCCTGGCGACGGCAAGGCTGAATCCGTGTGGGAGCTGCCAGGGACCCGATTGTGTTTTCCACTCTCTATTCATTGCCTGTCTTGCATAGGTCAGGGACTGGTTTGTAATACCTTAATTTACCTAGGTCCTTGTGTAATCTATGATGTACCCGTGCTTTCTAATGTAGTTCTCGGGCCTTCCAGGCCCTTCTTGTTCAAAAAAAATAACATGCTTATAACATAAAAGAGCAAACAAGGGGTGCAAGTTGGGCAGTCAAACAAGAAAGCTCCCATTCCCATGTGATGGTGGACACATGACATTAATTATCCGCGACACAACCAACGAAGGATTCATCGGGAGCGTGACACATATTTTTCTATTTAATTTACTGCCTACTTTCCAGTTTACAAGGCTCATCTAAACAAATTCATTTTTCTGTTTTATAAGTCTTAGTTCTACTACTTACATCATATGTTTGAATTTCGAGGTGCATTAAATCAGCCGTTGCAAGTATATGAGAAAACTCATGCTGGCCATAGTGGAGGTAGCATAACTAGTGTCATGCACTTGGGAGTCGTAAACATTCTTATGTGGCAGACAATTAAAGAAGAGAGATGGTTACAGTAACATAAGTAAATACCGTATCATAATAAATGTTATGCTACTATGTGTCATGCATGATAATAAATAAGACCCTATGTGATACTAAACTATGATACTTTGCACTATGAATGTAGTATCATATACTAGGAGGGTGCTTGGATACGTTTTAGTCCCATGACTAAAAGTAGTGGGACTAAAACTTGCTAGCCTCACCCATGCTTGGATACAAATACTAAATAGACTAAAATCGAGTTAATGGGCATTTATTATCCTCCAAACCCTCCAATTCGGAACTCGCATGTGTTAAAGGAGAGGAGTTTTTTTTTGAGAGAAAAGGAGAGGAGTTAAATGAGGAGAGAGAGGACTAATCCACATTTTAGTAGGGTTCCCCTGACTAAAACTTTTTAGTCTCAAGACTAGTTCTAGCCTCTCTTTAGTCAGGGATGATTGGAACTTTAGCCTCTAAAAAAGACTAGTTTTAGTCAGACTAAAAATAGTCCCTTGGATCCAAGTATGCTTTAGTATCATATGCATGATACCCACTATGACCAACCTCAACAATGCATGTAGAATTTCATGGACATTTAGTGGTCATGCATGCTTGCATTGCAGTTAATGCATCGGTAAGCATAAGTTTTTTTAGAACAACAAGCGTACAAAGTACTTATGTAAACTATGAAATATATTCCACCACCCACCATCTATCTTTGTTGAAGTGATATTAAAATTGAGCCATATAAACCGAAAAGCAGGGAGTATTTAATATTGTAGATGCTGATAGAATTCAAAATAAACATGGTCAAAAAAAGAAGTTTGACCATATGAAAATTTAATAAACCTTATATACTGAAAGAGAGGGGGTAAAGCTGGATTAGCATTTCAAGTGGGTGGATGTACACATTCATAAAAAAAGATAGAGTTGATGTATGATCCAGCTATGCAGATGCATCTGCTGCAACCTGCAAAAACGAAAAACAACGGAGGCAAGTGGCTGCATTGAGGCGGTAAAATAAGGAAGCTGGCACATGCATATGCTGCATAGTGTCTCCTTGCCAGGGGACCAAACGATACATGGCAATGGTGCATGTAAGCTCTTGCGCTAGCTCCCATACAATCAATTAAGTACTATTCCCTCCGTCCGGATTTATTAGGGCCCCTTTCATTTTGAGCCAAAATTTGACCGTGAGTTTAAATAATAAAATATAAACTATATGTCACAAAGACTATACCATAAAAAACCTCTTTCAAATACAAATCCAATTATATACTTTGGGTAGCATATAGTTCATTTATTTTTAGTTATATATGTGGTCAAACTTGGACCCAAAATACAAAGGGGCCTAATAAACCTGGACAGAGGTAGTACCTTCTTTTCGGTTTAGAGCAAGTATAATACAGTTTTGCTAGAACTCATCTAGATGAGATATAATTTGGTCTCATTCACCTTTTATAGCCATTGGATGTGATGCTATAAGATGCGTGTGTGCTGACGTGGGTTGTATCTGTTCTTGTTTTCAAAGTGAATGAGACCAAATTATATCTCATCTAGATGAGTTCTAGGTACTCCCAGTATAATAAGGTGACATAAGCAGACCATAATGACTAAAATATTATATTTTTGCTTAATTCGAGGTGAAAGAAGAGAAGTAGGCTCTTGACTAGTAGTCAGCTGCAACACGAGCCTCAAGACAGTTTGTGAGGCCAACTATTAATAAAGTAGTACACATTTAAAATGTACTATTGTACATGCTGACTATTAGGTTGGCTGTAGATGACTTGGCAACTTTTTATAGCAGATTGTTGGCTCTATAATTAACCATGCTCTTATATATTCAAAAATCTCACCAACCAATATAGATGATGAGTGGTGGAACATTTTTTGTAGTTTGCAAAAGCACTCGTGCTAGTCTTTCTAAGATTGCTGTGTTTATCAATACATTAATTGCAATGCATGAAGGACATGCATTGGACAATTTTCTAAGATTGCTATGTTTATCAATACATTAAGTACAATTGCAATGATTTAATGCACCTAAAAATCTGAGCATGTGATAAGGAACAATTGAAACAAAACTTATAAAACGGGAAATCTTAAATTTTAATATAAGCCCTATAAATCGAAAAAGAGGGAGTACATTGTGCGCCCGCAGTTGTTGGATCTGAGCTGAGCTGGTCGATCAGATCGATGGCCTCTCGCGTGGTGACCCATACTTGACCAACCTCTATATATGAGTGTGTGTGTGTGTGTGTCTACAGCCAAGCAGGAGCCAACCACCACCTAGTCCACCATGGATATGGCTATGGGTGTGGGTTCAAAGAAGAAGCGCAGCGAGGGTGGCATCATTGTGTGGTGCCGGTGGGTAGTCCTAGGCCTAGCCATGCTCCTGCTCGTCGTCGGGGCGGCGGCCAAGGACATACGCGAATGCACGGAGAGCTGCAGAGGCATGCGGTACCCTTGGCGTCAGCGATGCATCGACTGGTGCATGTGGGAACCTGGGACAGCGGCAGCAGCAGCAGCGGAAGAAGAAGAAGCAAGAGGAGGTGGTGGAGTGCTTGGAGGAGGAAGCAAGAGGACGCCATGGCTCACAGTCTAGAGGAATGCTTTGAGCTATGTATCAAAAGGTAGCTCCAGCACTACTGGTTTTCTGTTTTCAGTTAGATGAATAAACGGTCATGAAGCGTGCACATGTCCACGTCCTCGTCCGTATCTCTCCTTTGTGTTTCTCTATCAGCTAGGTACGCTCGCTCCTCGCTTGACCACTTCATGTTCATGGGATGGCATGAAACCACAGCGGGCATGGCGTACGACTCGCACACGTCTGAGCGTCGTGGGATGGCACGATCAGTAGGCTGGACGAGTGTATGTGATTTCCCTTGTAATCCGCAGCTCAGCCGAGCGTGCATAAATAACAGTGTTCATGGCACAAGACCTTTTGTGTTCTACTCTCTCTCGGCTCTTTCTTCTTGTGACCACGAGATCTTTCCACACCAACCCTCCCGGACGCTGGCGTCGGCGGCGGCGGGATCTCATTTTCCTATCTCCTGAAGTGAGGCCGCGGGGGGCTACTGCTTCGGCAGAGATGGGCGGCAAGGCACGGCGGTGCTGCAGGCCAGTGGCGACACGGTGCGGTGGAGCACGCTGGCTGGTGCCGGCGCGGCGAGGCAGACCACTGCTGGACATGCGGCGCGGCGTGGCGATTCGCGGACAGATCGGGGCTTGGGCGGGCATGCGCTAGTGCGGCCGCTGCTGGCTTGCCGTGGCCGCGGTCGCGTGTGTAGCGAGTCTGGAGCGATCCATCTGCTTGCTGGTGCCTGGACGTGGATCTGGGCATGGCGATCTGATCTAGGCCTTGCTGCAGACTATGCTGGTGATGGGTCTCCTCTGCCTTGATCTGGGATGGCTCGTGGCCGCTAGGCATCATGCACGGCCGATGGCTGTTGGTGTCGCACGTGCGGTGCATGCCGCGCCCGATGGAGGTGCTCTGGTGGTACGCGATGGGGCGGTCGATGGCTGATACAGTTATGTTCCGTTCCGCGACCTTCGGGGGACACGATATGTGGCTGTCGATGCTGATAGAGACATGCCATTGTTGATGAGCGTTTAGGCATCGGCCAACCATTAGTCCGGCGGAGATGGGCACCGGGGCGGCGGCGCGCGGTCCTCGGGTTCTTTTCGCTCTAAGATGGTGTTCTGCCGGTTGCTGGCCCGCATGGATCTGACCGTTGACGAGTTCCGGAATGCTCCGCCGGAGATCTTCATTGGGTGCTTGATGCCTGTAGAATGTAGATTGATGGATAGGATGGGTGTGCGCCCGGCCCAAGTGGCTTTAGGAGGGTGTGACGCGAAGCTTCGGCTGCTGTTGACATTATGGGACACGTATGTATTTCGATTTTCATGATGAAGACAATGTTGGAGAACATCATGGTGGTTGAGGTCTGAGGACTTGTAATGGCGGATCGAGTCTTCGTGGCAATGAGGACTTTGCTTGGTGATTTGCGACTCGTAGCAGTGTTAAACATCATTGTATATTATTGTATGCCTTGCCACGGTGTGTCAAGGTGGACGCGGTCCGGTCCGGTCCGGGCTTTGACCGAGCCAGCCTTTGGACCGGCCGCGGCCGGTCCGGTCCGTACCGGACCGAGGTGGCCAGCGAGCCTAATTTTCAAGACTGGACCGAAAGGAGCAAAGCTCGGTCAGCCCGAATGGACCGAAAGGGACCGATGGCTGGGACTCTGTTTAGGCTATTTTCTAGCCTGAAAGTGCCTTGTTGGCCACTGTTTAGTCCTGGGAGTGCTCTATTAAGCGTTTTGGCCATTATTTAGCAGTGCCCTGTCCAAATTTAGTGAGTGCTCTGTTTCTGTATAATGACTAGTATGGCATAACTAAATTTGGACAGCATTTTATTTGTATTTTGGACATCAAAATAATTGATTTTGAGAGGAACAATATCTCAAAAATCACATGCACAAACATTGACCACAGCCACAAGCCCACAAACATTGATCACAGCCACAAACAGCCACAAATTTTGGACCAAAACAGTATGAATATGACAGCCACAAACAACTAATTTGAACAGCAAGCACTGGACTAAATTTGAGGTTCATCTCCAAGCTAGCAGTGACAATTCATAGTTCATGACAAACATAACAGAAATGCAAAAGTAGCCTTCACATGAGAAAGATCACTTTGACATTCATCTCCAAAATAGCAAGATCAACATCCACATGATGAATGTCTACAAGTAAGATAAGCAACATTCACATAAATAATATTTGGTATCGTATGACAAGTGAAACATGTAGGAAGAATAGTTACCAATCGTTGATCTCCTCCACCACAGTGGGTAACTTGATGTTCTCAACATCATCCTCTTCATTCTCATCCCTCGGCTACAAGTGTGGAAGTTAGACAAATGCTCACATCACATACAACAAGACCAAAAAAGAAATAAAGCAAAGGTAAGGAATGGCAAACATACCACCAGATTCAAGTCAACATGAGCACACTTGATATAACTTGCACCACAAACTAATGCCTCCACCATAACCGGTTTTAACGAACTCCTATAGTCATCTAATACGACACAAGTTGACAAACTAGTTTGAGGATGAGAAGTTGACAAGTTTATATCCAAAGTTCAATAGTATGAGTTGACATACCTAAAATCCTTCCGGTCGTGCTGAAGGTAGATTCCGAAGACACGGAGGTAGCCAGGATAGTAATGAACCTCTTGGCTATCTTGGACAACATTGGGTACTTTGGAGCATTCTCTTTCCACCAACCAAGAAGATCAAGAGCCTTGTGGCGAGGGGCAACCTCATCCTCTAAGTAGTTCCGCAACTCACTCTTTGATATTCTTGTTGAACGGGACGATAAGAAGGACTCGTACCCAGCTTGAACCGGGATACTAGGAATGTTTGTAGAGGAAGATGAGCTTTCTCCATTTCCAGCTCGCTTATTTTGAGTAACACATTTGTCATACAAGGCTGCCAACTCTTTCTCCACAGTTTTGATCTCAGTCCTAAACCTCGTACTTCCTTCTCCATATAGTTCTCCAAAGGCCCACTCTATGTAACCAATCTTGTACCTAGGATCAAAGATGATAGCATTGGAGTGAATTAGAAAGCATATGAGTACAAAAACAGCAACCACGGGAGTAAAAACAACAAGCATGTGTACCTAGGATCAAAGATGGTTGCCACCTTGCGTATACGCATACCTCTTTTTGGGACAATAATTACAAACAGCCTTCAACACAATCTTTCCCGGATGCTCCGTCGATGGCTCTTTGACCTTGTGAAAATGGGCCCAAACATCCGATGACATCCTAACAGGAGCATTGGCTCTTGGCCTCTTGTTCTTTTTCCTTTCTCTTGCCTCCTCCTCACTAGATACAACATGCACAAGTGATTCCTCGGACATAGTGTCACCTTCTAGTTCATCAGCTGATTCCTTATACCCTTCTGATGTATCATCATCCGACATATCAGCACTCGGTTGTGGCGGGACTATAAACAGATTTTGCTCCTCATATTCCTCATCGTCCTTGTCCTTGTACTTGTCCTCATCCATGTCCACGTCCACGTCCTCATCCTCCTCATCGTCCTCATCCTCCTTGTCCTCGTCATCTACCACCTAACACACATGAGCACACAAATAAGCATCAAGCATCACCTATATGGTTATATGGAAATATGGCTACATCAAGCATCAAGTAAAGCAATCTTACAATAGTAGAGGCAGCGGCTTCCGCGGCACGCACGCCGGCACTGGTGCGGTCGGGGAGACGCCTCGGAGGTGGAGGGTGTTTTTTTAACCTACAAATCAACTCTCCCATTGGGGCATTGGGAAAGTCTTTCGCCTTCCTAATCTGCACCTTAGGCTTCCTCTTCTTCCTCGGAACCGGCGGAGGCAGCGCCGAATCTTGCCTAATTAGGTAATTCACGCTTTTCTCCTTTGCCTTCGCCTTCGCATTCTCCTTACCAGCACCCTTTCCCTTCTCATTCCCCTTCTCCTTCACCATTATCTACAAAAAACAGCACATAATATCTGCAGTCAGTACATTAATCAAGCGCAAAAAATTCATCTTCTTCTTTTTGTAGCATAGAAAATCATCTATACTAGTGCAAATAAACATAATTATCTCCTGACCGTTATCTATAAAAACAGCACATAATCCCCCTCTCATTCCCCTTCTCCTTCACCATTATCTCCTGACCAAATCATCTACTATTAGTGCAAATAAACATAATTTATCTCCTGCCATTATCTACAAAAAAACAGCACAAAATCCCCCTCTCATTCCCCTTCTCCTTCACCATTATCTCCTGACCAAATCATCTACTACTAGTGCAAATAAACACAACTATCTCCTGACCATTATGTACAAAAAAACAGCACATAATCCCCCTTCTCCTTCACCATTATCTCCTCACCAAATCAAAGATTTGCCAGCAAGATTGTTCAGCTCACTAAACTACAACATCTACTCTGTGACGTAGATTAGAGGAAGATACCAATCGGGATTGGGGCTTGGGAGTATGAAAAACTTAAGAACAGAGATCTCAAGAGGCTACCTTTTCCTCTTCGTGGCGCTCGGTGAGGAACCAGGGAAGGACGGACTGACGGCGTGCTAGCCTTGCTGCCTCCCCGACATACACGTGCTCCTCCAGCTCGGACTCGGACCAGATGGCACCATCGGTGAAGGGAGAGCCGCAGGCAACGGCACCGTCTCCTGGGTTAGGGTTAGGGATAGAGGAACAGAGGAGGAGGCGCTGGAGGGGGCAGAACGCAGAAGGAATTGAGCCAGGGCGGAATGGAATGAGGGGAGGGGGTCGCTCGGCTCGGAGTGGGCCTCGATGGCTTGATCTGTACACTTGATGGGCCTTGCCGCCTGCGGTCCGCTCGGTCGGCCCAGATAAAGACCGGACCGGACCGAAAAAAATTCGGTCTCCTTTTCTGGGCTCGGACCGGCTAGTTTTTCTATCGGGCCTGGACCGTACGGGCCGGTCCTAAACGGGCCACAAGCGGGCCGGAAAGCCCGCTCGTGTCGTCCAGGCTGAACGGTGTGTTATGAACCGTGCCGGCTAGATATGTGGCGTGCGTGTTGTAGTTAGGATAGGTTAGGTTGTTGTGATTAGATCTTGATAGTTAGATTAGCTTGGAGATCAATCCACACCTAACCTATCCCTAACCTCCTTTGTAATCTTAGTCGCATGTCTGGCCTATATAAACACGCACCGCGCCCCTGCTCCGGCATGCGCTTCCAGCCTCTCGTTTCACATGGTCTACAGAGCCTAATTCTTCCACACATCTAGATCATGCCGTCTTCCTCCTCCTCCCATGCCATGGCCATGCCCTCGCTCGCCTCCCTCAGCCACACCATCACGGAGAAGCTCACCCGTGACAACTTCCTGGTGTGGAAGGTACAAGTTCTTCTGCACGTCAGGGCTGCGGCGATGATGGGCTACCTTGACGGCTCGATCAAGGAACCCGCTGCTGTCATCGTCACCGAGAAGGAGACCAATGGGAAGAAGGAGACCACCGAGCTGCCAAATCCAGAGCATGCAATATGGGTTACTCAAGATCAACAGGTTCTAACTTTTTTGCTCGCATCTCTATCCCGTGAAGTGCTGATGCAGGTGTCCAATCACACCACGGCCGCGAGCGTCTGGCAAGCCCTGGTCGAGAGCTTCTCCGTGCAGTCCCGAGCACGCCAAATTCAGCTTCGCTCGGCGATCGGCAACGCCCGCAAGGGCGATCTCTCCGCCTCTGCTTACTTCACGAAGATGAAGGGGTTAGCAGATGAACTCGCTGCTGCAAGAAAGCCCCTCGAGGAGGATGACATCGTCTCGCACATCCTGGAGGGCCTCATGCATGAGCCCGACTACAACGGGTTTGTCACCTCCATCTCCACGCGCGCTGCCACCGATCGGCCGATCGGTCTGAGCGAACTCTTCTCGCTGCTGCTCTCTGCGGAGGCCCGGATCACCGCCCAGCACGCCGCCTTTTCCACTCATCACTACGCCAACCTCGCTGCGAAGGGTGGTCGTGACGGCTACGGCGGCGGACGTGGTAGTCAGGGTGGTGGACGTGGTGGCTACGGCGGGGGCAACTACTCCGACAACGGCAATGGTGGTGGCGGTGGTGCGCCGCGCCAGCAGAACGGTGACCGCGGTGACCGTGGTGACCGCGAACGCTGTCAAATCTGCAAGGAGGAAGGCCACGGTGCGTGGCGCTGTAGGAAGAGGTTCGACAAAGGCTTCAACAACAATGTATGTAACCCTGCAGGCAGTGGTGGTGGCGGACGCGGTGGTGGTGGGCGCGGTGGCGGTGGCGGTAGTGGTGGCAACTCACGCTCTGCCAACTCTGCCCACTCCTACGGCGTGGATACCAATTGGTATCTCGACACCGGAGCCACAGATCACGTCACCGGCGAGTTGGAGAAGCTAGCCGTCTGTGATCGCTACACCGGCACCGACCAAATTCACACGGCAAGTGGGCAAGGTATGGACATAGCGCATATTGGTCATTCAGTATTATCTACTCCCTCTGGTTTCTTACATATCAACAACATTCTTCATGCTCCTAGTGCTGACCAAAGCCTTCTTTCTGCCTATAATCTTATGCGAGATAATGATGTGTTCATTGAACTTCATCCTGAATTCTTTCTTGTTAAGGATCAGGCTACCCGGAGAACAATTCTGCAAAACAAGAGTAGATGGGGCTTGTTCCCCGTGACCGGACGGCAAAGTGCACCTCCACGCCAAGTTCTTGCTGCCATCAAGCCTTCCACCTCTCGGTGGCACAAGCGCCTAGGGCACCCTGCCCTTCCGGTAGTTCAAAAGATTCTACATGATTTCAATCTTCCTGTTTCGAATAAACAAGACCACCTTCTGGTGTGTGATGCATGTCAGATGGCCAAGAGCCATCAGTTACCTTACTCTCGTTCAACTAGTGAATCCACAGCTCCTTTAGAGCTGATTTTTTCAGATGTTTGGGGTCCTAGACCCGTCTCTGTAGGAAGACAGAAATAGTATGTCAGTTTTATTGATGATTTTAGCAAGTTTAGCTGGATATATTTGCTCAAAAATAAATCTGATGTCTTCGAGAAATTTCGCCTTTTCCAAGCTCATGTTGAACGTCTCTTTGATCGTAAAATCATTGCCATGCAAACCTATTGGGGTGGGGAGTACCAACGGTTGAGCTCATTTTTTGAACGCATTGGCATCACACATCACGTTTCTTGTCCGCATGCTCATCAGCAGAACGGCTCCGCAGAAAGAAACCATAGGCACATCGTAGAAGTTGGTCTCTCTTTACTTGCTCATGCATTTATGCCTCTTAAATTTTGGGACGAGGCGTTTCTTATTAACCGTATTCCCAGCAGAGTTATCAAGAACCAAACACCTTTAGAACGACTCTTTGGCACCAAACCCAACTACTCTTTTCTCCGCATTTTTGGGTGTGCCGTCTGGCCAAACTTGCGCCCTTTTAACAAGCACAAGCTTGAATTTAGGTCCAAGCAATGCGCCTTCCTAGGGTACAGTACCCTTCACAAAAGTTACAAATGCCTTGATATCTCTTCTGGTCGTGTGTATGTGTCGCGTGATGTCATTTTTGATGAGAAAGTTTTTCCCTTTGCAAGTCTCCACTCGAATGCCAGTGCTCAACTTCGCAAAGAGTTGCTTCTCCTGCCCTCTCACCTCTTGCCGTCTCCTTTTTTCGCTCAAGGGGGAGCTGATTTTACTGCTGATAATATGTCCTTGTCCAATGCCAATGACCCAGCTGAAAGTGTGCAGGAAACAGGCAGCCAAACATTGAAGACTTTGGCGAAAATTCTTATGATTTTATGCAGCACCCTGAGGAGTCTGATACAGCCACAGAAGATCCGGTGGCCTCGGGATCCGCGACTGCAGCCGCGCCAGGCGAATCCTCGCCGGGATCTGCGTCCACAGCAGCGCCAAGCGGATCCTCACCGGGATCCGCGCCAACAGACAGGGGGCCAGGCGGGCGCCCTGTCCCGCTCTCCTCTGGTGGGCCAGCCAGGCGCACTACCACGCTGTCCCCGGCCTGGGAGGGCGTGCAGTCTCCTGGTGGGTCGGCTAACCCGGCTGGGCGCGGCCCACCTGGCCCCCACGAGGCGAGGCGCACGGACTCTGGCGCGGCGCGATCTTCCTCGAGGGGTGTGGCCGCTCCAGAACTGCCAAGTGGCAGTTCGCCATCGGCTGTCGCACCGGATCAGCCTGGGTCGCCGCAAGAGGGAGATTCGGGATTTTCTGCGTCTGACTCCGTGGTCTCCTCCATGCAAAATCGTCTACAACTTCAGCAAGCTCAACCAGCTCAGCCGCCTCCTGCCCGATCACATACCCGGTCACAAAGTGGTATTGCCAAGCCTAAGGTATATAAAGATGGTTGTGTTCGTTGGGGATCTTTTTGTGCCACAGGTGAACCCAAGAATCTGCATGATGCTCTTGCCGACTCCAAGTGGAAACAGGATATGGACGAAGAATTTTTGGCCCTCATAGCAAAGAAGACATGGCACTTGGTTCCACCGGTCAGAGGGAGAAATGTGATCGATTGCAAGTGGGTGTACAAGGTAAAATGCAAGTCTGATGGCACGATTGGCAGGTACAAGGCACGCCTTGTGGCAAAGGGCTTTAAGCAAAGGTACGGAATTGATTACGAGGATACCTTTAGTCCTGTGGTAAAAGCTTCTACTATTAGATTGATTCTTTCAGTTGCAATATCTAGAAACTGGTGCATGCGACAACTAGATGTAAAGAACGTGTTTTTGCACGGTGTTCTGGAAGAAGAGGTGTTTATGAGGCAGCCTCCTGGGTATGAAAATTCAGCTTTACCACGACATGTCTGCAAGCTTGACAAAGCAATCTATGGTTTCTCCATGCACCCACTAGTACTCATTGGACAACAGTCAAAAGAATTCTTTGGTACCTTCAGGCAACCAAGAGTCATGGTCTAAAACTTGCCAAGTCCGACTCTATGCTTGTTAGTGCCTTTTCAGATGCAGATTGGGCAGGTTGTCCTGATGATCGGCGGTCCACTGGAGGTTTTGCAGTGTTCTTTGGCAATCTGATTTCTTGGAGTGCACGTAAGCAAGCCACGGTGTCCAGGTCAAGCACAGAAGTTGAGTACAAGGCCTTAGCGAATGCCACTGCTGAGATTATTTGGGTTCAAAATATGTTGACAGAATTGGGGATTCGCCATTAGCCTGCCGCCTCACTGTGGTGTGACAATCTTGGAGCCACTTATCTCTGTGCCAATCCTGTCTTTCATGCTAGAACAAAGCACATTGAGATTGATTATCACTTTGTTAGTGAAAGAGTTGCTAACAAGCTTGAATATTCAGTTTGTTCCTACTGGTGATCAAGTAGCAGATGGCTTTACTAAACCATTATCGCTGCGGCAGCTGGAGGTCTTTCGACGCAATCTCAGCTTAGATAGTTGTGATTGAGGGGGAGTGTTAAACATCATTGTACATTATTGTATGCCTTGCCACGGTGTGTTATGAACCGTGCCGGCTAGATATGTGGCGCGCGTGTTGTAGTTAGGATAGGTTAGGTTGTTGTGATTAGATCTTGATAGTTAGCTTAGCTTGGAGATCAATCCACACCTAACCTATCCCTAACCTCATTTGTAATCTTAGCCGCATGTCTGGCCTATATAAACATGCACCACGCCCCTGCTCCGGCATGCGCTTCCAGCCTCTCGTTTCACAAGCAGCAGCATAGGCAAGTGGGGGCGACAACACAGGCGAAGTACAGTGTCATAGCTTTCAGAGTGAAAACGCAACGCCTGGCCTTAATTGGTTGTGTCTGTTAGTGACTTTGTTGAAGGAAATGTTTTGAGGGCGCGGATCTTCTCTAGGGTGAAAACCTATGAACTATGATCGGGCGATGACGGTGCGTGTGTACTGTTTCCTTCTTAGAGGCGTCGTTTTGGAGAGTTTCCACATGGGGTGTTGTCTAGGTGGTGGTTCGTGCTGCAGCTACTAGGAATTGATCACTATAGCGGGATCTTTATCTCTTCTTCTTCTTCTTCTTCTTCTTCCTTCTTCTTCTTTTTCTTCTTCTTCTTCTTCTTCTTCTTCTTCTTCTTCTTCTTCTTCTTTTGGATGTGTGCATCCGTAATGTCTTTACGCCATTGTGAAAGTGAAACTATCCCTAGGTGGTTTTGATAATTCCTAACAACATATAGCTCATTGAGCTAATACTATTCCAAGACAAACATTTCAGGAAAAGCTCAATGAATGGCATGGCATGGATGAGAAAAGTGGATCCCTCAAAATACTAAGGATAAAAGGATTGACTCAAGCTCAAAAGCTCAAGACTCTACATTTTATATTTTAGTGATCCAAGATCACATCGAGTCTATAGGAAAAGCCAATACTATCAAGGAGGGATGAGGTGTTGCTTAATGAGTTTCTTGCTTCAAGTGCTTAGTGATATGCGCCAAAAACCCTCAGCTACTTTCTCATATCCACATATGACCTAAACCTAAAGTCAAACTCGGCCCCACTGATTCTTTCTATCCGGCGCCACCGAGTTCAGATGTCATAGCCACTGCCACATGAAGGAAATATGCCCTAGAGGCAATAATAAAGTTATTATTTATTTCCTTATTTCATGATAAATGTTTATTATTCATGCTAGAATTGTATTAACCGGAAACATAATACATGTGTGAATACATAGACAAACATAGTGTCACTAGTATGCCTCTACTTGACTAGCTCGTTGAATCAAAGATGGTTAAGTTTCCTAGCCATAGACATGAGTTGTCATTTGATTAACGGGATCACATCATTAGGAGAATGATGTGATTGACATGACCCATTCCGTTAGCCTAGCACTTGATCGTTTAGTATGCTGCTATTGCTTTCTTCATGACTTATACATGTTCCTGTAACTATGAGATTATGCAACTCCGTTTACGGAGGAACACTTTGGTGCTACCAAACGTCACAACGTAACTGGGTGATTATAAAGGAGTACTACAGGTGTCTCCAAAGGTACATGTTGGGTTGGCGTATTTCGAGATTAGGTTTTGTCACTCCGATTGTCGGAGAGGTATCTCTGGGCCCTCTCGGTAATGCACATCACATAAGCCTTGCAAGCATTGCAACTAATAAGTTAGTTGTAAGATGATGTATTACGGAACGAGTAAAGAGACTTGTCAGTGACGAGATTGAACTAGGTATTGGATACCGACGATCAAATCTCAGGCAAGTAACATACCGATGACAAAGGGAACAACGTATGTTGTTATGCGGTTTGACCGATAAAGATCTTCGTAGAATATGTAGGAGCCAATATGGGCATCCAGGTTCCGCTATTGGTTATTGACCGAGAATAGTTCTAGGTCATGTCTACATAGTTCTCGAACCCGTAGGGTCCGCACGCTTAAGGTTTCGATGGCAGTTATATTATGAGTTTATGAGTTTTGATGTACCGAAGGAGTTCGGAGTCCCGGATGAGATCAGGGACATGACGAGGAGTCTCGAAATGGTCGAGACGTAAAGATCGATATATTGGACGACTATATTCGGACTTGGAAAGGTTCAGTGATTTTGGTATTTTTGAGTACCGGAGAGTTACGGGAATTCGCCGGGAGAAGTATTGGGCCTTATTGGGCCATACGGGAAAGAGAGAGGGGCTGCCTAGGGCAGGCCGCGCGCCCCCCCAAGGCCTAGTCCGAATTGGACTAGGGGGAGGGGCTGCGCCCCCTCCTTCCTTCCCTTCTCCTTTCCCTTCCTTCTCTCCTACTCCTACTAGGAAAGGAGGAGTCCTACTCCCGGTGGGAGTAGGACTCCCCCCCTTGGTGCGCCCCTCCTGGGCGGCCACCTCCTCCTTGCTCCTTTATATCTCGGGGGCAGGGGGCACCCCATGACACACAAGTTGATCTACGTGATCGTTCTTAGCCGTGTGCGGTGCCCCCCTCCACCATATTACACCTCGGTCGTATCGTCGCGGAGCTTAGGCGAAGCCCTGCGTCGGTGGAGCATCATCATCGTCACCACGCCGTCGTGCTGACGGAACTCATCCCCGACGCTTTGCTGGATCGGAGCCCGGGGATCGTCATCGAGCTGAACGTGTGCAGAACTCGGAGGTGCCATACGTTCGGTGCTTGGATCGGTCGGATCGTGAAGACGTACGACTACATCAACCGCATTGTTATAACGCTTCCGCTTACGGTCTACGAGGGTACGTGGACAGACACTCTCCCCTCTCGTTGCTATGTCATCACCATGGTCTTGCGTGTGCGTAGGAAATTTTTTGAAATTACTACGTTCCCCAACAGTGGCATCCGAGCCTGGTTTTATGCGTTGATGTCATATGCACGAGTAGAACACAAGTGAGTTGTGGGCGATATAAGTCATACTGCTTACCAGCATGTCATACTTTGGTTCAGCGGTATTGTGAGATGAAGCGGCCCGGACCGACATTACGCGTACGCTTACGCGAGACTGGTTTCACCGCTTCGAGCACTAGTTGCTTAAAGGTGACCGGCGGGTGTCTGTTTCTCTCACTTTAGTTGAACCGAGTGTGGCCACGCCCGGTCCTTGCGAAGGTTAAAACAGCACCAACTTGACAAACTATCGTTGTGGTTTTGATGCGTAGGTAAGAACGGTTCTTGCTCAGCCCGTAGCAGCCACGTAAAACTTGCAACAACAAAGTAGAGGACGTCTAACTTGTTTTTGCAGGGCATGTTGTGATGTGATATGGTCAAGACGTGATGCTATATTTATTGTATGAGATGATCATGTTTTGTAACCGAAGTTATCGGCAACTGGTAGGAGCCATATGGTTGTCGCTTTATTGTATGAAATGCAAAAGCCATGTAATTGCTTTACTTTATCACTAAGCAGTAGCGATAGTCTTAGAAGCAATAGTTGGCGAGACAACAACGATGCTACGATGAAGATCAAGGTGTCGCGCCGGTGACGATGGTGATCATGACGGTGCTTCGGAGATGGAGATCACAAGCACAAGATGATGATGGCCATATCATATCACTTATATTGATTGCATGTGATGTTTATCCTTTATGCATCTTATCTTGCTTTGATTGACGGTAGCATTATAAGATGATCTCTCACTAAAATTATCAAGAAGTGTTCTCCCTGAGTATGCACCGTTGCGAAAGTTCTTCGTGCTGAGACACCACGTGATGATCGGGTGTGATAGGCTCTACGTTCAAATACAACGGGTGCAAAACAGTTGCGCACGCGGAATACTCAGGTTAAACTTGACGATCCTAGCATATAACAGATATGGCCTCGGAACACGGAGACCGAAAGGTTGAGCGTGAATCATATAGTAGATATGATCAACATATTGATGTTCACTGTTGAAACTACTCCATCTCACGTGACGATCGGACATGGTGTAGTTGATATGGATCACGTAATCACTTAGAGGATTAGAGGGATGTCTATCTAAGTGGGAGTTCTTAAGTAATATGATTAATTGAACTTTAATTTATCATGAACTTAGTCCTGGTAGTATTTTGCAAAATTATGTTGTAGATCAATAGCTCGCGTTGTTGCTTTCATATGTTTGTTTTGATATGTTCCTAGAGAAATTATGTTGAAAGATGTTAGTAGCAATGATGCGGATTGGTTCCGTGATCTGAGGTTTATCCTCATTGCTGCACAGAAGAATTATGTCCTTAATGCACCGCTAGGTGACAGGCCTATTGCAGGAGCAGATGCATACGTTATGAACGTTTGGCTAGCTCAATATGATGACTACTTGATAGTTTAGTGCACCATGCTTAACGGCTTAGAATCGGGACTTCAAAGACGTTTTGAACGTCATGGACCATATGAGATGTTCCAGGAATTGAAGTTAATATTTCAAGCAAATACCCGAGTTGAGAGATGTGAAGTCTCCAAAAAGTTCTATAGCTAAAAGATGTAGGAGAATCGCTCAACTAGTGAGCATGTGCTCAGATTGTCTGGGTACTTCAATCGCTTGAATCAAGTGGGAGTTAATCTTCCAGATAAGATAGTGATTGACAGAATTCTCTAGTCACCATCACTAAGTTACTAGAACTTCGTGATGAACTATAGTATGCAACGGATGACGAAAACAATTCCCAAGCTCTTCGCGATGCTAAAATCGGCAAAGGTAGAAATCAAGAAAAACATCAAGTGTTGATGGTTGAAAAGACCACTAGTCTCAAGGAAAAGGGCAAAGGGAAGAAGGGGAACTTCAAGAAGAACGGCAAGCAAGTTGCTGCTCGAGTGAAGAAGCCCAAGTCTGGACCTAAGCCTGAGACTAAGTGCTTTTGCTGCAATGGAACTGGTCACTGGAAGCGGAACTACCCCAAGTATTTGGCGGATAAGAAGGATGGCAAAGTGAACAAGAGTATATTTTGATATACAGGTTATTGATGTGTGCCTTACTAGTGTTTATAGTAGCCCCTGAGTATTTGATACTTGTTTGGTTGCTAATATTAGTAACTCGAAACAGGAGTTACAGAATAAACAGAGACTAGTTGAAGGGGAAGTGACGATGAGTGTTGGAAGTAGTTCCAAGATTAATATGATCATCATCGCACACTCCCTATACTTTCGGGATTAGTGTTAAACCTAAATAAATATTATTTGGCATTTGCGTTGAGCATGAATATGATTTGATCATGTTTATTGCAAAACGGTTATTCATTTAAAGTTAAAGAATAATTGTTATTCTGTTTACATGAATAAAACCTTCGATGGTTATACACCCAATGAAAATAGTATGTTGGATCTCGATCGTTGTGATACACATATTCATAATATTGAAACCAAAAGATGTAAAGTTAATAATGATAGTGCAACTTATTTTTGGCACTGCCGTTTAGGTCATATTGGTGTAAATCGCATGAAGAAACTCCATAAAGATGGATTTTCGGAATCACTTGGTTATGAATCATTTGATGCTTGTGAACCGTGCTTTTTGGGCAAGATGACTAAAACTCCGTTCTCCGGAAAAATGGAACGAGCTACTGACTTGTTGGAAATAATACATACCGATGTATGTGATCCAATGAGTGTTGATGCTCGTGGCAAGTATCATTATTTTCTGACCTTCACAGATGATTTGAGCAGATATGCGTATATCTACTTGATGAAACATAAGTCTGAAATAATTGAAAGGTTCAAAGAATTTCAGAGTGAAGTGGAAAAATCATCGTAACATGAAAATAAAGTTTCTGCGATCTGATCACGGAGACGAATATTTGAGTTACGAGTTTGGCCTTCATATAAAACAATGTGGAATAGTTTCACAGCTCACGCCACATGGAACACCATAACGTAATGGTGTGTCCGAACGTCATAACCGCACTTTATTTGATATGGTGCGATCTATGATGTCTCTTATCGGTTTACCACTATCGTTTTGGGGTTATGCATTAGAGACAACTGCATTCACGTTTAATAGGGCACCATCTAAATCCGTTGAGACGACACCGTATGAACTATGGTTTAAGAGTAAACCTAAGCTGTCATTTCTTAAAGTTTGGAATTGTGATGCTTATGTGAAAAAGTTTTCACCTGATAAGCTCGAACCCAAATCGGAGAAGTGCGTCTTCATAGAATACCCAAAGGTAACTATTGGGTACACCTTCTATCACAGATCTGAAGGCAAGTTATTCGTTGCTAAGATGGATCCTTTCTAGAGAAGAAGTTTCTCTCGAAAGAAGTGAGTGGGAGGAAAGTAGAACTTGACAAGGTAATTGTACCTTCTCCCTTATTGGAAAGTAGTTCATCACAGAAATCAGTTTCAGTGATTCCTACACCAATTAGTAAGGAAGTTAATGATGATGATCATGAAACTTCAGATCAAGTTGCTACCAAACCTCGTAGGTCTTCCGGAGTAAGATCCGCACCAGAGTGGTACGGTAATCATGTTCTGGAAGTCATGTTACTAGACCATGATGAACCTACGAAATATGAGGAAGCGATGATGAGCCCAGATTCCACGAAATGGCTTGAGGCCATGAAATCTGAGATGGGATCCATATATGAGAACAAAGTGTGGACTTTGATGGAGTTGCCCGATGATCGGCAAGCCATATTATATAAATGGATCTACAAGAGGAAGACAGATGCTGATAGTAGTATTACTATCTACAAAGCTCGACTTGTCGCAGAAAGGTTTTTCGACAAGTTCAAGGTGTTGACTACAATGAGATTTTCTCAACTGTAGCGATGCTTAAGTCTGTCCGAATCATGTTAGCAATTGCCACATTTTATGAAATCTGGCAAATGGATGTCAAAACTACATTCTTTAATGGATTTATTAAAGAAGAGTTGTATATGATGCAACCAGAAGGTTTTGTCAATCCTAAAGGAGCTAACAAAATGTGCAAGCTCCAGCGATCCATCTATGGACTGGTGCAAACATCTCGGAGTTGGAATAAGCGCTTGATAGTGTGATCAAAGCATATGGTTTTATACAGACTTTTGAGAAGCCTGTATTTACAAGAAAGTGAGTGGGAGCACTACAGCATTTCGATAAGTATATGTGAATGACATATTGTTGATCGGAAATAATGTAGAATTATTCTGCAAAGCATAAAGGAGTATTTGAAAGGAGTTTTTCAAAGAAGGACCTCGGTGAAGTTGCGTACAAATTGACCATCAAGATCTATTGAGATAGATCAAAACGCTTGATAATTTTTTTCAGTAAGTACATACCTTGTCAAGATTTTGAAGTAGTTCAAAATGGAACAGTCAAAGAAAAGTTCTTGCCTGTGTTGCAAAGGTGTGAAATTGAGTAAAACTCAAATCCCGACCACGACAGAAAATAGAAAATAGAATGGAAGTCATTCCCTATGCCTCAGTCATAGGTTCTATAAAGTATGCTATGCTATGTACCAGACCTATTGTATACCTTGCTCTGATTTTGGCAAGGGATTACAATAGTGATCTAGGAGTAGATCACTGAACATTGGTCAAGAACATCCTTAGTGAGGACTAAGGAAATATTTCTCGATTATGGAGGTGATAAAAGAGCCCGTCATAAAGAGTTACATCGATGCAAGCTTTTTACACTGATCCAGATGACTCTAAGTCTCAATCTGGATACATATTGTAAGTGGGAGCAATTAGCTAGAGTAGCCCCGTGCAGAGCATTGTAGACATAGAATATTTGCAAAATACATACGGCTCTGAATGTGACAGACCCGTTGACTAAGCTTCTCTCACGAGCAAAACATGATCATCCCTTAGTACTCTTTGGGTGTTAATCACATAGCGATGTGAACAAGATTATTGACTCTAGTAAACCCTTTGGGTGTTGGTCACCTGACGATGTGAACTATGGGTGTTAATCACATACAGATGTGAATATTAGTGTTGAATCACATGATGATGTGAACTGGATTATTGACTCTAGTGCAAGTGGGAGACTGAAGGAAATATGCCCTAGAGGCAATAAAAAAGTTATTATTTATTTCCTTATTTCATGATAAATGTTTATTATTCATGCTAGAATTGTATTAACCGGAAACATAATACATGTGTGAATACATAGACAAACATAGTGTCACTAGTATGCCTCTACTTGACTAGCTCGTTGAATCAAAGATGGTTAAGTTTCCTAGCCATAGACATGAGTTGTCATTTGATTAACGGGATCACATCATTAGGAGAATGATGTGATTGACATGACCCATTCCGTTAGCCTAGCACTTGATCGTTTAGTATGCTGCTATTGCTTTCTTCATGACTTATACATGTTCCTGTAACTATGAGATTATGCAACTCCGTTTACGGAGGAACACTTTGGTGCTACCAAACGTCACAACGTAACTGGGTGATTATAAAGGAGTACTACAGGTGTCTCCAAAGGTACATGTTGGGTTGGCGTATTTCGAGATTAGGTTTTGTCACTCTGATTGTCGGAGAGGTATCTCTGGGCCCTCTCGGTAATGCACATCACATAAGCCTTGCAAGCATTGCAACTAATAAGTTAGTTGTAAGATGATGTATTACGGAACGAGTAAAGAGACTTGCCGGTAACGAGATCGAATCTCGGGCAAGTAACATACCGATGACAAAGGGAACAACGTATGTTGTTATGCGGTTTGACCGATAAAGATCTTCGTAGAATATGTAGGAGCCAATATGGGCATCCAGGTTCCGCTATTGGTTATTGACCGAGAATAGTTCTAGGTCATCTCTACATAGTTCTCGAAACCGTAGGGTCCGCGCGCTTAAGGTTTCGATGACAGTTATATTATGAGTTTATGAGTTTTGATGTACCGAAGGAGTTCGGAGTCCCGGATGAGATCAGGGACATGACGAGGAGTCTCGAAATGGTCGAGACGTAAAGATCGATATATTGGACGACTATATTCGGACTTCGGAAAGCTTCCAGTGATTCGGTATTTTCGAGTACCGGAGAGTTACGGGAATTCGCCGGAGAAGTATTGGGCCTTATTGGGCCATACGGGAAAGAGAGAGGGCTGCCTAGGGCAGGCGCGCGCCTAAGGCCTAGTCCGAATTGGACTAGGGGAGGGCTGCGCCCTCCTTCCTTCCTTCTCCTTTCCCTTCCTTCTCTCTACTCCTACTAGGAAAGGAGGAGTCCTACTCCCGGTGGGAGTAGGACTCCCCCTGGTGCACCCCTCCTAGGCGGCCACCTCCTCCCTTGCTCCTTTATATACGGGGGCAGGGGGGCAACCCATGACACACAAGTTGATCTACGTGATCGTTCTTAGCCGTGTGCGGTGCCCCCCTCCACCATATTACACCTCGGTCGTATCGTCGCGAGCTTAGGCGAAGCCCTGCGTCGGTGGAGCATCATCATCGCCACCACGCCGCCGTCGTCTTGACGGAACTCATCCCGACGCTTTGCTGGATCGGAGCCGGGGATCGTCATCGAGCTGAACGTGTGCAGAACTCGGAGGTGCCGTCGTTCGGTGCTTGGATCGGTCGGATCGTGAAGACGTACGACTACATCAACCGCGTTGTTATAACGCTTCCGCTTACGGTCTACAATGGTACGTGGACAGACACTCTCCCCTCTCGTTGCTGTGCCATCACCATGGTCTTGCGTGTGCGTAGGAAATTTTTTGAAATTACTACGTTCCCCAACACCACAAACCCTAGGAAAATCGGTCTCACCGATAGGGATCTCGGTCTCACCGAGATGGGATTGTAATCTCTCTGTTTCCCTTCGTAACATTTCGGTCTAACCGAAGTGAGCGATCGGTCCCACCGAGATTGCAATGTAAACTCTCTGTTTCCTTTTTGTAACATTTCGGTCTCACCGAAAAGAGCGAATCAGTCCCACCGAGTTTACCTGACCAACTGTCTGGTTAGCTTATTACCAAAATCGGTCTCACCGAGTTTGTGTAATCGGTCTCACTGAGATTACGTTATGCCCTAACCCTAACCACATCGGTCCTACCGCGTTGCATATCGGTCCCACCGAAATCACTAATGGTCACTAGGTTTACTAAATCGGTCTGACCGAGTTTGTTGATTCGGTCCCACCGAGATTGGTAATTTGTGTGTAACGGTTAGATTTTGTGTGGAGGCTATATATACCCCTCCACCTCCTATTCATTCGGAGAGAGAGCCATCAGAACAAACCTACACTTCCAACTTACCATTTCTGAGAGAGAACCAGCTACTCATGTGTTGAGGCCAAGATATTCCATTCCTACCATATGAATCTTGATCTCTAGCCTTCCCCAAGTTGCTTTCCACTAAAATCTTCTTTCCACCAGATCAAAATCCTGTGAGAGAGAGTTGAGTGTTGGGGAGACTATCATTTGAAGCACAAGAGCAAGGAGTTCATCATCAACACACCATTTGTTACTTCTTAGAGACTGGTGTCTCCTAGATTGGCTAGGTGTCACTTGGGAGCCTCCGACAAGATTGTGGAGTTGAACCAAGGAGTTTGTAAGGGCAAGGAGATCGCCTACTTGGTGAAGATCTACCGCTAGTGAGGCAAGTCCTTCGTGGCGACGGCCATGGTGGGATAGACAAGGTTGCTTATTCGTGGACCCTTCATGGGGGGAGCCCTCCGTGGACTCGCGCAACTGTTACCCTTCGTGGGTTGAAGTCTCCATCAACGTGGATGTACGATAGCACCACCTATCGGAACCACGGCTCAAAAATCACCGTGTCTCCAAATTGCGTTTGAGATCTCCAAACCCTTCCCTTTACATTCTTGCAAGTTGCATGCTTTACTTTCCGCTGCTCATATACTCTTTGCATGCTTGCTTGAATTGTGTGAAGATTGCTTGACTTGTGCTAAGATAGCTAAAATCTGTCAAAGACTAAAATTGGGAAAAGGTTAAGTTTTTAATTGGTCAAGTAGTCTAATCACCCCCCCTTTAGACATACTTCAAGATCCTACAAGTGGTATCAGAGCTTTGGTCTCCATTTGCTTTGATTTCCATAGCTTTTGGTGGTCATAGCCTTTGTTTCACAACCTAGGAGAGTATGGCGTCTAGCGAGGGAAATTATCACCATAGAGGTCCTTACTTTGATGGTACTAATTTTGCTAGTTGGAAGCATAAGATGAAAATGCATATTCTCGGACATAACCCCGTCGTTTGGGCTATTGTCTGTATTGGCTTGCAAGGTGAATTCTTTGATGGGAGGGAACCAAACCGTGAAACTAGCGCGGATGAGTTGAAGATGCTGCAATACAACGCTCAATCTTGTGATATCCTCTTCAACGGATTGTGCCCCGAAGAATTCAACAAAATCAGCCGTCTTGAGAATGCAAAGGAAATCTGGGATACTTTGATTGATATGCATGAAGGTACTGACTCCATCAAGGAATCCAAGTTGGATGTTCTCCAAAGTCTACTTGACAAGTTCAAAATGAAGGATGGTGAAGGTGTCGCTGAAATGTACTCTAGGCTTGCTCTTATCACAAATGAGATTGCGGGCTTAGGAAGTGAAGAGATGACCGACAAATTCATCATCAAGAAGATCCTAAGAGCATTGGATGGAAAATATGATACCGTGTGCACATTAATCCAAATGATGCCCAATTACAAGAATCTCAAGGCAACGGAGGTCATTGGAAGAATTGTTGCTCATGAGATGTCACTCAAGGATAAGGAGGAACTTCACAACAAGTCAAGTGCTGCTTGCAAAGCCTCATGTGAAGCCCCTACATCATCAAATGAGAAACAAACCTTCAATGAAGAATTGAGCTTAATGGTAAAGAACTTCAACAAATTCTACAAGAGTAGAAGCAAAGAAAGAAGCTCCAAGTGAAGGTCCTACAATGACAAAAGATCTTCCAGTCGAGAGCGCAATTGCTACAATTGTGGGAGACCCGGACACTATTCCAATGAGTGTACGGCACCCTACAAAAGAAGAGAAGATTCTCCCAAGAGAAGAAGTAGAAGAGAAGAATCACCGCCAAGAGAGAGGAGGAGTAGAGATGATCGTTATGAACGAAGAATATCCCGGAGAAGCAAGAATTCGAAAAGGAAGGACAATTCATCAAAGAGCTACACAAAACAAAGACATCAAGCTCATGTTGGTGAATGGGTATCCGGTTCCGACTTTGAACATCACTCCGAGAGAAGCTATCACTCCGACTCCGAACATACTCAAGATGAAGGTGTTGCCGGTCTAGCACTTGTGTCAACCAACTCCTACAATATATTTGATTCACCAAATGAAGGAATTGGAAGATGCTTCATGGCTAAAGGCCCTAAGGTAACACACCCCGAGTATGTTGATTTCAATAGTGATGAAGATGACTTGTTAGGTGATGATGATTTACTTGTTGACAACTCTAGTGATGAATACTATGATGAAACGTCAATTAATCATGCTAATCAAGATAAAATGAATGACAATGATAAGGAGAAGATTGAGCTTCTTACTAAAGAACTAAAAACTCTTAAGTTAGCTCATGAAACTATCTTAGGGGATCATCGAGAACTTTTGAGGACTCATGAGAAGTTACGCTTTGAAAAGCTCAATCTTGAGCAAGAGCATGAGTTCTTAAAAGCAATCAATGATGATCTTCGCAAGAAAAGTTCTTCTTACATTGCCAAGCGTTTACTCTTATCTACTTACATGCCTCAAGTCAAGTCTAGTAACAAAAACAAGAAGGATTCTTCCTCTAGTAGTAACAATAATCATGCTAAATCCAATATTGTTGCTTCTAGTAGTTCTCTTGATTCCACTAATGATTCTCTTAGCCAAGTTACACTTGAGCAAGAAAATATCTTATTGAAGGGAATTATAGAGAAAGGTGTTTACAAGAGCCTTGCCGGGAGTAAGAAATTCGAGGAAATTGTACGCAAGCAAGGAAGGCACAGTAAGAGTCAAGGTGTTGGTTTTGAACGAAAGTTCAATGACAATGGAGTTGAGTGGGAAGAAGATCAATACCCCAAGACGAAGTTTGTCCCTCAATAAGAGAAGTATGATCCTACTTCCTTCAAGGGGACACAAGCTCAAGATGATCTTCCACCACAAGACCACAAGCAAAAAGGCAAGGACAAGCTTCAAGAGGAGATTGATGCATTTGAAGAAGCTCCTAAGGCCTTGGTCAAGTGGGTTCCCAAGACTACGTCAAGTTCTACTTCATCAAGCACGACTACAACTCCAAGGATTCCCATCAAGATGATGTGGATCCCGAAGAAGAAGTACTAAAGAGTTCTTGAGGGTGACTTTGCCAACATTCTTCACTCATATCATTATGGCAAGGACAAGTGCAATCAACTTCCACATCTTGCACTAGTTCAATGAGTCACAAACCCTCATGTCGGTAAGGCAAGGGACAGGGTAACCTAATGCTTTCATGGACATCATCTTGTGTGTGCATCGCTCTATGTCTGTGGATATACTTGTTTGTTCCTTGTGGGACAAACCCGTGTAGGTATTGAAAGTGCAACTTACTCAAAAGGATTGCTCCAAATGATCTTCATCAGCATTGAGCATCCACATCTTCAACACCTACATGAGGTCATCATCGACAAAACCCAAGGTTAGTTCATCCCTCTTAGGGGGGATCTCACATCTAGGGGGAGCTTAACTCTAAAAATTGAGTCAAAGCAACTCTAATGGTGTGAACACATCAATGCATTATGTAAAAGTGGTAACCCCACTTGAGCTTAAACGATGAGTATGACCTATGATCAAATGTTCTCATTTGACCCCTAAGTCAATATACTCATATATAGATGACCTAGTCATCGCCAATTGTTTGATAGATGCTAGAATTGGTTGTGCATGCTTTGCCACATATTTCATTTGCCATTTTATTGTGTGAGCATGTTGGTTGCATATTTAACTCATTCGAGGACATCCCCTTGTTGCTTTGATTGATTGGCTTCTTTTTCTTTTGCCAAGTGGATGAACAAGAATGCCTAAGAACCTTCTCTAGCTATCTATGCTTTTCTTGTCTCAAACTCTATTCATGCTACATCAGATTCGAACCACTCTGTGTGAGGAGCACTCGGAGTCCCCGATTCATCATAGACTTAAACCACCAAAACTTCTTTTTGTATTTCGGTCTGACCGATTCTTCCATTTCGGTCATACCGAGATCACTAAGTCGATCTAGGTTTTCAATCTCGGTGCAACCGATTTGAACTCTTCGGTCTCACCGAGTTGCTGTAACTGTCAACAGTTATGCATCTCGGTGCCACCGAGTTGTTCCACTCGGTCACACCGACAGGGTCGGGCTATATATACTCACGGGCAAAAATTTGGAAACCTTCTCCAAACCCCTTCGCCCGCGCATAGCTCGCTCTATCTCCAAGGTCTCCAGATCGTCGACTTCGTCACCAGCCGCCTCCAGTCGCTGGTCTCCACCGCCGTCAACGGAATTCATCCCCGTCGTTGCCGCCGTAGCGAGCTCATCGCCAAACTAGGGTATGGACTCGATCACAGTGCTATCCCCGTCCGATTCCAAGCACATTGTGTTCATTATGAATCTTGCCACGATTGAAACACTTCTATCCAGACAAAACAATCCTTAGATTAGATGTGAATTGAAAATTTAGGGTTAGGTTTCCGCCGAAACCATCTCGGACCCACCGAGTTGAAAAACTCGGTTCCATCGATTCGGCTAAGGCCATTGCACAAGTGATTCTCGGTCTGACCGAGAATTGCAAATCGGTGTGACCGATTTTAGAACTCTGTGAAACCCTAGCAGTCTCGGTGCCACCGAACTGTGACTCGGTCTGACCGAGTTCACTAGTTTAGGTTCCAAAAGCTGCTTCGGTATCACCGAGTTTGTAAATCGGTAGATCCAAAATGCTTTCTGTGGAAAACTAAAACTAAGTTTTTCAATCATTCTTTTGCAAAAACCTCTGCATTTTGTGACGCTCATCCATTCTATCTCATCTATATCTATTCACAGGGTCAGCAGTCTGAGTTTGCAGCATGTCAGACCAAAGTGACAGCCAGAACAGGGAAGAGGAGCAGGTTCACATGAGTGAGGGCACTAGTCCCTCTAGCACCTCAGATGAGGGCAGCAGGAGCACTCCTAGCAATTTGCCCAAAGAAGCCACAAGGGCCAGAAGAAAGAGAACCTCAGACTCTGAGGTTGAAGACTATGTAGCAGCTGAAGATGAGGCTACTTCCAAGAAGATAGTGCTCAAAAAGGAATATGGCTCAGCCAAAACCACCAAGCTTGGACTAAACAGGAAGGTCCCTGCCAAGAGGACACCTATGCTGAAAGTCAGAGCTTCAACTCAAGAACCTGAGAAATCTGAACCCAAAAAGCCTACTGCAGAAGGGAAGAAGAGGAAGGAAAGGGTCAAAAAGACCATGGCCAGAGTTGTTGGACAACCTTCCATGATGGAAGAGGAAGTGGAAGAAGAAGTTGTTGCTCCAGCACCCAAGGCACAAAAGCTTATGGGTGATGCTATAAAGTCAGGGGCTGCATCATCAAAGCCCAAAGAAGCACTCAGAGCTGCCTCCAAGGCCAAGTCAGCACCTAAAAAGAATACCAGGAGTATACCAGCTGCTGAGAAGAACAAGGCCTCAGTGCCTGAAGTTGATGAAGAGGAAGAAGATGAAGGACAAGTTCTAAGGAAGCTGAAACCTAAGATTCCAGACCACAACGATGCTCATCCATTGGCTGAGAATATGAAGCTGAGGAAGGATGCAGGGCTTAGACAGTGGAGATTGTCTGATCCTTATTCAATCAGGTGGAGAACCGATGTTGATTACAGGTTCCACACTAAGGAACGACATGATTTCTATGAGACTGTGTTGTTGGACAAGAAGCCCATAGTTTGTGACATGAGGTGGGTGGACTGGAAATACATGAAGGCAAATGAGGATCACTACCCAGGAGTGTTTGACAGTTTCAAGGCTTGTGGAGTTGATGAGTTTGTTGGACAGAAGTTCACAAACTGGAATGAAGAGCTTGTAATGCAATTCTACTCCACAGCTCACTTTTATCCTGATGGCAGAATAGTCTGGATGACTGAAGGTACAAGGTACCAATCCACAATTGAAGAGTGGGCTGAACTGATCAATGCACCAGAGGAGAGTGAAGATGACTTGGATGTCTACTCCAAGAAGAAGAAGGATCACAATTCTATGTCACACATGTATAAGGAGATACTAGATAAAGCACTTGAGACTTTCAAGTTTGGGTCTGTCCATTTCCTTCTGTCAGGGCTGCCAACTATCAACTGGATTCTAAGGCACACTCTCTTGCCCAAGTCAGGTGACCAGAACATGATCAGAGGGCATGCAATAAACTTGCTACACATATTTGATGTGCCACAGAAATTCAAGGTCATGAGCCTCATAGTTGAGACCATCAAGAGGACAGCAGCAGACCAGAAGAGAAGCTGTGTGTATGCCCCACAGATCCAGGAGCTGATCAACTCCAAGATGGGCACAGGCAAATACTTGTTTGACAAGGAACACTTTGATATCTACCCAGTCTTTGAGGACAATCATGTTGGGGAACGTAGTAATTTCAAAAAAATTCCTACGCACACGCAAGATCATGATGAAGCATAGCAACGAGAGAGGAGAGTATTGTCCATGTACCCTCGTAGACCGTAAGCGGAAGCGTTATCACAACGCGGTTGATGTAGTCGTACATCTTCACGACACGACCAATCCAAGCACCGAACGTACGGCACCTCCGTGTTCAGCACACGTTAAGCTCGATGACGTTCCCCGGGCTCCAATCCAGCAAAGCGTCGGGGATGAGTTCCGTCAGCACGACAGCGTGGTGACGATAATGATGTTCTATCAAGCGGGCTTCGCCTAAACTCATGACGATATGACCGAGGTGGAATATGGTGGAGGGGGGGCACCGCACACGGCTAAGGAACGATCCGTAGATCAACTTGTGTGTCCATGGGTGCCCCTGCCCCGTATATAAAGGAGTGGAGGAGGGAGGGCCGGCCCTCTCTATGGCGCGCCCTAGGTAAGTCCTACTCCCACCGGGAGTAGGATTCCCCCTTTTCTAGTCCAACTAGGAGTCCTTCCAAGTAGTAGGAGTAGGAGACAAGGAAGGGGAAGAGAGAAGGGAAGGAAGGAGGGTGTGCGCCCTCCCCTAGTCCAATTCGGACTAGGCCATGGGAGCCTGCTGCCTGCCCTAGGCAGCCCTCTCTCTTTCCGTATGGCCCAATAAGGCCCAATACTTCTCCCGGCGAATTCCGTAACTCTCGGTACTCCGATAAATACCGAATCACTCGAACCTTTCCAAGTCCGAATATAGTCGTCCAATATATCAATCTTTACGTCTCGACCATTTCGAGACTCCTCGTCATGTCCCCGACCTCATCCGGGACTCCAAACTCCTTCGGTACATCAAAACTCATAAACTCATAATATAACTGTCATCGAAACCTTAAGCATGCGGACCCTACAGGTTCGAGAACTATGTAGACATGACCTAGAACTATTCTCGGTCAATAACCAATAGCGGAACCTGGACGCTCATATTGGCTCCTACATATTCTACGAAGATATTTATCGGTCAAACCGCATAACAACATATGTTGTTCCCTTTGTCATCGGTATGTTACTTGCCCGAGATTCGATCGTCGGTATCCAATACCTAGTTCAATCTCGTTACCGGCAAGTCTCTTTACTCGTTCCGTAATACATCATCCCACAACTAACTCACTAGTTGCAATGCTTGCAAGGCTTTAAGTGATGTGTATTACCGAGAGGGCCCAGAGATACCTCTCCGACAATCGGAGTGACAAAACCTAATCTCGAAATACGCCAACCCAACATGTACCTTCGGAGACACCTGTAGAGCACCTTTATAATCACCCAGTTACGTTGTGACGTTTGGTAGCACACAAGGTGTTCCTCTGGTAAACGGGAGTTGCATAATCTCATAGTCACATGAACATGTATAAGTCATGAAGAAACCAGTAGCAACATACTAAACGATCGTGTGCTAAGCTAACGGAATGGGTCAAGTCAATCACATCATTCTCCTAATGATGTGATCCCGTTAATCAAATGACAACTCTTTTGTCCATGGATAGGAAACTTAACCATCTTTGGTTCACGAGCTAGTCAAGAAGAGGCATACTAGTGACACTATGTTTGTCTATGTATTCACACATGTATTATGTTTCCAGTTAATACAATTCTAGCATGAATAATAAACATTTATCATGAAATAAGGAAATAAATAATAACTTTATTATTGCCTCTAGGGCATATTTCCTTCAGTCTCCCACTTGCACTAGAGTCAATAATCTAGTTCACATCACCATGTGATTTAACACCAATATTCACATCCGTATGTGATTAATACCCATAGTTCACATCGTCATGTGATCAATGCCCAAAGGGTTTACTAGAGTCAATAATCTAGTTCACATGGCTATGTGATTAATACCCAAAGAGTACTAAGGTATGATCATGTTTTGCTCATGAGAGAAGTTTAGTCAACGGGTCTGTCACATTCAGAGCCGTATGTATTTTGCAAATATTCTATGTCCACAATGCTCTGCACGGAAATACTCTAGCTAATTGTTCCCACTTTCAATATGTATCCAAATTGAGACTTAGAGTCATCTGGATTGGTGTAAAAGCTTGCATCGTTGTAACTTTTTACGACTGGCTCTTTTATCACCTCCATTATCGAGAAACATCTCCTTAGTCCTCACTAAGTATATTCTTGACCGCTTTTCTAGTGATCTACTTTTAGATCAAAATTGTATTCCTTTGCCAAACTCAGAGCAAGGTATACAATAGGTCTAGTATACAGCACAGCATACTTTATAGAACCTATTTTCTGCCATGGTCGGGTTTTGAGTCTTACTCAACTTCACACCTTGCAACACAGGCAAGAACTCTTTCTTTGACTGTTCCATTTTGAACTACTTCAAAATCTTGTCAAGGTATGTACTCATTGAAAAATCTTATCAAGTGTCTTGATCTATCTCTATAGATCTTGATGCTCAATGTGTAAGCAGCTTCACCAAGGTCTTTCTTTGAAAAACTCCTTTCAAACACTCCTTTATGCTTTCCAGAAAAATTCTACATTATTTCCGATCAACAATATGTCATTCACATATACTTATCAGAAATGCTGTAGTGCTCCCACTCACTTTCTTGTAAATACAGGCTTCACCGTAAGTCTGTATTAAAACTATATGCTTTGATCAACTTATCAAAGCATATATTCCAACTCCGAGATGCTTGCACCAGTCCATTGATGGATCACTAGAGCTTGCACATTTTGTTAGCACCTTTCGGATCGACAAAACCTTCTAGTTGCATCATATACAACTCTTCTTTAAAAAATCCATTAAGGAATACAGTTTTGACATCCATTTGCCAGATTTCATAAAATGTGGCAATTGCTAACATGATTCAGACAGACTTAAGCATAGATACGAGTGAAAAACTCTCATCGTAGTCAACACCTTGAACTTGTTGAAAACATTTCGCAACAAGTCGAGCTTAGTAGATAGTAACACTACTATCAGTGTCCGTCTTCCTCTTGAAGATCCATTTATTTAACATGGCTTGCTGATCATTGAGCAAGTCAATCAAAGTCCATACTTTGTTCTCATACATGGATCATATCTCAGATTTTATGGCCTCATGCCATTTCGCGGAATCTGGGCTCATCATCGCTTCCTCATAGTTCGTAGGTTCATCATGGTCTAGTAACATGACTTCCAGAACATGATTACCGTACCACTCTGGTGCGGATCTTACTCTGGAAGACCTACGAGGTTTGGTAGTAACTTGATCTGAAGTTTCATGATCATCATCATTAACTTCCTCACTAATTGGTGTAAGAATCACTGGAACTGATTTCTGTGATGAACTACTTTCCAATAAGGGAGAAGGTACAATTACCTTATCAAGTTCTACTTTCCTCCCACTCACTTCTTTCGAGAGAAACTCCTTCTCTAGAAAGGATCCATTCTTTAGCAACGAATGTCTTGCCTTCAGATCTGTGATAGAAGGTGTACCCAACTTTCTCCTTTGGGTATCCTATGAAGACACATTTTTCCAATTTGGGTTTGAGCTTATCAGGATGAAACTTTTTCACATAAGCATCGCAACCCCAAACTTTAAGAAACAACAACTTTGGTTTCTTGCCAAACCACAGTTCATATTGTGTCGTCTCAACGGACTCAGGTGGTGCCCCTTTTTAACGTGAATGCAGCTGTCTTTAATGCATGACCCCAAAACGATAGTGGTAAATCTGTAAGAGACATCATAGATTGTACTATATCCAATAGAGTACGGTTATGACGTTTGGACACACCATTATGTTGTCGTGTTCCATGTGGCGCGAGGTGTGAAACTATTCCACATTGTTTTATATGAAGGCCAAACTCGTAACTCAAATATTCTCCTCCACGATCAGATCGTAGAAACTTTATTTTCTTGTTACGATGATTCTCCACTTCACCTGAAATTCTTTGAACTTCTCAAATGTTTCAGATTTGTGTTTCATTAAGAAGATATACTCATATCTGCTCAAATCATCCTGTGACGGTCAGAAAATTATGATACTTGCCACGAGCATCAACACTTATTGGATCGCATACATCGGTATGTATTATTTTTAACAAGTCAGTAGCTCGTTCCATTGTTCCGAAGAACGGAGTTTTAGTCATCTTGCCCAAAAGGCACGGTTCGCAAGCATCAAATGATTCATAACCAAGTGATTCCAAAAATCCATCTTTATGGAGTTTCTTCATGCGCTTTACACCGATATGACCCAAACGGCAGTGCCACAAATAAGTTGCACTATCATTATTAACTTTGCATCTTTTGGCATCAATATTATGAATATGTGTATCACTACGATCGAGATCCAACAAACTATTTTCATTGGGTGTATGACCATCAAAGGTTTTATTCATTTAAACAGAACAACAATTATTCTCTGATTTTTAAATGAATAACCGTATTGCAATAAACATGATCAAATCATATTCATGCTCAACGCAAACGCCAAATAACATTTATTTTAGGTTCAACACTAATCCCGAAAGTATAGGGAGTGTACGATGATGATCATATCAATCTTGGAACTACTTCCAACACACATCGTCACTTCACCCTCAACTAGTCTCTGTTTATTCTGTAACTCCTGTTTCGAGTTACTAATATTTAGCAACCGAACAAGTATCAAATACTCAGGGGCTACTATAAACACAAGTAAAGTACACATCAATAACATGTATATCAAATATACTTTTGTTCACTTTGCCATCCTTCTTATCCACCAAATATTCAGGGCATTTCCGCTTCTAGTGACCATTTCCTTTGCAGTGTTAGCACTCAGTTTCAGGCTTTGGTCCAGCTTTGGTCTTCTTCGCGGGAGTGACAACTTGTTTGCCATTCTACTTGAAGTTTCCCTTTCTTTCCCTTTGCCGTTTTCTTGAAACTAGTGGCCTTGTCAATCATCTACACTTGATGCTCTTTTCTTGATTTCTACCTTCGTCGATTTCAGCATCACGAAGAGCTCGGGAATCGTTTTTGTCATCCCTTGCATTATAGTTCATCACGAAGTTCCAGTAACTTGGTGATGGTGACTAGAGAATTCTGTCAATCACTATCTTATCTGGAAGGTTAACTCCCACTTGATTCAAGCGATTAAAGTACCCAGACAATCTGAGCACATGCTCACTTAGTTGAGCGATTCTCCTCCATCTTTTAGCTATAGAACTTGTTGGAGACTTCATATCTCTCAACTCGGGTATTTGCTGGAAATATTAACTTCAACTCCTGGAACATCTCATATGGTCCATGACGTTCAAAACGTCTTTGAAGTCCCGATTCTAAGCCGTTAAGCATGGTGCACTAAACTATCAAGTAGTCATCATATTGAGCTAGCCAAACGTTCATAACGTCTGCATCTGCTCCTGCAATAGGTCTGTCACCTAGCGGGGCATTAAGGACATAATTCTTCTGTGCAGCAATGAGGATAAACCTCAGATCACAGATCCAATCCGCATCATTGCTACTAACATCTTTCAACACAATTTTCTCTAGGAACATATCAAAATAAACATATGAAAGCAACAACGCGAGCTATTGATCTACAACATAATTTGCAAAATACTACCAGGACTAAGTTCATGATAAATTTAAGTTCAATTAATCATATTACTTAAGAACTCCCACTCAGACAGACATCTCTCTAGTCATCTAAGTGATCACGTGATCCAAATCAACTAAACTATAACCGATCATCACGTGAGATGGAGTAGTTTTCAATGGTGAACATCACTATGTTGATCATATCTACTATATGATTCACGCCGACCTTTCGGTCTCCGTGTTCGAGGCCATATCTGCATATGCTAGCCTCGTCAAGTTTAACCTGAGTATTCGCGTGTGCAAAAACTGGCTTGCACCCGTTGTAGATGGACGTAGAGCTTATCACACCCGATCATCACGTGGTGTCTGGGCACGACGAACTTTGGCAACGGTGCATACTCAGGGAGAACACTTCTTGATAATTAGTGAGAGATCATCTTAAAATGCTACCGTCAATCAAAGCAAGAATAAGATGTATAATAGATAAACATCATATGCAATCAAAATATGTGACATGATATGGCCATGATCATCTTGCGCCTTTGATATCCATCTCCAAAGTACTGTCATGATCTCTATCGTCACCGGCACGACACCATGATCTTTATCATCTTGATCTATATCAATGTGTCATCACATGGTTGTCTCACCAACTATTGCTCTTGCAACTATTGCTATCGTATAGCGATAAAGTAAAGCAATTATTTGGCACTTGCCTCTTATGCAACAAAAAAACATCCATAGGGCTTCTGCCAGTTGCCGATAACTTCAAGTAAACATGATCATCTCATACAACAACTTATATCTCATCATGTCTTGACCATATCACATCACAACATGCCCTGCAAAAACAAGTTAGACGTCCTCTACTTTGTTGTTGCAAATTTTACGTGGCTGCTACGGGCTTAGCAAGAACCGTTCTTACCTCGCATCAAAACCACAGCGATAGTTTGTCAAGTTGGTGATGTTTTAACCTTCGCATGGACGGGCGTAGCCTTTTCGGTTCAACTAAAGTTGGAGAAACAGACACCGCTAGTCACCTGTGTGCAAAGCACGGCGGTAAAACCAGTCTCGCGAAGCGTCTGGCTGTAATGCGGTCCGGGCCGCTTCATCCAACAATACCGCTGAACCAAAGTATGACATGCTGGTAAGCAGTATGACTTGTATCGGCCACAACTCACTTGTGTTCTACTCGTGCATCTAACATCAACGCATAAAACCTAGGCTCTGATGCCACTTTTGGGGAACGTAGTAATTTCAAAAAAATTCCTACGCACACGCAAGATCACGATGATGCATAGCAACGAGAGAGGAGAGTATTGTCCACGTACCCTCATAGACCGTAAGCGGAAGCGTTATCACAACGCGGTTGATGTAGTCGTACGTCTTCACGACTCGACCGATCCAAGCACCGAACGTACGGCACCTCCGTGTTCAGCACACGTTCAGCTCGGTGACGTTCCCCGGGCTCCAATCCAGCAAAGCGTCGGGGATGAGTTCCGTGAACACGACGGCGTGGTGACGATGATGATGTTCTACCGGCGCAGGGCTTCGCCTAAACTCCGCGACGATATGACCGAGGTGGAATATGGTGGAGGGGGCACCGCACGAACGATCCGTAGATCAACTTGTGTGTCCATGGGGTGCCCCCTTCCCCCGTATATAAAGCAGTGGAGGAGGGGAGGGCCAGCCCTCTCTATGGCGCGCCCTAGGGGAGTCCTACTCCCACCGGGAGTAGGATTCCCCCTTTCCTAGTCCAACTAGGAGTCCTTCCAAGTAGTAGGAGTAGGAGACAAGGAAGGGGAAGAGAGAAGGGAAGGAAGGAGGGGGTGCGGCCCCTCCCCCTAGTCCAATTTGGACTAGGCCATGGGAGAGCGCGCGGCGTGCCCTAGGCAGCCCCTCTCTCTTTCCCGTATGGCCCAATAAGGCCCAATACTTCTCCCCGGCGAATTCCCGTAACTCTCCGGTACTCCGATAAATACCCGAATCACTCGGAACCTTTCCGAAGTCCGAATATAGTTGTCCAATATATCGATCTTTACGTCTCGACCATTTCTAGACTCCTCATCATGTCCCCGATCTCATCCGGGACTCGAAACTCCTTCGGTACATCAAAACTCATAAACTCATAATATAACTGTCATCGAAACCTTAAGCGTGCGGACCCTACGGGTTCGAGAACTATGTAGACATGACCTAGAACTATTCTCGGTCAATAACCAATAGCGGAACCTGGACGCTCATATTGGTTCCTACATATTCTACGAAGATCTTTATCGGTCAAACCGCATAACAACATACGTTGTTCCCTTTGTCATCGGTATGTTACTTGCCCGAGATTCGATCATCGGTATCCAATACCTAGTTCAATCTCGTTACCGGCAAGTCTCTTTACTCGTTCCGTAATACATCATCCCACAACTAACTCATTAGTTGCAATGCTTGCAAGGCTTTAAGTGATGTGTATTACCGAGAGGGCCCAGAGATACCTCTCCGACAATCGGAGTAACAAAACCTAATCTCGAAATACGCCAACCCAACATGTACCTCCGGAGACACCTGTAGAGCACCTTTATAATCACCCAGTTACGTTGTGACGTTTGGTAGCACACAAAGTGTTCCTCTGGTAAACGGGAGTTGCATAATCTCATAGTCACAGGAACATGTATAAGTCATGAAGAAAGCAGTAGCAACATAGTAAACGATCGTGTACTAAGCTAACGGAATGGGTCAAGTCAATCACATCATTCTCCTAATGATGTGATCCCGTTAATCAAATGACAACTCTTTTGTCCATGGCTAGGAAACTTAACCATCTTTGATTCACGAGCTAGTCAAGAAGAGGCATACTAGTGACACTATGTTTGTCTATGTATTCACACATGTATTATGTTTCCGGTTAATACAATTCTAGCATGAATAATAAACATTTATCATGAAATAAGGAAATAAATAATAACTTTATTATTGCCTCTAGGGCATATTTCCTTAAAATCAAGTAGTCATGAATGAGATGAACCATCCTTAGTGCAAGCACAAGAGAAAAAGGAGAAGGCAAAGAAGGAGAAGGCTGCCAAGATGCCAACTTTAGAGGAGGCATCTGAGTACCTTTTGAAGAGCAAGCAGGACCAGCTTGGTTACTTAATAGCATCAACTCTAAGGATTGAGAAAGGGTTGGCCACCCTAACTCAAAACCAGGAGAGCCTGGAAAGAATCATGGAACAAAAATTCTATGACCTAGATGTGAAAGTAACTGAGATCCAGTCAGTTGTGGAGCAGCTTCAGGATGACATGCAGGAGAGGAAGGGCAGGACAACCACTGATGCATTTGCCAGAGTGCCTCGAGCTCAGAGATCATTTGCAGAGCCAGTGTCAAACACCAGAGCCACGTCATCTGCACCAGCTACAGCTTTAGTGCAACCAGCTCCAGCACCATCTCCTTCAGCTCCATCCACATCAACTGAAGTCTTCGTCCAATGAGCCATCTCTACACCACAACCTGAAGACCAAGCCTGAGAGACGAAATAGTACTATGCATTTTCTAGGAACTTTTTGGTAACTTGTTTCCAAAGGGGGAGAAAAATGTATATAGATCATAGGCTTCGAGAGAGAGAGTTTGCTTTTGTTCTCTCTTGTCTTTGTGGTTGAACTTTATTTGCTTTTGCTTGCTTGAGATACGACGTTATTGTTTGTGTGATACAATGATGATCATGTGTTTGATCATGTGCTACCTTAATGCTTGTTAGATGACAATATCTCATTTATCTTTATATGATCATTCACTTTGCTTGGTGATGAGTGCATGTATTCAATCTTTATTATTTTGAGCGCTCCACCAAGATGTATGTGACATGGAAGAGTAACCCATGAGCCTAACTCCTTGTGCATTTGCAGTCCAAAGCAAATCTTAAACTATGCACAGATTTAGGGGGAGCTATTGCTTATCACATACTTCTCAAAGCGATGATGTTTTTCAATCTTATTATATATCATTTGTCGAAGCTTTGATCTATATGTTGTCATCAATTACCAAAAAGGGGGAGATTGAAAGTGCAACTATCCCTAGGTGGTTTTGGTAATTCCTAACAACATATAGCTCATTGAGCTAATACTATTCCAAGACAAATATTTCAGGAAAAGCTCAATGAATGGCATGGCATGGATGAGGAAAGTGGACCCTTCAAAATACTAAGGATAAAAGGATTGGCTCAAGCTCAAAAGCTCAAGACTCTAAATTTTATATTTTAGTGATCCAAGATCACATTGAGTCTATAGGAAAAGCCAATACTATCAAGGAGGGATGAGGTGTTGCTTAATGAGTTTCTTGCTTCAAGTGCTTAGTGATATGCTCCAAAACCCCTCAACTATTTTCTCATATCCACATATGACCTAAACCTAAAGTCAAACTCGGCCCCACCGATTCTTTCTATCCGGCGCCACCGAGTTCAGATGTCACGACCACTACCACAAACCCTAGGAAAATCGGCCTCACCGATAGGGATCTCGGTCTCACCGAGATGGGATTGTAATCTCTCTATTTCCCTTCGTAACGTTTCGGTCTAACCGAAGTGAGCGATCGGTCCCACCGAGATTGCAATGTAAACTCTCTGTTTCCTTTTCATAACATTTCGGTCTCACCGAAAAGAGCGAATCGGTCCCATCGAGTTTACCTGACCAACTCTCTGGTTAGCTTATTACCAAAATCGGTCTCACCGAGTTTGTGTAATCGGTCTCACCGAGATTATGTTATGCCCTAACCCTAACCACATCGGTCCTAGCGAGTTGCATGTCGGTCCCACCGAAATCACTAATGGTTACTAGGTTTACTAAATTGGTCTGACCGAGTTTGTTGATTCGGTCCCACCGAGATTGGTAAATTGTGTGTAACGGTTAGATTTTGTGTGGAGGCTATATATTACCCTCCACCTCCTCTTCATTCGGAGAGAGAGCCATCAGAACAAACCTACACTTCCAACTTACCATTTCTGAGAGAGAACCACCTACTCATGTGTTGAGGCCAAGATATTCCATTCCTACTAAATGAATCTTGATCTCTAGCCTTCCCCAAGTTGCTTTACACTCAAATCTTCTTTCCACCAGATCGAAATCCTGTGAGAGAGAGTTGAGTGTTGGGGAGACTATCATTTGAAGCACAAGAGCAAGGAGTTCATCATCAACACACCATTTGTTACTTCTTGGAGAGTGGTGTCTCCTAGATTGGCTAGGTGTCACTTGGGAGCCTCCGACAAGATTGTGGAGTTGAACCAAGGAGTTTGTAAGGGCAAGGAGATCGCCTACTTTGTGAAGATCTACCGCTAGTGAGGCAAGTCCTTCGTGGGCGACGACCATGATGGGATAGACAAGGTTGCTTCTTCGTGGACCCTCCGTGGGTGGAGCCCTCCGTGGACTCGCGCAACCGTTACCCTTCGTGGGTTGAAGTCTCCATCAATGTGGATGTACGATAGCACCACCTATCGGAACCACGGCTCAAAAATCACCGTGTCTCCAAATTGCGTTTGAAATCTCCAAACCCTTCCCTTTACATTCTTGCAAGTTGCATGCTTTAATTTCCACTGCTCATATACTCTTTGCATGCTTGCTTGAATTGTGTGAAGATTGCTTGACTTGTGCTAAGATAGCTAAAATCTGTCAAATCCTAAAATTGGGAAAAGGTTAAGTTTTTAATTGGTCAAGTAGTCTAATCACCCCCCTCTAGGCATACTTCAAGATCCTACACATTGCGTTGTTGCAAGGGCTGGGTGTAATTGGTATCTCCACGATATTAATATATTCCCTTTGTCAAAAATGCGGGTCAAAAGTGTCGATGCTGCCATGCAGTCATGTCTCTCAAATTGTCTGGTCTGATTGGTGGAGAGGGAGATAAAAAGAGAATCTTATATACTCCCTCCGTTTCTTTATGTAATGTGTAATAGTAGAACGCCCGTGGGTTGCCACGGGCTTTATAAAAAATTTAAGATGCTTCTCACCACACATCCTATTTTATTGATAATCAAACCATCAAACACAATAATATGTTACTGACAACTACTCCCCCAGTTCCTAAATATAAGTCGCTTTAGAGATCTCAATACAAACTACATACAAATGTATATAGACATATTCTAGAGTGTAGATTCCCTCATTTTGCTCCGTGTACAGTCCCTTATTGGAATCTCTAAAAAGAATTATATTTAGGAACAGAGGGAGTAAAAAATATATTATTGAACTGAACCGGTAGTTCAATGGTTAGAAGGGTTGTGTTACCCATCCATGTGCGTGGTGGTGGTCATGGTGATGTGCATACATTGTTGTCTGTATTTCATTAAACTTATCAAGACATAGAACAATTTTTATTTTCTTACCTTTTCCTTATTTCAAATGAAAACATGTCATAGAAATGTGGAGTTCATGTCACTATTCTTATTCCTTCGTCGGTCCATATTCCATGGGGAGCACATTTGAGCCAACGCTAGTTTCTAATAATCTTTTATACAAATGCACGCTTCCTAATATCTCAACGTTCCAATCGTATAGACATGGAGACTGTCCAAAGCAAGTATTTTTTACCATTATCACTTCTTTATCTGGTAGAAGAAGCCATCCTTTTTACATAAGTATGACATAATTTCTAAAACACATACAATGATTTTATTTTCATTATGAATAATTTATTTTACGTGAGTCATACAAGCTTGGTTGCACACCAGCGGAACATCCAATGAATTTTCAGATTTAGTTACAGACAAGCATGGCATGAGAAAAACTAGCAATGATGTGTGCCTGGACATCTTTTCACTGTATGGACAAAGAATTTAAACTGTATGTACCAGTTTCCTAATTGAGGCCCTGATATTGACATGTATATGTGGTGTTTTTTCAAGTATGTTGATATGCAGGTTGTATTGACATGCAGAAATGGCTTTTCAAGTATGGCTGCAATACAGTTCTAAAACACGACACATTTATTATATACACCAGAACATTTGAAAAAAAATTGATGTGCGTACTGGTATTTTTTTTAAACAAGACTAAGCCCCCACAAAACGAGATGAGGTACCAACAGTTTCAGTAACATATTAACTCACTGGTGTTATTAATCCCGAAAATCTGGGTGTGCACTGGTTAAGAAAATTATCTAAGAAACAATTGCAAGTGATAGCAGAAACTGGTGCCCTACAAAAACGGTCAGCAAACATTACAAAGTAGTTATGATATATATGAAAAATCTTCCGTACATTACAATAGATCACCATATACAAAAAATTAGTTGAAAGTAATTGGACATATTATGACATGCTAAATTGGCCGATAAATACCCGAGAAATAAATATTTCATCGGCGAGATCTGCCAGGCGGCGTGTAGTGGAGGGAGGGATAAAAGGCGGCGTCCTGGTGATCCGCAGCGGCAGCGTCTTGGTGTTCCACGACGTATCCGAGGCGCCAGCCTCCTGGTGATCCGCGGCGGCAGCGGCTTGGTGTTCCGCGACGTATCCGAGGCGCCAGCGTCCTGGTGATCCGCAATGGCGGCGACGGTCGTCGGCGTCGCGGCGTCGTCTCCCCCGTTTGGCAGCGGCGTCTGCGGCTACGTCTCGCCCGGAGACGAGGAGTAGCGGCTTGGGATCTCGTTCGGAACAGAGTGAGATCTACGGCGAATTGGGTTTTTCTTTTCTTGAGTAATCTTTTGTAGATAGATAGATAAAAATCAGTTGGTGCGGGAGTGATGGGAGGTGGGTAGAAAAAACCCATGCTACCAACTAGTCCATTAGAAGTAGAGATTGGAGAAGAGTAAGGTGTTAAAAGACATGTTCAACAAGGTTAGTTGTGGCAAAAATTTCTCATTATATTTCTGGAGGCAAAAACTTTTAAAAAACAGACGCATGATAGCACATGCCCAAAATCTAAACAATTGAGACGCGTAATAGAGGTGGGTAATACCATGACAACAACCAATATGTGTAATTCCCTTTGTCAAAAATAAAATAAAATAATGCAGCTCCCTTGAGAGAAATATTCTCTGAAGTATATGAGAAATGCATGTGTATCCTAGCCGAATCTCCACTGAAGAATATATCCCTGTATGCCGTTGAAAGAAATTGTTTTTCTCTTGATGAAGAATGCGCTACCAATGAAACATTATCTTTAATGCTCTCGCTGATTTGCGGTTTCCTCTCAAGAGCAATTGTATTGGTGTAAAACAACAATGGTTAGCTCATCCATCTTGTTCGCATGAATCCAAAAATAGTACTCCCTCTGTTTCATAATGTAGTGTGTATAGATTTTCTTTAAAATTCCAAACTTGCAAATATTGACCAAGTTTATGAAGAACACAATTTATATCTACAATACCAAATAAATAAAGTATGAAACTACTTTGTATAATGAATCTAATGATATATGCTTGACATTCTAGATGTAAATATTTTCTACAAAAACTTTTGTCAAAATTTGTGAGGTTTGACTTTTCAAAAGATCTATATGCACTACATTATAGAACATAGGGAGTAGATCATATCCAGAAGAAATAAGAAACATTTCATAATTAGTAAAAAAATTACAGTGGAAAAGGATAAACAACAAGCGTAGGATGTTGAAACCAGAACCTCGAATATGCACAGGTAAATTTTATAATAGCAAATTCTCTTGAAAACAGCCGCGCCTTCCCGCGCACTCGTTTCATTCACCTTCAGGATGCATGTACAGCTTGGTGTTCTCTCTTTGAAGTTTCAACTTATTCAGTATCGGCCCTCTATGCTTGTTTTCCACCTTGTGCCACTAATTTCTCAAGCCTATCCAATTACCTGAATCGATTAATTTAGTGTCAGATTATACACACAACAATATTTCTCAATGCAATGTTTTCAGGCTCATAAGCATTATATTTGCCACCACAATAGAGGCAATTTCATGGAAATTGCTGTGGCTGAGTTGCTCTATCCCTATCCTTGGCCTATCTCTCTTAACGTTGCTGTCGTCGTTGCATCAACTGCTGATATTGGTGCCCTCAGTGGCACCACTACGCCATGATAATCCGCGGCTGCTTAGAGTCCTCGACGACCTCCTCCGCTAGCTCATTCTGGTCTAACGACGGCAGGTCGGGGGCACACGCCTACAACTTCCAGCTCCGTCGCTCCTCTTCGTCCTTCCGCTGGTGCCGCTTCTTGTGCATACAGTTAGCAAGACACAAGGCCCCAATTCAGTCCAGGAAATCGAGAAGCATTAACATGCGCGGAAGGAGCGCCCGCTCGCGCAGTCCACGTGGACACAAGATACCGTTTGTTCCTCCTTCTCTCGTTACCTCCACCCACAAACCCTAGCCCCCAAATCCCACAGCCGATGCACTTCTTCCTCCTTCACTCCCTCCCTTCCTCCACATCCCTCCCTCGTCTCTCCCTCGTCAACACAGCCGCGCCTCCAACCTCCCTTCTCGTTACCACGGCAAACCAGCTCCCATTTTTTTTCTCGAAAAGGGGGTTTACCCCAGCCTCTGCATCAGAAAGATGCATACGGCTCATATTATTAAAAATAAAATCCAGTAACAAAGTCTCCAAGTATGTTGGTGCGAAAAAAAGTAAAAGCTCGAAAGAGCTGAAAACCTAAGCCACAACCGGCTGGCAAACACAATAGGAGCACTACATGCCTATCCTATTACATGACCGTCATCCAAACCGGTTGAAAATATCCCGCGCTACCATCTCCCATCGGGTAGACGCAGTAACCAAACGCTCCCTGGCCTCCGTCGGAGTGAGTAGCGACCACATACGGATGAATGCCGTGGCCCTGAAGATAACCTGCAAAAAGCGAATGTTTGTTGATCTGTTAAAAACTAAATCATTTCTGCAGTTCCATACTGCCCAAAGTAAAGCACAAACGCCAACACGAATGTGTCTTGCAGTATCGGAATCAACCCCATCAAGCCATGGTCCAAATAACATGTTGATAGAGGTGGGCTGATTAATATTAAACGCAATATGAATCGACCGCCACATAATCTTAGCCAACGGACAATCGAGGAAGAGGTGTTTGATGTTCTCGTTATTATCGCAAAAGCTACACCTAGATGAGCCCATTCAGTTGCGTTTTGCCAGGTTATCCTTAGTCAAAATGATTTGTTTATGCACAAACCACATAAACACTTTGATGCGTAAGGGAACCTTTACTCTCCAAACATGAATCGAGGAAGGGACAACACTAGAGTTAATGACATCCAGATACATAGACTTAACCGAGAACGCACCGTTCTTAGTAAGTTTCCAATGCAGCTGATCTGGTTGCTGGGTCAGCCGAACCTCCATTAAACGTCTAACAAGGTGGAGCCAAGCCTCCCAACGATTTCCGACTAGCGTCCTCCGAAAACTAATATTGAGGGGAGTGGATTGTAGAACAGATGCAACGTAAGCTTCTCTACGTCCCACAATGTTGTACAAAGTAGGATATTGAAGTGCAAGGGGAGTCTCCCCAAGCCACGTATCCTCCCAAAATCTCGTAGTGGCTCCATTCCCGACAATAAATTTTGACTTGTTGAAAAAAAGCTGTTTGACTCTCATCAAACCCTTCCAAAAAGGTGAGTCGGAAGGCCTCACATTTACCTGGGCCAAGGATTTAGCATAAAGATACTTATTACGCAAAATCTGAGCCCAAGTAGCTTCCATCTCGGACGAAAGTTTAAAAAGCCATTTGCTAAGGAGACATATGTTTTTAACTTCCAAATTTTCAATGCCTAGACCCCCTTGGTCCTTCGTCCTACATATTATATCCCACTTAGCAAGCCTGTACTTTCGTTTGAGGTCGTCAATCTGCCAAAAGAATCGAGATCGGTAGAAATCTAACCTTTTCCTGACTCCCACCGGAACCTGGAAAAAGGATAAGAGAAACATAGGCATACTGGTAAGGACCGAATTAATCAGAATCAATCGTCCTCCGTATGACATGAGCTTTCCTTTCCAACAGCTCAGTTTCTTTTCAAAGCGATCCTCGATGCATTTCCACTCACTGTTAGTCAGCTTACGATGATGAATGGGTATACCTAAGTACGTAAATGGTAAGGAACCCAATTCACATCCGAACATTTGTTTATACGTGTCCTGGTCCTCCTTTGCTCTTCCAAAGCAAAACAATTCGCTCTTGTGAAAGTTAATTTTTCGGCCAGAAAGTTGTTCAAATAAGCATAACAGCAGCTTCATGTTTCTTGCTTTCGCCAAGTCGTGCTCCATAAAGATGATTGTATCATCAGCATACTGAAGAATGGAAATCCCTCTGTCAACTAGATGTGGGACCAGGCCACCTACCTGCCCTGCATCCTTTGCCCGACCTATTAAGATAGTGAGCATATCAGCCACTATATTAAACAGGATCGGTGACATCGGGTCTCCTTGCCTTAGCCCCTTGTGTGTTTGGAAATAGTGACCTGTGTCGTCATTCACTTTAATCCCTACACTCCCTTTTTGCGTAAAGGAATCAATCTGGTTTCTCCAGGCCGGATCAAAACCTTTCATACGCAAAGCTTGTTGAAGGAAAGGCCATTTAACTTTATCATATGCTTTTTCAAAATCCACTTTAAAAACTACGCCATCAAGTTTTTCTGAGTGGATTTCATGGAGCGTTCATGCAAGACAACAACCCTTCAAGGATGTTTCGATCAGGCATGAAAGCAGTGCAGACGGATGAACCACGAGTCTTGATCTGCGTAAGTCTGTTCGTCCCGACCTTGGTGAAGATCTTGAAACTCACATTAAGCAGACATATAGGTCTGAACTGCTCAATGCGGACCGCTTCTGTCTTCTTAGGAAGAAGAGTTATCGTTCCAAAATTCAGCTTAAACAACTGAAGCTGTCCCTCAAAGAACTCCTGGAACATGGGCATCAAATCACCCTTAATAAAATGCCAGCACTTTTTGTAGAACTCCGCCGGAAACCCATCCGGTCCTGGAGCCTTATTATTCCCCATCTGTGCAATGGCATCAAACACCTCTTTCTCAGAAAAAGGAGCAGTCAGGAGCTCATTCTCGGCAGTCTCAAGTTGAGGAACATCCTCAACCCTAGACTCATCTAAGGACACAAATTTCTCTTCCGGGGGACCAAACAACTGTTTATAATAATTGGTAATATAGACTTTCAGATTGTCTTGACCAACTATCGTCCCTTCATCTTGTTCTAACTGAAAAATTCTCTTTTTACGATGCTTCCCATTAGCGATCATATGAAAGAATTGAGTATTGTCCTCTCCTTGTACTATTTTGCGAACCTTAGATCGCAACGCCCACTTCAATTCCTCCTCGTGAAGAAGCTGTTTAAGTCGCATCTCCGCCTCTATCTTTGTTTCCAACTCACTGGAAACCAAGATAGAAGTTTCAGCTTTAACTTCAAGGTTTTGAATAAGTAGAAGAAGTCTCTCCTTCTCCGCCTTATAAATACCATGCATGTGCTTAGCCCATCCTCGAAGGAATCTTCGGAGATGACGAATCTTACATTGCCATCGCTCGATAGGCGTCCTTCCTCCTGATTCATTAGCCCACTCCGAGCTAACAACTCAAGGAAACCTTCTCTTTCAAACCAGGCAAGTTCAAACGAGAAAATGTTCTTGTTGCCCACAAACGTTTGAACCCCTGAATCCACTAGTAACGGTGTATGGTCAGAGACACCCCTTGTCAATGCCTGCACGGTTACCAGAGGAAACTTCTGTTCCCACTCGACACTCGCTAAGACACGGTCAAGTTTCTCAAACGTCGGGACCGGTAACGAATTAGCCCAAGTGAATTGCCTACCCGAAAGCTCTATCTCTCTGAGGTCCAAACTTTTGATAATAGTGTTGAACATGAACGACCATCGGCCATCAAAATTGTCATTATTCTTCTCCTCCTTCCTACGAATAATGTTGAAATCCCCCCCCCCACTAAGAGGGGTAGCTGTTCGTTACCACAAATACGAACCAGATCCGCCAAAAAGTCTGGCTTGAGCTCTAGTTGCGCAGCTCCGTACACCGCCACCAAAGCCCAATCAAACCCATCGGCCTTAGTTCGAACTCGGAACTTGACGGCAAAATCCCCCAAAACTACACTCCGGACTTCCAACGTTTCGCACTTAACCCCAAGTAAAACCCCACCGGATCTTCCTCGAGGTGGGAGGCAATGCCAATCAAAATCTACCCCCCCCCCCGGACAACGTGGCAAGAAATTGTGAAGTGAAGTTACTTCTTCCAGTCTCAGATAAAGCAATAAAATCTAAACGATGTTCAAGAGAAGCCTCCGCTAGAAATCTTCTTTTAGCCAAGTCTCTAAGACCTCTGCTATTCCAGAAAATGCCTCTCATAATTCATCATAAAAAATTTTGCAGTGCGGATCCTAGCACTCCTACGTGCAGCCGAGACTGGATAAACCTTCCGTTTCCACGTCCGCTTTGGCTTATGGTGACCATCAACCTGGTCAGCACAGGCATTCTCTGCTTCTATCGCCTCGGGCTCATCTACATAGAGGGACACCTCAGGAATGGTATCCTCCTCCGTCTCGGGTAGTGCAGGGTCAAGATCGGCACACAAGCCATCAAGAACCCTAACCCCCAGCGCATCTATCTCCGAGTCATTCATAGGTTTAACAGCAGCAATGTGACGGATCATATCTACCGCACGATTAGCTTCCAAATCAAGAATGTCATTAACCGACCTAGAGACCTCAAACTCATTGTTACCAAGTGAAACTCCTATTTGATTTGCATTATGAATAATTTCAGCATCAGTAAAATGCAAAATGGAATTGGACTGATCAACCGACATACCAGTGGAGGATTCGACGTCGCGCAGCTTGGCAGCTCTCAAAGCAGCCCTCAGCTGCATGTCATCAATGTCCGGCTGCTCCTGCAGCCTCCCGCTGACCCGCCTCCCCTGGGAGACTGGGTCCGGGATACCGCCAAAGGCGGTGACCTCCTCGCTTGAAGCTCTGCTAGGGGAAAGGCCTCCTGCCCATCCCCCAGTAGCGGCACTCCGGGCCTTAGCCACCGGGGCAGGAGAGCAACACGGCGACGACACCCGCATCCTGACCACGGGCGAACCGCCGGCAGCAGGAGCGGGGGAGACCTGCACAAGGCGCTCCGGAGAGGGGGCCGGGAAGATGGGCGCACCACCTGACCCGCCCACCGCATCGGGGCAAAGAGGGCTGGCGGCCACCTGCGCGGCCACCCCTCCTCCCGCGCGCGGCGATGTGGAGAAGAGCGCCGAGTCCTCAGGGGGCACCGGCGGTGACTGTATCACGGGAGACCGGGCCTCCTGCCCGTCACCTCTAGCCCCAGCCGCAAGCGCCGCACCATCCACCGTAGGCAACATCGAAGTAGGAGATGTGGGAAGGGCAGCCTGCCCCTCGGGACCTCCCACCTCAACCGCAGGCGCACAAAGAGGAGCCATGGGATCCACGGAACCCGGATCAACACCCCGAAGGCGAGGCGGAGCAGAGAAAGGTCCCAAGGACCCAAGCTGCAACGTGGACGTCGGAGCAACCCCAGAAGAACTAGCAGGAGCAATATTAGTAGACTCAGACGGACCTACCGGACCCTTGGCCCCGTTATCATCACCCATAGCCGAATCGTCCTGGTCTCCCGGGGCACCTCCTCCCTCGGTCGTGTCCATAGGGTTGTCATCCTCAAACTCGTCGAACAAATTAGGATCCTCATACAGAACGTCCAGCTGATACATAACACCATCGTACGTCCAAGGCACCACATTCGGCAAGAACTCAATATTAGCCACACTGACAAGTAAACGCGCCACTCCGTTGGCCCTAGTAAATGGCATATCCACCTGTTCAGTCTTGCCGATCAAAGACCCCAAACTCCACGTCACCAAGAAGCTATCCAAGGGATCAGATGGCGCCCCGGAAAAACGAACCCAAATCTGCCTCAAAGGCATGCCCTGTGGCTCCTTCTTCTTCCACGCATCAAACTGCAACACAAAACTAGTGCCTGTGACCCTGCTCATACCAAACTTGAGGATTCGCACCTGATCCTCTTTAGACGGAAAATCAACTTTGTAAGACGTATCATTAAGCTTGAGTAACGACCACTGAAAGTTACACGGAGCGAGTTCCCGCAGCTGCTGAATGATTTGCGCCTCGGTCAACGGTCCATGGACTATCTTCACCACCCCTGGAAAAGAAGTCTCTACCGCTGGTGCTAGAGGTGCCACACTGGGAGACTCGAAGAACATCAACTCCGAGCAGCAGACCCCGTATATCTGAACAGTCGGCTTAGGCCCAAGCATAAGAGGGCAGTCAGCAGCAGCATGCTTCGGTTTCCGGCACAGGTCACATAATTCCGCAGTGCACTCAGCCATAAAGTGTCCCGTGTCACCACATCGAAAACAAGTAAGCTTCTTCTTCTTAGCCGCCCACTTGGACAACTTGTCATCCTCAGATCTTTCAGTACCATGCTCAGAAGCAGAATCACCAGTCTACATGGTTTCCGACAATGTGACTTCGGCCAGTGCCTGAACCGTTTCCACCGCCACCTGCGGTAGAACCGACCCTTCGTCGGCCACCACCTTAGTCTCAGTCGTAGCCGTCGGAAGCCTAGGCGGGTAGTTACGTCTGTGCCCACCCCGACCTCCGCGGAATCGGCCCCGGAAGGGATGGTTATTAGGAGCAACCGCCCCCTCCACGAAGTTACCGGGGGGACCCTGAAAGCCCCGGTTGGCATTGCCGTCGTCCGTCCAAGCATAACCACGGCCACCGCCGGAGGACGAAGATCCCCGATGCAAACCAGCACCGTAGGCGTCGTTACCGTCATCACCCCACCGGCCACGCGGGGGATTCCGGTCATCTCCCGGCGACGCCCCAACCCCACGGCCGAGCGGGCCTTGTCCAGGGCCACGGCGGCCGACCGCCATTTGCCTCGGCCACGGCCTCGGCTCAGCCCTAGTCGGAGGCGGCGGGTCAGCCCTAGGCTGCTGTGGCGGCGGGGGCGGGGCCCGAGCGGTGGTGGGCGCCGCCGAGGCGGTGGAGGAGCAGCACGGCGGCGCTGAACCGCCGGGCGGAGGTGCCGCCAGCAGAACCGGTGCTGCAGCGCCTGCCGGTGAAGAGGCCGAACCGCCCGCGGCCCCGGACTGGCTTCTCGCCACAGGAGGCATCCGTGGCGGCGGCGGCTTGGGCGGCATGGCCAGGCGTTGGGAAACAAGGAGCAGGCGCCGGTTGACTCCGGCAATCTCTCGCGAGGAACGGCACAAGGAGGCAGATGGAAAACCCACACGTCCACAGCGCCTTACCCTAGCAGGGATAAGCGGAAGGAGAGAGGGGGT